>CM073137.1:17900852-18500852 GCA_037039145.1 Fundulus diaphanus | reverse complement strand
GGAGCTGAGGTAGGAGGCGGGTCCTCTGGGACAGGTGCAGGTGCCGGGGCGTCGGCTGGACCCTTGGGGACAGGATTGAGTCCACTATAGAAACCTTGGAGAGCCGCTCTATAGTGCCCCTCGACCTCCTTTAATTTTGCCTCCAGCTCCTCTGAATACTGGCAGAAAAGAACCTCCCTAAGGTCTTTAATAATAGGGGCAAAAGCTCTTAACTGGTCCTCCAGAGCCAGATCCTCAGCATCACGGGCGCCAACAGGAGGCGCTGTGGGCTGCTCAGCTCTGGGAAGCACCGGACTCCGATCCACTGGGCAGGAAGTGGCAACGGACGGGCGCGGTACTGACTCGCCTGTCGGCCGAACAGAACGGGTGAAGGAGCGACCCACAGGTTTCCGTCCCCTCCTCCGACGGCGGGACGGCAGGACTTGCTGGAGGTTTGATCCTGTCGGTAGAGCCGGGATCGGTGGAGCCCACAGCGTTCCCTGCATCTCCTCCTCTGGAGGGAGAGAGAAAAAAAGATCCGGGCGAAGATCCCGCACCACCTCCGCTTCGACCTCCATAAACAAAGTTGGTTCTGGATAAAACCCATGGGCAGAGCCGACAGCGGTGTCGCTGGGTGAGTGATCCCTTCTATTCTGAGTTGAATCTGAATTTGTGACAAAGAGCCCTCCCAATCGTAAACTCGGAGCAGGCAGCGGGTTACTGCTGCTGCGGCTGCTGGAGAGATGGCGTCTGGGACCGATACCAGGGGGACAGAACGCCAATCTGGAACCCTCCCAAGCCATAGCGTGTGGAGGGGAAAAAAAAAAAAACCTCTAAAAACTTGTTGGGCGATAGGTTTTAGTAGGCCAGATCATTCTGTTATGATCGTGAATCAGGCAAACCCAGTATTCAAACCCAACAAGTGAGGTTAAGGCAAAAAACAGGATTTTAATAATGAAAACAGGAACAGGCGAGCTCAATAGTCAAAAGGGCAGTCCAAAATCCGGTACACAAAAAGCAGTCCAAAATAGGCAGAGGTACAGACAGGGCAAAGCAAGCTCGGATAACCATAGGACAGAAACTAGTCGGTAAACCGGTAAATCAGTCAGACAGGGCAGGAAAAACAGATCAGGGAACAGGCTGGCTCAGAATCAAAAAGGCTCTCGGGTTATCGTCAACAGGTCAATCAGAATAAAGAATGCTGGAACTAAACTCACCGTGGCTCGTTAATGATCTGGCAGATTGCAGAGGTTTGTGGCAGGACTATATAGGGGAGTGAACAGGTGAACAGGAGTGAAGACTAATTATAAGTGAGCAGGTGGATCTAATCAAGGCAAGAAAGCTGACAAATTGCTGAGGGGAGACCAAACAGAACTGATAAAGTGACAGGTGGAAAACAGGTAACCTAAACAGAACAACATGTCTAAAACAAAACCAAACAAGACCCCAAAAGCAGAAACTTAACTAATAAATCTGATAACATAAACCAAGACAAAACCCAAATCGTGACAGTTTACTCACAGTCAGTATACCCGCCTCTATAAAAGCAAAACCTTTTGTAGTTTGCTGATCTAGAACTAACAGGTGAGTGTTAACATAATACCAGGGTGGACAGATAACAGCAATGACCTTAGATAAGCAGACGTTGTTGCACACCAATCTCCGAAGAGTTATTGGGTAATTTCTGAACAATCTGAAATATATCATTCAACAGTGAGAAAATATTATTCACAAATTGAAAACGTCGAAGAACTTTCCTAGTGCTGGTTTAATAGGACGAAGAGAAAAAACAAATAGCTCCATTTAGTCGCCTGTTAGTTTGGTAAATGTTAAATATTATGATGGTTCAATAAAAAAAAATAAAAAAAACAACTGAACACGCATGGCTTGTTTGGAAATGTTGCCTCTTCTCCCTAAATCAATATGGTGGTCCAATAACTTCCAAACGTGAATCTGTGGTGGTGCAGAGGTTGATTTGGGCTTTCTTTGCAGCCACAGGACCTGGCCACCTACAAGTTATTGCATAGACCATGAACTTCTCTGTAAACCACATTATTCTAGAGTCAGATGTGAGGGGTATCATTTGGAGAAAGCTCCCTAACTCAACAGCAAATGTAAAACATAATGATAAAAAAAGAAAAGAATCATGCAATGGTTCAATGAAAGTCCAGGCATCAACCCAGGGATGTCAGAGGTTAGAGAAGTACTGGTTTGAGATGATAGAGGAGGATCAGTAGCTCAAATAACCACTTGTTACACACAAGGTATACACACTTCCATCGCTGAACACAAAATGGTTAAACCTTAAAGCAGTGGTAGGCCACACCAGGTCCTACTACTGTCAGGTAACAACCAGAGGATGAGTCTACGATTTGCACAGACTCAATAATTTATAGACTTTAAAAATACTACCTAATTAGATATGTATTGATTTCTGACATTCAGAAGGTGGTGTCAGTATTTGCTGTAAACAACGGTAAATATATGGATCTATTCTGCCTCTTCTCAATGTTTCAGGCCTGTGGCAGTGGTGTGATGGTCTGGACCATATTTTCTTGGCACATTTTGAGCGCCTTCCCTAACCAGCTAGCATAATTTCAATGCACCCATCCTCTGCTGGCTAACCCCAGCAGGATAAATGCACCATGTCACTAATCTCCAATCCTCTCACATTGGTTTCTTGAACATGGCAATGAGTTAATTAATGTCCTCCAATGGTCATCACAGTCTCCAAATCTCCACAAGGAAATTCTCATTTATCAGCAGCAACTGCATGATGCTACCATGTGAAGATAGACCAGCGTCTCTGATGTTTCCAAAACCTTGTTGAATCTGTGCCATGAATAATTAAGGCAGTTCTGAAGGACAAAGGGGGTCTAACCAGTGTTTGGTGAGTTTATACTGCTTGTTATTGTGGTAAATCTAATTTAACCAGCTTCACTTGTCTTTGGCCTAATCCATGTTTGTAGTATGTCACTTCACCTCAATCCCTTAGCCTTCTCTCAGGTTCGCTTACAAACCTTCATAACAAAAGAGCCAAAGGAGGAATTTTGCTCTAAATATGCGAAGCTTTCTCCCATGGCAACACAAGCCTTGGCTGTTCTCCCTCATGTCCACATAAACTCGGAATGCTTGGAATGAATCAATATTGAACTGAATCAGAAAATAAACTGAATTGTGACTTTATGAATCAGAGCCATCCATTGTTAGACCCCAGCAGCACGGTTTGTTTCTTTTTTGCTGCGCTGAAATTTGCAAGGCTGCTCATTGTTGGGTAAAATAAATGTGGAACTAGTAAAGAGCCAAATCACCAATGGCATGCTTTTAAGGTTCTTCCAAACATGCACCTCAACCTCCATTCTACTGCAATGTTTCATGACAGTATTTTTAGAGTAAAGCCAGACATTTTCAGGACGATAGACTTGACAGGTGACAATAAACGGTACTATTAGAATGTAGTTGAACCAAATTATTTAACACGATCTTTAAAAAACAGAAACATTTTTATTTGAACTCCTGCTAGGATGAGCTGCATTCTTGTCTAATGCAGCAGCTCTCACCTGAACTAAAAAACAAAATGTTTCCAGTAGTAGAAACATCTGTTAATATATCAAAGAGTTTCTGTGCATTGGAAACGTCTTCCTGCCTCTTGAACTGTCCCACATGTCTGTCACATAAAAACCACAAACGTTTTAAGCTGGATGTTGTGTGACAGACCAACACAAAGTAGTGCACAGTGGTGAAGTGGAAGGAAAATGATGCAGGATTTTCAAAATATTTACAGATAAACATCTGAAGAGTAGCATGGATTTGTCTTCAGACCCCTTAACTTGGATGTCCAGTGATAAACAGAGTCCGCCAGTATTAATCCAGCTGTTCTGTGAAGGCCTCAGAGGTTTGTTAGAGAACATTGATGGATAGTCATCATTATGAAGACCAAGTAACTCAGCAGACAGCTCAGGGAGAAAGCTGTGGAGACATTTAAAGCAGAGTTATGTTATAAAACAATCTCACAGGCTTACATGGCTGTCCATGTAAACTGACAGGCTGGGAAAGGTGAGCATTACCCCCAGAGTCCACATCCTCCGTGCTTATTCACGTACGTCCGACCGACGGAGCGACTACATTGTCATGTTAATTAATGAGAATGGCTCCACGTTCTCCGTGACTACTCCGAACGTCACCGTCAACGGACCCGCTCTCCGTCGTTCACAGTCAAATTACGGAACAATTTTCTGCTCCGCTCCGCTGCGTTGAGCTCCGGCCGGGTCAATGATCCTCACAATGATCCTACATGCCCTTCTCAGGTTCCAAGAAACTTTGGAGCAGAGATAGACTGAGTAACCGCGGATGTAGTAGGCTTTGCTTTTTACGGACACACGGAGTTGGTTTTGAATGAAACGAACACGTACAGTAGCGGAGGAATTACGGGGTATGTCAGAAAAGCAGCATAGATCTGCAGAGATCCGCAGTTTAGATTGGTTTACAGAAAAACTATTACCTGTGTACAAAAAAAAAAATCAGGCTTTATGAAAGAGTGTCAAGAAGAAAGCCAGTGTTGAAAGAACGTCATAAAAAGTCCCATTTGAAGTTTCCCATAAGCCACGTACAGAAGAGAACAGAGGAAACAGCTGGAATCAGGTGTTCTGGTCCAATGAGATCCCAACTGAACTTCTAGGCCTACATGCAAAGCACTATATGTGAAGAAACTGACACTTCATCCTGAGCACACCATCTCCACGGGGAAACATGGTGGTGGCAGCATCATGTTGTGCGGAAGCAGCAGTAATTGCAGCAAATGGTGGTTCTACATTAACTGGACCACCAAACTCTGGTGGATTGCAAGAATATGCAAGAAGCCCGGGTCCTGAACTATTGGCAGGTGATACAGTGATAAATGAAACCCCCCTGAACAGTTTGAAAGAGCTCTCTACCACGTATTTGTGCAGCTAGGATATTAAATTCAGCACAAAATGTGAGCACTGACATTGCTGTAAGATGCCGCAGCAATGCTTGTACCAACACATGTTGATCTACAAGCTCACAGGAGAGCTTCAGTTGGAGAACAACTCCAATGACTCGAAGACATAAAGTTGTGAAACAGCGTATAAATGATTTATCCTCCAATCTGATTCACTGTGATCTGAGAGCCCTGGCTGTACAAGTACACTTCTTAGAGATGAGCAATGTGCTTCAACATGAACTCCTCTGCGTTTGCTTTCATTAAAGTGAGGACACTGATTCTATCTCTCTAATGAGCCCTGAGTGCTTCGAGTGTGTGCCATTTCACCCCGGGCAGCAAAAAAAGCAACGGTAATAACTCCCCTGTGACTGAAATGAGAAATAGGAACACAACAAACAGCAGGAAAAGCTTCAATCACACCCCGTTAGCAGGCCACTACACTACCTGCGCTTACCGCAGAAACCACCTGTCTGCCTGAGTCACTTCAGATACGATGCTCAGACATTCCTCTCTTAAATCAGCTCTTTCCCATTTGATCACAGCAAAACACTTCTGTTCATCAACAAACTGACGCTGAAATGTTTGTTTGGGCCCATGCAAGTTTAAACACAGATTTATATATATATATATATATATATATATATATATATATATATATATATATATATATATATATATATATATATATATATATATATATATTTGCATATTTCCCTTTTTAGAAATATGCAAACAATCATTTAGGTCCCGTTTAAACCAATCTCAGGTTAATTTGCAGCAGATATCTCAGGTTAACCAAAAGAGGAGGAAGTGCTGGCGTGTAACAGGGACTCAGCCTTTAGTGTTAAATCAAAGCTGATAACAACCTATATCCTTCCCGCTTCTGCTCATTCATTCAGACTCCACTAATCCGGGAAACTGCAGCTGCTGATCAAGCTTGTTGCTTAGAAGGAACAAGGAAGGAGAGCCGGTGTGGCTGAGCCCCATATCTTACGGTGAGAGGTGGCTTTGGATGGACACAGATCTTTGTCAGCTGGATGTCTGATGACGATCTGCAGTGGAACTGGCCTAAGATTTTGGAGCACACTGCAGCAGGCGTTGCCAAATTATTCCTGATGGTGGAACTTTTTACGTTCTTTTTTTCTTTTTTCACTTTACAACCACAAACGGCAATCTATTTTGTTGGTATATTTGCGTAATGGACCAACACAAAATAGTGCGTGGCTGCAGTCAAGCTAGATTGAGATGTTTCATTATGGGGTGGGGTGGTCGGGGTGATGTGCAGAGTTAGTTTTTCTCCAAACAGATCGTTTGGATCATCTACTGAACAACAAAAAAAAGGTGAATTTGCTCTCATGTCACCCAAGCATCTTTCACATTTGCTGTCTCTTGGGGTAAACTCTTGTTGACGATATGTTTCCATCCAATTGTCATACCAATTTTGAGCAAACTTTTAAAATGTTGCAGAAAAAGAAATCCAAAATATGTGTGCATCCGTCTAGCGATTTGGAGCGAATTAAACAGGCTACATAAAGCATAATTTCGTCAGCAGTTGACGAATTTCTGCAGCCCCTCCAGAGTCGCCAGGGGCCTCTTGGCTGCTTCTCTTACCTAGCCTCTCAGTTTAAGTGGACAGCCAAGTCTTTCTTGGTGGTGAGTAGTATCAAACTCTGCGTTTCTAGATAAAGGATTGACCAGGGATCTGTGAGATGTTCGGATATTAGGGCACCAAGTTAACTAAATCTAACCCTAACCTTACTTTTAACTTCTCCACATCTATCTCCCTGATGTGTGTGCTGTGTTCTTTGCTCTTCATGATGCTGTGTGTTCCCTGAAGTTCTCCAGCAAACCCAAAGGTCTTCACAGAACCGCTGGATTCATACTGAGAGATGCGATGACACGCTGGTGGACATTATTCAGTAATTAGGTGAGTTCTGAAGGTAGCTGGTTAACACTAGATTTTATTTCAGGTAGTCTGAGTGAATCTGATTGAATACATGCTGCCACGCTTTTCAGATTTTAATTCTCACATCACACAAAATCCCCCTCTAGCTCTACCATGTGGAGAAGGTCAATTTTTGTGAATGTTTACCCAAGGCAGTGCAGTTGTTGATCGTCCGTCTAACTTTGGAGTCCTAATCCAAAGAAAGAAGCAGAAGCCACATTCAGCTCTTTCTGGTCTTGTATAAATCAAATAATCTCATCATCTGCATTTATCGCATGTGTTTCATAGGATATATGATTACAACAGGGAACAAACACTCATAGTAAATGTCAAACGCTGTGCAGAAGGATGAGCTTGTTTAGCGATCAGATTGCTGTGTCCTGCTCAGCTCCACCGTGGAGACGACCACAGCTCATACCCTCACACCCACAATAACAACATCCACCCTGAGATGTCTTCGGTCATTTTCTGTTCCAAGCAGGACCTCCCTGAAAAAGGATTCATAAAAAGGACCAAATCCATTGAGGGCAGCTTCATAAAAGAGCCGGGGTCTCATCCCTCTTTTTTATGATTTGTTTAGCCGGCTTGGTCATGTGAGCTCGGGGGGGTTAACTGTTTTAAATTGCAGTGGCTTCTGTTTGTGACACTTAAAAGAGGCTATATCGAACTGACCTGCATTAAAACTCCTTTGATGTACGGCAAGCGGTGGATCGATTTAACTGAGAGGAAAGACAAGACCACAATTTAGATTAACTCCTGCACCCAAAAGAGAGTGGCAGTGAGATTTATTTCAATCAGAGCTGAGATGAACAAGTTGTGACATTAATTTAATCAGGTTTACAAAAAAAGTATATATTGAAAAGTAATCCACAGGTTTCCACTTTTGCATCACTCTAAATCAGTTTTTTTTGTTTGTTATATATATATATTTGCACTTTTTGGTTTACTTGTATAAGCTGCAAAATGTTCAGGTTGCAAATATAAAATGCCAACATTCACACTTCTCTGTCAGGGGGGAAAAAAATGTAGCTATTCGCTTGCTAAACATTTAGCCTTTTTAATGTTGGATGAGTTAAAGAACTTTCATATACACCAAAACGTTGAATGGCCGGTTTTATAGAAGAATAAAATACAGCGGCAGACTGGAACAGCAGCTATTGATGCCCCTGCAGCTGGAAGACTTGCAGAGGAAATAAGGCAAATAACATCAAACCTTTATTAAAACAAGGAGGCGGTAGTGTCCTGGTGTTGGGTTGTAGTTTTTTCTGCATGAACTGGACAGCATGGCGTAATAGATGGAAACAAGAGTACTCCTCTTTAGCGGTAAATTCTGAAGCAGGTTGTCTCTGTCTCATATTAGAATTGGTATCATAATCTGAAATATATAAGTGTGATAAAAGATTTTCAACACTTCAATTGAAGTAATTTATTTCAGAATAACTCCTTGAGTCTGTCACAACATTGCACCCACTCTTTATAATATTATTTCAGTTCCTTTATTGGCCATCATGGAGCTCCCGATGGCGTAGCATCTCAACCTGCCTGAGATCTGCACCTAGGATGGCCAGCTCCAACACTTTATTTTGGTTTTGGTTGAGGTCAAAGCACATGCAGGAGTGAAAATGGTCCAGTCAAAGTCCAGCCCTAAGTCCAAATGAGAATCTGGGGATAAACTTGAAAATCGGTGCTCACAGACAGGAAGTGCATACTAATTGATGCCACACATATTTAAATAAGTACTTGAGAAATATTTACAAAACCATACATCATTTTCTGTCTAATCTCGTTCCGCTTATCCGAGATCGGGTTGCTGGGGCAAAGCGCTCCCAATAGGACGTGCCTGGAAGCCCCCCAGGAGGAGTCGCCCGGGTGGCCTCCTGATCACATGCCCAAATCAACTCAACTGGCTCCTTTCGATGTGGAGAAGAATTTTGAGCTGCCCCCGAATAACAGAGTTCCTCATCCTACTGAACCTGGCTACCCACAGGAGGAAGCTCATTTCGGCCACTTGTATCCTGGATATCGTTCTATCAGTCATGATCCATGCCAGATGACCTCAGGTGAGGGTCAGAATTTAGATGGACCGGTAAACTGAGAGCTTTGCTTTTTGGTTCACCTCTTCCGTCTGTCTATCTCTCGTTCTATCCTACCTTCACTAGTGAACAAGACACTAAGATACTTAAACTCTTCTCCGCGCAGCATAGACTGACCCCCAACCCAGAGGGTGCCAACCACCCTTTTCTGGTTGAGGACCATGACCTCAGACTGGGAGGAGGATACTCTCATCCCAGCCACTTCACACTCAGCAGGAAACCGCTCCAGGGCCCACTGGAGGCCATGGCTCGAAGAAGCCCACAGAACCACATCATCCGCAAAAAGCATTAATGCGATCCTTAGATTTCCAAACCAGACACCCTTCTCTCCACGACTGCGCCTTAACATGGTGTCCATGCACACCGCAAACGGGATTCGTGGCAAGGGGCAGCCCTGGCGGAGGCCAACGAGCACTGGGAATGTGGACACAACTCTTGCTTTTGGCATACAAGGACCGCACAGCTCTCCGAAGCTGCCCAGTTACCCCATATTCCCGCATCACCCCCCACTAAATACCTCGGAGAACATGGCCGTACGCCTTCTCCAGGTTTACAAAACCCATGTAGACTTGAGAAGCATACTCCCATGATCCCCCCGAAGCAATACAACGAGGGTAAAGATCTGGTTTTTAGATTTTATATCAACACGCGTTGTGTTGATCTAAAATCCCAACAAAGCACAATTGAAGTTTGTTGTTGTTCAAGTACAAAGGCGTATGAAAACTCCACAGCCGACAAAACGTCTTGACAAAGCGTGATATGGCTGAGAATGATAGATAGTGCTGATGTTTTCCACCACAGTTGTTGATTCACAAGCCGAGGCGAGGCACATTCTTTCACACTCCACCAAAGTTCACAAAGTCTAAAGGCTGCCTCTCCTTCTCGCTCCGTCTGCGCACAGCTCAGTAAGCCCGGGCTAATCCTGTCCTGCCACCGCAAATAAAACCCCAAGCCCTAAATTCATTTCAGAAGTACAAACGAGGAACCGGAGCATTACTATAGGTGGGATGTATGAGGAAGAAGGTGGGCTGCAAGGGCATGTCTGAGCAAGCCCCTCAACGACATCTTCCCTTGTGTTATAGCAGAAGGTCAGACCTTTTTCAGTTGTTTTTCAGGATCTAGGTTCCTGTTGTAAATGGTACCGTGGAGGGCCTAAAAACTATTTATGTTCGGCTGCTCTGGTCTGAAATGAACTCAAACCCACTTCCCGTCGGCAGGTGGGAAACTCCTCATCCTTTATCTTTACTGCCTGAGAAAAACGGCTGCCCCGTCAGGCTCAGAGGGAGGAGTTTAACCTTTCTTTCCACTGTGCCGCTGCACGTTGGGGAGGTTTATAAAAGGCTTAGATCACAGGTGAGGGGATCACAGAGCAGACAGCGCAGGTGTTTGAACAGTGAACTGAAGGTTGTTTTAGGGCCCTGTATATTTGAACATAATCTCAAATCGTACGTTATGTTTCAGCTTTGTGAAGACGTGTTTCTGTCTGCAGATCAAAAGCACAGGAAATGGACCTGCTCCCACTGGAGATGGTGGCAGCATGTTGCGCTGTAGCCCATCTCGCAGCTTATCCCGCTCAGGGCTTTTATTATTCAATAGTAGCGCAAATTGATGATTGTTTAGGGTGCCTGAAATTGATGTTTACGTTCTGGCAGGAAAAGGTGTTTCCCCCACTTATTGTTGTTGTTTCTCAACCTCGCCTCACATTGCTTCAGAAATTCCAGGCGGTAAACTGCAGTTTAATAGTTTCACGGGTGGTTTTGCATCTTTCCAAACATTTTGCACCTTCCACGGGAGGTTAGGGCTACTGTGGAGCCACATTCTCCACTGGCGGAGCTCCCCGAAAACTGACAGGACGGTGTGCAAAAGCTCACCCACTCGCTACATTGCCCAGTCTGCCAACCAGACTACTGCTCAGCACTCAAAAATGTATCAAATGTACTGCCTTCAAAGTATTTTCCTTAAGCACGGAGGCACAGAGTGAGTTTTTACTGTCTTAGCAGGCAGACGTAGAGAGTCAAACAGGTGTTAAACGTTTAATCACAGCAAAAGCTCGGCAAATCTGAGATTTAGTGTAAATTGTTTTGGAATCCTGCGCAGGAAAGAACATAATGCACAAAAAGGTGCAAAACAGACTCGTAGTAGGAGTGTCGGCTGCTCTGGTCCCTATCAGGCTGTTTGTCCGTCTGCATGTCTGGGTCAGAGTTGAAACAATGTGCAGGGTGACGCATTGTGAGCTGCTGGAGGTGTGTGGGGGGGGGGGGGGGGGGGGATAAAGTCATAAAGTTGAGAGAATAAAGAAGTGATTTTAGGAGAACTCTTTAAAAAAAGAGCTGTCTTCCAGTTGTGTTAAAATGAGGAATGTTGAGCATCTTGTAAAGTTATAGGTTTTATGTCAGTTTCACAAATAAAGAAATACTAAATTTGTTGAGCATATCAGCATCAAGTTTTTTATTAGTGTCAGGACTTTGAAATGATTGTGCATATGACTGTGTCATTTCATTTTTGCATCTTCCAAAAATAATTTTGTATTATGCCATTTTAAGGAAAACAAATAAGAATAAAAAGAGATTAATTTCTCATATTTGCAACAAAACACTTGTTTTCTGATGTCGAAATGTTGTAAATTTTAAGAAATAATCACTTTAAATGATTACAGGCATACAAACCAGTATATCTCTGACATTGTAAAGTCAGATATTTGAATCATCATTTGGATCATCTCTGGGGCCCCTGGGGGGTCCCAACCCCCACTTTTGAAACTCCTGTTTTAATGTTTCATATCCTTTCATGTAAAAATTAAAGCAAAGTAGCAATAAAAAATGACTTTAGTTGCACTCCTTTGAAACAAATGCACGGCAAACTTGTCAGATTTTATTTTTTTCATCATTTTGAAAATTATGATTATAAGATAAGAACCTTTCCTGTCTCACAATGGGGAAATTTGGGTATGAGTGGCATAGACACAGACAGAGATACACACAATAATTAGTAATGAAAATTGAGAAGTCTATACCGACTGGATTATACTTTATATATAAAAAAAATGAGGGAGTTTTATGAAAGTTTTTAAACCAGTTGGAAGCCGATATAGATAGAACTTATTATCCGGATATAGTAAGGACTTAAAATGAACGAACTCTTCATGATCTTCAGAGTGTTTTTCTTTGTCAAATTATGCAGAAACCCATGTGGTGTTTCAGCTTTTGGGTCAGGTTTTTTTCTGCAGCAGTGCCGAATACAAGCAAACACATCTGAAGAACAAATGGGAGATAAAAGCACAAAAAGTCATGCTTTGACCACAGTGGCCATGCTAAGCAGTCCTCGGTTCTGAAGACTAATATCCACTATGAGGTGCATCGATCCATCGCTTTGTAGAGTATTTTTTCTACCTGTTAAATCACAATTTATCATAAAAATTCAAAAACAGACATTTTTTTTTCATAGCGACTTTGAGTCTTGGTCCGGCCAGTTCGTTTCAAATCACTCAAAAAGGAAGAAAACAAACGGAGATTTCTGTCATTTTCTTTTCAGGAATCAGAAGTTGTTTAAAATCAACGGCAAATTTTACACTTCAGTGAAAGAGTGGATAACAGTTTGCTTTGAATCCGTCCTATGAGGCCATTTGAGGTGACCTGCAAAAAGACACTCCTAAAGGTCAAAGTTCAGGTCCAGGTGTGTGTGTGTGTGTGTGTTTGTGCTTCACCAGGGTTTTACCGGGGGTTTTAGAAAGCCCTGAAGGAGCACTACAACTGACTACGGTATCCTGTTATGCCTTTCGAAAGCATTAATCTGTACATTTCACACTAGCAATCACATTCCTGTGGAAGTACTTTCAGACAGCACTGAAGATTTATAAAATATGAAGATATTTAAATGATGCTTCTACAACCTGTTGGACGCAATTCAACCCTGCTGTTGGCCATGCCTCATCAGCAGGACATAATAAAAGGGAAATATAGCATATATACTGGATGCTAGATAATAAAGATCCCCCAAACACACATAAAATGTGTCCAGTAAGAAACAATATGACTAATACTAAAGAGGCAATTAAATTTCAAAGCTGAGATAATGGACGTTGGAAGGTTCATAGTTATCTCATCGTTGTTAAAATGGTGTTTTTTTTAGACGTTTATAAAGGTCATCGCTGCAGCAATTTAAGCTTTGGAAAAGCTATAAAAATAAAAAGAGTTGAAATCAGACAGTGAACTACCTTAATGAGAGTTTGATTTGTGCACTGCTGCTGCTTTTATTGTACGGTCCCTTGTAAAAGTATTCTTACCTCTCATATGTAGTCACACGTGAAGGGTCTGTCACATTGCGGCTGCAAAATTCAGTGTGCTTTAGTTGCATTTTATGTGATACGCCATTGCACAGTGGCACATAACCATGAGATGAAAGCAAAAGGAGTCACACTTTCCGCAATAAATCCGTAAAGTGTTGCATGAATTGTATTTGCCCACCTATAATCTGATACCCCTAAATAAGATCTAGTGCAACCAGCTGCCTAACTTTTAGATAGGATCCACTTGTGAATAATTGAACTTCTCAGTAGATGTAGACGTTTTGTGATGCACATTAGTAAATAAACAGCATCTTGGAGAACAGTGAAAGCAGGGTACTAACATAACATGGCTGTCCATCTAATATGAGAGGCAGGGCAGGGAGAGCCCTCAGAGAACCACCCAGGAGGTCCATGGTATCTCTGGAGGAGCTGCAGAGATCCAGCAGTCATGCTCTCTTCCCATCTGACCTTTATGTAAAAGTGGCAAAAAAAAGGACGCTTTTGTTGAAAATCTAAAGGTAACCATAAGCCATGAGAGGAGACACAGCAAGCATGGAGGAAGGTGTCCTGGTCAGATAACACACACAAAATGGCACTAATTTTTTTTATGACATTAGTGCTAGCTTGTATTGCTAAAGCTTTGGTTTGTAGTGGCTCTTGTTTACTTTTTTAATGGCCCATGTTTTTTTTTTACTGCATTTAATCCTATTGCTCATTGCTTACACACACCTTTAAATTTTGCTATGTTTAAAATTACTGTGGCACAAACAAAAAACGTTTTACCAAGAAAAAAAGAAAAAAGAAACAGCACAAAGATGGACACCTATTGTAGTTATTGTGCCGGGTTATGGATGATCTAATCAGAGTCCAGCTTCCCTGATGGACAGAAAGATGAACAGAGCTAAATGGAGGACAAAACTAGAAAAGTAAAATGAAATTTTATGGTTGAAAAGTTGAAAGGTTCCGAAGGTTTGAATACTTTAGTCAGGCGCTATTTAGAAAAGACTTGCAGGAATAGAACTGAAATGTCTATCCTGGTGTTGCCATACTTTTACCCACCTCAACCTGGATCCAATGCCTCGCCACTTCTGAGTGAAAAGGGGAAAGATAGAGGAAGCAAGCTTTATAAACAGGAAAAAAGGAGCAAAAAAAATGACAGCATTTTATCCTTTCAGGTGATCTTATTAAACATTTCTATATGAATGCCTGAGATAAACATCATAATCATTCATGCCTCTTTCCTTATGAATGTGGCGGGTCAGTGACTGAGAGGATCAACAGATGATACAGGGGCCAACAGGGGGCACTGGGGGCCTAATCCTCAATTCAAGGGAACACGGAGGAGAATTTCCTTTCACTTCTAATGCGTTTCTGCACCAACTTTAAAGCAGCCAACTGAGTCAGATAAAATCTTCATGTGTCTGCTCTCATTTTAAGATATTAATGTGCTTTAAAGAAGCAATCAATCTTGTACGCTGAACGAGCCCGCGGACATGACTGCTCCCATCTGAACCATCATCAGTGAGTCAGTGCTGTCTAATCAGGACTTGATTGGCACCCTGGGTGGAAACGACCTGTGAATCAATCAGATGTGAAGTGCATTTTCAAGGGCTCAACCGGCTCTCTGCAGGCGTACGCGCTCCTGTTGTGCTCTCCGTGGAAATTCACATGCATTTGCTGCGGTTCGGGGTGTTTTATCCCCCCTCCCCTCCACATATATGCCTGGTTTAAACCTTTTCCAAGAATATCTGCTTCTTATCGGATTGCGTTCAACATAATCAACAACTTTAAGAAGCTTTCGCTCTAATTATGCTCTAAGTCTCTCTGCTTCTGTGAGTTATTTGCTGTGGAGAATTATGATAAAGCACATTGTTTTCACCAATTATCCTCCACGGAGAGACTGACCTGCTCCCCCTCTCTACCTACTGAGCCATGGTTACCAATGGAAACGGTGCGAGACTAACATTTACTCTTTTGTGTGATGCATTGCAGTTTAAAAAAAAAAAAAAAAAATGAACAAAGCACAGAAGCGCACTGTGTGCAAGAGCGAGAGGGAGACGAGGCTTTGCAGAGGCTGAACTTTCCCAACTAATGTACCTTGTGAGGCTGATGGTGACAAAGATAAATTAGCCAAAGAAAGAGCAGGAGACGCTTCAACAGCAGCCGACCCTCCGACACCAATTAGCAGATTGATTATGCGCCTGAGAGAAGCGGACGCTTGTCAATCAGCGCCACACAAGGGGAGCGACAGGAAGGAGCTGGTGTGGATGTACCTGGAATGTTAAAGGAACAAGAGGCTGCTCCAAGGGACTCATACAGAGGCACTGATCCATAGGACTGCGCGGCGCTCAACACTGACACACTAAAACAGCAAAAGGTGCAAATACCACTATGCCATATAGAGGCCTGAATACCTGAAAACTAAAATACCTGTATGACTGGATGCAAGCAGGCCTGTTTGTGAACCCAGATTCCTGTATTGAGAGATCAGAGCAGATTACTGCAATTTACAGTGGCATGCCAAAGTATTCACACCCCTTGAACTTTGTCACGTTACAGCCACAAGTGAGGGGGAAAGAAAATGATGCTGCAAATTGTTTACTGATAAAAATCTTAACAGTGTGGCTTCCACTTGTACGCCCTTAATTAAAATTGAACCACATTCAGAATTTGATGTTTCATTTTCGTGAAATTTAATCTCGGCCTACGGTCCTGTGAAGACCTGAAGAACAAGGGTTAAAGCAACTTTTATCCCTGGCCTGTCATCAGGATAAGTTCCGGAGAAGTCCAGAGTTTAGTTAAAAATACTGCTTGTTTGCAAGCTAAAGACATAAATGTGTTGTTTCTTGAGGTGAAAAAAACACAAAGCTTATTGAAAGATAGCCAAAGAACGTCATATTTGCATTTTACCATAAGGCAAGAGGGGAACATGAGGAAGAAAGGGCTCTGTTCAGATGAAATGAAGTTGAAACTTTTTGACCTAAATGCAATGTGCTATCTGTAATGGAAAGTCAAAGCCAGGTCAAAGTATCTTTATTAGTCTCCCTTGGGAGAAATTTGTAGTTAGAGTGGCTTAGGTTTCCCTGAGCTATCTCAGTACTTATGCTGCTATAGGCTTAGGCTGCTGGAGGACACCAGGGTCTATTTTTCTCACTCTACTGAGTTCTCCTACTGTTCTCCAATTTGCATTGTTTGTTGGTGTTTCAGCTTTTAACTTTTTGTTCTCTTTTTTCTTCACAGTAGGCACACCTGGTCTGGTCTGTTAGCAGTGACATCATCCAGGGAGGCAGATCATCCGCCATTACCATATAACATAGAAAGGATTCCTGGATCAATGTGTGCTTCTGTGCATGGACCGCGGAACGCATTTCAAATTGGTCGGGCCCATCAGGCAATACTCACAATACCACTACCCATCACATACGCACGCACCCGCATACACATAAAACACCAGCATCCCCTTGGTCACGCAACTGATTTGCATCACATGACACAAGACAAGCCAATCCATTTTTAGGCACCAGAATTTATTGCTTTCTCATAGGCTGTGGTCCCTGAGCATGATAAATGTGTCTGCCATGTTATAATTAAAATCGGCACTGAATTTTTATTTAACTTTTTTTCTGACGTTCCAGCACACACGCCCCGGATTTATTTCCACTTACAATCATTATATTACAGCTAATACAATATTTACAGAATAAAAATACTTTAAAAAGAAAAGTCAAACTCACCCCTGCTCTAAATATTCCCGAAAAAGTGTCTCCGTCTGTCATTATGCTGGATGAAGTCCTTGGCTATCCTCAAAGCATCCACTGTGGTCAAAAGATCCCTGTGTGTGTGTGTGTGGGCGCACATCAAGCTATTTAGTCTTTTCTGGGTCATTGTTGATCTCAGATAGGTCTTGATACGACGGAGGGACGAGAAACACCTCTCAGCACTTGCAGTGGACACAGCTAACTAAGCTAACGAAGCAAACGAAGTAGCGGCAGTCATAAGCAGCGCAGAGGTGGCTTGGTGGGAAAACTTTTGTTTACATCACATGACACAATCAGCCAATACATTTTTAGATGGGATGATTTATCGCTTTCTCATTGGAGAATGATGCTGCTGCCATAGACTACTGTGCATTTGAAAAAATAGCTATTGAACAATTTTATTTTATTTATATATATTATTTTACATGTTTGATCATCAAAAGTAGGTAGGGCTGCGGCCCTACCGGCCCTACCGGTTCCGCGGTCCGTGCTTCTGTGCTTATTTGTTTCTCTGCTCTGTCTTCTCCAACCCCCGGTTGGTCGAGGCAGATGATCGTTCATACTGGGCCTGGTTCTGCTTTTTCCGTCCTGTTAAAGGGGAGTTTTCCTCTCCACTGTCGCTTCATGCATGCTCAGTATGAGGGATTGCTGCAAAGCCATGGACAATGCAGATGACTGTCCACTGTGGCTCTACGCTCTTTCAGGAGGAGTGAATGCTGCTTGTCAAGACTCAATGCAATCTGTTGGGTTTCCTTAGACAGGAAACTTTTTGACCAATCTGTCTGGATGATTTGATTGAATTTGACTTTGTAAAGTGCCTTGAGATGACATGTGTTGTGAATTGGCGCTATACAAATAAAATTGAATTGAATTGAATTAAATACAAGGATCAGCTCCATCATACCACATCTCAGTTGCTAATAAAAGAAGTCACAGTAAAATATTCAATAGCAATATCAGTTCGTAAATCTCAGTTCAACAAAAAGGTCATAATAAAACAGTGCAAATCAACATATAAGAATAAAATAATAAACTGATATTGCACAACACCCTGAATACTTCATCCCCATGGTGACCCTTGATGGTGGGGGCATCATGCTGTCGGGTTGCCATTTTTTCTGCAGAGATCAAAACTGAACAATCACCCTGAGCACTCTGTCCTCACAGGGAAACATGCCGGTGTAGCATCATGCTGCAGGGATGCTTTTCTACAGCAGCGAGAGGATATGTGAGTTGATGGAGCTAATGGTGTGTTCACTTTGTACGTTAAGGTTGGATTTTCCAAGTTCCCATTTGGAAAAACAACAAATATCCCAATAAAGTCACAATCATGACTAGAAATTATTAGAATAAAGTCATAAAGTTGTGAGAATAAAATTATGATTTTATGAGAACTCTCACAAAAAGTGCTGTCTTCCCTCTATGTGAAAATGAGGGATGTTGAGCATCTTTTAAAGTTATATCACTTTGAAAATTATCATTTTCTGTCCACTTTGCAAATGTTTGCTACTTTGTGTTGGTTCATCACATAAAATCCCACCAGAATAAGTGCATTTAAATGCCACTGAAGTCAGAATTATGACTGTGAAGGATGGAGCTCGCTGAACAGCCCTGGGTTTTCTGCTAAACGTGGCTGCCAGGCATTTCGGATGTTGCAAACGTTGCTATTTCTTAGCACTTTTGACAATTTGTATCTGATTAAACCACTGGCACACATAGTGATTTGCAATATCTATTTTCAAACGTGTTCATTAAGCATTTAAATCAATGTGTTTAAAGCAAATTATCGCTAACAGTCTCCATTACTAACAGTTAGAAGCAAGAAAAGTCCCAACTTGCTACCAGAATGAGCTCAAATTGCATTGAGAGTTGCCTGGGAGATTCATCTTCCACCAGAAGTGCAACACTAAACATATAGCGAGAGCGAGAACTGAATGATCAATCCAATGTGTTGAAATGGCCTAGTCAAAGCCCCAGGCCTATTTCCACTTAAGAATCTGTGGCAAGACTTGGAAAAACTCTCCATGCAGTCCTACTGAGTACATTATAAAAATGAGGTGTGGTGTTTTTTTTTGTTAGAATATGAAAAGGTGTGCAAACTTTCAACAGGTATAAGAATATTTGCAAGGCAGTGTTTGTGCATGGCACAATGTTTTCAAATTAGTTTCCTTTGGTTTCTATTCATGCACACACGTCACAATGTTATTCATCGCATCCTGAGGAGGTGGGCAGAGCTGTCATCTGGACGGTGACAGTCCTGTTCAACTTCATTTAGCAAGGACACCCCTGCAAGGACATATCGTTAATAAACGCCAAGCTTTGTGCAGCCTGACAAACATAAAGGCCCAGAGAGAAAGAGACACTTCATATATTTTAATTCACAAAGAAAATTGCACATCCTAATGTTTTACTCAGTTCAAACTGGGTGACCTGCATGCTGTTAATAGCAGTAATAAGTGTGGCGGAAGCTCAGTTTGATGTATGGCTTCACATATGCAATAACACAGCAACTGAGGAAAGTCAACAGTTAAAGTCCACAAAGCTCAATGGGGCAGCTAAACTTGGAAAAGATAAGGACAAAATTAGATTTGGCTGCAGGAGGAGAGACCATTAGGTCCTGATTCTCTGCCGCTCCCTCACAATATATGGTCCACAGTCACTCTTAAAAGGATGAGATGATGACATCATCCCCATATTCAGAATACCAACTGCATGAAAGAATGAAAAAAAAGAGGGGAAACAGAAACCAATTTGTTAGATTAAACATTTCTCATGCCGCCGCATGATTTAGAAGGGCCGTTGACCGCAGTCACACAAGGTTTTACCCGTCCTGAGACACAGTATTCTGTCAATCTGGCCCAACCAGATTTTCTAATTATAGGCTACAGCCGCAAGAAGGTCAAAGGCTTATTAAAAGTCAAGATTAAAATTCCCAATGCATTTTATAAGCTACCTCCTCCCCTGACTTGCAGTTATTTGCTAACTCATGCCAGCACAGTGAGCCATAATTCTGAGGAGGAGCCTGTTACAGTACATGTGAGGTGAATATATGTGCGTGTGTGTCTGTGGGAGGATAATTGTGTTTTAGATAATGTGGAACAAGGTATTTCACCAAGCAGACATCGGCTTGCAGCTGTGTACCATCTGGTCATAAAAACTAACTCACCAATTTACTTTGTGGTTGAATATGTTTATTCAAGCGATTATTAATACTTACCTTTAATCTGGTACTTGCATTGCATTAAAACCTAATGTTTTTAGTACTCGTTTTTCCTGAATCAGTTACAACATTGAAAATTGTCTCATTTTAAATACTTTCAAACACCCCTTTTTTTTTTTGCTTTTGCTCAAATCTAGGTAAAATACAGTAAAATGTCTCTGTCCACAATCTTGAGTTTAGACGGTCTTTTTGTGTAGAGCTTGTGTATTCTCGCTGTTTTTCCAGTTTCATCCAGTCTGCAGTCCTAACACGTGCAGGCCAGGAGAACTAGTCATTCAAAATTTATGTCAGGATTGAGCAAATCTTTCAGAATATAAATCGCACCGGACTATAAATTACATTTATTTGGAAATTTATTTCACAAAATCCAAGACTAAAAACTGACATTTAATCTGGTAAGGCAATTTATTCAATTACACAGTTGCATCCATAACAGGCTGAATAACATGGAACATACCTGGGAGGTTAAATGGGGTAAATTTGCATAACAAGTCATCAACTCCAACCAGGAAGTTAGCGGCAAGGTTCTCGCCAGCGCGAGCAGGGACGGTTATGCTGAAAGTTGTCAAAAATACACTGAAATTAGTCTGTGTGAATAACGGTGCTATCTGCTACACTAACATGGATGTTTGAGAGCAACATAGAAAGGGCAATAGAGCTCTTAAACGTACATCAGTAAAGTTGTAAACCACCCGGACAACAAAAGCTAACGCTAGCTGTTATTAGCTTCACAGACAGCACAATGTGTGGTGCAGCCCATTGAGCTGCACCACGCAATGCTCCGCTGCCTGAATACATACTGAAACAGTGAAACAACATACATAAGAGTTCAGTCTTTGTTGTCTAATAGGTTAATGTTTCAATGAATTTTTTCGGTGGTACAGGAGCAGCATCTAGTTTTCATAAGCCTAGAGAGTTCTCTTGCGGCTATAGACGGTAATGTTTACTCCTTGGTTCATGTTGGTCAGTATGAATTACCATTTAAAAACATGTCATATATTTGATATATACGTCACACCTGACTAATAGTCGCAGGATCAGCTAAATTATGACAAAAATGTGAGTTATAGTCCGAAAATTACTGTATGTACCTAATCTAAGGGACGGTCTTGATCAAGACTGAATTTAACCGTGTTCAAAGTTTATGAAGAACTTTTGTTGTGAGTTTTGCCAAATTGTCAATGAGTCATATCAAAACTGAGAGCAAACATGCTGTCATTTCAGAAAACTGGAGAGGAAAATTTCATCAACAGAAACAAGACATGGGTTTAATTCAAGACTGAATCTCTGGACCAAATATTTGGAGCAGTGAGTAGAAACAAATTGCCGTGACTGCCACATATAAAACATCACTGGGGAGAGATAACACAATTACAATACTAATATAGAACATGTAAAACAAAAAATATAGCCATTTTTTCTTAATATATGACATTTATTATAATAAAGTATAGGACTTAGAGTTAAGGGAAATGATCATTTTAACAGGGCTCAGATTGGTTGTGGAGCACATCCCTACTTTAGTTGTTTTTCTTCTTTAGAATCAAGACATGTTTGTTGCCTGGAAAGATCCTTTAAAAAATGACAAAAATGAAGTTTTTGGACTACATCATTTGTTATTGCAAGAAAAAATAAATTCTGATTTTAAATGACAAGTCTGTGTAGAAGGCATTCTGAAAGTCTACCCATGGAGTAGCATGCTTTTGTCCTATGAGATCTGCCTTGCAGTGTCAAGGCGGGTCATCACAATAAACATCGTTGTCTCCTGCTTTTCTGAGAGTGACTTCTTAACTCACCTTCTTTAAAGAACCTCCCAAAAGATGTGCAGACAGACACTCCAGTGGACCAGCTAAGCTGTTGCTAGCCGACATGATCTGTTATGAACCAAGGCCATTTCCGTCAACAAGATCAATCTCACTCAGAAAAAGAAAAAAAACAGGCTGTCTGCCTTTTCTCTCCCCCCCCCCTCCCATCTCTGGACCAGTTCCAGTGGTGTCTAATCACTTTGCTGCTCTGTTATAGAGTTCACCTTCCACTACAGCATTATAGCTCCTTAATCATAATTGAAAAATTGATTAAAGAATAATGACGTGACACTTGTTTAATCAGCTCACTCGGAGCCAAGCAAATAAACTTACTCATCCGCATGCACGCGCTGTCTGGTGTGTGGATAATGAAAGCTGCAAGGTGAAAAGCACTTTATCAAATGAATGGCTGAAACGAAGCCCGACCATAGTTATTATCAGTCCGAGCTGGAGGCTGAGACTCCTGTGAAGACAGGGATGCAGCTGAGAGTAATCTCTAACTGGATTTAATTGCTAGGTAAAAAACATCTATAAGGAGGGGAGCGGGGGGGGATTGAGGGGGATTGCCATATTTATGAAAGTAAACATGATACCTGACTTCCATGCTCCTTCTTCACATGTGGTTTCCCAGTGTCAGGTCATCTTTCCTGTATATGCAGCTTGTGAAGGCAGCTGAGGAGAAATAAAACATTAATTATGCCTGTGCGGTTAAATGGTGTCTCGGGGTATCAGCGTGGCACCGCATTTTGAATTTGACCCTTAGTGATTCCTGTACGTTCGGGCCCAGATGCGAGACCGGGCACGTTTATGGTCTGTGCTGATACACCCAGGGTCTGAGGAGAGCTCTCAAGAAAGCCATGCATTTGTATTCATACATTCACAATACAACAATACTGCTCTCTGTGGCTCCAAGATGGGGATGACACACGCTTTTTTTGACTGATCAATTTACCCGGCCACACAAACATGTTGTGTTCTGAGCCCCATACCTGTTTTTCTTTGTGATCTGACAGATTTAAAGATTGGCACAGGAGACTAACCACATCTCTGCAGCCTATATTGGTTGGCTTATTTAAATTTTAATAACAGGGTCACTTGATACGACGTGGTCATCCACACTGCTGTACTCATGTAACCTGCACAACTGAGGGGGGAAACATTTTCAATGCTAATTTTTCACACCAAAGGTACTCATACCTATTGAGATTTTTTTTACAGCAAGAACAGCAAAAGATGATTTTCCTTTCAATTCACAGCAGTTATGGTATTTTATGCTGATCTATAACACATGATCATCACGTTTGCAGGTATAAGTTGACAAAATGCTGAAAAGTTCAAGGGATGTGAATACTTTTGCATATTGTAAGCTCTTATTTTGATTAAAATTTCGGGTAACTTTTTCATCTACTGACTTTCGTTTTAAATGTAATCTGCTTTTGAAGTGTTCTCCCACAGAGGAGGGAAAGAAACATTTAATGCACAGGTATCAGAATTACTGGAGGGCTTCTGCAGAGTGTCAGCTGCACTTTGTTGTGGTTCACTAAGTAAAACTGGGTGTTGTTAAAGATGAAGGGCCACAGTGAAGTTGTACCTAAATGATCAGGGATGATTTTTATTGTGTTCTCTGCTCCAAACCTTTGAACACAGGATGTGTTTACAGTGCATGCAATTAACTTGGGGTATGGCCATTTTCATCCACACTCTGTCAAAAGATTGGATAAAAAGTTCCCAAAGAAGGAAAATGAAAATCAACAATATTAGACTCCCGACAGCGTTATTGTGCTAAATATGTTTGTGAATCACATGCAGTGGTTATTTAATTTTGTGATGAGATCATCTAATTAAGCTTGATTTAAGCCAAGTTCTTAAAGCCATATGATGCTCATAACCTTTAAAAGGCTTTCTTGAAACTTATGCAAGCTTTTTATTTCAGTAGAGGACATTTAAGGTGTTAGAGACTCACTGGACCATATTTCGTCATAGTTTAGTGCTGGAAACAGCTCTAAGTTTTGCTTGTTTAAAATAATAATAAAAGCACTAATATGTGCCATTACATTGTTTTCAAAGCAAATAATAAAAAAAACACATTTCTGATACAGTGAGGGACAATGGAGACAGAGTTTTGCAAAATACAATTTGTACTTCCATATAGTCTGTGCCTTCTTAACGATTGACCGTTTGTGTTATTAGTAACACAAACAGTGGGTAACATTTGTATAATGGAGGGATCGCTATTCGTCTCTTGCCAAAACCTTAGGAACCAAGTCTTAAACAGAACCTTGGTGTTCAGGGCAGAACTTACACGTGGCTCAGAAATACTGCTTTGGGACTCCAGTAAACTACAATAGAGAGTCCCGAGATTTAAATACCTGGGATTTTTTTTTATCTTTTTTTACCGGGTATAAGGAATCTTGGGTAGTTTGTGTGCTTTCTGTTTCCACGGCTCTAAAAGACTGCAGGTATATTTAAATCAGTCCAGTCCTAGTGAGTAAGTTGAGAAGTAAACTGCACTACACCTCCAGTCCAGCAGGTGGCAGAAGCAGAGGCGTGACCAAGAAGCCTGTATCCCACCATTCTTTCACCAAACAAGACGGAGAACACACAACAGGCGTTTTTCTTTCTTTGGTCCATTCACAGTCACAAAATGTACGCTTCAATATGAATATAAAGCGGAAAACAACATCCACAGGCAGGTCTTAAATATGTTTGGTGAGCGGAAGTCAGAACACTGCAAAACAGTGTCCACTCATCATTGTTGCCTAGCACATAAACCCGCCCCTAAATAAGCCTGGGGTAATCCCAGAGTCCTACCCTCAGACCAGGAACTTTTTGTTTAAGAAAGTGTGGAACTGTGAATTTTAAATTACTTGGGTTATTGTGTCAAAACGAGTGGAGGGCTTTGAAAATCCATAGTAATGACTGAAAATCCCTGTAATGGAACAGGGGCAAATGAGGGTTGGTATTTACAAATGGAGAAAACATGGAGCAGTGGTTAACCTCCTCTCATAAACACTCCAAAAACCAATCAGGGACTCATCCAGGAGGTCCCAGATGAACCCAGAGCAATATCTAGAGCGCTGCAGGCCTTACTTGCTTAGTTAAGGTCAGGATTCAGCAATAAGAAAGAGAAAAAAAATGGCAGCCACAGGAGAGTGCCAAGGCAATAACCACCGCTGACTAAAAAGAATACACGCACAAAAACTTCATATTTTCCAGAAAACATCTCGAGTATCCCTAAGAGACTTGGGAAAATCCTCTGTGGATTTATGCCTAATTTGGAAGGTGTGGATTTACATCTGGAATAAAACGTTAATATTTCAGAAATAAAACAGACCTATAGTCACGAATGACAGTGATTGTAATCTGGGGCTCCTTTGCTGCTTCAGGACCTGGATGACTTGTAGTTGATAGAATCATGAAACTCGATCTGTAGCGGAAAGACCTCAAGGAGAATATCTGGCCATCAATATTTAGTATTTTTTGTACACATCTTTTACTTTTACTTTACTTTTTTTCACCAAATGTGGGGACATATATGCACTGAATAATTGTTATAGATGTGACAATGTAATTCAAATGCTAACCATGCAGTGTCCTTATTACTGCAAAAAAAACAAGAAGAAAAAGGGAAAAAAACATAAAACAAAAGATAGGATATGGTAAATGGTAAATATATAGCAATGTATTTGGACACATAAGTGCAGATAACAGTAAACATATCCATATATAAATACTTGCAACATGCATATGCACACATTCTTAAATATATACTGTTGGGGTGATTGCGACTGATTCCAGTAATGGTCATTGTTTTTCTTAACCAAAATATATAGAAGGTACCAAGGCAGGTTATCGCCTCTTCTTGTGATATAAGTGCTCCATTTCCCCCCGAGGGGATCACTTTTGTCCCTTTGTAATCCGAAACTAAAAGTCAGAAGTTCCATAGTTTGGATGTCTTTAATTATGGCTTCCCACTACTTAACCGTGGGAAGTTCTGTGTTGAGCTATTTTCTTGTTATAGCCCTTTTCCTTGCTGCATTGAAGATTTTTAGAAGATATCTTTCTTTTTTTGGCAGTTCTATGTCTGTATTTCCCAGGTAAATTAAAACTGGTGAAATCAAGATTACACTAAAAGGCGGCCTCAATGATGCATTGAACTCCTTTCCAGCAGGGTTTAAGATTGCTGTATTTACTCTGGTCATCTTTTGCCCAGAACAGCTGGAATGTTTTTTTTTTTTTTTTTATAGTGTTTGTAAGGGCAGGTTCAATTTGTCTTTTATTTCTCTGTTAGACATGTGAAGCAGAAGAGTTTAAGCAAAGGAGATTAATTTGTTTCATCTCTCAGGGTGCTAACATGGCCGCTTCAAAGACTGCACTCAGTGATGTGTGTTTAATGTGCGTCTTTAGACTGAATATCAAATTTGGAAACAACGTTTGCTCAGTTTGATCTCAACTGAGCTCATCTTAACGTTGTTTTGTGATGATCCAGAGAAATCATGTGTGTTGTTGACTTTATATAAAACATGAATGGATATTACATTTAAGTAACCCTATTAATTTCTTATGGTGGACTTCACTTAACTATTATGTATTAAAGTGTGTTTAAAACAGAAACTATATATATACAGGACTGTCTCAGAAAATTAGAATATTGTGATAAAGTTCTTTATTTTCTGTAATGCAATTAAAAAACATGAAATGTCATACATTCTGGATTCATTACAAATCAACTGAAATATCACAAGCCTTTTATTGTTTTAATATCGCTGATTATGGCGTACAGCTGAAGAAAACTCAAAAATCCTATCTCAAAATATTAGAATATTTCCTCAGACCAAGTAAAAAAAAAAAGATTATAACAGCAAAACAAAATCAAACATTTGAAAATGTCCATTAATGCACTCAGTACTTGGTTGGGAATCCTTTTGCACAGATTACTGCATCAATGCGGCGTGGCATGGAGGCAATCAGCCTGTGGCATTGCTGAGGTGTTATGGATGCCCAGGATGCTTCAATAGCGGCCTTTAGCTCATTTGCATTGTTGGGTCTGGTGTCTTTCAGCTTCTTCTTCACAATACCCCACAAATTCTCCATGGGGTTCAGGTCAGGGGAATTGGCAGGCCAATCAAGGACAGTAATGCCATGGTCAGTACACCAGGTACTGGTGGTTTTGGCACTGTGGGCAGGTGCCAGATCTTGGTTGTGCAGCGTTTCCTGCCACATTTCCCCCTTCCAACACACTTTTTGTGAATGTGCTTTGAAACTGCACTCTGTGAACAGCCTGCTCTTTGAGAAATTTCTTTTTGTGTCTTACCCTCCTGATGGAGGGTGTCAATGATGGTCTTCTGGACAGCAGTCAGATCAGCAGTCTTCCCCATACTTGTGATTTAGTTTACTGAACCAAGCTGAGTGTTTTTCAAGGCTCAGGAAACCCTTGCAGGTGTTTCGAGTTAATTAGACGATTCAAGTGATTCGTTGAATAACCTACTAGTATACTTTTAGCCTACTAGTATACTTTTTTTTTTCTAATTTTCTGAGACAGTCCTGTATATATATATATATATATATATATATATATATATATATATATATATATATACATTCGCAAATATTTTGTGTCCGTTAAATGTATCTTGAAATATAAGAAATATAAACTGGGAGATACTGAATGGGAAAAGAGAAAGAAAGATCCAGAAAGGAAGCACAAGTAAAGAGTCAAACAATAAACAATATAGGAGGCATCGACTCACCCGGATCATGCCCGGATCATTGCCCTGACCTACCTATGGGGATCCTATCAGGATCTATTTTTCTCACTCTATCGATTTCAATTGTTCTTCAATTATGCATTGCTTGTCATAATTTCTGCTTATAACTTTTTGTTCTCTCTCTTTTTTTCTTCATAGTAGGTACACCTGGTCTGGCGTTCTGTTATCTGAGACATCGTCCAGAGAAGACAGATCACCGTCTATTACCATCTAATGTAGAACAGATTACTGGATCAATGTTTGCTTCTGTGCTTGTTTGTCTCTCTTGTTGTGTCTCTGCTCTGTCTTCTATAACCCCCAGTCGGTTGAGGCAGATGACCGTTCATACTGAGCCTGGTTCTGCTGGAGGTTTTTCCTTCCCGCTAATGGGTGGTTTTTCTTTCCACTGTCGCTTCATGCTTGCTCAGTATGAGGGATTGCAGCAAAGCCATGTACAATGCAGACGACTCTCCCTGTGGCTCTACGCTTCTCCAGGAGTGAATGCTGCTTGTCGGGACTTTGAAGCAATCAACTGGTTCTCTTATATAGGAAATATTTGACCAATCTGTATAATCTGATTGATTTTGACTTTGTAAAGTGCCTCGAGATGACATGTTTCATGAATTGGCGCTATATAAATAAAATTGAATTGAATT
The DNA here is from genome assembly GCA_037039145.1 of Fundulus diaphanus. NCBI lineage: Eukaryota > Metazoa > Chordata > Actinopteri > Cyprinodontiformes > Fundulidae > Fundulus > Fundulus diaphanus. The sequence continues at coordinate 18,472,401 of CM073137.1, read as the reverse complement.
GAATTGAATTGAATGTCAACAAAAAGCAAAACAAGATTCTCCTTGATGTGACAAATAAAGGAAGTCTCTTATTCAGTCTCTAAGCCACGCATTCTAGCAGTTGTTGACAGAACAGTGTATGCATAGATCTTATTAAATGAGTGCAATTTGTTCCTTAAGAGACCATTGTTGCATATTAGCTGAGCACACAACATGAATTATTTTGCCAGTCAAACACAACATTGTTCATTTCAGTTCATTTAATCCACAACCATTATGAATCAGTCCTAAACCACAGGTGTGTTTGTTTTGGTTTTCATTTGTGTTTCTGTTTTGATCCTTTGCTTGTTGTTTATTTACGTTTTGTATGGTCTTGTCATATTGAGTTCATTCCTGTACCTTTAGTTTCTCACTTATTTATTGTATTGTGTTCTCTGTGAATTCTAGGTTATTCTCTTAGGTCAGTATTAGCTTTCACCTGTGGGTTAGTAGTTTCTTTGTGTCTTAGTACAGCTCCCTTCATGCTATAAAGGCTACATTTATCCTGGCAAGCCAGACTGATGATTTGTAGCACGCTCCGTTCTGCGCATTATCAATCTAGGGACGGCTCCCATGAAACCTGTTTGGGGAAAGGAGGGACATTCAGCAGAACTTTCTGAGCTGACTGGGCGAAGCAACACCTAGAGCCCGCCTACCAAAGGTTAGTTTTAACCAATCACAGTACCAAATTAAAACATGAGCAGCAGGCATCATGAGAAACCACAACAAGGTACGCTAGTCAAGGCTGTTCTTTTTTCAAAGAAGAAATTGGGGATTCTGACAAAACAGATGTGATAGCAGCAGCTACGCATGCACTGCCATATGTATTTTGGTGCATCTGTGGTATGCCCCGCCTCAAACCATAATATCATTGGCCCAAACTGTTTTTGTTTTTCGGTCACAAACAGTTGACGCGAGAGCGGTACAAGATGGATTCTTGTGTGTTTGTGAACGCACAAATACCGTGAGAATTCAGCTTGCAGGCAAGGTTAGGCTACATTCACACAGCAGGCGAATGCAGTCTTAAATGTGTTATGTCTACTTTCTCTTTCTGTTATCTGTGCATGTGGGTTGCTTTGGGGTCTTGAACTGTTTAGACTGAAGTCTGATGGTGGTCACATTTAATTATTAGTATGAACGACCATGCAAAAAAAATCTAATTTCGGCAAAGAAACAGAATTGAGCCTGAAAGACCTGCAATGTGAACTTAGTCTCCCTCCTTCAGCTTCCCTGCTTTTCAATCTGCCATGACTGTTCCACATCTTCAGGTACCTTTGTAAATTTTTTTCTCCCCTCCCATGGTATGTAAGCACCTGGGTTTTCACTTTTCATTGCTCGATTCTTCCGTTACTCTTCCGTTACTGTCCTTCCTAATTCTAGATGCATGTAGTGCTGTATGAAGCCTAATAGGAATTCATATATGTACAATAAAAAGTTTTAAAGAGCCAATCCAAAAATCACAGCAAGTATCATCAGTCTCATGTTTTCAGTCTTCTGAACTGGAGACTAAAAAATATATATTATCAAAACAAAGGGGTATTTAAACAAATATTTAAAACAAATGTGTATGGCAGGATTGATTTTCATTCAAAATCTATATCAGTTATCTTTACTGCCCCTTAAATTATTTAACATAATGGAATAATCAGCACTTTTGCAGGTGAGTTCTTTGCAGTGAAGGTGACGTCACTCCCTGCCTGCTCTGCTCAGCACCTGCAACTAGCCCTGATCAGCAACACCTGTGGTTTTCCCAATTAAGAGAGTTGCTGCACCTGATCTGCTAACTATATAAGCCAGCCGGATTCTCAAAAGCCATAGCGGGAGTAGATCTTCCAGCGTTCTGTGATTGCCTGCCTGTTACTGATCATCTCTGTCTGGTGGATTTCTGCCTGTTTGCCTTGTCCCTGTCGGACTCTCCTATTGGCCTCAGATTTCTGGACATCATTATATCTGATCTGTCTCGTGACCAAGCCTGCTCCCTTTGGAAACCTCTGCCTGTCTTCTGCTCATTGTTTATTACTCAAACCCAGATTATGTATCGTCCCTTTGCCTTAGCCCCGCAATCAGTCAACAGATCCATCGTCAGCCTAAACTGCTCGCTCGTCTGGAGCTGTGAGAGCCACTTGTCTGGTCCAGAGCTTCATTCCAACTACCGAGGTTAGTGGCTTGTTTTCTATTTTCACACATCATCAACTCAGAGTGTGGTTCTGCCACTAACCTTTCTCTTTCCGTTGTTGTCCGACTGAATTATCGGGTCCCCAGTCTACTACACATTAAACATACTGTCTATTGCAGTTATGTCATTTATATAACTTAGTATTAAGCATTTGCTGGAAGTATCTGTTAAGCTGTATGATTTAAACTGATGGTTTTGGGTAGTGTTCCAGGAGATTTACACAATAGTTTGCTGGCATTTTGTCCCATTCCTCCTGACACAACTGGTGTAATTTAGTCAAGTTTGTAGGTTGCCCTGCTCACAAACATATTTTCAGCTGGCTGTAAATTTTAATTGGAATGGTCTGTGTGATGACCAGTCTTAGATTGCTTAGATTCATTTTCCATTGGGAAGACTCATTCAGGAATTTTTTTTTCACTTCCTGGTTGATGTACTAAGATCTTGCTTCATATTCATGTTTCTTCACAAGGTCCTTTCCTGATAAGTTTATCTGTTTTGTGAGGTGCAACTGTCCCGTAAAAATGAAGGTCCTTGCACCTTAGTGCATTTTCAAATAGTAATCAGGTTTTTATGTTGCCTTTGGACTATCTTCTTCTTCTCTGAGTGACCTATCAGTCCATGTATTAAGGCCGCAGGACTAAATGACACTTTCTCGCTTTAGCCAACATCTTCACAAGGTCTTTTGTTTTTGTTCTGGAGTGGATGATGCTTTTCCCACAATCACACATTTATCTCTGTAACATAGCACCCATGTTGTTGCTGGTGTTTTTACTTGTACATATTTATTTAAACAGATGCACATGACACCTTCACCTTCATGCATCTAATAAATAAAATAATAAAAAAAAAACTCCTTCATTATTCTGGCATACAGCAAAATATAAATTGCTTGTCCTACCAACATAAAAAGGAATATTCTTATTTAATCTCCGACTCTTAGAAAAAGTGGCTTTGTGTCCTTCACACAGTGTATATAACTATCTGGCTTCAATTGTAGACTAAATTCATCAGTAGTTTTAGAATAAACACTCCTGTTGTGTAGAAAATTATGTTTTTTTGCTGTTCTACTCTGTCAAAGTAACGCTGTGAGTATAGATAGCAAATATTAGCTGGTTAAGTAGTAGACAAACCATTGGATGTAACCCTGAGCAACAGCTACAAGAGGTATTTACCTTCACACCATGACTGTCCTTGTTTTAATGAACAAATATGCTTCTCAGCAGCCAAATTGGTGAGTTTTAGAAGCGAAGGATAAGTGTAGGGGCCTTCATTTTCAGCCAGCCACCTGGAAGTGTGCAGCACTAGCTTATTAAAACCTCCGCAGACCGGCTGAAAACTCCGATCACTTCTTTGGCCTGTCAGTAAAGACACTTTATAATGTTGGATGAGGATGTTATAGGGACAGTTTTTCCTGGCTGTATGAATCTCTTTCATCATCTTTAGTACATATGTAGTTTAAAAAAACTAGTATGAATAACAAACACCAGAGCAGGTTGAAAAAAAGCAGAGATTTTTTTTGTTAATTAAAAAATGTCATGACTGTTTTATTTTGTCTGGTGGAAATATCTCGGGTTTGTCTGATCGCCGTTGTGTGTAACACCAATTACAATCTAATCATTTCAAATAGCAAATTATATTTGATTCCTTGTTAATATTTTTAAGTATCAAACCTTTTAAAAGTACATTTTCCCCTTTTCATCTTTATAGGCACATCTTCATGTGAAATTTGGCTCTTAAGTTACTTAAACTGCCATATTTCTGCTGATCATGGGCCATTTTTCTTTGCTTTTGGCCAAGTCATTGTCTTTCAGTATGAGCTCCTTACTAAAGCTCTTTTATTAAAAGTAATAAATGTGACAGAGGATAAAGTAAACAGCATGACAGTAAGTATCAATTCATTACACCTCTGGCTCTGCGAGCTATAAAGCAAGCAAGAAAAGCATTGGCCATTATGTACATAACAAAATGAGATACATTGTCAGTTGTAAACATCGCAGTCTATCACTCTGACAGTACTAAAGTATTAACGATAAATGAACATCCCGATGACCCAAACCGTTGGAAAGCCATCAAACAACTCTCTCCTGACTCTGTAACAATGAAGAATCCATAAATATAGTGTTAAATCTTAGAAAATCACTAAAATGCATACATAATCATCCATAAATACTCAATGATAAAAGAAGTCTCGCAAGATTTAATAATTTTATCATTCAGAGTGGGAAAATAGCTGGCAATATTTATATTAGATGTGTAAGGGGTATATTGGGTTATATTTCAGTTTAAAACAACATTTAAAAAACAGCCTGTCATTAATTTATTATTTCTTATAAACGAAAAAAAGTTGGTCAGCAACATCTGTCCACCAGTCTGCATACAGTCTGTTTCACTGGATGATGGATGGTGGTAGTCGCTAATCATCCCTTTTCCTGTTTTTACACCAAATACTCACTTCAGCATCAGGATATCTGTTTTGCAGCAGACTCACCGCTTTGTGGCTTGTGCAGATGGATGCTAGCAACCAATCTGCCAGTACATCGACCTGGATTCAGAGATGTTGCTATGTAAAAAAATAAATAAAAAATTGAAATAATAGTTTCCTACTTCATCATGTTGCATGTGTTTTTGCACTTGTAAACAATCCATCCTGTCCTGCATTGGGCAAACATTAGCTGACTAAAGCAGTATTGTTTTCAACAGGTTAGCTCTAAGCCGTGCCTGCCACTCTGTCTCCAAGCATTTTCCACACCTCCTTACTCGGTCAAGCCTTTGTCAGCTTGCAGCCTTTCTGCAGCAAGGGTGGCATCTGCAAATTTCTACAGAAATGGGTAGCATTAACCTAAATATGGGGTACATGATGCAAGTGTATTTGAATTACTATTATTATTATTACCGAATAAAAGCTTTTTATTTGTCGCTCAAAATGTTTCTAAAAATAAACTAACAATAGCTATGTTTACATGCACAAAATTTCACAATCGAATTGAAATGTATTCAGACTCAAAAAGAAAAAAATAATTGTATTGTACTGTTTATATGGGCACATAATCCATTAAACCCGATCATGATGTGCTTTTATATGCACCTGGTTTTATTTTGAATAGAACCACTGACCCGTGCAGAGAAAAACCACAGAAGAAGAATTATTTCTGTCTTTGCTGAACAACAAACAATAGCAAACAAAGCAGAAGTGTGAGATCGTTTGTCTTCCGAGCGCCCAGGATGGACTCGCACCAGCTTCTAATTCCAGTTGTGAAGTTACTGAGAAACTACTCATTTTGAGCTCTTGTAATATTTCTAATACAAAGATTGTATCGACATACAAGCACTTTCTGCCACTCAAATCGGAAATACGTCACGTTTATGCGGGCCACTCAGGTCAGTTTGCCCCATTCAGAATAATTTGATTGTGACAAGCGTTTACATGGATGCCGACTGCATTGTTGATCGGCATAAACCACCCCTCTCATCCGGATTACAATTTAATTACAATTTATCTTAATCTGATCACAATATTCTGATTGGCCTGTTCACACGACACATTTTTATTCCGATTGGCCCTTTATTGCGATTACTTATGTCCATGTAAACGTAGATAATGTTACCTGTAAAGCAACATAGAGACCACACAGAAACCCTCAGATATCACTCACCAGTATTGTTAAGGGGGAAAATACTGCTTTCATGTCATGTGTACAAAGTACACAGTTGTGTATATGATATGTTTGGGTCATCTCCATCTACAGAGTCAGTCTCATAGTTTTCAGGCTTAACACTCCAGTCCAATATGTGCTATTTCGTGCTATTTTTTTAACATTGTTTTTTTTTAAACTGTCTAAGGTATATTATCAACACAAAAATCTAACGTGCTTCCTTGACCCTGAGGGGTAAACTCTGCAGAATCTCATTAAACATAAATATTTTTCAAAAAGTATCCCCTCTGTTGTTTTTTTTTCTTTCTCTGCTTTGATTTCTCAACTTTTAAGTCTTTTTCTTTGACATCACCTTAGGGAGTAAAGTTTTATCATGGCTATGAATTGTTAGATAGGATAAGAAATACCTTCACTGTCCCACAATGGGGAAATCCGGGCATCAATGTGCATCGGCAACATGCTGCCAAGAGTCTGGACTGCACAAGCTCCACAAATTACATTAACACCAAACAGGTCCAATACTCGACTTGTCACTGACACCATAAACTGTTCTTAGAGTTTTGAATATCCATGTTTCTCATGTCTTTCAATTTATTTCTGAGTTACCAGAGCAAGTGTATTTCATTCTTATCTGGCCTTCTACAATAGGCCAATATAATAATTTTCTTCCTCTCCATCACATTTCCCATACTGTTTGTTTGCTGTATAGAAAACTAATTAGGAAATATGTTATTTTTATCAGAGTTTGATTGCAGGCTAGTGTGCACCTCTGCCTTGCAGCATGGATGTACAGCATGATGTATTGCATGTTCTCCAATTGCATGCAACTGCTTTCCGGCTTCCTCCCACAGTCCAAAAACTTGACTATTATGTCAAATTGTCTCTCTAAACTGCTTTTATGTTGCCATTTTTTTGATTGTGTGTTTGTGCATGGTTGTTTTATCTCTGTGTTGCCTTGCAATGGACAGGTAACCTGTCCAGGGTGTTCCCCAAAAACGCAGCGAACCGTTGGGTGTCCACAAAAATATTAGATAGGATCTACCTGTCAAGCAGTTGTTTAGGATAGATTTTGGCAAGAGTCTTTTTCTGTCCTTCCATCACTAAACTCTAGAGTAACCTTTACTGGAACCTTGTGTTTTGGTCAGATTGAGCTTTTTAACAATCTAAGCAGAGATACAAAACAAACCTGGTTGGAGCTACAAGTAAACTGGGAATATGTCTTCACTGGGTGTTTCAGGGGACAAATCAACACCGAAGTGGTTCACCAGTCACATGATAAACCTGTTTTTTTCATGGTCTGCTCAGTCCTCACGACTAAAATCGTTTAGAAATACTTTGGGGTGAGCTGAAGCAAAAAAGCTTTAGAGAGGAGCTGCAACCAATAAATGTCAATGTCCATTATTGAAATTTTTTTCCCCCGACATGTGCAAGAATTTTCCAGGTCAGCCACAAATTTATCTTGTAATTCTGCTCCAAAACAAAATGGCTGAAGAGGTTATGACTGTAACACAAATCATTACATTTTTAATTGAATGCTTTACAGACCGTTAACAGCATTAGGACAGTGTGAGAATTTTTTTAGTTTTTTTCATAATTTAGTAATATAACAGATGCGTGGATAATGTGGGTAAAAACGTATTTCTCTTTTTCTCTCAACACATCACTTTAACATCTTTTGTGCTCTGGATTTGTGCTGCGCTGCAAAAAAACCGAATTTCTCCGCCGCTGCAACCCCGTAACTGCCATCCAGCAAAATCAGTGAGGTAATGTTCATCGAGTGACAAATACAGAAATATGATATTACATCATCGGTACTAAACCTGGGAGGAAGGCACAAACATGTATGATCCACACACACACACACACACACACACACACACACACACACACACACACACACACACACACACACACACACACACACACACACACACACACACACACACACACACATCTTGGATAATTAAGCTTTTTGCTGCTCAGGCTCCATTGTTGCAGCCTTTCAGAGCCTTTGAATGTGGTGCTAATTTGGCAACGATGGTGCTTTTTATCATTTAGCAGATGCTTTTCAATCTCGTGTGATGCTGTGGGAGGAAAACGAGGATTTCAGGATAGTCTAGGGGAGTTTGGTAAATTGGTGGATTTTGAGAGGTGGGGGTAAGGAAGCTTTCAATGTGTCTCCACTCATGGCGGGATAACAAGACCAGAGTGCAGGAAGAACTAATTACATCCCCTGAAGAGTTGTTTGACAGTTTTATAGTGCAACATCTATTTTGTCTATCCGCCATATTGACATCTGGCTTGGGAAAAGGATGGGAGGATTGCGAGGGGCATTAGTTTCTCTAAATTAAATCGAAATTATTAATGATCCATTTCAGAAATTGCCAAATAAAACCCTTATTGACCATGTCTTTTATATAGAATTTAATATCTTTCTACAGATCAAACATTTCCGATAATAAGAATAAGATAAGTGAATGACTGATTTACACTTCTTGGATTTCTTGTTCATTGAGAATGACATTTAGCAGCAGCACAGAAGTTAAGACAATCAAAATATTGCAAAACACAAGAATCTCCCAGTTAAACTAAACAAACAGCAAATGTACGTTTTTAAACCTTCATTTGATCTTTACTTCAGTCCCTAGGTAATATAAAAATCCATATCCACATATCCACTGCTTTTCTTTGTGTAATCCAGGTCTCCTGTTCCTGTGTTCCTATCTTTTCTGGAAATGAGGCGCCTCGGCTTGGCCATATGTAGTTTAGTTACACAAGTGATAAGGACGGATCTCCAGATAGCCGTGTCCAGGACAGCAAATATTTACCTCTTAAAGATAAAATGCCTGCCAAAGTACAATTACTCTCTATAACTTCCAAGAAAGTGCTCCCGATGATATTTAATGACACCACCAGGAGGATGCTCCATGGTTGTTGTTTTTCATGTAGTATTTCTCGTTGCCGCAGTTGAATTTGACATAATCAGTTGTAATACTATTTCCATTATTGTTGTGTTTGTAGAAAGTTCAACTCAAATGAAACAAATCCTGCTGAATGACATTTTTGAATATATTTGAGCATCAATGAACATACTTGAACACTTAAAAAAAAAAAGTGGGTTATAGCATCCCATCATAAACTATCCATTGTCTGTAGAGGTGTCCATACTGGGGTGATGCCATTGGCCTAAACACACACTCAGACCTAAGTGAAATCTAGAGAAAACAATTTACCATACAGTGTTTTGCAGAAGCCAGAGTACCCCGAGAGAACCCAAGCATGCGCAGGGAGAACATGCAAACTCTATGCAGGCTGGGATTCAAACCCAGGACCTTCTTGGTGCAAGGCAATCATCTCATGATTAGGTCAACAAAGACTTTCCCCCACAATTTCAAAAGCGTCAAATAATCTACCATGGCCCAGTGTGATTGGGTTATATTTTGGGGTATTCACTTGTTTTTTTTGTTCATTTTCGTGCGGACTACTGTCTCACAGGAAGCTCTTCCAGTGTGCTGAATGTACTGCAGGAAGACCAGCATGTATCGCTGCTCTTTGCCAGATTGCCAGGCAACTACTTGTGTTGGGTATATTCTTGCTTCCCTGAAGCAAGAATATTCCTGCTGAATGGTTCCTCATTCTCCTCCCTACTTCCAGCAACCCAATGTTGCGTATGATTTCCTCGACTGAAAAGTTGTCCACTGGTCTTTTGTGAAAAAGGTCTCTAAAATTTCTCAATTGCAGCTCCTTCTGTTCCAGTGGTGCCCCTGAACCTGAAGAACATTTCCAGGATTAAAGGACTGATGTCTCAGCAGGATCTGGAAAAACTAATCCATGTGTTTATCTTTAGTAGAATTGATTACTGCAACGGTGTTTTCACAGGTCTGCCTAAAAAGTGGATCAGACAGCTGCAGCTGATCCAGAACGCTGCTGCCCGCGTCCTCACTAAGACTAAGAAAGTAGAGCACATCACCCCAGTTCTAAAGTCCTTACACTGGATCCCTGTATCTCAGAGAATAGACTTCTGTTAGTCTTTAAATCCCTGAATGCCTTAGCACCTAAATACATCACAGACTTGTTATCAGTGTATCAGCCATCCAGAGCACTAAGGTCTTCTGGCTCCAGCCTACTCCGCATACCTAGAACACAAACTAAACTAAGCAGCATTTAGTTCCTATGCTCCACTTATCTGGAACAAACTTCCAGAAAACTGTAAAAGTGCGGAAAGCCTGAGTTCCTTTAAATCAAGATTAAAAACACATTTGTTTAGGATTGCCTTTGATTGTTCTAGTTAAACTGTTTTACTGAAACATCAACTTTGTAGTCCAACTGTTTTTAATGTTTGCTTTTGGTTTCTATTTTTCCATGTTCTATTTTGTTTCTACATTTTATTCCTACTTGCTTTTATTCAGTTTTTTCCTGTATTTTAATCATGTAAAGCACTTTGCATTGTCACTGAACTGAAATGTGCTATACAAATAAATTTGCCTTGCCTTGCCTTGCCTTGCCTTGAACCCTTTATTGGGTCATAGTCGACTGTTGCATGTGAGACTAACCAGTCTGAGTCATGATCTCAACCACAAAAAAGTTTTGAAAAATTGACTATTTAAGAAGAATTTGAGTAATCATCTCGACTGAAACAACTTGATAGCACAATCTTTTCAACGTTGTTCTTTTGCTGGTGTTTTCTCAGCTCCCATCAGCAAGTTTAAAGCAAAGAGCTTCCACTGGTGTAATGCTTTTTTGAGTCGAAATTGACCACGTCAAGCCACCGGTGCTTAAAAATCAGACGGCTGTTGAAGCCGACGTGCCTGGAATCAACAAAATCTTGTCAAAAGTTGCCTAAATCACATGTTTGTCCCGGCAGAATGGAAGCTAAATGCTGACTCGGCGTCTGCGAAACCGAGCTTTTTGCATGAACAGGAAGACTTTTCTCATGAAGCAGGGTAACTTCAGAAGGGCGTTTCGTTTCTCGCATTTCTTAATTGTGTTGTTATGACGCATGCACTTCCATATGTAACAAATGCGTTAACGTATTGGTGCTTTTGTAAGCAGCGAGAGTTCCTGATGTCTCTCACAATTATGTGTGAGTGTCATCGCTATTTAGCAGAATACCCTGTAATATTATTCCTTCTCTCTGTAAATTAGGGACTGTGGAAATTACAGGCTGGAGTTCTGGCTCACAGATTTATGAACTTTAAGTGCTGATATTGATGGAAGGGTAATAGCAGAGCTCAGCCCTGAGTGTAAATAGCGTCTGAGGCGATTACACTTTTATCACATCACGAGAAACACCGTGAGAGACCTTACATAGAGGGCTGTGCTTTGGATAGCAGCAAGCACAAGGTTTGTTGCATTTTGAACATTGCACATTGAAATGTTCATTATGCAGCTTCGTTCATTAGAGAAACTTTACTTTTGTTGATATGTAATAACGCATTTCATATAACCTGCACTGGCAGCTAGCCATGCATTTGTTGCAGATCCTCCACGCAGATCCAGCAGCAAGAACGGGTCGTTCGGGTTCAATCAAATAGCCAAGACAAACATAATCAGGTTGACTTGAGGATATTCAATGGCACAATTTTGCATCACTACAATTTGTGACTATTACAGTCAGTTGAAGAAAGAACATTTCTCAGAGGAGATTTGTTTTAGCAAATATCAACAACAAATACCATGATCAGGGTAAAGAAATTATGTTAAAGACTAAGTTTATTTCCAGAACCACAATAAAAACATTGAGACAAAGGTCAAAATTTTAAGAAAAACTTCACTATTTCATGATTAAAGTTAAAACGTTGAGAATAAAGTTGGAATAATATTTTAAAATATAAATGCTGTTTCTGTGCTCTATTGAAGTTCTTTTATACGAGGAATAACTGCCTTATCTCATTTTTGATGAGTGCTGGCATGGATTTGTTTGTTTTTTTGGAAATTTGATTTTATTCATAACATTTAAACTTTATTTAAGATAAAGGCTTTCACTATTTTTGTCCCTCTTTTGCATCAATTCAACTTTTTTCTTGTGATTTCAACTGTTTACTTTAAAATATTTAGTTTTTCCATGGCATTTCAACTTTATTTTCAACCAGTTATTGACATTTCGAGTATTTCACAGCATTCTACTCCAAGTTATGGCAATTTTTTTTTTATAAAAAAACATTACAATTTTATTCTTAACATGTTGCTTTTCTATATCTTTTTTATTTATTTTTCTTTGCATTTTCTCAACGTTTTATATTTTGGATGTATGGTGTTTTTTTTACTTTTAAGAACATTTTTCTTTTTTCTTGTCATGTTGACTTAAATTTTAAAACAGGTAAACCATTTCTCATTTGTTTCCCGAATTAAGTTGGGTATTACATTCAAAAAAGCAGGTGACTGCTGTTATTTTTACTTTTGTTTCACAATAAACTTTTCAACAATTGACGGCATTAGAAACTATTTGTTAGAAAACTAACAAATAGTTCTTCCCTTTTTTCTTTTTCAAACATGTCGTGGTAGCAGTGGTCCCATAAAATGAAGCAGGGAAAGACTAGCCTGGCCAGCCAGACTGACTTACTCCATGTGTGTTCAATACACACCATATTGATCTGGACAGGCTCAGACTCTCCAGTCAAAAACTTACAGGACCAATCACAGCGCGGTAGACAGGAATTTACGATGTGCAGTCTTTACCCATAATGCAGCAGGACTTTTCTGTAAACATATCAGTCAAAATGGCGGCCAGTCAAAAAAATAGAACGATGTTTCAATTATGCCCTTTATTATGTCCTCAATGACCTGGATATGTCTTTAAAAACTCAACAACTGGTTGCTCTAAGAGCTAAAACAGAGCGTGTTGCTTGGAACTGCGTCACAGCCGTAGTTAGCTGATTCGTTTATCCTGTTTCCGCTGACCCTAGTTAGTCCCACCTCTGAAATCGGATCTACCGGCGGCTATCCAGACCGATATGCTGTGCTTATGGCGTACGTCAGTCTGGCTGGTCACACTAGGGAAAGACAGGATGTACACTACCAGTGAAATGTTTGGACACAGCTTTGTTACTCAATAGATTGTCCTTATTTTTATTACTTGAATTAAAAAAAATTAAAGACTCATGTAGCAAACACCAAGATAAAAAGTGTGAAACGACTCAAAACATATTTAAAATTGTATATTTAGCAAAATACCACCCCTTGTACTCATTACTGCTTTACACACTCTTGGCATTTGCTTGATGAGGGTTTTCCAACAGTCTCGAAGTTCCAAAAGGTACTAATAAAAATAAAGACCAATCATTGAATGACAAGGTGTGCCCAAACTTGTCACTGGTAGTGTATGTACTAATCTCCAAACTCCAAAGTACCCAGATTGTGAATTGTTTGCGTGTGTCTTTTGTTGGTTTTCATGGATTACATACAGTCATGGGGAAAAAGCTTCTTTCACTGTCAACACAACCAGCAGAAAAAATAAAGAACACCTCAGGATTGATCAGCTTGTAAAACCACTTTAAGCAGCAATAGCTTGTTGTTATCAGTCTCGTTATCAGCCTCGTGTTCATCGTTATTGTGGAGGACGTTTGACCCGCTCCTCTGCATAATTGCCGTAGTTCATTGACCTCTAAGGGTACCTGTTTCTGCACAGCTATGTTAAGGCTCCATCACCGCATCTGAATGATGATGAGGTCTGGACTTTGACTGGGCCATTGCGGCTCCTTTTATTGTTGATTTAATTTTATTTATAACTTTATGACGCAATATATTTGCAAGCATGTTCAATGTAAGGTGAGGAGTTAATGATACGTATTGCAGTCCTTTGCTTATCTAATCCCAAATTTCTCCCAACCCAAAGGCAAAAAAAAAATCTGTTCATACAATAAGAGTAACGACAAAAGGGTGTGAGACAGATCACACTAAGTGTGTGGGACAAGAGATGCATCCATCACTAACGATAGCTGACGAGCTCTCGTGGCAGACCAGTCCAGAGTTGTTGATCGATCGTAGCCCCGAGATCTGATTCCCATTTCAGTAGATCTGGTTAAAAACTAACAAATAGTTCTTCCCTTTTTTCTTTTTCAAACATGTCGTGGTAGCAGTGGTCCCATAAAATGAAGCAGGGAAAGACTAGCCTGGCCAGCCAGACTGACTTACTCCATGTGTGTTCAATACACACCATATTGATCTGGACAGGCTCAGACTCTCCAGTCAAAAACTTACAGGACCAATCACAGCGCGGTAGACAGGAATTTACGATGTGCAGTCTTTACCCATAATGCAGCAGGACTTTTCTGTAAACATATCAGTCAAAATGGCGGCCAGTCAAAAAAATAGAACGATGTTTCAATTATGCCCTTTATTATGTCCTCAATGACCTGGATATGTCTTTAAAAACTCAACAACTGGTTGCTCTAAGAGCTAAAACAGAGCGTGTTGCTTGGAACTGCGTCACAGCCGTAGTTAGCTGATTCGTTTATCCTGTTTCCGCTGACCCTAGTTAGTCCCACCTCTGAAATCGGATCTACCGGCGGCTATCCAGACCGATATGCTGTGCTTATGGCGTACGTCAGTCTGGCTGGTCACACTAGGGAAAGACAGGATGTACACTACCAGTGAAATGTTTGGACACAGCTTTGTTACTCAATAGATTGTCCTTATTTTTATTACTTGAATTAAAAAAAATTAAAGACTCATGTAGCAAACACCAAGATAAAAAGTGTGAAACGACTCAAAACATATTTAAAATTGTATATTTAGCAAAATACCACCCCTTGTACTCATTACTGCTTTACACACTCTTGGCATTTGCTTGATGAGGGTTTTCCAACAGTCTCGAAGTTCCAAAAGGTACTAATAAAAATAAAGACCAATCATTGAATGACAAGGTGTGCCCAAACTTGTCACTGGTAGTGTATGTACTAATCTCCAAACTCCAAAGTACCCAGATTGTGAATTGTTTGCGTGTGTCTTTTGTTGGTTTTCATGGATTACATACAGTCATGGGGAAAAAGCTTCTTTCACTGTCAACACAACCAGCAGAAAAAATAAAGAACACCTCAGGATTGATCAGCTTGTAAAACCACTTTAAGCAGCAATAGCTTGTTGTTATCAGTCTCGTTATCAGCCTCGTGTTCATCGTTATTGTGGAGGACGTTTGACCCGCTCCTCTGCATAATTGCCGTAGTTCATTGACCTCTAAGGGTACCTGTTTCTGCACAGCTATGTTAAGGCTCCATCACCGCATCTGAATGATGATGAGGTCTGGACTTTGACTGGGCCATTGCGGCTCCTTTTATTGTTGATTTAATTTTATTTATAACTTTATGACGCAATATATTTGCAAGCATGTTCAATGTAAGGTGAGGAGTTAATGATACGTATTGCAGTCCTTTGCTTATCTAATCCCAAATTTCTCCCAACCCAAAGGCAAAAAAAAAAATCTGTTCATACAATAAGAGTAACGACAAAAGGGTGTGAGACAGATCACACTAAGTGTGTGGGACAAGAGATGCATCCATCACTAACGATAGCTGACGAGCTCTCGTGGCAGACCAGTCCAGAGTTGTTGATCGATCGTAGCCCCGAGATCTGATTCCCATTTCAGTAGATCTGGTTTTGGGCCTTCATTCAACAAGAAGTGATGCGTTAGAAATTAATTTAGACGTAACCCCCATTCAACCCCCACAACCCCACACAGCAATCTTTCAACAGCCATTGTGAAACCCTCTTTGTTTCTTTCTGAGACACCCTGTTGTTGATTTGATGGCGTTCTAGGAATCATTTCCCTGCTATAGCCCAATCATTGGGCTATGTCAATGATTTGGCAACGCCTGGATGACATTGGGTCAATGTCATCCAAGCATTGTCCTTTTACAGGGATCTTTATATTCAGTTTTAGAATATTTTTGTGATCCCTTCAACACTATGCTTGGCAGCTCATTGGTGCTAATGGGCATTATCTGGTGGAGTGTGTTGTGGTCAAGCGTATTTACATTTGTGTCATCTGTCCAAAAGGTGTTCCAGTTTGGTTCTGATGTAACTTAGCAAATCTATTTTGTGTTGCCATATTCCTTTTGAGAAAAAAAAATGGGTGTCGCAACTCTTTGTTTGCAAAGAAAAAAAAATCCCACACCTCAAGATTTGCTTCATTGTAACAAAATAAATTTAATTGATTTGTGGTTACTAGATTAAAAACGTTCATGTCTTTTGTTTGCGCAAGCATTGTCAAAACTTCTAAAGTACTGTTTTGTGGTTAGGGGTGGACCATTTCACTTCACGACGAAAATTGAAAATTTCCTTCCAAACACTACTTAAACAAAACTAAATGGCGTATCTGAGAAAGCATCATTAGAATGTAATACAATGATCTTAGAACAATATATATGCTGTAATGTAGACAACACCTTTCTCAGGAATTGTCGTTTATATTAGAAAGTACTAAAGTTGCAAATCATACCTAATGAAAACACTTTAAAAAAAAATGCATTTCTGCAGAATTTGCAGTAGGATGGCTTAAAGGAGCTAGCTACAACTTTAACTCCTCAAGGCCAGTAAATGGTGGACTGATGCTCGACGGCTCTCGTTCCAACCTTCAGTTGTACTGTTTGTCAGTCGGTTGCCAGGTTCTTTGGTTAGCATTAGCAAACATTTAACCTAGCTGTCCAGAAGGAAAGCGGTAACCTCTGCATGGCTTCTCAGCCCCTTTGCTACTTTAAGTCGACACCAACGCTCAAAAGCTTGACCGATATTCATCCTTCATTTTGTTTCCTTTTTAGTCCACTTGAATGTGAGCAATGTAACGCACAGAAAAAGCCATTTCTCAGCGCTATCACGGAGCGACGATGATCTGGCAACACCTGAGCGTTGTCTCGCGTGACGACGGTGGCATGGTAACCAGAAGAAATATTTATATATTTTAGACCTGTTAAAATTCATAAAACGAATATTTGCATACTATATATTTATTTTTCAGTAAAATTTATATTGTTGTATTATTTATTTATTTATGAGAAATTTATCGTTTTGATGAAAAAGTTGTAGCTATCACCTTTAAACTTTTGCAAACTGCAAAGAAAGGTTGACAGTGTCAAAGTGACTTTAAACAGAATAGAGATGACTAGAGAACTGTGTTGTGTGTTCACCCAGTTCATGCAGCAATGTGTCTGACTGACAGAAATCACGAATGCCTTGCTTTAAACAATTTGAGGAGGCCCAGATGATGATGTGATGGTTTTGTTAGCTTTTGATGGGTTAATTCATTGGATCTGAGTCAATCGGAGGCATAGCTATGAATGTCTTTTAAGGCATAACCCGAAACCCACTGCAGCCAAGATATCAGGAAGAAAATTATCGATTTATAGGTGCCTGAAGGTGCCACGTTCTTCTGGTCAAATAATTTTATACAATATGGGAATTTCAACACATCATACCGCTCAGGAAGAAGATGGATTTCTATGTTTAAAAGGTCAAAAATCAACCCCTAAACAAAATTGCAGGGAAGAAAATGCACATTTCTGTAAAAATGAAGCCTCAAATCATCACTGCTCAATAAGCACCCTACTACCTGATTATCTGTTATCTGTGACTTTCCTGAAAGCTAAACCCTTGTTCATTGCCTTTTTGTTTGTCAGTTTTTGTATACATTATGTGTAACGTGAACTGTAAGGTGAACAGGAGTATCCAAAGAGAAATTTTGCCATGGTGACAAATCAAATATTCTTGATTCTTTTCGATTTTTGGTTCCAGAGAAGTCAGTATTACTCCAAAAGCAACATAAAACGTCATATTACAATTTGCAAAGGACCTCTGGGACACAGACCTCAATTTTTAGAGACGTCCTGTGTTCTGATGGGGAAAAAATGGCACGTTTTCATTGCACAGACATAGTTCAGTGTAACCTTTATAGGTAGCTGCATAAGTGTTCATTTTAATAAAATAATCACTTTTCCATCCTGTGATACATTGTCTCGTCTTTTTTTTAAATGGTGAGTTTAAATATTTGGCTAATCATTGAAATACAAACAGTCTTCGATTTAAAGATAGAGTTGTGTGTGTAGTAGTGCAAAGAAAAAAGGACAAGACTATATTGGCATATCTTTAAAATGTATATCTTTATTAAATAAAAGATGACTATTAAGGATTTTTAAGCTTGTCATTTTATTTCATTTTCCTGATCTCCTAATTTTCGGAGGACGATAAGGATTTATTTCGAGGTTAGATGGCAGTAACTGTGTAAAATGCAAAGCTGGACAGAGAAATTCAACAAGATGTCATAAGGCCAGTGGTGGGAAAACGCGCTTAGCCTGATGCGTAATCTGAGGATCTGACACGGATCCGTGATCGTCTCAGCATCGCCCCGCAGCACAGCATCCTGAAACTTGCTCTCCCTTTTTGCTACATTTTCAATCAATCTGCCTGGCAGCTCCTCTCTTCACAGCAAAGCGTCTGTTAAATTGTTTTGGTAAATTCAAACCTGAAGGTTCTCGTTACGCAGAGCTCCCCATGAAGCTCTCCTGACACTTTTTTTTTTTTTTTTTTTTTTTCATCAGTGAGCTGTGCTCCGACCCTCCCTGCCTCCCTTCCCCACACGGCTCTTCCATTTGGCCCCCTGCTCTCTGCTGAACGTATAGCTGATATCTTTCAATCAAGAGCTCTCCTGTCCTTGCAATCACAGTGTCATTGTTCGCCTCATGTTGTGGAAAGCTCTTTTGACAGAGTGCTGTGATGAATCACCTGGCTAAGGCTTTTGGAAAAGAAGCATTTAGATCCCATCGCCCGTCTCTTTTTTTTTTTTTTTCATAGACTTAGGGGGGGAAAAAAACAACATTCAATTCATTTCTCCTGCTCTTTCATGTCTTCTGCAGCTTTCTTCGTTTCGTACACAGTGTTTTAAAAGTTATTCACAGCAAACCCTCCTCCTTTCTTCTCGCTGGGATTCACAAAGCAAATATCTGGCGGGTTTAGCTCATAAAGGGAGCGCTTTTACTTGCTTAAGGTGCTGACGGCAAGGCACACTCTGTTATGTTGGAGGCTTAGAAAAACAAAACTTTGCAGGGTAAGTCTCAGCCGCCAAATTAAGTGGCAGAGTCTTCCAATTCTTCTCCGCTCACCCCGCGGAAAAACGAATCCCCTCGCTCTTTTGTCCGATAAGCCGCAGAAATGCAGAGAAACTTGTGCCCCTTTTCAGCTCCGTCATGTAGTTCTGCCATTTTCAACTTCGCCTCCTTATATCAACTCCTAAAAGTGAAAAGAGAGACGAATATAAACTTGCAAGAGGAGCGTGTGAGCACACGATGTGGTTCAGGGGTAGTGTTTTTCAAAAGGACGATCACTTCTTCCAGAAAACTAACTTAAGGAGTGCTGATGACACTCCCTTCCAACCAGGTTGATCTATTCTCAGCACCTGTGATTTCACTACATCAAAACACAAACAGCTCCAATATTTCACCATTCCTTTTTGTGGCAGATCAACTCAACGTGGTGCAGAGGAAGGAAAAGGATACAGAGAATGGGCCGGCATGCATTTGTATTCAGCTCCCTTTACTCTTTTACCCATAAATAAAATCCAGTGCAGCCAACAGCTTTCAGGAGTAAAAGGGAGGTCATAAAATGATATCCCCAAGCTTTGGACATCTCACAGAATATTGGGCGATCCATATTGTGAAAACGGAAAGAGTACGACATAACCATGAACCTACCAAGACGTGTTGGCCCACTGAAACCGACAGGCCGGGTGGGCCGCGCCTTAGTCGGAGAAGAGGTCAAGAGAACCATGGTACCTCAACTCAGGCTGGAGAATCTGCCGATATGACAACTATTAGCGGGGAACAAATCTGGCCTTTCTGCAAGGGTGGCATTGTTGGAAGAAAATCATAACAGGTCGCGCAGCTTAAAGGTTTGCCACATGCCCTGCGG
Source organism: Fundulus diaphanus (assembly GCA_037039145.1). NCBI lineage: Eukaryota > Metazoa > Chordata > Actinopteri > Cyprinodontiformes > Fundulidae > Fundulus > Fundulus diaphanus. The sequence continues at coordinate 18,452,661 of CM073137.1, read as the reverse complement.
TTCAGCCAGAGCAAAATTGATCTTTGTGGTCTTCATGAAAAACAGCCACATGTGGAAAAATACACCATCCTGATGTATGTGTCCCCTGGCAGTATGCAACTATGGAAGATAAAAAAAAAAAAAATCTTTTACAAATCTAAAAAATGAAAAGTCCCCTGACCCTCAGATACCCCCAAATAAATTGTGGTGCAAGCAACTGCCTTTAAAACACACCATCCCCATGGTGTTGGTGGGAAGATGTTTGCAGCTAAATACAGAGCAAATAAGAATGTAGAAAAACTGTTCAAAACCCTGCAGCTAAAGATGGTTACGGACAGAAAAGACTCAGGAGGATTAAGTACAAATGCACGGCACACTGTTTTGGCCAGAGAGCACCCAGTTAGGAGTCTGGTCGTTCTGTCAGGGCAGGCTTGTCAGAAGGTGAGCAATGTTGTGCACGGCGAGAAATGGGAATTTCTCACTCCAGAGGCGTTTTATCTGTCTGCTGTGGCGACATCACTCCGCCCTGCGCAACGCACGCACAGACGTCTCTGAGTGATTGGACTGACATTTTCAGATTGGCCTCCAAAAGCTGAGCGTTGACCAAGCACTCCAGACTTCAGTGAACCCCGCAGATCAAACAGCGTTAATGCTGATGTTTTAATACCTTCAAGACCTTCCAGCCACACCGACCGAATATCCTATATTGTGCAAATAAAGGCCGCCTTGCAGCAGCCTCGCATGCAGGGCAACGGCCATGCACTCCTGATTCATTTTGTGTGGGAAGGACGGGTGGACGTACAGGACCGCACATGAAAACACAAAGCTGGATATCAGACGCATGCAAAGTCGTGCAGCTATGAAGTTTGGCCGTTTTGGGGATCACACATTCATCAACGAAACTCTGAAAAGCGTTTTTCTAAAAGTCTTTTCGAGCATTGTATGCGGGGCATGCTCCAACAACTGTTTGTATTTCCTCTGGTTTTCTTTGTTTCGTATTTATGGTCACAATTATTTGTTAGTGTGTCTTTCACATCTGCTCTGAATGAAGCCATGTGTGCAATCAAGACACAGCAGCTTCAGCAATGCGAAAGTTCGGAGACCTGGACAAGCCCTCTGCTGTCTGCAGCGGGGAGGCCCGACACCTGCGCAAACACTGCAGCCCGATGATCTGTCATCAGCTATGGAAACCAGCTCCAACCTGGTCGCTTTTTGTCAGCGCACAAAAGAAAATGCCTTAAATTAATTTAGCACTCGGCATTCATCTTCTGCGGAGGCTTAAGACCTCATCTAAGCTTGCGAAACAGCACGAAGCTCATGGGGCTTCATGTAAGAATTTTGGCTCTCAGATGAAGCCAAACGCTGTTAAGACGTGACATGTTGACTGTCTAGTGAAGTATGCGTATCCTGTTAATTCAGACAGTTGGTAATACCTGGGATCTAGAAGGCCCTCAGATGTACTTCTGTGTGCGCCTTCTCCCTCTGATCTCTTTTGCTCAGCCTTTTCCTCCACAATGCCAGACCTCTTGAGGACATACAAGATAATTGTCCCCTCAGCCCTCTTTCTCCCGCAGGCAACTTCAGAGGGGAGCGTTGTCGATGCGGGATCAGGTTTAGCGCTGCGGTGATGACCACTGTGCTGTCAGCAGTGACACATTTGTGGTGTTTTTGGTGGTTTTCAACCTGATTTTGCACCTACCCCCAAACGAATATAATAGGAATCCAAATTCAGTGTTTTAACGTAAATTTCTTTTTTTTTTTCCTGATTGAGTCACTATTTATATGAAAGATTTGTAAAAAGTCTTGAAATAAATCAGTCTTTATTTCTAAAACAGCATAATGTCACACTGAGAAATGTTTAAAAAAATTGTGGTAAATTCATTTAATAGGAAGACGAACCAATAATGAGGGCCTAATATTGTAATCTTAGAACCAGAAAGCCTAAAAATACTGAAAGTATGAAACATTAATGAATCAAAATTGGTAATTTTATTGATTTTCAATAGAACAATTTAGAATTTACATTTCTTACACAAAAAGAATGAGTTAGACTTTATTAAACAATAAGAACTTCCATGTATGGATATTGTTTTACAACATCATCTGGAAGCTTTTCACTCCATTAAGCTAGAAAAAATATATTATTATTTTTTAAAGACAACTTTTATGTAAATATAATGAATGGGTAACACAGAAAAAGGAGCAATGAGCAGTTACTACAGAAATCCTCTCTGCAGGATACGTAAATGAGCGCGATTGACATAGACAGGTAAACAGGTGAATACACCAGACTTCTTCTAAACCACTAGAAATCCTTTTTGCCTCAGGATAATTTAAATATGGAAATATCTGATACAGGGGAAGAGAATAACCAAAGCTGAGGGAAGAGGAGACAGTTAAAGCCACGGTCCAATCAGATTATTTTTTGGTCCATAGCAAAACCACTGAGGAGACTGCAGGTAAGCATTAAATGCTGTGAGGATCCTTGCTGCTGGTTCTTGAAAGCCCATGGGGGGACTGAGATCATACACTCTTCCGTATGTGGATGAATTGCCCCTTGAGAGCTTACGTTGCCAACATGAGCTGCATTCTGAGTCAGACCTGCAGCCCTGAAGGGAAATGTTTACTGCAGATGAGAATGCTATAGACTTCCACAAAGCATTGCACCAAAGGAGTAACCTGAGTGCCATTTCCATGGAAACGCCATGTGGCTTGACTGCAATCAGCGCTCAGCAGCTACAGCTGTCACACAAAGGCTTTCAGCCGAGGAAAGACCTTGAGAGTCAGACGGACTGAGGACCGTTGTCACAGGGACGTTTTTTTCCCTTTCTTCCCAGCGCTACATTTTGAGGCACGCTGCTCAAACTTTATGACTTTCTCATCTTTAGTTCTTTAAACTGACCAGTAATCTGCCAGTAGTGCAATGTGACATCAGCTTGTGGCTGGATGGAAGGGCGTTCTTCAGCGCCACGTTCAGCTCACCCTAATTCCTTATCTGCGTCATCTATCCCACACCCAAGTTATTTTTCGTTGCTGCTTTCGATCTCGTTGCTAAAAGGGAGTTTTTCTATCATCCAGATTTACCTGAATGGCAGAAGAATTCGGCCGACACATTAGGTATAACTGGAACAAGTTTATTTTCTGTTTTATATTACTTCTGAGTTGAAGAAATACTATATTACACAAATTCGATGCAGTTTAATTCATGGCTATTGAAACATCCTGTGGGACAATGACGTGCAAAAACAACAAACTCTTGCGTCTTCAGCCAAAAAAAATTTTTTTTCTAGAAGTACACCTGCGGGTCCACAAGTATGTTTCCACCAGCAATGCGCATCCAGAGACTGAAACTTTTGCCCTTTCGTTAATCAAATTCAACCAAAGTTCGATCAATGTGGATGGGCAACATCTGCGAAAGGGAATTTTCAAACTTTCTAACAGATTCATGCAGATGGTTTGACACACAAAAAACAGGAAAAACCGTCCAGGTTTTAATGGATTATTCTTGTGTGGACAGGACCTAAAAGGTGCAGCGTAGGAGCTCTTGAGGACCAGACTTGGGCACCCATGACCTAGATCAGGGGTCTTCAACCCGGGTCCTCGGTACCCGCTGTCCTGTTTGTTTTAGATGTCTCTGCTCCAGCACACCTGAATCAAATGACTGCAGCCATCGAGGACTGCATAGCATGATGCAACTACATTGTACTGGGTGAGGGTGTTTCCAGTGTGACACAGTGTTTTATTTGACCACTAGACGTGGAAGACTTGGCATGGCTTTCTTTCGGTGAGGGTTTTGTTGATGCTGGAGACCAGATTTGTCGACAGATGTTTTCCATTGTTGTCCAGACAGATTCTCCCACCTGAGCTGTGGATCTCTCCAGCTCCTCCTCAGTTAACCGTAAATCGAGGTCTTCAGTCTTCAGTTGTGCAATAAGTTTTTCCTATTCGGACAATGGTTTGAGCAGTGAGGGGCTTCACAGCTTTATCTCTGAGATGTTTCCATCGATCTTCTCGATGCTGTTCGTTCACTTGTGTTCTCAAAGAAGCCTCGGAGGCCTTCACAGAGCAGATGTGTTTATAATGGGATTGAGTCACACACAAGTGGACAAATTTTACTAATCACAGTTAAGCCAAACATTTACAAAAGGGGGAAAATGAAAACAGTGGAGAAAAATAAATGGGGAAAAAAATCATATTTATTTATCCATCATGTTCATTCTGACTGGAAGTAATATTGATGTTTTGCAGCAACCAAACCAGAATCCCAACCTCACTCTATGGAGCTGGTAAATACTAGGGCGATGACAAAGTGATGGCCTTCCTACCTTAAACACTTGGATCGCATCGTTTGAGGTAAATTGTCAAAATACTAGCGGAAACATGAGCATCTGTAAGAATCGTTTGAGTTTTCCATTATTTATTGAGAATGGTGTAAATCTTTTTGTTAACATGCCACTTTTAATAAAATGCAACAAGAATTTATCTTTCAAAGTTGATTACAGTTGATGCATTGCTTTGTTATCTTTTGCTTCCAATCAGAATTAAAATAGTTTTAAATCTAAATCTGCTTGTGGTATGGACAATTTTGACTGTGACTTCTGGAGGTGGTTGGATGCACTTATATTTTTGGACTGAATGAAATGCATTTTTGCCCCTTTCAACCTTTGTATAAAAGAAAGAAATGACCTGTGCCACTTTCCCTCTGCTTCACAATTATGACTAATTTGTTTTTGTCTATAACCTAAATTTTCATTACACTGCATTAAGGTTTGTGATTGTAATCTAATACAAAGTCAAAATATATGGCTAAAATACTCAATAATTGCTTATAAATGTTAGAAATACAAATACAAGAGAGGTTATAGTGAAGTAAAAAATCTCAACGTTCAGCTGTAATTGTTAAATGAATTTTAGAATTGCTTATCAGCAAAACCGCCTTCTTTAATTTCTTTCTACAAGGCTTAATCACTTTATTAGGAGCTCAAGGACTATTAGAGGAGATTGATAAGACTCAAGCTGAGTTACTTATCATTCATTCCTAAGTTTACAAATCCTTTCCAAGTTTTCTGCAGTGTAGCCAGAGGACGAACAATATACTTGGTCCCCAAACCCCGTCTCCTGGCTCGCTTCCCCATTGGTTTCCTTTCAGCAACAGGTTAGCTACAAGGGCAGATTAAGCCGTCTTCCCCTCCCCAATCATGCGGTAATACCAGCGGGCTGCACTGGGGTTTTTGCCTGTTGAATGGTGGCTTATGGCAGCTAAAGACCTCTAGAGGGGGAATCCTGAGGGGATTACTCTCACGTCCTGCACGGAGTGGGGACTCAAAACAGTCTGGAGCGCCATAGGGAAGAACCTCACACATCCAGCATTCTCCCACCGCTGCACACACACACACACACACACACACATGCATCTATGTCCCCGTCTGACAACATGCACGACTCTACTGTTTATACCCATGTATAGCCGTCCAACAAGGGTCAGCTCCGCTCTTGGAGAGGATTACTTGGACTGATAATGAAATCACAGACTGAGGAGCTGCGCTTGGGAGGATTTTGCACATAAAAGACCTGGATTACTTTGTCTTTTCTTTGTCTTATTGGTTAGGTTGGGAGCATTAAAAATGTGTAACTTCTGCAGTGCATGCCACCGTGTGACCTCACGGCCCTAATGCGCAGGGAACACCCAACATTTCCAGCTTTCTTATAGGAAGTGTTTAGCCCGGCTCTCAGCGGCAGCGGAACGCATCGTCATGGCATTAATCTGCTGTAAGGCCTGCGTTTTCTTTCAACGGGGCACCCTGGCTGGGATTACACAAACTAGCAGCCCTGGCCTGTGAAATAGAGCTGTGAGGCACATAAAAAGAGGCTGTGCCACGGTGAATTGTCGAGCGTTGTTGTGGACCTCTTAACTATCATCCCAAGCACAACAAATCCCGTTTTCGCTTCACTCCCGGACGTTGTGGTCAGGTTCTGGGATGTTTGGAGTTTGAAAGCGAAAGAAAATGAAAGCCTTTAGGTTTTGCATTTTAGATATTTCACATTACATGAGAATAATAAGACATCTGATACCACTTTTGTTACCGCCACCGAATAAATCAAAGATTATGAAACCAGCCTTTGTTTTAGCATATTTTATGGTATATTAATTATGCTTATGTCAACTTCCAAAATTATTGCAGATTGAAGGAACATTATACATTGACCTAATTAGATTTTTGTTAATATCAGATCAGTATAAAGCATGCAACTTGGGTTTTCAAAACTATTTTTTTCCATTTGATTAACCTTTTGCCTCTAACTATGTGCACCTTTTGCCTATATACCACCAATTGTACATAAAACTTTTCCATAACAACCATTTGTGTACGCTGGACAAGACTTTAAAAAGTTATCTTGCTTCCTCCAAAAAACTCTGTGCTTAGTTGTTTTGTTATATCTTTAGCTTTGTAGTATACATTTAAGACTTTATAAGATGAGTCCATGCAACATTGTCATATTTTTGTGATTTTGTGAGACATTATGACCGATGATATATGATGGTTACAATTATTTTATTCTATTTGCAATTTGTTTCACATCAAAACATTAAACCCATTTACTTCTATTTTATCTATTTTATTTTATTTTTGTGGGGGGGGGGGGCGCTTGTGGCTGTTGTGTATAAAATGATTCATCATGTCATTATTTATTTAATCATGTTGTGGATTTCCATCAAATAATTTAATTTAAAGATGTCACGTAGCCATTCTGTAAGGCCGTGAAATAAAATGTCATGTCATATAATTGGGGATCATGCAAAGTAAATTTGGTTTCTATCCTAGGATGGATATCCCTGCATCATTTTCATTCATGAAAGTTATCTTCACGTTTATGTACAGTTTTAAAACATCTCATGTCAGGATATGTCATTCACAAGATGTGAGGTCCAGGATGCCCTTATAGTAATATATCATGCCATGTAATGCAGTCCGTCCATTTTCTTGATGGAACAGAGAATGGAGCGTATCCCAGCAGTTATTTTGTGAGAAGCGTGTTATACCTGGGTCCGAACTCCATCACTGGGCAGACACAGAGATGAACACTGGATGAACCTTACCTATACAAGCACACTCTCACAAAAACCTACAAGTGCTTCGGTCCAGGAGTTTACAGATTCACTTCTATACAGATAAACCCTATGGTTAGCTCTGGCTGTCACTAAATGCATCTTGTGTTAAATAATACTGTGTATTTTTCGACGGTGTTATCATAGGCGTTGGTTGTTTGTACCTGTGATATTGTTGGTTTTGTTCTATTTTCTATATCTTTCTGCAGGTGTAGAAGCAGACTCCGAAGATCTTGTCCTGTTCTCTTTTTCCTACACTCTATTTTTGTCAACTTTTCTCCCTTTTAACATTTTCCCCTTATCTTTTTCTCTTCCTTTCTTTCTACTTCACCTTTCGGTTTCTGTGTCCACTGAATTTGGAATGATCCCAAAATAATATCCAATAACGTTTTTTTGCATACATATCAATCGGAGCACTATAGCGAAAGCATTGCTCCCCTTGTGAAAGTAAAGCTGTTGGGCTCTCTTTGGCATTAAGATAGTAATTCTTAGTGCTGCACTGCCAGAGAGGACATGCAAAAAACAAACAGACAAAAAAAGAAAAAATATAAAGAGATAAACAACCATCTAGATGCAGGCTGACAGAGGCCATATTCCAATAACCTAACTTTCTGGTTTCGGAGCTTTGGGGAAATACTTCATTACCAGGGAGAAAACACGACATGCACAGGGTGGACTTGCCAACTGCACAGAGAATGACGCAGCTGGCATTTTAGGGACCTTTTTTAAACCTTGCTGCGTTGTGGTTATCACTGACTTTGTGCACAAATCATTTAAAGGTTGCTATTATTTGTGTAACTTATGGCGTCCCGTGAATTTACTCCTTGTTCTGTGTTAATTTCCTCAGTTTCTCTGTTCAGGCTCTCCCCCAGCTGCACTGCCTTCCACTGATTAGCCTCACCTGTTTTTCACACATTCAATCACCTCCCTAGCAGTTAAAAGCCAGGTTGCTACTTCAGTTCTTCGTCACACCTTTACATTGCTCCTATCCGTCCATGCTGGTTTTCTGAGCTTCTGTAGTCTCGTAATCCCAGTCGGTTGCTTTATAGCTCCCCTCGTACCTTGTCCGGGTTTTTGCTATTCCTCATTCCAGATATATTCGCCTTTTAGTTGTAGTCTACCTGCCTCGCTGCAATTGGGTCATCACATCTACAACAACATGACATGTGCAGCATGACATCTGCATAAGTGCAAACTACCGCTCCGCCACATTACAGTTCTTGTCTAAGCTGGGATATAAATTTTCTTCATGTTGTGCTGTAAATGTGCACAATGTGTTAATGTCAAATGTATGGCATTATGCCTTAGGATGTCATGTTATGTCACAATATAAGACAAAGAAGTGTTTACTCAAAACACATCCTGTTATTCTATTACCTAAAATGTTATCATGGAGGATCATTTTAGAATAGAATAGAAATACATTAATTGTCCCATAATGCGGAAATTTGGGTGTGACAGTGGCCAAAATGCGTAGACAGAAGAGTTACACACAAGGTTAAGCAATATAAACAAAGATTGCTAATTTAAAGTTAAGTTGTAAACCAGAAGGGAATGAACTTATTAGGGAACGAAAATTATTGCGCAATTATCAGAGGGGCCATGACAACAAATTAATTTTTTGTGGTTTTGGAGGTATAATACGATCTGTTGTGCACTGATGAGGCCGTGTGAATGTCAACAGTGGGTACCATAGCACCTGCTCAGGGGCGGACAGCTTTGTCTCTTTACTCATAAATGCTTGTCTTTCTACATAATTCATATTCTTCACAGAGCACACCAACAAGCATTTACCCATCCCCTTGGGGAGCCGTGGACGGCCACTGTGCAGCGCCGTGGGAGTGTTCTGGGGCTAAGTGTCTTGCTCAGGGACCCAGAGTAGCAGTCTGTGGGAGTCGAACCCAGAACCTCCAGAACACAAGTACAACACTAGCCATCATGTTATAAGATCAAAGTTTCACTGTTCTAAGGACATAATTTTCATCTGTGTACGATATACTGTCACATCAATAAAATGTAATATTTCTATTCTAAGAACACAGAAAGTTTTTCCTATAACATGATATTGTGATAAAATGATGGGATGGTGGACAAACAGCCTGGGTTTTTTTCCTGCACTGCATGTTCTCCTTCTGCATGCGTGGGTTCTCCTGGTTGATTGGTCTCTCCAAATCGCCTTTAGGTGAGAGTGCATTTGTGCACTGTTGTTTGTCCTGTGTGTTGCCCTGTGATGGACTGGTGACCTATCCAGGATGTTCCCCATCTCTCGCCCAGTGACTGCTGGGGATAGGCACCAGTCTCCCTGAGACACTGCATGGATAAGCGAGTATAGACAAGGGATGGATAGATGGATGGATTGTAAAAACAGGAAAACTATATTGTTTGAACAACTATATTGTCATGTTAGAACATGATGTAGCTCTGTTTTTGTTTTGCCCGTGTGGCATCTCCATGACATGGCCTAGGCAGTTCAGACTATGGGGCGTAACTTCACAATACATCCTTCTGTCATGTGTTTCCTTTGTGATTTTTCATGGTATTATTTAGATGAAATGGCTATTTTTTTATTTTTTTATTTTTTATTTCATGATTCTGGTTCTGGTTCGTTTACATTCGGGGATTTGGTTTGCAGAGTATTAGAAGGAAGATATTTATATAGATACTCCAGCAGAAGCTAATCTAAATTCAGAAGAGCGCCATTCAAGGACCTGTCCACCCACATCATCACATCATCAAAGGAGGATTTTCAGTCTTAGGAAGTTAAATTTTAGCATGTACAATGGAGTGAGTCATACACAAAAACACTCTTTCAGATGGCTTCAAAGCACGAGCATCGCAAACAGCTGTTGCCTGGAAAAATTCATTTACATCTTGGTTCAGCAAGCCAGCCAAGCGGACGATTTCACTGAGTTGCCAAGTCCCGCTTCCACTGAAACTGACCTGTAGCTCACGCGCACAAACCGCGGGTGAGAAATGTAGGTCAAAAGCTAATTATGTGGCCTGGCAAGTGAGGCTTATATCAAGAAATTTCTCAAGGACTGCAACAAATCTGCCTGCACATGCCTTCTGAAAACCCATGCCATGTGATCCGTTTGGCTATTATTAGTCTGAGTATGGGATGCAGTCACACCTTCGCGTCATGAACTTAATGGTCTTCAGGAGCCAAAGTCCAAACGTCAGTGCAAGCTGTCATGGTGGTTTTGTTGACTTAAACCACGGTTAGAATACAACAACGGCAATCATATTTGTCAAACCCGTCCCTCTTGGAGGGTCTCATAGAAGAGAGGTAATTTAGGGATCAGGACGGGAGAGCCCACTGTTGAGAGACGAGGGGTAAAAAGAATCCGCAGGCCGTCCCGGCGTGCCTCTGTTTGTAGCCAGGAAGTGTCGTTTCAGGGCTTAATGTTGCATTCCGCGAGTTGCCTCGACTGTGATCTCACAGGAATGTTGCTCTCAGAGTGCGTGAGATTAATATTTAACACAACACTGGGTTGAAAATGCTGCTTTGAGTCTGTGGTTTAAATGGCTGTGTTTTCATAAGAGCTCACCTGTCACTGTTATCAGGCTGTCCTCCGTAACAAAATGTTTACGCCTCGTCTCGAATGACTTCTCCACAGGTGGGTGTTGCGCTCAGGAGGGAACAATTTCCACATTACTCCGAGGCCTGTCCCTCAATGTGCAAAACGCTCTCAGATTAATTTATTTCTGCTACTTAAATTAAGCTTTTCACCTTTTGTGGCAGGTTAAGGGTTGACATATTATTTCAAAATAAGCCAAGCTCTCAACCACTGACCCGTTTCCACCCATGCGTGTAATCCTCTGTTTTCTTAAATCATTATACTGCAGAGACCATATAAAAAAAATCATCCATACGGTACCATTTACCGTGCAGCCAGGGTCCTCATCAAATCCACGCATTGCTAGGCAACAGCACCCGAGCCAAATATATATTAACACTGTGTTGGAGCTGACGGAACAAGCTGCCGCTGACACAACAGATGTAAAAGTTCATGTTTAATGAATGATGTCCGCTTGTTGATAACCTCTGAACCTGCTCTCATTTTTTTTTTATCAGACTTAAAAATAATAGACATAAAATAGTGGATAAATGTCAAGAAGTTAGAAAAATGATACATTGTGTCAAGAAATTTCAGCAAATAAAACTCTGAAAAGCATTGGCAATGTAATTACAGCAGAAAAATTTTTTTTGGGTATGTCTCTACCAGCTTTGCACAGTCAGGGACACAGATCATTGTCCTTTCTTTTTTTGCAAAATATCTCAAACCCAGGCTGTGCCTCAGATAGTTATTCCCAATTGGATTTAGGTCTGACTTTTGACAGCACCACTTTGACACATGAATAGCCTTTATTCGGTACTTTTCTATTGTATCTCTGGCTGTATGATCAGTGTTGCTGTCCAGAGGTGAACCTTCCTCCCAATCTCCGTTGTTTTGCTTAGTCTACAGGTTTTCCCCCGTATTTAGCTCCATTCAGCTTCCGATCAACTCCGACCAGCTCCCCTGCCCCCCATAGAGCAAAAGCATCCCCACAGCATCATGCTGCCACCACCATATTACACTGTGGGGATGGTGTGTTTTAAAGGCAATTACTTGCAGTGGATCTCAGTTAGAGACATTGGTGCAAAGTGCATTTCGGATTTTTGGGATTTTAATTTTTATTCCCCCTCAAACTTGCATTGTTCTTTCTGCTGGACTGTCACACAAAATTACAATGAAGTACATTGAAATTTTGAAATCATTTCAAATATAGATACCTTTGCAAAAAACCAACAAACATATTGTTGAAGCTGTAAATTGTTGAAACGACACCTCTTGTGGCCCTCAAACACCGTATATAAAGAATTAACTTGTTGTGAGCATAAATAATAAGTAACAAATTGAATAATTTAGATTGTAGGTTAAATAGATAATCTAAATAATAGGACATATAATTCTTTAATCTTTTTTTGCATTCCCTCTAGAGGCAGATGTAAATGTAATTAAAGGTACAAAATCGCTCAGAATCTGAATTTTATTGTCCACACGTTGCTTGATTGCTGTTCTGGATCTACCGCGTGTCAGAGAAAACCCATCTCTCCCAGGTAGAACCTTTATCAAATCATACTGTGGGCATCCTGAGGGCGAGCGTATAAACGATAAAAACATCACATTTAAACTCGTCGGCAGAGAACGTGGAGAGTCCCACACCTGACTGCTGGTCAAACCTAGCTCCCTCGGAGCAATCACTGCCCTGATTGGGTGACAAAGATTAAAAAAGGCCTTTCAATAACTTGGACCAGTGTTGTGCCTTTGCTCAGACCGGCTGTTGCCCCGGGTGCGTGTGAAATGCTTGCCGTGGACAAAGTAAACCAGTGCCGGTGCCCATGCTCCATTGTCCTCAAAGCCTCCCAAAGAGGTCTCTTCACAGGTCCAGCAAACACACTCTCCAGACTCTTGGCATATCTCTGAAGATCCTCCTTTTGTGCGAGGAAACACATTACTCTCTCAAGGAGAGGAGCAGGGGAAACAAGGCAGCGTTGGTGAAAAGGCTTAAGTATCTCACCCCCACACCCCAGACCGCCTCGACTCGCCTCTCCTCTCCTTCTTGCTGGATGATAATTGGGACTGAAACACTTTTTTTTCCTTTTTTTTTTCCTTTTTTTTTTTCCGGCCAAAACCTAATTCAGTGAGTAAATTGCAACATGGGAAAAACATGAATGGGGCCCAGGCTGTGTGGTGACTCAGCCACAGAGGCGCTAAGAGTTCCTCTTTGTGAATGTGTACAAAAGGGAAATATTCTGTTAATCAGCATTGTTATATTAAGTAAGTGCGCTTTCCCTCAAAACCACACGAAGGCTCATCCTGAGCTTCTCGTTGGAAATCATTGACAATTTAGCATCTCAACATTTGGGATGCAACACAATGCACAGACAAAGCATCCGTGCCCTAGGTCCATCTTTCTGCCTCTAATACTCTGTGGCGTGTCGCAAACAAAGAAAGGAAAAAAAAAAACGCCACAATAAAACAATAAACTGCTTATTTCTCGTGGCGGTTAAATGTAGTTGTCACGGAAAACAAACCATAATGCTGACCTGACCAGCTTACGCAGAATTATTTCCCCCTTTGCTTGTTTGAAAAGAAAAGCAAAGAAGATTAAAACTCAACGAGGAATGCAAAAAATTCCCTCTGCACACGGATCAGCGACAGTTTAAACTGCGGCGCACAAATGCTGGTTTCACAACCTGGAAAAAAACACCTCACACGGACATTTGTGGTTCGTTTTGGAAGCAGCGACACCAACAGAAGGTAATTCCCAGAGCTGCAAGAACAGTGCAGGACAGTGCAGGACATCTGCTCGGATCGCTCATCTGTAGATGTTAATTAAATGCATCAGAACAGAAATGGTGCATTTTGATGTGTCTTTGTCGTAATCCCCATTTTTCAAATGGATTCAAAACTGTTTCATCTAAATTAATCAAACATCATTCAATTAAAACAAGGTCTAAACATATAAGTTTGGATACAGCACTTTCCAAAGAAGATCGGGAAACCAGCAGGTCAGACATCAGTGAAAACCTGAAATCGGTAGCAGCCTGAGAAAGTCAATCTGAACCTAAAGCTCAATTCATTATGTTACCAAACCCAGAGTCACAGAACACAGTTACACTGATCCTTCAACCTGTTTGATCGCATCAGTTACTTATAGTGTTGTCTTCAAATGCCGTACATGGCTTATTTCTTTGACTGAGGATCAAACCATTTACTGTGTTCTCTGTGCCGTGTGGCGGTGCAGTTGATGGCTCTGTTGCTGCCTTGCAACACCAAGGTCCTGAGTTCAATTCCTGGCTTGGCCTTTGTTGCAGGGAGTTTGCCTGTTCTTGTGCATTTGGGAATTCTCTCCAGGTACTCTGGCTTCCTCTCACAGTTCAAACATGTGCATATTAGGTTATTTAAATAGCCCTCTGGTGTGTTTGTGCGCGCATAGCCCTGCGTTGCTTGTGAGGCCTACCGACCTGTCCAGGGTCTACCCAGCAGAGGTGGTTTTTGATTTTCCAAGGGTTGCATTAGAAAGGGCGACGCAACAGATAATAAAATTTAACTTGTTGACTGTGTATCTCTGTTGTGTCATGAAAGTATTTTTAGTGTCTTTCCGTATGTGTGCTCGCTGCCAAGTCAGCGTTTAGTAGGTGTCCCCTGGTTTCTGCTAGGTGATGCTAATGGAGACTAGATTATGTGTTTTCTACGTGTCTGCACTGGATTTTTATCTCGCCCCAAAACCTCAGTTAATTTTTTTGCTCCTTAAGTAGTTGGTGGGGGGGGGGCAGGCAACAGAAAGAGGGGCTCAGCCGGGACACCTTTCACCCGAGAACCACTGGTACCAAGCCTCCCAGCTTTGGTTTTCGGTTCTGTGTAGATATGGGCCCATTTGGGCCAGGAGATATTTTCCTGTAGCTATTTCCTGACTTATGAAGGTCAGCACACATATCAAGGCCTATTCTCTCCCTGTTTCCATTTAAAGAAATAAGCTAAAAAGGGCTTCTCTGTCACACTATATTCATACCCAAGGTAAACAGAAAGTCACGGATAACAAATAAGCAGTTCCAGGACAGTATCATCTACTTTAATAAGTTAAATACAAATGAATAATCAATTGTACTTTAAGAAGGGTTGGATTTCCTAATTTATTTCTTTAAAAAATAAATTTCAATGATCTAAAAAATTCCACCCCCTTTCAGATTTAAGTTTAAAGTAGTTTTTTTATTTTATTTACAAACATGGTTATGGTGATAATAATGCTATGGAGTGGCCCAGCCTGAGTCTGATTGAGTATCTGAGGGAGAAAGCTAAAAATTAGGGTGATGGGGAGGAGGCCTTCCAACCTCGAAGACTTAGAGCTCATCGCCAAAGACAAATTATCAGAATACGGGTGCAAACATGCAAAAAGCTGGCCAGATGACGAGTTTGATTGCTGCAACCCCAGTAAAAGTTTTTCCTACTGATTATGGAGAAGGGCATATAAATTGTCAGCATCCCATTTTTTATAAAATGTCAATGGAAATATCTAAATTATTAATTTTTCCATGAAACTGACCATTTCTTTTATATTATTTTTTATCTTCATGGCTGAATAAAAGTAGCTTTGATCTAAATTTAACAGGGGTTTGAATATTTTTGGGCTTTTAACATAAGGTTGCTGATCATTGTGGAGGCTTTTGTGAAAACTGTTTTCAGAAGATTGAGAGCAAATAATTTCATTTCGGGCTGTAAAGGTGGTAAAGGTAAAACACACGTGTCAACCATCAGATTATATTCATCTGCTGTGTTTTAACCTAATTTTGGGGCAGTTTTGGAGGCTTTTTAAGATTAAAGTTTCATAAATTTGTGGTTATAAGTGATATAAGATCATCAAATCACATAAATCAGTTTTGAGACTCCTTTTTTGAAATTTTCCTGGTTACCAGACAACTAAGACTTTGGTTTACTTATTCGCACAAACAATTAGAGGGTTCATACATTTAAATGCATCAGCAAACTGCCCTGGTTTCTTGGGGGCCCTCCCAAATATTTGTAGACAGTCAACCTAATAAAGGATGCAAATGTGGGCTACATTTGGCCAATTGAGGTAATGTATGCAAAAGTGGGAAGGTTACAGTGATCTTCTGAGAGGAAGATATCTTCACAAGTACCTTGAAATTTGTGTGTTTTTAATGCAAATATAAGACAACACTTAGATTTTATATTGATATATTAGCCTCAAAAACACTTTGGCTTTATCTGGAAAGTTTGACCTCTAGTTCAACCGAATAATTAGGTTGCAGTTGGATGAAATGTTCCCAAACTGCAAAAATGGCATTAACTAATATAAATTTAGTAGACCTATATACTATGTGATACATATTTTTGATAGTTTGGTATTTTTTTTTTTGCATTAATGTTATTGTTTATTTTATGTAATATTTAAATATCTTGTGAATTTGGTTAGGGTTAGGATATTTGTGTTACAACTATTGGAGATGCCAGGCTAGGCCTATGCTTATTTATATAAAAAATGCAACACTTTGTTGAATAAAAATGTAAATCAATGCATATGGAATGTGAAAATATAATGTGCCCATTACATGTGTAAAACTGTACAAACATCATCCTATTTACTTTATATTCCAGTGATCAGACGTCACTTTGCATCCGTTACTACATCATCTGTTGTGGAAATTTGATCATCAGCTAAACCAGGCTGCAATTGATTTTTTTTTTTTCGCACAAATTGAAAAGTTCAATGAACAGATCTGTTGTAGCAGTGACCCAAGAGTGACATTATTAGATAGTGTGTTATGGAGCGAACACACTTTGTTTGCGCTAATGAAGATTCACTCACCTCGGCATGCTGAACACCTACGTTCTGATTAAACAAGCATTCATGAAGCATTTTACCCAGATGGTGAATTGGTTTTTAACATAAAAAATAATTAAAATGAGATGCAGATTTCAACAGTTATTTACTCCATCCTGACCTGTTAATTATGCAAATATTATCCTAATATACAGCAACAGCACTTAAAAAAGTATCACACGGAGTCCATAGACATGAAAATATATGATTTGTGCTTCTCTTCCCCACATTTAGTCCTAAGTAAAACTTTTCTTTTGCCACGCCAACATATGTGGGCATACAGGAACCAGAGTGGCAGTTTTGCACACAAATCATAACATTCATGGGAAACCGTGTTAAGTGCAGTTACTAATGCTTTCAAACCTTTAGCAAGTTCAGCTTATACTTTGAATCAAGTAAAAAAAAAAATTAAATCAAGACTAAACAAAGTATAGCTTTGGGCAATGTGAGGAGATAATTTTCAAAATTGCAAGTCTCCTCTTTCCTCTGTCTCACCGTGCAAGCTCAAATCTCACACTCAGACAGCCAACTCTCTCATTACTGCCTTCCTCACACACTTCATGTGATCAGGTTTAACAGTGGCTGTACTGAGGATGGCTCAAAATTCATTGAGAACAAGTTTCATTATGTCATAGCTGTTTTTTTTTTCAAACATATTTAAAGCGAATCATCGCTTTAAATATGCAACGGCGTAAAACAATTGAAACTTTTTAAACTAGAGCCGCAAAAGTTAAATTTATTTTGCAGAGTTACATTTGTGTGCTTATGGATTCCTTTTTAGTGAGGTTTAATTAGCAGAACACGGTGTTGTATCTCCTGCAGGATCCTGGGAACGTGATTTGCATTTTACTTGTGTATTCTGTATATCCGCCACCTGCAGTGAACGGCAAACCAAGGAACTTAAAGGATGATAATCTCCTTGGAATTTCCTCTGCATTTTCTTATATGGATGAGAGGAGGGCTGGACAGTCGGGTTGAAAGGTCAACGGGACCAGTTTGCTGAGACCCATCTGTCGGCCCCTGCTCTGTTTACGCACCATCTCAGGAGTGAAAGGCAGGCGTCTCAAGAGCTATCCTGTTCTCATAACACCGCAGTGCTTCATGTAGCTGAAGAATCCACAGAGGACAGCTTGTGGTGGTCTGTGCACAACCAAGAGCAGCATTCCTCCTCCTATTCATCGTCTGCTTGACTAATAATACGCAATAGACTCAAGCTGCTTTTAAGCTTGATGCTGCATGGGCCAGTATGAGATTCTCACGGTTAGATGAGCTCAGTTCAAATATGTTGGTTTCATGGTATAACTGTATTTCAACAAAAAACACAAAACAAAATTGTAGCTGATAGCCACTGGTTAATAATTAGTTAGGCCATCTAATCGGATAGAGCCTGAGGTTGCCCGTTTGTTAGGGCAACCTCAAGCTCCAGATAAGTCCAAAATTGTTCCTAGACCGGGCGAATTTTGGTTGGAAATTGTTTTCTACCGACCAAGAGTTCTTTTTTTCTCATGAGAAATACAACTGGGACCTGTTAAAAGGTGGTCGTGCTTCCAAACCACGTAATTTGAAAACTTTGCTATACCTTGATCTCTGCAACCAGAATATTTTTTGGCCTTAGAGATGAAAATTACCCTAACTGCTTTGCAAAATCACAAGATGGAGATGTTACTGTATGTGCACATTGATTAGCCCTCCATAAATATAAGAAAATACACCAAGAAGAAGGTTTTATTCCATATGTAGAAAGAAATGCCTTGTTATTTAATTTGGACT
This sequence comes from Fundulus diaphanus, assembly GCA_037039145.1. Classification (NCBI taxonomy): domain Eukaryota; kingdom Metazoa; phylum Chordata; class Actinopteri; order Cyprinodontiformes; family Fundulidae; genus Fundulus; species Fundulus diaphanus. Next base: position 18,434,414 of record CM073137.1, on the reverse strand, counting down.
CAAGTCAACTACTTTACCCTTTGCGAGTTTCTGTGTATTCTCAATGCTTTCCTTCAGATCCAAGTAAATCTGTCCTTGTATGAATTCATTCCTTCAAAATGACACACTTCCACCCGGAGGATTGCCAGCAGTAAAATACTCTAACTGAAAGTTTCGTACCTGCCACTTCACTGTGTCGTTTCATTCACAAAATCTATGATTATGCGTTTTAATAACACCACTGCACTCGATGAGAGAAAAGGATGGTTCAGGGAATATCAAATGTTGATGTATGCAAAATTAGATGGTTTCCCCACTCAGGTGAAACCATGATACTGTATTTAGAGTGCATTTTGCCTTAACTTGTAAAAATTACAGCCTTGGCTATGTGTTTAAGAGGAGCTGACTAGAGTTGGAAGGCAATATATGAAGCCCATGACCACATTAAACACTACTTTAATATCTGACTTCAAAGTGGAAGGGTAAAAGCACCAGGAGCAAAAACAATAATTTCACACATAATTATAAATATTAGTTAGGATTTAAACCCATTTTAGATGTGATTTTTACACACTGACTTCATGTGATAAGAGCACTGCAAGACGAATGGAGTATGTGAAAGCCCCATAACTATAAAAGATCAACAAATAAATATATGTTGGGATTGTAACACTTACAAGTAACATTTTTGTTTACTTTTATACTTTTGTCTTTTTGACATATCATAATGATAATCACAATCCACAGTGCCAAGAAATCTGTACTTTTAGTGTCTCCTAAATGAAGCCACTAAAGGAGCTAATACTACCACAAACCTTTTACTTTTTTAACATAAAAAAGTACTTCTGGTTTAGTGTTTCTTTGTTGTTGTTGTTGTTTTTTGTGTGTATGCTCTATTTTTTTCTAACCCCCAGTGGGAAGATGGCTGTTCACACTAAGCCTGGTTCAGCTGCAGGATCCTTCCTGTTAAAGGAGAGTTTTCCTCTTCACTATCGCTACATGCATGCTCGGTACGAGGGATTGCTGCAAAGTGAGTGACACAATATAACTAATCACTGTCGCTACGTGGTTGTCCAGGAGAACTGAATGTTGCAAATCAGTGACTCGGTGCAATTCACTTGGTTTCCTTCGACAGAAAACCTTTTAATCAATATCAATAATGAGCTGAACTTGACTGCATTGGTTGGATGTGCTTGACTTGGAATCTGTCTGTAGGATTCGTTTGGCACTGTACAAATAAACCGAACTGAATTGAATTAGTAAGGATGTCTTAATTTTGATGTCCTTCAGTCACCGGATTTTACACAGTAACACTATTTCCTCTGCCCAATTGTTTGTCTTTTGCAAAACAGTTCTGTCCATTACAAAGCTCATCCATCAGCTTTATATCTTAACTAATTCTGTCAATTTGCAGTCATGCACTGTCAAATTCTGTTTCTATTAAAAAATAAGAAAAAGTTAGATTTTAATGGATGCCCAGCTCATTGCATTGAGTCAAAGCCTTTCGTAAGACTGTCGTGACAGTGGGCAGTTTTGACTGCATCAATATCAATTTACATTATGATGATATGCAGCACATTATTCCATTTGTCTAAACTGAAATATAAAATTATAAAAGGCTTTTTGTAATTTTGTTCGCTTGAGATATTGTTGAGATATTAGGTCATTGAATTCCCCAAGTTGCAATAGCTATAGAAAAGGCTTTCCAAAAGATGGCAAATACCAATATGAAAAGCCCCATTTAGTATACAATATGGCTTCCACCTATATTAATTGTCATCAAAGTTGCAGAAATAAAGTTTATTTGCAAAATATGTCAAATGAGACCACTGTCACACAGGACATGTTTATTAAACATGTTTGGTTTTTTTTTTGATTGCATAAAAATGTGGGAAATGCATCAGCTCATAGCCCTTTGCTGCTCATGCTCAACCTGCTGTCTGACTAAGGCAATTAGCGACTTTACAATTCTTTAACGTGAAACTAGAATCCACTCAACTGGGCTTAGACGTCACTCCAAGAACTAGAGGTCGAACTTTCCAGATAAAGCCAAAGTGTTTTTGAGGCTACTATATCAATATAAAAAGACATACAAGTGAGACAACAAATAAAACATTATTTCCGGTGTGGTTTTAATTTTTTGTATGAGACTGAAGGCAACTCATATGAACCAAGACACATTCAAGCAATGTCAAGATATTATTACGCAATGTTCATAGATGCTGTACTAAATACATACAAAACAAAGAGGCTAACTGCTATAGACCAGTTCATTGTTATTGTTTTGATCCAGGGTTTTCGCGCATGCGCACCGGACTGGTAGGCAAAAGACGAAGACAATGGCGGACGCAAACAGAGGAAACGACGAGTTCTCAACGTATTTTTCTTCTTTAGATAACGTATCACAAGATCGTTTTAAGAGTAAGCTGATGATTGATGGTATCAGGTTGCCAGATCCACACAGCAAAAGCCTGAAGGGACGGAGCGAGTCTGTGAAATGCTGGCCAAGTGTTCCGCACCGCGACATATACAGCTGCCTTATAAACACGGCAGGCCAGTACAGACAAGAGAGCATGGAAGCATGAAACATTCTGTCGTAGTATGATGGCTCCCACAGTCCATTGAGATTGTCTGCCTGCATCCTTTTCATTGAAATTATCCATTTCTTTCTTCTTTCTTCGTCGTTCGGGAAACGACAGAAACGTACATCCGACGATTTGGAATGCCTCTCTGTGCAACCGCGGGACCCGGATGTAGCGCGGACGTCACGCATGAACTGGTCTATAGCTAAAGTTAAAGGGCCTTCAATTCATGTGCTGGCCACTAGGGGGTAACTCTGGCTATGTTAGCATCTGACTTAGAATACACTTAGGTGGATGGGCCTCCATGTCCTTTAAAAAATAGCAGCGCACCAACTGCAGGTTGCTCAACTGTGAGCCAGAAGATTCCTAGATAGGTGCCAAAACTTTTTCAGAAAGAACTGAGCGAAAGTCCGGTTGCCTCCGATTTAAGCCTGTTTGCTCTGGCTACGTTCACGCAACAGCAGTGCAGAATTCCAATTTTTTATTTCTCATTTTGCATTGGCATGGAATTTAATTTAATTGAATTTAGCTATATAAATAGTACATAAGACTCAGGTGTCAGACCTAGACGCCAAGCCAAGTCTCGAGTGGTTAGAGCACGAGACTAAGTCAAGCCTGAAGTCTTTGTTTTGCAGCTTGAGTGCAATTCAAGTCTGATCCTGAAACCGAGTCATTACCCTAAATGTGGAGAACCTGCGTAAAGAGTTGGGGATGCACATCCTTTTACTTTTTACCGATTAGGCCAGAGGTTTTCCACCGGGATCAGTCCACATGTTAACAAGCCAGAGAGTGGAAGAAGGTTCTTGAATGAAGGGAGATGGTGCTGATTAGTCTAATTTCTGGTGAACATTAAAGAACCGCTAACCCACGTTAAAGTACTTCTTGATTCTGAGATCGACCAACTCGGAAATACATGCATTAGTGACCATATTTTCAAAAAATGTGGCATTAAGATCGTGATTGCGCCGTTAAAGGTTTTTTTAAGGACTTAAAATTTTCTTAGATTGAAAAAGGCCTTAGCAGACAATAAATGACCAATCTGTTAGGTACTGATCACTCTGCTTCCTGGTGTTAGATGACCCCAGTCCATCACAGCTCAACAATTAGTCCAAAAATGGATCATTAATTCGTGTGAGGATCCGAAGTAATTTTGCTGTTTTATTTTTGGTTAGATATATACAGTAAATAATGTTACTAGGAGAAAGATATTCAGGCTATCTGCGCTTGTTTTTTTTGTTTGTTTTTATACATTATTTAGAACAAATTTGCATGTTCACCTTCTTTAATTTTCTCAAAGAACCACAAGACAAGATTACAATATGACTTTTTAATTTGAAGAAATTATACAATTACAAAACAGCCCTCTGAATAATCGTAATTACAACAGGTGATAAATATCGAGTCGGCCTAGATGAAAGATTTTGAGGTAATCAAACACTTAAACTGCATGAACCTTCCAAAGAAAAGGAAACAACTGAGCATAAATCATCTGTGTTAATTTCTCTCTGTGCTGCAGGAGTTGTGTAAACTGGGGAAATTCCTATTGTTGGCAGAGGCACCATCAGGCCTTGAAAGTCCTTCAGGCATCTGTTCTACAAGTCCCGGCTTTACGAGACACAGCCGGAGGAGTTCAGCCAAAATATTCAAACCAAGTATACAAAATAAGTCCTCCCCGTGCACTAGACGAGAGACGGACCAGGAGCTCATTTCAGGAGGATGACGAGCGGGGGAAAGAAGCTCAATTATGTCACCTTAATTTCTATGCAGTTCAGTAAGCGTGAAATAATAACGGTTTGTGACAAATAGGAACATCAAAGTCTTTGTGAAACAGTGAGACTTCCTTTGTGTAGACAGGCATGTGCAGGCCTAAACAAGCCCCAATGAACATTTAATAAATCTTACATCGAAGGAGGAAAACCCTCAGCAGATTGATAAACTGCTGACAGCTTTATGACAAAATTACTATTGTTGCACTGAGAGCACTCATCATTAGTTAAATCAATAGTAAGGCATGATCATTTATAGTACACCGCACTTCTAGAGTTTCTGTCAGCCCTTTCATTTGGTCCAAGTCTATCACCAGTCACCTGCACTACAACACACAGGTTCTCCTAATAGGCAGTAGTTATGACCTGAGAGCCTGTAATGTGACACCTTGCAGAATTTAGAGAGCAACATACCTCTGGAGGTGTGCTGTAAATCATTCATTTTGCTAAAGGTGTTGATACTTTTGATTCTTTTGTAAATACTTTGAATTTAGAAGTATACAGCACAAACTGTTACACAACATTTTTGAGCTACTTGTGTCAAACTTGCATTATGGAGCTGAGTCAGCAAAATATGAGTGGAGCATCCATGCTTTACCTGTTCTTTAGATATATGTCACCTTTTATGTAATGTTTTGCATAAAAATGGTAGGAATATATGTCAAATAGAAAAAAGAAAAGTAGAATAATATGTTTCTCTTTATTTCTACTGTGACTCTATATAGTTTTGCCCAATATGTTTATGCTTTCGGCCACCAATTTAACAATGGCACCGACTGGTAAACCAAGTTAAATAAGGGCACGATAATCCTTTTCTTTCATGTATTTCTGGAAAATGTCCCAAGACTCCACCCTTCATTTTCATGACCAACACTGGATCATCTGGACCCCATCATTAGAAAACCACTGAAGAAGGGAGCTGACTTGGTTCAATTCTTCTTTTAGATTTGTTTGCGATGGCGGTGTCTTCAACTCATGATCACATTTCCCCAAAGTTTAAAAAGTCAAAACATTTTATTTTTCAATTTTTATTTCAGTGGTTATATTTACTATAAATAATGCATTTTGCAAATTATGGAAGAAACAATATTTTCTTAACCTAAGGGGTTATTTAAGGGCTTTTATATTAAATGTTTTCTTATTGTCAGTCTTTATCTTCAAAAGCTCATCTCTCTTGTGGAGTCCCTCAGGGGTCCTTCATTGGATCTATTTTTTTTCTCTCCATGTTCTGCATTTTGGTTCAATTGTTAAAACGCATAGCATTTCAGATCATTTAAGATTCCTTTTTGAATGGATGGATGGATGGATGGATGGATGGATGGATCAGGACTGGCTTAAACCAAATGTTATAAAATGAAATAAATGTCCAACAATATCCCTGAGCTTTGCAGAACAAATGCTCCATGATCCCAGTTTCAGGCTTAAACATAGAGAAGCGGTGGATCTGTGTGGTAGCTCCATCCAACCTGTGAATAAAACTGTCTTAGCATATAATGACATGTTAAACATTGGACATTTTAAAAAAAACATATTTGAAAACCCATTTTATTTACAAGCATTTAAACCTAAAAATGTGTTTTTGCTCTTTTTGATGTCATTTTCCGCTCTTATGATAGTTGTAAATTAATTTGTTGAACTTGTGTTTTTTAATTCAAATCAAATCACTTTTTTTTTTTAACTTGTGGATCATTTTCATATGATTCATTACACGGAAGAATGTCGGTATTTGAAGACCCACTTGGTTTTACCTGTAATCAGACAAAGAACCCAACTGCAAAGGTCTAGTATTAAAAATACATATTTTTCACATGAATCTTTACCCTTTGTTATTTGCTGAGTGGGCATACTTTCTCTTTTTTGATGAGTTTTCAAACGCCTGTGCAAATTCTCAGTTATGTGGGTCATTGCCACAGCAAACAGCCTTAAATTGGCTCAAGTGCAAGTCACCAGAATTGACAAAGGCTCCTGGATAGCTGTCGAAGCGTTTTCAGAAAAACTGAGCAAAAGTCTGGCTAACTCCGATTTAAGCCTGTTTGCAGTTTTCAAATGTCTTCAAAGAAAACTCATAAATAAATAACTAATTGAAGCAAAACTGTTTCCAAAGAAAATGTTTATCAAATAATGTTTGTAAAGTCTTTTAAAGATTGAAGTAATTTTAACATGACAGAATTCAAAACTAAAACTGGCTCTACTCTTCCGCTCTCCTTTGGGACATGATCTTGTTTCTCTGAACTGGAGTAATTCAGAGTGCTATAAACTGGAAGTAAGACACTGCCTTCTTCCTTGAATATTATAATTAATCTACTTCTATCTACAGGTATAAACGGATGAGTAAAGACTTTTTAAATAAGGTAAAATAAATAAGTGACTCTTTTTCTATGAGGGTCTAAGCCGTCTATCTCAATGCACCTCATGCTGTGCTGGAAAGTTATTATAAAACACAAGATCCAGCAGCAGAGAGTGTCATGTAATGTTTTTTTAAGCTAATTGCACCAAGCTCACTAGTGTCCGCCTGTGAGTTTGCTTTTTGCAGCTTGAAATATACAAACCACCTACCTTTGTTTATTAAACCCCATTCTTCAGCCAAATATCCTTCCTCCAAGGGACGAACAGTTTTAAAGATAAGGTTTCATGTTCAGTAGTTGCCACCCATCAGTTCTGGCTGAGATTTAGCCTCCTAGGTGCCATGGTCTTATACTCGCACCCCTTGAAGAAGAAATGTCATATGTTTCTGTATGGGTAATCTCAAAAAGTTGAACCACAAAAAGTAAACAGCAATATCGCTGGTCATAGTTAAAATGATGACCAAAGGAGGCCAGATTGCTTTAGGAAAGACAGATTATCGTGATAATTGTCACTTGTGGTTTTCTTGGCTTCCATTCTTACAACCTTCACATTACATGAGTCATTTAAACTATTGTTATCACACAGATATTGATAAGCTTTAAGGTGTTCCCATAAAACTTTCCAGAATTCCTGTCTAGCTTTGCTTGCTTGGACTGAAGATTAAGTTCAAGACGACACCTAAAAGCAGGTTAAACTAGCTATGCTGTTTCCTATTTTAGGGGCGACATTTTCTTTAAGTACAATCTGCCAGTAGAAAAAAAAATAAGAAAAAAACCTTTAAACAATACCAACTTGTTTGAGTGAAATGCTTAAGTTTAATCTCATTTGGTTGATTAAAGGAGCTTAAAGCATGAAGAATGTTATGCAAGTTGCTTCATAACAGGGAGACTGGAAAGGAGATTTAGATAAATACAAGAAAGTCTTACAAATGCCAAAGAGGTGAAGAAATGTTTCACATTTTGTCCTTTTAAGTCACTAAAAAAAAGTGCATTCTACGCCTGACAGTAAATGCAATTATTTCCTATCAGTTTCAATCAAGTTTTTACTTTTTACTTCCAGGCCTAACAGCATGCATTTGAATTCAGTCTCCTTTACTCTGATCCCATTAAACAAAATCTGTATGCCTTCATGAAGCACCTACTGTATTATTATAGAAGGTTAGTGAAAAAACAGCATCGTGAAGACCAGTGAACACAGCAGACAGATCAGGAAAAAGGTTGCTTAAAAGTTCAAAGTAGAGTTAGGTTATAAAACAACATCCTAAGCAGAGGACATACAGTATCACTGAGCACTGTTCAACCAGAAAAAAAAATGCACGACAAAACTGCAAATCAATCCGCACAGATCATTAAACCGACAGGCTGAGAAAGGAGAGCATAAATCATAGAAAAAAAGGAAGAATCAAGAAGCTCATAGAAACTTTAGAGGAGCTACAGAGATCCAGAGCTCAGGTGGGGAATCGTCGATAGGACAACTTTTAGTCCCGCACAAGTAGTGGCAAGAACAAAGTCCTGGAGGTCTGCCGTTCACCATACGCCATGCAAGGTCCTCTTTTGAATTTTTCTGCAACCTCAGAGTAGAACCACGCTGCGAAAAACAGTAAGTTTAAATAAACAACTACACTTAAACTCCCTAGAATGGTGCCATGTAGGGGACACAGCAAACATATGGAAAAGGGTGCACCAGAGTTTAACTTTTTGTTCTACATACAAAGGGTTATTTGTGGAGGAAAACTAACCCTGCATGTAAACCCTGAACATACTATCGCTAGTACGTATACTATGACATTGGATCCTTTTCTTCCATAGGAACAGGGAAGCTGATTAGAGTTGATGGTAAGTCGATGGGAGGGGAGTTCCTCTTGTGCTTTCACCCGGGCACCTGAGCTGGTTTGGTAGGAATCAGAGGACTGGCGATAGCCTTTGAAGTCTCTACAGTGTGAAGTGGCGGCGGTGGGGGACTACCCGCTTGGTGTGGTTGCTCAGGCTACATTTTAGAGTCACAAGCTGCTGTCTGGTAGGCTATGGTTCTTGGGATGTGTCCGGCTGTTGTGTCGGGCTTACGCATCTCTCCCTTTTGACTTCCCTCTTAGCTCACCAGGACGGGGATGTGCCCTTCCTTCCTTGTTCCTTCTGAGTTACAACTGCAGTGGGCTGGTGCCTACCCATCGTAGTGGGGCTCTCGGGGGTCTTGCTGTATGGAGTTGGTGTGGGCTGTGTGTTGGCTGGGGGACTGGGTCTGGGGCTTGGTCTGAGCAGTCAGAGATGGCGGTGTGGGGCTGCTGCAGCCTTTCAGAGCCGACTCCACCTGCACTTTGCTGCTCTTGGGTGCTGTGTGTGTCGCAGGCCTTCCACCCCCCAATCTAACCACCGCGTACCTCCAGATGACAAACAATAACACACAAACACACAAACATCCCATAGAGTAAATCTGCCCTGGCACGTGTAGGTTTCTCTGTATGGTTTGCCCGAAATCCCGAGACAGGACAGGTGGACAAACCTGAGAATGGTGCTGTTAAAGTTCAGACCTATATTTAACTACGAATTTGTGGCAAACTTCTGTTTATAAGAACTCTCATTCCAATCTGACTTAAACTGAGCCCTCTTTGCAAAGAATAATGGGCCAAAAAATCCAGTATGTAGGTGTGCAATGCTGGTAGGGTAGGGATTATAAACTCCAATCACAACTTTTAGACATAATCCTCATCAAATGCACTTTAATCAAATGCCTTATTGACCTCCTCACCCTTCAATTTAGATCCTGTAGGTTCCTGCTAATGTCCAAATTATTTGATTTGGGTGTACAGAAGCAGAAATGCATCTAGCAGTTGCACAACAACAGCCCTGGAGGGCTTGAAATTTAAACCCAAGGCGACCCAAGACATACCCTGAAGACTTGCTGCTGTAATTACAGTGAAAGGTGGAACACAGATGCAAACCCCAATTTTCCGATTTTTATTAGCAAATATTTTTGAAAACCATACTTTTTTTCTTCCACCTCTCCATAATTATTATTATTATTTGATTTATCAGATAAAATTGCAAGAAAATTCAGAAGTTGGTGGTTTTGACATAACAAAAGGTGAAAAAAGTTGATTTTCTCAAAATGGGTTGACTTAGCAGGTGAAACCCAGAGTACATCAATAAAAGTTTCGACTAAGCCCTGTACAAACTATATTTGCTGCAACTTGGAGCCTCACTCGTCACGTATCCCTCCTCAAGAGCACGCCCTCCGCCCCCTTCCTTCAGCAACACTCACAGAGCGGCGGCAGATTGTAACTTCAGCTCGTTTGCATCGTTTTCCTCAAAAGGTGCGCGCTGTTGACAAAACCACAACAAATGTGACACTTAGCGTGTCGGCGGGTACAAAGCCCCAGCCGAGTGATCTGGACCCGGCAGGGAAAGATGAAAGCTCTCACCGAGACCGGAGCTCTGGGTGACGCTCAGACAGGCAGGTGGAAGGAGAGGACGGAGAAGACAACCGGGAGTGCAGGACGGGGAAGACAGGGTGGTGGGGGGGAGGGTTAAGCCAAGGCCAAGGCTAACGTCTTTCCTGTTTGATATACTTTGATATGAGCACTGCAGACTGTGGGTGTAAAAGAGCGATAAGCAGGGACTTGTCAGACTCTTTATGGGATGCACCGTTTGTTTATTAATCACTAGGTTCTGTGATGTGTCTCTCATCACCCCAACAGGTATAATTAAGCTTTAAAGGGCACAGGGAGGCTTGATGTGTCTGCAGCTCATTTTATCTCCTTGTTCCTTTTGAAGTCGCTGCATGTGAGCGTACACTGCAGGGTGTGTGTACAGTAGGTGAGTAAATCTCTGTATGGTCAGGGGGGGCCGCGCGCGCTGAGGAATCCGTCTGTGGTTCCCGCGTTGCATGACCTGAAACGTCTGCTTACACGCCAGCTCGTTTCGACTGACACGTCTTGTTTAGCCTCTGTGGATGCTGTCACTTCGAGCACTGACAGTTCAAAGGTTGGCAGTATTTGATGGCCGGGTATTGTGCTGCTTTGTGGGACATCTTGGGTTCCCCGTACGCAGCTGTGGCGGCCTTTTTTTTTTCTTTTCTTTTTTTTTTTTCTTTTCTTGTCCCCTCACCGAAAAGTATGTGACAAGTGTCGGCGGTGAAAACAACACAAAGGGCCGACTTTTTGGGATCGGCGAGGTGCTGTTGACCAGAACCTAAAGGTTAAGCGAATCAGAATATACATCAGAGAGAAGTTCTTTCTTTACCACTTCATCTGTCCTGAAAATTTACTTGTGGTGTCAAATGAAATATTTTGAGCGGGACATCATGTAGGAATGTAAACAAGTCAGCACTGCTCCTCAGCAGCCTTGATCTTTTGGCCGTCTTTCAGCAAGATATATTCTTACTTATTTTACCTTTTAAAGAAAGAAAAAAAAATCTAGAGACCTTCACAGTCAAGTCTGATACCTTTTTCTTTTTTGTTCCAAGTAAATTCAAATAACCAAAATAACTTTCAGGCAATACATGCTATCAAAACACCTTGGCTACCTGCAAGTGGGCCAGACCATTGTCCATAGAGTTTGATGTGCTCTGTCTTGATTCTGCGCTCTCAGGATCCGACCTAGGTGAGAAAAGATGAGAGCTTTTCCTGTTTAGTCTGGCAGTGAGGACCGAGCAGGCTAACAGCCAGTAGCTTGAATCCCACTTGTTGGTTTCCTCACATGTAGGAAAAATATGTGCATTTCTTATAGATATGATGCCTCATGCCTCATAAGTACAATGGGCAATGTCAGCAATGCGTGCACAATAATGATCACTATTATGCGGAATAACAAACATTAAAGGAGCAATAAGCAAACTTTCTCCACTAGGTCCACTGTTGAGCGCTGTCTGTAGACCAAAATAAGTTGTGTGACAAGTCACGTCTCTCTCTACCTCCTAAATCTAAGCTCCAGACTTGTTGTTCGTTTCAATTTTCCATTTATTGTCAAAAAAAAAAAGAACGCCCTGAATGTATGCGAGGACCACTGTGGGCAGGTCACAAGCCCGCCGGGCTGCATTAAACAATGCGTTAGCTGGGCATTGTCTGGCCCATTGCTGGTCAAACTCCAACAATTTACCCACATGCCACAATTGTAGCATTACATTAAATTACATTAAATATTTTGTACCAGTTTATCATAAAGATTCTGTCAATAAAATACACTGAAGTTGTGATTGTAATGAAAAACCAACGGGTGTGAATACTTTTGCTAGGCACTGTACAGAGAATTTGACCCGAGGACCTTCCATCCACCATTGATGACAATAACTCAGCTAATATGCGTTTTGTACTTCATGTATTATACGTGAAGCATTCTGAATATTCTAGTTTACAACTGGAAATAAGCATAAGAATCACTTAACAATAAAACTGAATCTGTGTCACCTGACATTCATGTGTTACACATCCTGATCTGACAATTTATGAACTGATGGCACTTGATATTATTTTGTTGCTGTTGTCATTTTTAGATGGGATTTAAAGTATAAAATTCCCCATTAAAAATTATCTTGTAGTGTCAGCCAAGCTGCTTTTTGTTTGGATTATTTATTAAGCTGACTCCTGTAACCTTCCTGCATTCTCAGAGGGGGCCTCCTGCTGAACTTTGGGGGGCACTAAGCAGCTGCTTAGCTTGCTTGTGCCTTGGGCCGGTCCTGCCTGTGCAAACCTTTGTGCACCTAAGTAATTGGAGTTAAGTAGAGGCCATCAAACACCATATTTATATCCCGAGTTGCGAGCTTCTTTTCTGAGGCACAGGAACTTCTAATCACCAGATGAAATCGTGATAATAAGTAAATGATAAGTTAGGAAGATAAGTTCCTCATGATAACAGGTTTGTACTGAGTCATTTGATACTTTCAAATGAAGCCAATAAAGCAGGGCGTCCATAAATAAACATTCAACAGATCAAACAGATAGTAGAAACAAAAACATCTGCGGCTGCACCTACTTTTGGCACATACATGCAAATCATGTGTTCATGCTTTAACTTTCATCGCGCGCTAAGATTAACGCTCGTGTTTGGCAGGCTCTGAACAAGCTTCAGGTTTGTGAGTAGTAAATGGCTGGTAAGCCAATACCATTGCAGAAACGTGGCTTTTTTAATATCAGTTGAGGATGCTTTCAATACTCAAAAGGTCTGGTTTTATTTTTGCTGGAGTAAATAAGAGGTAACGGTTAAATATCGCTTTGGAAATGAGGACTTAAACATTGATTGATTTCTGATTAGGTTACATATCAGACCTTTTGTGGTAAAGGATTTAGGCATACCAGCAGAAAGTTGTTGCCTCTTTATTTCTGCTGAAGGTTTTAAAACATAATCTGGAAGTTATGAGATTTCAGTGATTCGTACAGGTGACGGGTATGTAGGCGCTCTAGCTGAATGAGACCAAAGCTGAACGTTTTGGTCGACGCGTAGAACGCCATGCATGCAAGAAATTGTGTGCCCTTAAAAGACAGTGCCCTTAAAAAAAGGTGGTGGCGATGATTTTCTTTAGCAGGGGTAGGGAAGTTGGTCATAGTTGATGGGAGGGGGGATCTAGTTTATTGCACGGAAATCCTGGACGAAAACCTCTTCAGATTGTAACAATCCAATATGACAACGACCCCTAAGCATGTAGCTGGGTTTACATTGCAATGGATTACAGCTAAGATTGTTAAAATGTGCTAGAGCTAACTCTAATTGATACATTTTTACTAGACCCGGACATTGATAATCATCTATTCTCTCTCTCTCTAAGCTTTGCTGGGAAAAGAAATGTGCAAAAATGTCACTTCCTAGATGTACAAAGCTGGTAAAGGCCAACCCCAAAAGACCCAAAGCAGATGGTGGGTTGACAAACTATTAAATCAGAAGAATAAGACATACACACGACAAACTTTGGAGATCTTTATTTGTAAAAAAAAAAACAAAAAAAACTTTGAAACCCATGTAAAGTTTTCATTTCCCTTCAAAATAAATTACGTTATGTTGGTCTATGACAAAAACATCCCATAAAATACACACTGACGTGTAACTAATGTGACATAATTTGAAACCACTGCATTATCTTCAGTGCTGCCATTAATTTTATGCTCTGTTTGCTTTTCCTCATCATATAAGTTGCATCTAGATAAAACATTTGAAGGAGTTATTGCTGCAATTGTGGGTATGGTTTTTAATCTTAAGAAATTTTCGACTTGCTCAAATCTTAAATGTTAAGCTGTGTTATTGTGACAGATGAAGCCAGGTCTGCCATTAACACTTTATCTTTAGCATAGAAAATACTCCTGGGCAAGTACTTCTGCATATTTTTGTGTTTTTTCTAGGACCTCCAGTTGGTCGCAGAAGATGGCTGTTTATACTGAGACTTATTTTGCTGGAGGTTTCTTCCTGTTAAAGGGAAGTTTTCCTTTCCACTGCTACAACATACTAGCTCAGTATAAGAGATTGCTGCAAAGTTAATGACTCAATGCAACTGCTGGTCCACAGCTATTAACTCATTCAGGAAGAGGGATTGCTGCAAATCAATAGTTAATTTTTTGTAACTCACCTCGGGGCGACATTTATTGTGAATTGGTGCTATATAAACACTTTTTCTTCCACTATTGAACTTTGTTTGACATGTAACTGACAGGAAATGGGGTCGAGAGAGGGTGGAAGACGGGCGGCAAAGGTCTATGAGCCAGGCTTCGAACCTGGGACCATCGCGTCGAGGACTGAGGCCTCCGAACATGGGTTGCTTGCTCTACCCCTGTTGCTCTATAAGCAAACTGGACTGAATGTAATTTCAGCAATTCAAGGGGTATAACACTGTTAAAATGCACTGTTTGCTTGAGAAAGCACTACATAGTCCGTCACAATTAAACTCTACTTTAAAGAAGTGCTGGAAAATAAAAAAGCAATTCCATCAGCAAATGTTGTATTATGCTAAAAATGTTTACATTAATTCAGCAATAGCGCTCCTTCTTTCTGATGTTCTTCCAGCGTTATAAAAATGTATGACTTTGGGACGAGTGGAGGAAAAAAAAGAACAAGTGTAAGGTTTAAGAAAACTCTCTCCTGCAGATGAACTTTACCTGAAAGTCATGTCTTTAAGAAGTAGCAGAAAAAAAACAAAAAAGATCTGACACTGGACCTGGGACATTATGAATTAAAATATTTCAGTTCGGAGCAATTTGGTAATCACATTTGTAATGCATAAACTAGCAGGGATCCTATATGAAAAGCCCTATCCTCACCACAAAATGCTACAGAATACTTTGACTTTAGGAGCCTTTAGGAGCTACCTTACACACACTTTAGGTGCGTGTAAGGTAGCTGGGAGGAGACGGTGGGGAAAGTCCTCAATTATGTGGTAAATCTAGTCTAATCTAGAGAGGTTGTGATATTTTTATCTTATTGCCCAAAAGAACTTGGCATTTACGAGACTCACCACAAACACATTCCCCGCAGCAGCACAGCCAGACTTCAAGCCTTGTGCACCAGCTCAGTCAGATGAAATAGCTGCTGCTTGTGATTTATGGTACAGTTTTTGAAAAGGTAAATAAATAAAAGCATCCAGTGGCCCTGCTTATTTAATTCAGGTGCACCTTTAAAAAATGAAAATGAAATAAGTTAATTATGTTTACATGTCCTACTCTTTGACTAAGAGGTTGATGAATGGTTTTCAAATGTTCCACAGCCAGGAGCTGCTAAGAATACTGCCCTGTATTTCCAGTTCAAGGAGTACACACTTTAATGTTCAGATGCTAGGAATATAATAAAAAAAAAACATTAATGGAGGATGACATTATATCAGCCAAATGTTAAGTTTTCCACTAATAACCTTCTTTTCTTCAGAATCACAGGCGTGCGTGGCACCTTTAACACTCCATAAAGGTCAGCTGATTGGCCTGTGAGCTTAAAGGGTATGATTTGACTCAACTGTGTGTGCATTGTATGTAATCAGCATGGTGTCAAAATGTAAGGACAAAAAGGGAATGCACAGATGTTGCAATGCCTCTCAGGCACAACGGGGGTGATTAGATTTTCAGTGCCCTCACAGGCCACAATTTATGGCCATTATGGTGGTCTATTTCCAGCTATAGTGATGGATTCTGCTCAATTATTGTCCATTATGGCGAAAGATGGCCGAGCAGCCATGGTAGAAATGACTGATTCCTGCAGCAGCACACTATACTAAAATCATCTCAGTTTGTCGAGCTAAGCCAAAACTAAAGCAAAAGTATATTTTGTTTTTGGGCTGATTAGGTTAGTGATTCTCAACTGTTTCTTTGACTATAATCCTGATAATTATAGTGATACTTTTGCCTTTTGTTTTGCCTATTTAGGTTATGTGTATTATGTTTTGTTTTTAAAGTATTTGCAAAAAGAAGAACACGGTCTTTCTCTTGAGAAAATGTTAAAAAGGATGACCTACTACTAAATTATAGTGTTGTAAAACCTATTTGCAACTTAAAAATTCCTTCTGTTTCTGCTTTTTTGTTTATTTGTTTATTAAAATACATTTTTATCACAGACAAAGAGAACTTCAGTACATGAAAATGCAGTTTTCAAATGATTTTATCCAAAACAATTTCCAAACCAAGCTGCCTCTATGTGAAAAGTCCTTGTTAAACCTTGAATTAACTGTTACATTACATTTTTGGGGTAAAATGTCACTGCATAAACCCAGGCCTGATTACTCCCAGATCAACATAAATAAGAAATAAGTTGAACAGAACCTGTGGTATTGCCAGTTATGAGGTTTAGGTGCAATGAGATTTTGCATTGGCCCATTTTGGATTAAATTATGTTTGATGATCTATGAAAAAAAATTAAGAAATCTTTAAGTGATCTTTTCACCAGTTTGTATACAGTTATTTTAATTAGTGATCCCTGTTTCTTTGAGTAAAACAATATGACATGATACAGATTTCCGTTTTCTCTGAGCTGCTCAGCTTGAAATAGTAAAGACTATCTGAGTGCGTGTGATAGCCTGGCCAGAGAGGATAAAGAAGAGCAGCCTATGTTGTTCAGTGTGGCAGGTGGTTTATTTCCAAAAATGTTATCAAAAAAAATATTTACAAAAATAAAAAAAAAGTTAACATCAAAAGTTAAAGGTATATGGACTATTTTTTTCTAGAGATGTACAGTAGGGACATCCTACGTGCTCTTCTGCTCTACAGGGGAAACGCATGAAAGTATCTCCCAAATACACTCTGGTCTTATTTCTTTCTTTTGATGCCTTCCTCTTCTTCTCAAGAACTTGTAAGACCGTTTGCTTCTTGGGACTCTCAGCCGTTTTCAAAGTATACGGTGATAGCAGCGGAGCTGCAATGAACAGCTAACACCAAAGCTAACCGGACACATAAACACTAGAAGTGCGCATGCACAGCCAGTAAGCGGAAACTAACGAGGAACGAGCACACACTGGCGTTACGTGAGCACGTCAGAATGATGACCATGTGGGACAACCGATAGATAAGCTGACCCCCCCCCAAAACTCGAAACCGAAAAAAGATTGTCCACTATTTTACCTTTAACTTGCCGCAAATGAACAAAATTAACTCTTAAGAGACTAAAATTAACATCAGGTGCGCTCAGCTACACTGACCAGATTCTGTCCCCTTAAACAACCTGCTGCTATTGTTTAAACACTCTCAAGCTTCAATTCAATGGTCTCCAGTTGAACATCCCCATAAACCGGTAGGTTTAACGTTACAGTCATCAGCATATTGATGCTTCTTCATATCAGATTTTAGAGTGTAGCCATTACCTCACACAGTACCATGTACAAAACTAAACCAAAAACAATAAAAATAAAATTGACTTTACACAAAAGAAAAAGCACAAATAGACAGTTCCGAACAATAAATAAAATGTAGACTTAACTAAACTTGTCAGGGTTGATTTAAACCAAAATGTTAAAATCAATAATCTGTAAAAATGCTAAACATAAAGATAGTAAATGTACTCATTTACTGTCCCGGGTTTGCTCATGTTTAAAGGTTGAATTGTTGCATGAATAAAATAATTAAAGCAACTGTAAATGTAACAAACGGATCAGGTCAAAGGACCAAAGTTTATCTTACTACCACATACAGTGATGAGGATGTTTCGGTAAAAAAAAAAAAAAAAATGTATCCACAGCTCACTGTTGGAGAACTGCAGCAAAGAGGGGACATCTCGAGGTCAACAAGTCTCTACAACAATTATTAGATGTCACATACGTAGAACCTGGTTGCTTGTGCAGCACGCCCGGAAAAAGTGTCACAAACATAAACATTTGGAGCTTGCTAAACACAGCTGGGACTTTAACTAGAATGTCGTGCTTATAAATTGTCCTCCATGTTGATCTAACAAGCAACTGAGGATTGATGGTTGAAAGGCTCAATATGGCCACTTTTAATTAGTGTGGAGGATCAGTGACGCTGTGGGCGATGGGAACCTTTTTAGCGGCATGGCATCATGGACTCCACCAGGACATTTATATTAAAGATCTACCACCAAACTAAAAATGGGTCGTCACTGGGGACAGTGGAGCAAAACATACAAAATATTAACTTTCTCCAGTTTTAGATGTCTCCAGATTCAGTCTCCAGAACTAAGTCATACAAAAACTTCTTAAATTTTGAATTACCTCTTCAAACCCTTAATGGACTCCTTAAGGGTTTTCGGATTGTACAACTTTGCAGAGGTAATCTATCTCTAGTAGTTGCTCTGCTCCTATTGGTGTCCTTTAATTTATGTCTCTTTTTGTATGAGTCACAAAGTCTACCACCATGACAAAGGAAAGGCAGATCAGCTCAACGACCTGTCCCAAAAACAGTCTGGATATCAATCCTATTGAAATTGTATGGCAGATTTTAAAAAACAGGGTAAATGACAACTTTCCATCTTGCAAAGCTGACCTGTCAGCTACTGTGTAGCGCAACAACGTTGGAACCTGTAACCCTTGTTTTTCAATAGTGATGTCCATGCTTCAAAGAAATCAAGTTGTCAGAAAAGCTAGAGGATTGGGAAAAAGTTACAAATGAAGCTGCTTTTTGGGTTCAAGACCCCAAATTTCTCTTCAAAATTGAGAGCTTTCATGTTTTTTGCTCCATCTGATCTATAAATAGAAATGACAACAGTACGGTTTCCTTTTTTTTAAGTAAATTTTACCTAGCCAGATTGTTCAGTTATTAAATTAAATGTCGCGATTCCACATTTTATTTCAGGGGTTGCACTATTTCCAGAAAATTTGCCAGCTTATAAACTCACAATTAGCCGACATATTTCCTGCACATTGGTCTTAAGCTTCGCCGTAAACATTATTCTTAATTGCTTCTCTTCTCTGCTTTAGACATATTTATGCCTAAATAATACAGAGGAGTCTGGAAGCAAGAAGAGTTGCTGTTATATTACGGGCATCGGGGCACTGCAGTGGCGGCAGCGTTGCCAGAGCTCAGGCTGGCAGTCAGCACATACTGCAGGTAATTGAGCAGCCAGTTGAACAAGGGGAGCCTCAATGGGGCTCTGAATGCCACAAGCAGACATTAATCAAAATCTTCGATCAATAACTTCTCAAGTGCTAATAAGCACTGGCACATCTAGTGATATGTGAGCCCCTTTATCATTTCAACCACCCGGAGATTTATAGGAAATCCATTGTTAGGTCCAAAGTATGAGGTAATGTAGCACTTAGTAAATGAAGTAAAACCAAAAGCCTGGAGTGATTTGTATTTCATTTACAAAGGACATGTCTAATCATTAGAAGCTCCATCTCTCCAAGAAGCAACCAAACGGCTGTAATGATGGCCGTGTTCTTTTATAGCTTACTTACTCAGCAATGATGCGGGACATGACAGCAAGATAGTAAAGCCTTGCTGTCCTCCTCTAACTGGTCTGCTCCCAGACGGCCATGGGGGACTCCAGTGCACCACGGAGTGATTAAAGTCATGTTAGGGAAGCATTATCGGTCAAGTCATAAAATAATTTGATTTCCGTTCCCCCTCCACTGTCTTCTATCAAAGTGATTGGTCTCCTGGTCATCTCACTGGCTGACATAATTGTTAATTAACCATTATGGGCTGCCCTTTCTCATCTGTATCGCACTGCAATCATTCATTTGACAACAATGCAATGTATAGAAAACGGATGATGTATGGACGCAGAGCGGTTTTCTGCAGTGTGACTTGACTTGATGCCATAAATTTGTGGTATATGTATTTAGAATGAGTCGTAAAGAGTTACAATGGTTTTGATATTCCCACGTCAACGTTATCCACTGCACCTTGCAAAAGCACACCCCACACCATCCCTTGACGTGTTTCACTTTTTTCTCCTGATGCAGCAACAAACTTTTGGTCTTACCTGACCACAGCATCTTCTTTCGTATGTTTACTTTGTCCACCACAGGGCTTGTGGCAAATTGCAAACAGTACTTATGCCTTTTATTCAACAGTGGAATCTTCCAAGAAGGTCAGATTTGTCAAGTGCATGGCTAATAGCTATAGTAATAACAGATTCTCCCACCTTAAACCTCTTGGCAGCTTCTCTGATTAAAGCTCTTTTCTTGCCCAGCCTGTCTGTTTAGATGGCTGGCCAGGTCTTTGTAGGGCTGCAATTATTCCATACTTTTCCCATATTTCAAGGATGAATTGATCAGAGCTCTTTCAACTTTGGATGTCGTTTTATAACATAACTCCTCTTTAAATGTCTTCACAACTTTATCCTTGGTCTTCATGATGCTGTTGGTACTCTAAAACCTGAAAACTTCACAGAATAGCTCTATTTCTACTGATGACATTTACACACAGGTGCTCTATTTGCTAATTAAGTGACTTCCGGTTGCACTGGGGTTTACTTAAGGGTATCAGAGTTTCAGATCTTTATCTCTAAATTGTAACCGTTTTCACTTCATTTCACGGTTAGGGAGTACTTCCTCCTTGGTCAATCAAATAAAATCCTTAAAATATATAGGGAAGTTTGAGGTGCTGGGGCAGTGTAAATTAGCCAAGTAGCTTCCCCTTTTTTTGTATGTTAAAGTGAATTTTCCTTTCAAAACAACCACTGAAAAGGTAAAGAAGTGTGTGTGTGTGTGTGTGTGTGTGTGTGTGTGTGTGTGTGTGTGTGTGTGTGTGTGTGTGTGTGTGTGTGTGTGTGTGTGTGTGTGTGTGTGTGGTTGGGGGGGGGGGGTTTAAATAAAAAGCTCTTTAAAACATTACTCCCAGACAAAAAGACAAACAACGTCCCTAAAATCCATTCTGATGACAGTTGGAAGAATGCAGGCTTTCTGGTGAACTAGAGCCCCATTTTTGCCGAATCTTTAAAGCGTGATTATTTACCTTAAAACAACAAACCAAAGCTCCAGGTCTGGCAATGTGGATCCCTGGCCTTTGATTGAGCCCTGAGCTTGAATTCTCAGCTAATAAATTGCTCCAATCTTTTGTTTGGGGCATTAGCGGCAGTGGTCTGCGTTTTTCTAGCCCTAATCTCAAGAATGTGCTAGCCTCTTGAGAAGCTCAGGAGTTTCCTACTCTCCCAGAGCGAGGTCTTCCCTTTGTTTTCTTAGAGGACTCCTCGGATTGACAGGCCTCGCCGTCAGCCCCTCTCTTTGGCTAAACTGTTTGCGCTGATTCTGACCGATCCCATCAAAAGTCAATCAAGGCAGCAGAGCATTTTAAAAGTCTCGCACACGTCCAAACGGCATGTGAGAAGTAAAGTTAACTTTTCATCAGCGCACACAAACGTTGTGTTGCATGCTTTTCTGTGGGTTTTCCCATCTAAGGGCAACCTGGGAGGGATCCCTTAGCTCACTGCACAGGTATGAGCTGCTTCGCTTTGTTCAGAGCCCACTCTGACGACAGCTTAGTGAGTCACCTGGACACACAGACTAACCCTCCTTTAGTCAGGTTCCAACCGATCACTGACAACTCCCTGACAATAAAATAATCATTAGTGAAAATGAGACCCTTTCTTTTCAGAGAGTAGAATACTGTTATAAGAGAGCATCAACACAAATATGTACACAGAACATACCCTTGGACTTAACTACGATGTCGAAATTTTGACTTCTGAAGAAAATTTCCAAAACATAGCAATAATTTATTGTTTTCATTCTGCAACACACTGAGTTCAGTAAAATCATCAGATTTATGTTTACTTAATTACCCTAAAGCATGAATGTGTCCATTTTATGACAAAGCTGCAAGAGCAAAATGTTTACTTATGGTCTTATTTGCCTGAAATCCTCCATCATCATGCCTGTGCCCAAAAAAACCACCACCACCCACCTCACTGCCTACAGTCCGGTTGCTCTCACCCCAGTCTTTCCAAAGTGCTTCGAGAACACATCAAGAACCCCATGCCTGCTGGCCTGGACAGCCTGCAGTTTGCCTACAGGGAGAATCGCTCCACGGAAGACGTCTTCCTCACCAACAGGCGCCCAGTGGTGAGGGTAGGGAAATGCACCTCTACTCCACTGATCCTCAACACTGGAACACCCCAGGGCTGTGTCCTCGGCCCTGCTCTCTTCACCCTCTTCACCCACTACTGATCTGCTGTCCACTCCACAAAGATGGCGGTGAAGTTTGTGGACGACACCACTGGGGTGGGTCTCATTTCCAACAATGATGAGTCCCAACACAGAGAAGAAATCCACAATCTCCCACAGCGGTGCTCCAGGAACAACCTCATTGAGAACACCAACAAAACCCAAGAGGTAATAATGGACTACAGAAGGTCCAGGAAGTCCTGAACATGCTCCGCTCTGCATACAGGGGGAGGTGGTGGAGCGTGTGGCAGCATACATTTCCTGGGCATTCACATCTCCTCCGACCTCTCCTGAACTGTAAACACCTCCCTCCTGGTGACAAAGGCCCAACAACGGCTCTTCTTCCTCAGGAAATTGAGAATGATGGAATTTCCTTTGTCGATGTCCATGAGAAAAGCATTCAGGGGTTCCCGAGTAAGAGGAATCACAGTTTAATTGCATGTAATTATATACTAAGAAGTCTTATTGAGCAAGCACGGGGGGACAGTGGAGAGAAATGAGCTTTAAGCAGCAAGACAAAAGTCTAGCTCAGCAGTTTTCCAATTTTCTTATAGCACATAAGGTCTTTAAGTACCATCATAGAGTCAATAAATGAAGTATGGTAGTACAAGCTTACACAGTGGTCAATCTGACTAGATCTATACTCTGTCAATTGTACCAAATTAAGCTGCTGAGAAAAAATCTGTCATGTCTATCAAATGCTAACAACACTTGGTCTCCAACACAGGAATGGATGCAAGTTTTAAATGTCTGTTGGGGCTGTATTTGTAGCTAAAGGGGTGCTTTAAGATATTTTTCATGCACCTGGGCTGCTAATTCTGCAAGGATGCTAGGTTAGCTGTTCTTCTGTTCAACAAAGACGAATTCAAGATAATTTGAATTACATTGCAATATTGTCAGCTAGTTTAGTTTTAAAGGTTGCCTTGAAAATATTCTCTCCTGCAATCCTCTTTGGAAAAGTTTATATATATATATATATATATATATATATATATATATATATATATATATATATATATATATATATATATATATATACAGTATATATATATATATATATGTATATATATATATATATATATATATATATATATATATATATATATATATATGTTGCATAACTGCTTGTATTTGCAACTGCTGCAAATAATGCGTTAACTGAGTAGAGAAGGAAAATGCTTGAGTTTGTAGCAGAACTACAGAGATGAGGCGACTCCAACTGTCATAGAATATAAAAGTTTTAAGCCTGATGTTTAAAATAAAAATATCGAACTATAAGCTTTATAGATTAGCTTTTACATTCAAAACTTTATATCATTCGTTGCTGAAACGTTCACATCCCTTGAAGTTCTTCACAGCACAAGCGCACAAACCTCATTTAACTGGGGATTTATGTGACTGAGTAACACAAAGTTGTGCATAACGTCACATTTAGAATGTTTTAAGGGGTGGGAATACTTTTGCATGCAACTGAATGTACTGAACATGTATTTTTTTCTGTACTTGATAAAGTGCCCATGAAGAGAATTGGAGAAATGTGTCTCATTCTAATGTGAGTAATGAATGTAGAATCAGAAAACTGTGTGTAGCTCAGAAGTTGGGTTTGGTGGCGGCAGCTTGGGAGAGGTTGACGGAGTATGAATGGACCCAGGTAAAGACGAGGTCAGTACTGCGGGGAGGAGTTTTTTCTTCACTCTCAGGTATTCCCCAACTCAGTAGCTGCTGTTAAATGTTTTCCCCACCTTCCTTTTCTGTGTCTGTTCTCAGGGAAAGCTGGGTTTCTTTGCACTCACACAGCAACACACAATGAATTTCCCTTAGTCACCCTGTCCCCCACTGTTCTTGTATGTTCTAATCTGTGTGGACAACTGTACAAATTTACCCATACTGCCTTGAAACCCAATTGTGACACGATGATGTTGCAATCAGTGTGTTACTGTGAGGGTCATTCCGTCTTTTACACCTTTCTGATCCCCTTTTAAGATGCCAATCTCCTCAAGAATGTGGGACAAGAATAGCCAGCCCCACAAAGCGCAGTTGCCATAGCTCCACGTGTAAATATTGGTTTTACTCAGGGGCGAGAGAAAAAAAATTAAATTAGAGCCTGCTAACAAGGGAAAGTGACATGAGAAAATCTTTGTTGAATTGGCATTTTCCTGCAGACCTTTAAACTGTGACAATGCAATTGTCTTACGGTCTTACACTTTACTAATTTGGTTGTTAAAACTGCTTACAACAGCAGTTATCAATACTTTTAATTCATAATGATAAAAAAAATGTAAAAAGGGTATTGCATTGAAATCAGAAGGTACTTTGTGATTATTTATATATTCTTATCGTCTGAGTTTAAACTCCTTTATGTAGCAGGAGAGACTCGACACTGCGCTGTAATTTAATGGCTTGTCAAAGGGTCTTGGAAATTGTGCACTACGGGGAGCCCTTTCACTGGTGATGGAGTGTGTTGGCCGGGGCCAAAAACAAAGAGAAATCAATACCCCCTTGGACTCAAGAGGTCTGAGCAAACTGGCTTGTGTACCAAGCTCCATAGCTTTGGTTGTCTCCTTTCAGGCGATAAAAGGCTCTATCTCAAAGGTATGAGGAGGTAATATTCCAGGTCCTATATGGCCCACGGGGGGTCACGTTGACTCCCTCAGCCTTACCGACCAATAGCACTAAAAGCTAGAGACAGACATCCTTTATGTGTGTGTTTATGTGTGTCTGTGCTTAGGCTTTTCTTAGCTGAGCCTCCTCCTGTCAGTTTAATAATCTTATATTCAGGAGCAGTTTCAGTGCTTCTTCTCTTGTTTTTACTGCACACGTCTTTTCTGCCCTTTGTTGGGTGTTGCTGTCTTGCACCCCTGTTTTCCACAGAACATGGCTGCAGGCCTCTGAGAGGTTTTCTGGCAGGAAGCACTGTCCAATGTGCAGAAATGTGTGTAATCCATGATGCTGCCCGACTTTTCAGACATCACTGTGCCACCAGGTAAACACATGACACCCAACAATATCGTTATTAATAATAACATTTGAGCAAAAGTAGGATGAGGAGTTATCCAGAGCCCAGTACTCATACCTGTTGAACTTGTTCACCTTTTTCACACTATACACTTGTACAAGCCCCAAATTAGAAAGTAGCACATAATTGGGAAGTCTAAGGAAAATTGTCTGTTATTTTTCCAATTTTTTTTTTTAATGTTGGACAAAAAAAGACTAAAACTGATCAAAATGCTGAACCAACCCCACCGTGAAATATGATATTATATACAAATAATTTAGATTTGTGTTGCAACTTGACTAAATATGAATATATTCTCAGTCAATTGCTACTTTTGCAGAGCACTATAAACATGAATGCTGCATAGGACCAATATTTAAGTGTACAAATTATTAACAAACTTAAAAAAAAACTAATAAAAAACTACATTTTCAAGGATCTCACAGGTAGGCGTGATGTGCTGCTGAAAGAAAAACTCCAAGAAAAAGAAAAGCATATTTTGTGTTTTATGTGCTTTAATACTTCAAAATGAAGGGTTCAGTTAACTTGAACATGCGCTTAACAAACCTGTTTTCAAAATGAAAGATGTATATTGAAAAAGGAAACCAGTTATTTGCCAATCCTGCAGGATATACAACATTAAGATAAAGATAAACTACTTAGAATTTTAACATTTTAAAGTGCTTTTGATCAGGACTTGTTCTGTTGTTGCTTTTTGAAGGACCTTTATAGTCTTCCTTTAGGCTTTGGCTTTCTTTCTACTCGTTATCTTTCTGATCTTTGTATCCTGTGTTGATCCATACATAGAACAAAACATATGGGAATATAAAAAAAGATGTAAAAAGAGTACAGGTAACTCTTGGTGAATTAGAATGTGTGTTCACATGATAAGCTGGTAATAAATCTACTTTTCATTAAGATCCCATGTCTGTATAAAATCTTTTTGATTGGTTTAATGTAATATTCAGTCTAATATATATATATATATATATATATATATATATATATATATATATATATATATATATATATATATATATATATATATATCAGTCTGTGTGTAATTAATCTTTAAAATGTGTTTCTCTTTGTAATTTGAGTTACTGATTTATTCTGATGAAGCTGCACTCACATATTTGTAGAAGGGACAACAAACATTTCTAAACATGTTAACTGTTGATGTGCTCATTCCTTTTTTAATCCCTTGATTGTTTTTTCTAAGGATTCAAGCATACTGGCAAGGCTAATATTATTCATAAAAAGGTACAAAAATGTCCTAAAAAATTCAAGTTTCCCAAAGACAAAAATCTGAGATGCAAGTTCTTCGGGGAAAAGGCGAATGTGTTACTAAACTGCACCAACTAGCAATTCAAAGCGGAAAGTGCTGATGAAGTTTACAGACACTCACTGGGAGTTTGAGCACTCTTCTTGGAAGGACTGGTGGAGTTTATCGACCGTTCCAGAAACCTGATTTGTCTTTTACAAATCTGGTTTTCATGTGTGTTTGTCCTGTCAGAAAAACAAATTCTATTTGTTTTCACCATCTAAATCAATATATGATATACAGATTTAAAAAAAAAAAAAGGTCAGGATGTTCAAGAACAACCTAGGAATGAGTAAAGCTCAGGTCTGTCAAAAAATAGAAACTCCTGGACCGCAAACGTCTCTGTCCAAAGCGAGTAAAAAAAAAAAAACATGGACGGAGAGGGAACCCGAAAGATGCCCCTGCTCCAAAATCAACAACTATAAACCCCTTTGGAAGACACAGTTGCCCACATGGACAAGCCAAAATCATGGTATTTTGTTATGTAATACAAGACAAAGATTGAGCATTTAGGCTTTAATGACAAGATTGTTTAGCGGTAGGGGTGGTATTCGATGTGGGCAATACGAGGATTTGCTTTGGGAAGCATTAGAAAAGAAGGTGCAAAAGGACCAGATAAAATATCTGTAAGTGGCCTCCTGCACTAGTTTTCTATTGCTTTTTTGTCTGTTCCGTCAATGAGGAGTTGACGCCCCCTTGCTTTCAGGTGAAATGCAGGGCAGTAGTTTTTTCCAAGTTCATGCAAGAACCGCCGCTTTCAGGAGAGCTGAACACGACTAACACTACATATCGACTGTCAAGCACGGTGGTGGTTGTCACGCTGAGGGGTAAGTTGAGCCACTCAAGGTGTAATAGACAAAGTGTATGGAATAATGAAACAAAAACACTAGCTTCATATTTTATAACATCCCCTCAAATCAACAACGATGGCAAACATGCATCAAAACTAGGGGATAGGTCAGGTGGACATCAAGCTTTTAGCGCGGCCCTAAATCAAGATAAAAAACACATTTGTTTAGGATTGCCTTCAACTGTTCTAGTTAACTGAATCACCACTTTTTTGTTCTTTTTTCTATCTACATTTTATTCCCACTTGCTTTTATTCTGTTTTATTTTGCTATATTTTAATCATGTAAAGCACTTTGCATTGTCTTTGTACTGAATTGTGCTATATAAATAAATTTGCCTTGCCTTGCCTTGTTGAAAACTGGCAAATGGTGTTCAAAAGCTCGGCCAGTACCAGGAACCTGACTATTTTAGGGAAGCTGTGCCGTTTCTGAAAGGAAAAGTTATGAAATGTCCGGTTTGAAACATTCCAAGGGCTTGTTGATAGCGACCTGAAGTGTGTTTTTCAGCAACTTGTCGAGGGACATTTGAGTAAATGTTGGAGGGTATACATACTGTCGTCTTTATGTGACATTTCAGCCACAGAAAATCCACAATAAAATCAAACTGGTGCACCCAAAGCTTGCTTTTAAACTCCAAGTTCTTTTTTGCACTGAAGAAGAACAGTTCAATTGCATAATAAAGGCCTAAAACTATTGTTACATTCATGCCTCAATTCAGGGATGTAAACTTTTCAAGGACACCGTCCATGACGTTGCAACACTTTAACCTTTAATATCTGTATGTTTTACCATGATGACCCACAACAACATATTATAAATTAAATAATAACTGAGACAGATTTCACATCGCCTAGGCACAGGTGTGTGTTTCAGGAACTCACTGACCCATGTGCTAACCTTCGAATGCACACACTCTCATCAGCTCTCACCTCTGACGCACCTTTGACGCTTTGTAAATCATATACTTTGTTGAACAATGTGGACAGAGGCTTGTGTTTTAGTTTAAACAGCCTGGACATTACGGTCAACACAGCAAGATCCTCTCCGCTGTGCGTGTTCAGGTCTGATTCCTGCCTTCATTCATCCGAGCATGCCGGCTGTGTGCGCAGGCTAAGGGTGAAAGACGGTGAGGAGGAGAGGAAAAAGGCTCAAATGTTTGAGTACTTCATGCATTTAAGTTTCTCATATTGGAAAGAATGGACAAGATGGTGTAACAGTGACAAATCTCTGACCACTGGCTTTCATAATTTGACTCTTAGGCTTCACGATAGCCTATATGTAAAAGGGAACATTGCCACCTAGTGAACCTGCCCAAACTGAGACCTTTAATGAACGATGACTACAGCGGTCAACATGGCTCTCAACCATTTATCCGCTTTATATGGCGGGGGAATAATTTCCTGTGAAAACTCAGCCACTCACACTTCTTTATGGCCGACGAAGCTCCAACAGATGGATGTCCAATGTCAAGTGAAGAGCAGGTGGTGGTTCTCTCGGTGTGGAGCGTTGCAATCATACAGAGTGCTTTGCTTCAAAGAGGCTGATTAAAGAAATCGACATATGCATGAGGTCCAGACTTGCAATATGTTGTAAGGGTCAGAGTGTCCTACCCCCCGCTCCCCTGTCAGTTTCCAACATCTTATCCATATACCGTTCCCTCCCGTGTCTCATAAACAAAGACGGAGCATTTAGCGGTCCAATTACCTTCGGCCTAACGCGTACGGCTGTTTACAAGTTGCCGCCCTTAGAAAGGAGTCATTCGTTGTCGCCATCTTCTTCATATTTGAGCACAGAAACCAAATTCCAGGTTTTTATTTTTAGATCATACATTTTGACTGTAATTTTGACTAGTTGTGATGTTTTTTCCCCCTCTAAAGACAATATTACAAGTACAGCTAAAAAAAATGGTATATATTGAAACATTTCTTGTATTTTGATGATTCTGGCTTGCAGATTATAACATTTAAAATTCAATGTTTCAAAAATATGTCCAAAAAGTGGAAAAGTTGACTACTGGAAACTCATGCTGTCACACCCGAATCGGCTAATTGACCCAAAATGCCTGCTAAGGTTTCCTGAGCCTCTAAATCGCTCAGGCTGGGTCAGCTGGGTCAAAGACTGCTGACAGTCATTGACACCCCCCACAAGGAGGGTAAGCCACAAAAGGTCATTACCAAAGAAGCTGGTTGATCACGGCGTGCTGTATCCAAACATATTCATAGAAGGTTGAGTGGGAGGAAAAAGTGTGGCCACCTTTGGAAGCTTGTCAAGCAAAATCCATTCAGGCTTTTGGAGGAGCTTCACAAGGAGTGGACTGAGGCTGGAATCAGTTTGTCAAGAGCTACTGCGCACAGACGGAGGGACGGATCCTACACCTGGACTACAAATGTCACATTCCCCATCTCTAGCCACAACCGAACCATAGACATCGTCAGAAACGTCTTACCTGGGCAGAGGAGAAGAACTGGACTGTTTCTCAGCGGTCCCAAGTCCTCTTTTTAGAAGAAAGTAAAGTCTGCATCTTGTTTGGAGATCAAGGTCCCAGAGTCTGGAGGAAGAGTGAAGAGGGACAGAATCCACGTTGCTTGAAGTCCAGTGTGAGGTTTCCACAGTCAGTGATGGTTTGGGGTGCCGTGTAATTTTTTTTATCTGAAGTCGACATTCAACGCAGCCATCTAGCAGGAAATCACTTCCTTCTGCTGACAATCTTTATGGAGATGCTGATTTCCTTTTTCCAGCAGGACTTCTACTTTGATAAATGTCCATGTTGCCACCTGTGCCCCTACAGGCCATGGATGACGAGGAGGAGAAAACAAGAAGAGACGTTTCCCAGTGCAAGTACAGTATACAGATGCTTTTCTGTCTGTACAAGGCAACAGAAAGAATGAACGCTGAGTTACGACCTGCACCTGTCGCCTCCACTCACTCTGCCTGCAGCTAATGCTAAGTCAGTATAATTACAGCACTGCTCTGGAAAATGGTCTCTCATTGGTTTGCTCTCGGTCTTGGATTTTTTTCCACCTCTTTCAGAGGTCTTGTCTCTGGCTCGGTTTAGGTGGCCTTGACTACAACACTGGACAAACTTTTGCATGTTAAGTGAACCTAGTAAGTAACTAAGTAAAACTGTATTTATGTAGCACCTCTATAGATGGAAATCATGAAGATTAAAAACCCACAAGAAAAAATTAAACGAAAGCTGATGTGTATTTAGCTGGCCTTTAAAAGAAACCACTGAGTCTGCTGATCTCAGAGTCCAAGGAAAGGACTTCTAGGGTCTTAGAGCCACAGAACAGAAAGCTCTGTCTTCTTTAGTTTTCCATTTTGTATGGGGGAAAATCAGCAGGTCTTGAACACTGGACCTCAGAGCCCTATTAGGGGTGTGGTAGTTCAGCGAGGTACATTGCTGTTTGACCATGCACAGCTCTCCAAGTCAAAATCTTGAAACACCAATGAAGCTGCATGAGAAATGGAGTCGCATGACAAAATTTCCAAGAACTTGTCAGGAGCCTAGTTGTAGCATTTTGTACAGACTGCAACCAGTCTAGGGAGGTTTTGGTAAGGCATGTGTAAAGTGACGAAACAAAAGTATTAATTAAAATTTCCATCACAGAACGAGAGACAATAGGGCTGAGTTTGGCAATGTTTCGCAGGTGGTAGAAACAGCAACGAACCAGAGATCTGAAATGATTTTCAAGCGTAAAGCCTGAATCAATGGTTATCCCATGGTTTCTAACAGAAGATTAAGCTAAGGCGCCAAGAGGCCCAAGGATCTGTTTTATCTTTATATCCCTGGATCAATGTGTGCTTCTGTGCTTGTTTGTCTCTCTTATTGTGTCTCTGCTCTGTCTTCTCTAACCCCCAGTCGGTCGAAGCAGATGATCATTCATACTGAGCCTGGTTCTACTGGAGGTTTTTCCTTCCTGTTAATGGGGAGTTTTCCTTTCCACTGTCACTTCATGATTGCTCAGTATGAGGGATTGCTGCAAAGCCAACTGCAGACAACTGTCCCTGTGGCTCTACACTCCTTCAGGAGGAGTGAATGCTGCTTGTCAAGACTTTGATGCAATCTACTGGGTTTCCTTAGATAGGAAACTTTTTTTGACCAATTTATATAATCTGATTCAATTTGACTTTGGAAAGTGCCTTGAGATGACATGTATCATGAATTGGTGCTATATAAATAAAATTGAATTGAATTGAACCCTCTTTACAGTTTTTTTGTCTGTTGCAAAGATGATTACTTCAGTTTTTTTTCTTCATTTAATTGAAGAAAACTCTCAGTCATCCAGCTTTTAATTAAATCCAGGCATTTTAGTAAATTGTGTGGTTTCAAAACTTAATTTGGAAGAAAGGAAATACACAACTGGATATCATCTGCATAGCAATGATAGGAAATATCCTTAAAAGATGACAATATGGGACCAAGGCTAAAACCTGGGGCTGGGGGGGGGGCAGATTTTTAGGTAACGTAAGTGTTGTGTGATGTGAAGTATCCAGTGATGGCAATAGCTCTTGCTCTGTGAGTTCACAGATGGGAGATTGTTACCTACAAAGTTGTGTCTTAAGATAATACAAACTCTCTACTGAGAATATTTTACACATTCAAGATGTTTTTAAAATAAACAATCTGCTTGATAAAAGCAGTTTCACATTCAGCATTTTGACTGGACGAACACTCCGTATTGAACCCCTGTGAGGATTAATTGCCGGTCATTTTAATTTAAAGGAAATGTGCTTGCGGTTAACGTTCTTTGTGTCATGTAAGATAAGATGTCCGATGCTTTTGCAGACGGCTTTTACATTACAGCACAACAGTTTAAAATGTCAGATAATCATATTTTGCAGGTGATAGGCCAACCTTTTGTAGAAACATGCTTTATTTTGGAGGAGTTCAGTCTTTCTGGATAACAGAACTCAGCCGGTCAGTTAAAGTGGGCAGGAAAGCCAAAGCATCTGGAGATGAAAGGTGAAAATTAAAGGCTGGATTCTGCTACAGGTGCATTTCTACACTCTTCTTGAGTGATTCAATGGGTCGTCGCGGATCTTTTGTCACACGGAGGATGATTTTCAAGAGCAGCGCAACACGGCGCCGACAGGTGTGATTGACGTGATTTTTCAGGGGGAAGACTTATTTGCTTAGCTGACTGTAATGCAAACAGGCATGCCAGTACTAAGCCGGGACCTGTATGAGACGGGGAAGCCTATTCTTTCAGTTTTCCCTGCGATAGCATAGGGCAATAAAGCATCTTTGTATCATAAAGCCGCAGGTGTTCCCTGGGAGCAGAAGGGGGAAATAAACACCTACATATAAGGCCAGCTTCAGTGTCCTTATCAGCTTATTCCAATGCACAGCTTTCAATTTCTGCTCAGCTACAGAGGTCCGACCCTGAGACAACACATTAAGCGAGACAGTACCGACATATAGATGGATGGCAGTGAGATAACGCCACTGGGCCCACCCCTTCTTCCCCATTTCTCTTCTCTCTCTCATCCACATCTAATGTGGAACAAGGCAAAGTTCACCTCAGGCTTTGCTGTTTGTCCCGACTGTCAAAAAGGCAGCCAGTGACATAAAACCCTCCATTCAAATGGTTAAAAGATGTTTAATTAGTGATAAAAGCCTAGCTGTAAAGCAATTCTGATGTGTCTGTGACTTGAGGCTTAAAAGAGAGCATTTGTGTGCCTGTGTCAGAGGAAGGCAAGTTCAGCTCGTGCAAATAAGTTATTATTTCAAGACTTGTGTTAAATGTTCATGTGCGGATACAGGAGCACTCTAGGCATTTTTGTTTGTTTCAGATTGTTTTCGATATTGTCTGATCACAGTTACTTTAAATAAGAGAAGGCAGATTGGTGTCACGGGATAATAATAATATAAAAGCCATGCTTAAGATCTTATAACGATAATAATTTTTTGCAGTTGGAAAAGGAATCTTCTTAAACTGTATGTTGCTTTAAGTTGCAAGACATACACCTATGAGATCTGAGCATGTGTAGATTAGTCCTTCCTTTCCAGTTAAAAACATTTAACCAGAGTATTTTAGTGTGTTTTTATGGAATAGCCAAACACAAAGTAGTGCATTATAGCGAAGAGGAAGGAAATCCCACGCTTTTTAAAAATCAGTAAATTGAGGAATAGAATACAGAATACAAAATCACTTTTGGCTGCAGTAACAATCCTTTGGGGTGCGTCATTGCAGCTTCGTTTACATAAAGATGGATTGTTTTTCCTTTCATTCTTCTGTGCAAAATAATTCAGTAGCCCAGTTTACATTGGATGGAGAGTGGCTCAGCAAACAGAGGTCCCCAAGTCTTGCCAAAGATTCTCAATTAAAAGTAGTTCTGGACTTTGACTAGGCCATTCTAACATATGAATATGCCTTGATCTAAACCTTCACAATATAACTGTGGCTTAAGGGTTGTTTTCCTGCTTGAAGTTATAGCTTCCCCACAGCATGATGCTGCCACCGCCGTGTTTCCCCTTGGAGATGGTGTGTTCAGGGTGAAACAAACCCTTTTTTTCTTTTAAAAAAGGCCAAAAAGCTTATTTTTACTCTCATCTTGGCCAGAGCACATTCTTCCATGTGTTTCTCATGCATGATTTTTGGCAAACTTTTGTTTATTCACCAATGTTCTCTACCAAACCTATCAGGCCTTCACAAAACAGCATTATGTATGCTTTGTTTAAATTGCATTGGGGGGGGCTCTCTAACTCTATTGACTCGCTAGGTGCCTTCTATAAATGAGCTGCACTGGGTTTTATTTAAACGTATCCCAATAAAGGGGGCGGGTGTTGATCTTTCACATAACATGGATATTTGTTACATTTGATAACTGTGGAAAGTGCGTATTTAATTGTATTTATGTTATTTTGGGGCAGTTAGGTCTACACAATGCTGAAAACTAGACTGCGATTGAACTTAAAAAAACCTTCAGTGAAGCATGTTTAAGTGTTTAACAGCACTATATCTATTGTTTTACTGGTTTCCATTAATTCTCCATGTTAGTCGGAGACATGACAGTATTGATCTGGCTGTTTAACAACTGCAACCTGTCAGCGTGCCTCAGCCATTACAATAAACTCACAATTAACCATCGCCGAAAACACGGCGCCATTGTGCCTCTGAATGAAACGTTCGCATCCTTTGTGCCACGAAAATGTTTTTTCTAATTAGTTGCAGGAACTGAATGACAGCTTTGTCCGTTACTGTCACACCGACACGGAGGCTTTTCTGAGTGATATCGACCGTTCGCTGTCATCGAGCAGACGAGTTTTCGTGGAGCTGGAGAGAAAAGGCATCTCGGAGCCTCAGGAGAACGAGTGGGTGAGACCGAGGAGCCAGGTCGAAAAAACAAGGCCCATAAAGAGGTCTAATCCTGGTTTGATTCTTCCTCAAGCCTTGCCTTCCTCCGGACACGTTAAAGCTTGTAATGAGACAACAGCGTCAAAGCTGCTATATAAAGAGTACAGATCTCTATAGATGTGATCATTCACTTTGCAATGTGAATTTTTACAAGTGGGAGTAGTAATCTTTTGTTTACTAAAAACATAAGCAAGTCTGATAAATGCACAGCAGACTCTCATTCATAACCTGGACTGCCACCGGGGAGCTGAAAAGACGTTAAGATTTGCTGTTCCTTAAGGCTTCATTGTCAGCTTTCTTTACCAAGAGTGCCGTTTTTTTCCATTCAGGAGACCTGGGTGTGTGCAAAAAAAAAAAAAAAAAAAGGCTCTATTTTTCTTTATCTGGTGTGAAAAGGTTGAGCACGAGGCAGGAGTGGCTCAACCTTGACATGAAGCCTCAAACGGTGAATGTGCTTTCAACACTTACCTTGCACCCTTTTTGCATGGGGGCAAACTCTATAAAGTGGAGCGCAGCTTGCTATGAAACATTTAACAGCAGGACACACTGGCCTCTAAATACAGGAAGCTGCCACTAGTTAATCATTGTCGGGGCTTTGCTTGTTTATAAGCACAACTCTGCCTGCGAACTTGTTTATCCCTCTTCAACCTTTATAGATTTTGTCATGTTACAGACACAAAGTAGAGCTTGATATAATAATATAATAATAATAAAATGCAGGGGAGGGAAATAGAGTACACCTGTGTGTGATTATAATCTCAGTAGTAAAATACTGAGGTGTTTTGGGAAAGCTTCAGAGGTTAAGGTAAAGTTTTTTTCACAAACTATTACATGGCCCAGGAAATATATGGAAGAAGATGGTCTTTTCAGTTGGGACCAAAATTTCACTTTTTGAGCTACATGCACAAAAGTGCAAAAAACAAAAACTAACGCTGCACATCAACCTGAACACACCACCCACACTGGATAACATTGTTGTGGCAGCATCATGCTGTGGGGCTGCTTTTCTTAAGCAAGAACAGGAAACCTGGTCAGAGTTGATGGGAGGATGAAGCTAAATACAAGACAATCTTAGAAGAAAGGAGGTTTATCTTCCAATAGGACAATGACCCTTATTATACAACAAGAGATGCAATGGGATGGTTTGAATCCAAGCATCTTCATGTGTTAGAATGTCCCACTCCATGTACAGACCGAAACTCAATTGAGATTTTGTAAGACTTTAATAAAAATGTTGACACTCTCCAATCATTCTGAGTGAGCTGGGGATGTTTGTTTTTCTAAAGCAAAATGGAGGGTGCAGAGTCTAGAAGTGCTTAGACTTTCGGGTTCTCCAGATTAGGGACACAGGTTCAATGCAAATTTGTACACAAACTTTATTTAAAAGCCATAGATCCAATTCCTTTGACTTATATACCATTGTGTGTTGATCTATCGCATAAAATCCTAGTAAAATATATTGGAAGCTGTAGCAGAATATGGAATGTGTTTTGTAAGGCTCTGTATTATATATCACTATTATCTCAAAATATGTGTCTAAAAAGCATCGTTTTAGACTCATCTAAACACTAATTAATTGACTAGGAGCTTAAAGCATAATATACCGCTCTTTGAACAGGTAATCCAGAGAGGTACTAGATATCTGTCTGACTGCAGCGTGTGAGCCCGAGCAGTCAGATCCAGGAATCAACAAGTTCGACACGCCGTGCTCTTGTCATATTCCCACCTGTTCCATCAGCCTAGTTTAGAGGCCTTCAGAGCAGATAGCAGACCCACATGTCCACTCCGCAGATCTGCACACCACAGGAAAGTCATCTCAGGTAATGTTTGGGATTGTCATGCTTTTTAAGTATTGTGAGATTAAAAATCCAAACATCATGTCTGAGTGTCGGCACCTTTTTATATTTAGCATTTACATTAAAACAAATGTGAAAATTGGTATCATCTGCTGTCGATGCTGTACAAGTTTAGGCCAAGCGGTTGGACTTAAGAGCGCTGGTTGTTTCATATTATTTGCAGTTTTAGCCAAAACGTTTTGCACCTACCGCCCAATTTGTGCCAACCATGCCGATGCTTTGTACCCGCCTTGGCACCTGACTAAAGTAAATTTTCTATAAATTACTCCAGAGCTGCACAATATTCATCCATCCATCCATTTTCTAACACGTCTATCCCTTGTGGGGTCGCAAGGGGTGCTATCTCCAGCTGTCAGTAGGCGAGAGGCGGGGTACACCCTGGACAAGTCGCCAGTCTATCGCTTGCTGCACAAGATATCGACTAGAAATCAGTTGCATCTCAAAGGACCGCTTGGATGCAGAGTTTGGTGGGTTATAATATTTAAAGAAGTACCGTGTAACTTCCAGGTTTAGCGGCAATGAGGGCTACCGGCAATGCTGCATTGTTGCAAAATTAAACAGTCTTCCTCCGCGCTTTGGTATCCGATAGCAGACCAGATTGGACCAGCAGATTGAGAAGTCATGGTGTTACTTCTCATGAACCAAAAATAGGTCTAATCAGGTGTCATATCTGTTTTGTTTTGTCGTTACGGCGGTCTGAGCTCAGACTGCTTCAACCTAGAATGGGTCATGTGTCTTACAGGCGCTCTCTAGGTCACATGACCCATTCAGCGACGGATCCAACCCTCTCAAGTTACATAGGCGAGTTTTTGAGAAGGGCAGCCCGCATGGAGCATCGACACGCTCCAATTGTTGTATATTGACCTGAGAAATCATTTAAAATATCTCAAATTCAGCTACTACTGTAGTCAAAACTTACACGGTGCTGCTTTAAGTTGCCATTGATTCAAACGCGGCTTACCAATAACAGATTTGGCCCTTTGGACATATGTTTTAGTCTTTTATATCCCCTCTTGATATAAATCTTAGGTACCAAGATGCTCAGACTTCAGGGGAATGGTGGTGACATGCTGATGATGAAGAGTGTAGAAATAGGCTTAACTGCAGTCAATATCATCACAATATTCAACAATATTGCAGTTTCACGTTTTCCTCAACTCGTGGAGCCCTAGCCTACTTTGTTGAAAGGATATGTGGTCATAAACATCATCTATCAGCACATCACTTAGGTTGGGGGTCCTACTTTTTCATAGTATTTCATAAGAGCTAATTTTCACAAACAGGGGCTCTATTCAAATACCCTTAATTATAACTCCTAGCTCCTGCTCGACATTCATGGGCTCTATCGTAGGGAGGAAAGGAGCTTCGGACTGCTGTGGCGATTTTTGGAAAGCCTTTAACTCCAACGTCATTACGTGACGGAAACTCACTTGGATGATCCTGGGTTAAATCTGGGCCTACATCCGTCCAAAAACGAACTACAAAGTGTGTCTCTTCTCTCCGGACATTTTTGTTAATATCCGTGTGGTGGGCTTTGCTTACACGTCATGTCACGAATATAAGGAATGTGGCATTCCTTATAGCGCCAGTAAGGGACACTGTGAGGTTCCTATGCTAAATTAGCCCCAAGAGGAAGCATACAGGCTCCTTTTCCTAGCTCCTTCCTTACTGACTGCACTATTCGGGCAGCACTTATCCTGATGGCCGCTGACGCACTTCCGCTTTGGCTAAAAAGTCCTTACCCAATAAGGGTATTTGGATGGAGCCAGGGACTAGAACCACAATTGATTGAAACAATGTATTGCAGAATCTTCAGAGTAGATTTGAGCATTTCTATGGTTATCTCCTTATCTTT
This sequence comes from Fundulus diaphanus, assembly GCA_037039145.1. Taxonomy (NCBI): domain Eukaryota; kingdom Metazoa; phylum Chordata; class Actinopteri; order Cyprinodontiformes; family Fundulidae; genus Fundulus; species Fundulus diaphanus. The sequence goes on along the minus strand of CM073137.1, from coordinate 18,395,986 downwards.
TCTACAAAATATTTAACGACCAAGTGAACAAAATCAATCTGTAATGACTATGTACAGTCCAGGGGTATGAAATAGTTTGTTTATGGGCATAAAATTGGAACTCACAAGAACACAATGCAGGTAAAACTTGGAGAAGCACTAAATTGACCAGGAGCTTCAAACTTTCAACTTAGCATCGTTTTTGAGCTTGTGATGCGAGTCTATATGGCTGCTCCCCAATTCAGGGGCCACTACACAAAGCAAGTCATCGCAACTTGCTCGCAGACTTGGTTTTACAACTGCGATTCAAACCGGGGTCTCCCCCGTGTCAAAGACGCAGACTTAGCCGGCAAGAGGGACTTCCAAATTATGTCCAGAGTAAGCAAAGCTAATCTCAACCCAGCTCCCACTTTGTTATCCCCTATGTGATAAAGATTAAAAATAATAATAATGCAAATATAGGGTGGAAATTGGGGATTTATTATCTAAAAAAGCTAGGTTATAATGTAAACATGTGAAGTCAACTTTAGGTCAGGTAAAAGTCACCATTTAAAATACCAAGAGAATAAAAGCTGGTAAACATTTTACTTTTATTTGCAAACACACAAACAACAAAAATACCATTTATCAAACTGAGAAATCGTAAAAAAATACATTCACAAAACATGTACCAAAATTACATGCAGAGATCGACAGATGGACAGAAATAAAAGCTACACCTGCAGCACAGAACGTCCAAACCCTGACACCCTCCATTTATATACACACACACACAAGAGGACATGTACTGTAAAACCAGAAAAAAAGGCCTTTAACATGAAAAGTGGTCCAATATTTTGATTTTTTCCCCCTTACTAATGAACAGAAAGAACACATTTTTTGAGTTGAGGGAATTTAACCCAACTGTTTTTTTTTACTCTAATGCTCATTTAAACCACATCTGAACACACAAAACAATAAAATCTTGACTTTAAATCATTCAACTGCCTCCCTTAATGAATTTATGTCACTTTTCCCCTTCAGTTTCCAGTTTTAGTGTCATCTTAGAGCCAAACAAATACATTCATACATCATGTGGTACAAAAACAGACTTCTTCATTATGATTTAGAAATATCACTGTATGCCCTTTATGTAATATTCTCATATCTGCTGCATAATGTTGCCAGTGTTTAGAAAATGAGAATTGTGCATTTTCTTTTTTTCCAGTCTTGAATGCATATATAACTTCAGATTTCTTCTTGTGTCATGACAAAGAAAGAAAAAAAAAAATCACTCAAGATAACAGAATCATTCCAACCATGCAAGAAAGTGCTGATGAAATGAAAGCCGCTTCAACGAGCATCAATTGTGAGAAAGAAAAAGTTTATAACGTATAGCTGGCTTTGAAGCAGAAACTCTGTGGCAGACAGGAGCACAGTGCCGCTGTGAGGAGAGACCAACTACGTTAACTGCGTTAAGCCTACAAGATGTTTGTCATAAGGCATTCGAGGTGATTGTGAAGACAAAGAAAAATCACAGTTTAGATTACGCAGCAATGCAAGAAAACGTAGAGGGACGCCTGAGCTACCAAGTCTTTCTCTTGGCTACAAAAGTTTGCTGGATTCTGGTGCTCCACGAATTCAGAGCACAAAGTGGTCTAGTGATGGAGTCGACGTTGGTCCTGCAGCAAAACCCGCTTTTACTTGCACTTCTTTTGACGTATTTAAATTATGTTTCACAACCAAAAAGTTGTTGACAGTGCCCTCCCTCACCACTGTTAAATAATCTGTATCGTCCACTTCCCTCAGCCTTTAGGTGGACAAGATGCAAGTCCATCCGTGTCTGTTGTTTCTGCAGGGGATGAGATCAATGTAGACGGATACCTCTGTGCATCCCAAGCCTTTGGTGTCTGTAATTTATGGGGACACATATGTGACTAAAAAAATTTAAAACAGACCATGAAAATGCTTGGTCTGTCAGGCCTTCAACGGGCTCAGTGAAAACCAATTATTTACATCTAAACAATGGAATAAAAGTATGAAACAAAATACTATGTACATGTAAATCAAAACTTTACAAACGCACAGTTCTCTGTGCCTGTTTTTTTTAAAGCAAATTCATAATGATTTAAGATGTTCACTAATTATTAAAAAAAAAGAAGAGAAGAAAAAAAAAAAAACAATAGATTCCCTTTAGATGCACTAAAGTGTTCTGCTCAGTGAGATCTGGCTCAGTTAAAAACCCAAATTCCTGATTAGCATAAATCAAAATCTTTTAAAAAACAAAAAAATAAATGTATCCTTCTTTATACAGACTGACATCAACAAGTTAAATCCCACTTGCATAAAGCCAGATTTAAAAAGAAAAACACACATATGACAGCAGAAATACTACAATATGAGACCTGAATGGTGCAATGCATATAATGCAACCCACAATACTGTGCAGCATTCTGCCCTGGCTCCGTTGAGTGGCAATTAAACACGAGTCGTCATGCTTCATAAGGTATTATTTTGCTATTTTTTCTTCTTTTGAGCTTAAGGGTAAAAAAAAAAAAAAAGACACAAATTGGGAACCTGTCATTCTTGCATCTCTTCTCAAAACAGTAAAAAATAAATCACATTTATTTTGAGTTTCTCACCTAGATGAATAACAAGAAAAAAAAAACATTTTAAACAAATTTCTAATTGAGCTATTGGGGTCCAATTCAGCAACTGAATACAGAGACCGATTTAAGACGTCGATGCAGCGGAACCAAGCAGAAGGCGCATCTGCTGTTCTAGTGCAAAGGTAGAAGTTGCAGAATGAAATAAGGTGACAATGCCAGGCGCAAGAATGCCCCAGCTGCAGGAGATGGGTAGTTTAAAGTCACAGTCGAGGTTGAGGTTAGCATCAAGGTCAGCACACTGATGCCAGTCTTTTTCACTCCTCTGGCCTGGCTCTGTCCCAGCTTCCATCAGAGACGCAGAGGATGGAATGTCACGAAGCTAAATTGCTCTCAGCCTCCATTTGCAGCAACAGTCAGCCACTGCCTGGGTTTATTAAGTTCCTTCCTATCCTTTTCTCCTTTCAGCACTCAGGCAGTACTGTTGAAATCTCCCCGTGGCTCTGCTTGCATGTGTGTGTGTGTGTGTGTGTGTGTGTGTGTTGATCCATCGTCCCTTTCACAGAGTTTTCTGATGCCCATTGGCCGAGAGCTTCCCAGATTCGGGGTCTGCGGGGCTGTTTGACAGTTGCAATTTATCCAGACCTGGGCGGTGGGAGATAAGGCAGAGAAATCTCATTAAAAAGCCTCAGACTTTCATTTAGGCAGAGGTATTGACGTTCTTTTCTCCCCTCAGTCCCTCTATCTGACATTTTCTAACCCCATTTCCTCCTGTTTATCAAACATTCAGGGCTAGTCACACCAAGTCTTTGAAAACCAGCCGGCGTTTTTTCCCGAGCACTTTGGAGCTCGCTGCTATTTTTTCTTTCCATTTCGTCTGTCTCTGTAGGTCATGCAGTCTCAAAAAGAAGCAAAATCACCAGTGCATCTCGGTAAATTAGAATATCACTGAAAAGTTAGTTTACTTCAGCAATGGTGTTCAAACAGTGAAAGTTTTAGCTAATAGCTAAGGAAAATACTAAATTCAGCTCCTGCAAACAATGGATTTTTGATACAGCAATGTCCGTCTAGATGTATTGTACAGTTTTATACAGGCACATCTAAAAACAAATGACAAAATTGCAAAAAAGCTCAATATTGGTTGCCACTCATTTCACCAAGTAAAACTCATATAGATGCATTACCCTTAGGGTGAATAGAGTATTTCAAGCCTTTAGTTCTTGTCATTTTGAGGATTACACCTTGCATAAAATGGAAACCCAAATTGTGTGTCACAGAAAATTTGAATATTTCACAAGATCAATGAAAACAAGGATAGTGTCAGGCTTCTGAACAGCTCAGCCTGTGGTTCTGATGAGGTGTTCAGGAAGCCCAGGTTGCCTTGACCGAGGCCTTCAGGTCATCTGCATCGTTGGTTCTGGTGTCTGGTCTTCCTTCTAAATTCGGATTTTGCTTGACAATCTTCAGAAGGCTGTGGTTCTCCCTCTTGCTGGGGCACCTTTTCCTACCACACTTTTTCCTTCCACTCAACTTTCTTTGAATTATGCTTAGATACAGCACTCTGAACAACCCGCCTCTTTAGCCATGACACTTTTTTGGCTTACCCTCCTTCTGCAGGGTTTCAACGACTGTCTCCTGGGCATCTGATATGGCTAGAACATAGCACTAACACTTTAAAAGTTTTTTTTTTTTTTTTTATTGCAATTAGGTAGCAGTCAAATCTTCTAAAACAGACCTTTTGGGACTTCATTATCTATAAGCTATAATCATCAAAATTACAAGAAATAAGGGCTTGAAATATTTCCCTCTACATGTAATGAGTCCATCTATGAGTTTCAGTTTCTGAAACGAGTGTCAGAAATATTTAACTTTTTCACAATATTGTCATTTGCTTAGATGTACCTGTACATCCCACAGTTGAGGCTCCTTTTGGAGCAATTACTCCATCAGTGCAGCGTGGCATGAAGGTGACCCATTTGCTGCTCTACGAAGGCGTTAAGGAAACTTCGGTTGCTTTAAAAGCGGCCTTCAGCTCATCTGCATTGCCGGGTCTGGTTGCCCTCATCTCCCTCTTGACAATACCTCAGACTTTATCAATGCCAGTGGTGTTTAAAGCCAGTCCTCACTGGCTGAACCTTGTGAAGCTCCTCAAGGTCTTTGCTTCACCACCCTCTAAAGTGTGTGGGTATAACCGTTGCTTGGGTACCTTTATCTACAATACGTTCTTCCTTCCACTTAACTTCCCGTTAATATACTTAAACTAAAGTATATTTACTTAGACTAAAAAGCCAACTTGGCTAGCAATTACTTTTTGCGTTGTATCTTCTTTGTGGAGGGCGTCATAAACTATCTGCTGGACAACTTCCAAGGTCACAGTCTCTCCTATAACTTTCAGTGTTAATGAGCCGCAATCCTTAATCATCAGCCATTTAAATACATCTCTTTGAATCTATTTAAAATATCGGTTTCACTTTTCGAATCGAATTGCTGAAATAGATTAACCTTACAGTGACATTTCACTTTCTTAACATGCGACTTTAAGCCGCCGATGTTTCAGACGGGATCTTTGTGGAAGCAATAAGTTCTGGTTAGAATAACGGCTGCAGGGACATTTACCCAAAGCCTTTAGGAGTTCCTCCCGCACCGCCGAGGTGAACTTCCTCACAAGACAAAGCGTTGTCACAACAGCGAAAAGCAGGTTGTATGAGAGGACGATGTAGAAGTTTCCCAGCCAGTTAAATCTCCCAAAGTCTCCCAGGAGATCAAACCTAGTGATACCTGTGAAGCACAAACACAACTGTCAAACATCTTTCCCGCAGTCTTAAAAAGACAAAATCCACAAAAAAGGAGCGCGCACAGGTTATTTCGTCAATCCCAAATTTGAAAAGTTAAGCTGTGTGTTCATAAGCGGGATTTTTTTTTTTCCCCCTTCTTGATGAAAAGCGCAGGAGGCTACTGGAAAATACAGCAACTTCTGTCCTGCCTGCAGTTCAACGCATCTTTCTGCAGGAGCTTATCTCTTTCAGCCGGTGAAAACACTCAATCTGAAAGACAGCGTCACGTCTAAAAACTATTTTTTTTGTGTGTACAATCTCAGAACTTTCTTAATCTACTCAAACTAAGCATAAACAAGTAAAACTTTAACTAAGGTCATTTAAACAGTATATACACGTTTATACACCTCTAGGACAAGTGAGCTGTACATTTTAAATACATGGATTTTCAGAAGTCTTGATGTAAATCAGTGTTTTCAAAAGTGCTACGATTTTTCACCGTTCCAAAAGTCTGAAGTTTGTTTGAGATGCCAGAAGAAGCACCTGAGTGACCGAAGTTTTCCACTGACTGAAAGGTCGCTACATGCTCCTCACCGACACGACAGACACATTTTACTGTTGGGAGATATCATCGGTCACGAAAAACAACAAACAAAAAGATTGCTGCAAATCACTCACTATTAAAGTGACACTGCAACTCTGAGCTGTTAGTGTCCCGTCTGTTAAGCTGCCGGCTGCAGACAGGCCGACTAATAAAGCCCTCCACACTTCCAGGTATACTTCCAAGGGGAAGGTTGCTTTTATATGCACTGTGCTTGCAGCAGGGCTAGAAGCAAAGGCAGGAGAGACGAGCACTAGGACGCAAATATGTTGACTCACTGGTGTCAGAGCAAACCAATGTTAAGGAAACACAGTTGTATTAAAGCCCTTCATAATCAAGCTCCATCATATATCAGAGCTCTGATTACCCCGTATGTTCCTAACAGAGCACTTCACTCTCAGACTGCAGGTCTGCTGGTGGTTCCTAGAGTCTCTAAAAGTAGAATGGGAGGCAGATCCTTTAGCTATCAGGCTCCTCTCCTGTGGAACCAACTCCCAGTTTTGGTCCGTGAGGCAGACACCCTGTCTACTTTTAAGACTAATCTTAAAACTTTCCTTTTTGACAAAGCTTATAGTAAGAGTGTCTAATGTTACCCTGAGCTACCTCTATAGTTATGCTGCAATAGGCTTAGGCTACTGGAGATGTCCTCCAGTAGCCTATTCAGGGCCTATTTTTCTCACTCGGCTGAGTTCTCCTACTGTTCTCCAATTTGCATTGCTTGTTGTAATTTCAGCTTTTAACTTTTTGTTCTCTCTTTTTTCTCTTCATAGTAGGTACACCTGGTCTGGTGTTCTGTTAGCTGTGACATCATCCAGGGAAGACAGATCACCTGCTATCATCATATAACATCGAAAGGATTCCTGGATCAATGTGTGCTTCTGTGCTTTTTGTCTCTCTTTTTGTTTCTCTGCTCTGTCTTCTCTAACCCCCAGTCGGTCGAGGCAAATGATCGTTCATACTGAGCCTGGTTCTGCTTTTTCCTTCCTGTTAAAGGGGAGTTTTCCTCTCCACTGTCGCTTCATGCATGTTCAGTATGAGGGATTGCTGCAAAGCCATGGACAATGCAGATAACTGTCCACTGTGGCTCTACGCTCTTTCAGGAGGAGTGAATGCTGCTTGGAGAGACTTGATGCAATCTGCTGGGTTTCCTTAGAGAGGAAACTTTCTGACCAATCTGTCTGTATGATTTGATTGAATTTGACTTTGTAAAGAGCCTTGAGATGACATGTGTTGTGAATTGCCGCTATATAAAAAAAATTAAATTTAATTGTTAAACTTTTTCTCCCAAATTGTTAAATATGTCCTTTCAAATCCTGTTGTTTTGGTTTTGTTTAATAACATAATTATCTTTATTTTTGTATGAAAATTCCAGATACTAAGACTGGGGTAATTTTTCCATTGTCCTGCTCTTTGTGGACATGTGCCGGGTTGTTTCGCAAATAAGGCACTCGGATATATCAAAGAGCGCTGTGCACAAGTTAAAATCATCTCAATTAGGGGCCGCGCAACATTCAGAAAATATCCCATTGCAATTCAGTTGTTGAATATTGTGATGATGATCTGATTAAGCAGCTGATTAAGCTGCAAGCAGCCCAATGGAGAGTAAGCCAATAAAAACAAACAAGAAACTTTTATTTTAGCAGCAGCTGGACTGGTTGCTTTGAAAACCAGCGGTTAGATCATATTTTAAAATTTGGTTTCAACACGGTTATAGTGTGGTAAACTTATTTCTTAGTCTTTACAGTTGCATTCATGCAGCCATGCTGTAGCATGGATATGCATGTTTGACACCATTAAAGTATAGATGAGCAAATGCTTTAAATCTCATCCAAGCAAACATTTCCTGCATTAAAGGAGCTTTGCCGATTAAAAGCTCCTCTGCAAACAGACAAATGTAGAGTTAGTCTTGTAGGTCCGCCTTAGCGCCACACTTATGTTAAATCTTCTGTCTTAGCTGATCCCGTTTTGATCACCGTCACATTCCTACTGCCTCCATCCTCGTTTCTTTTTGCCAGCCTGTTAATCTCTGCGGCTGAGTCTTGTTATTGTAGCTGAAAAACAAAATCTTGGTAACTGGGATTGACAACATATCTTACAAGATACTTAAGCTGCTGTCAGTAGGATGAGAAAATACAGTTTCATTAGCTATGATGAATTGACCATGCAAACCACCATTTCAGGGCTGGGGATCATAACGACTTCATATCTGATTTTTCCTGTAATTTGTATGCAGGAGTCATATTCCGATGTGTCAGGCTGAAGAAGCCCCAGTCTCTGGGCACTACTTCTCCTGTAACATCTTCACAATCTCTGCCGTCAATTAGATTGAGCCATCGATTCGGTGTCTGCAGAGATGTATTTGCAGCCGCAGTAAGCAGTTTGGCAGGCATCGCAGACCTTTAACAAAATTGCCCGTGAAGAGGCAGGGAGAAAAATGACAGAGCCGCTGTGGTCTGGCCAAATTTGTTTCTAATACCAAAGGTTCTGATCCTGGTTTGGTAATTTGAGAAAACCTAATTAGGTTTTGTTTTTTGTTTTAAATCGACTTTTCAAATGGCTAGAGCATATCTGTAGCAGAGAGTTGCTGAGATCCGCATGCTGCTGGCTACACATCCAAGAGGCATACATCTGTTTGATCAGATTATCCAAGTCTTTACTGAGGCACGTCAACAAATAATGAATCATTGTCAGAAAAAAAAAAACGTTTTCTATTTTTTAAAGTAGCATTGTGTTACTTTTAGCCACTAGGGGCGCTCCACTTGTTACATCCAGTTTTAATAGGAGGAACACAACACTGTCGCAAAATTAAAACAGTCTACCTCCATGTTTTTGGATCTGATTGCAGATCAGTTTGGACCAGCAGATTGAGAAGTCATTGACTGACTTGTAAAGAAAAGGCCACGTTCCCCCTCTAGATTAAATCCTTTATCAGAGAACCAAAAATGTCTGATCATATATGCTTTTGCTTTGTTGTTACGGTAGCGACTGACGTAACCTAGAATGGGTCATTCAGCGACCCATCCGACCCTCTCAAGTTACATGGTTGAGTTTTTAAGAAGGGCAGCCGGCACAGAGCACTGATGCATTGATAAGTGCTGTATATTGACCTGAAAGAAATTGTTTAATATATCTCTAATTAAGCTAATAATTGGGTCAAAACTTGCCCGGCGCTGCTTCAAGCATTTCTCCATGTCAAACCTAATATTTTTATTCCGTACAACGCAGGCTTTCTGTGCATGTTTACTTTTCTTGGTTCATTTTTGGCCCATTTCTAAACGCATAAATCGAAACATTCACTATATACTTTCAGCAAACATTTGAACTCTAATCGGGTTTTAAAAATGCGCGCACATTTTCACTAAACAAACTGATTTTAAGTTGTAATTTAAAAAATGCAGCGATTGATGCTTCTTAAAAAATTGTTACCCATTTTGAGGGTAGTGTATAAAGCTTACAGAGTTATCCGTGTTAAGTAGAAGTATGGCTGTTTACAAAAAGAATCTAAAATAAAATATAAAGGTTTGTTTAACGGATTTTGTTTAAACAGAACAGCATCGATTCTTTCTGCAGCTTAAAAAAAAATTTGGTTCCCACAGTTATAATAATGCCTTTACATTTTTTCTATTTTTCTTTTGGTAAAATGGGGGTTCTGCAACATCCTATGAAGTCCTTAATCTAACTTTAAGCCTTAAAATGTCTAAAATCCACCGATTGGTCCATACTAGGTGTTAAATTTAGGTTTGTTTAAATTTGTTTATTCATTCTTTTCTTTGTCCAAGGTTTTTTGTTTTTGGAGAAATAAGCAGCTAGCATTCATTTGATCTGTAATTAGCAGTTCTGGTTTATAAATCCGGGCCTTATTGTGCTGCGACCAAACTACAAGCCCCGTGATGTAAAGCAGCAAACCGCCCCGTCCTCGGGTTTCTATCCTTGGACATCCAGCCTCTCATGTGAACCTGCTGCACCCAAAACTGACTTTCGGTATGTTTAATTCAATAAAATCTAAACATTCATGTTACTTTATCCAATACCGCCACTCCCATCGGGAAAAAGTGTGTCTTTAATAAAGTTTTGCTTGTCAGATGACCGGGAAATGGTGAAAAACTCCCTCAAGCACTTTCTCTGGCGTCTCACCCAAAGGAGTTTGAACAGTAGCAACAGATAACTGTAGAGGTTTTGAAACTGAGGCTCCTAGAGATGTCTGAGGGTCTGCCGTCTGTCATTATAATCAGTAAATAAAAACCTAAACATAAAAATAAACTCCAGATCCAGGGCGGTAGATTTGATATTGGAGCACCTTGTGTTAAAGTCAGATTTTGGTAATGTCTGGTGCTCCCCTTTCTTGTTCCATACTCATCTCAACCTGGAAATGTCCACTCTAGACGTTTCAAGTCTGGATAACAACCCTGTCTACACACAGTAGGACACAGCGTCTCAGAGCGTCAAACCTTAAAGTTCAATACCGTTCAAAATTCAACCAGTCTGCATCTGAAGTAAGTCATCTGTCACTTCCCTATCAAGATGACAGATATTCTGCACAGCTTTGGGCTGTGGCACACTGGAAGGTACACAAAGAACACCTCATAAACACACAATACTTGTTTTATTTTCTCTTAACATGTCACTTGGACACACTCAACTGTTTTTTTTTTTTTTTTTTTTAATCTTTCAGTCAGAGGCCTCCCCCCCCCTTCAGCTCCGTCTCATGCATGTATTCCTTTCATTTATTCAGCGTCATAAAGCAGAACCTGTTGATATTTTGTAAAGCTCGCAGTGACTCACTGTATGCTCGCTCCATCCCATTCTCCAGCCGGTTTCTCTCTCTCTCTCTCTCACACACACACAGAATAGGGCTATTTAAACAGCTGGGCTCTGCATGTTTATTACTGCCATTATGATGGTACCACTCCTGGCATTTTTTGCCTTTTTATTTGCTCTCTGTTGTAATGTCACGAAAGGGAACGTAAGACGATTTTGTCTAAATGAGCTGAATCCGAGGATGTCTGTACAGGAGCCAAGTTTAGCAACGCTTACAATGCCTTCAAGAAGCGGTCATAACCCGAGAACCTTTTCACATTTCATAATGTCACAAACACAAACTTGAATGTATTTTAGGAGGACAATGAGACGAAACATACAGCCAGGGCTGACTGGTTTGCATCGAAGCACATTCTGGTGTTACAAATTTGTCCGTTCACTAAATGCAATAAAGAATCTGTGAGATGTGACAAAGTACTGATCCAAAGCTGTGAAAACTATGCGTTCATATCCTTCTACTGTTCAATTATATACGACTTGGAGTTGCTCTATAGCAGTGGTTTTCAATAGGTGAGGTGCGCCTCCCCTGGGGGGCGCCAAAGAGTCACAGGGGAGGCGCGAAGAATGTGCTGGAGAAGAAGATATTTGTGCCTTTTGTTTGAGCGCGCAGGAACCAATCCAAGCGCGCAGTGAGACAACACGCGACCGCTCAAAACCGGTCTGGCGCGCACTCAACTCTGAAGAACTCTTCTCAACCCACGCTCTGTCCTCGCGCTCAGTTCCATCTCTGCTCGCGCGACCTGCGCACCTCGCGCGCTGGACCTGCTCATTGTCTCTGCGCTCTCGACTTCAAAAACTGTCCACTCCACCGGCCAATCACCAGTTTTTTTTTTTCATCCAATCAGCGTATGGCTTGCAAATACTGCATTCAGATGGATTAAATCAAAATGCTGCAGCCTTTGGCAGAAATTACTAAACATAACAATGGGATTGAAGAAGAAAAAAAAAAAGAAAGAGTTTAATATTTTAGTCTAAAATATTTGTTTTTGTCTCTTTTCTTTCCAGCTTCTGGGAGGTGATGCAAAAGTTGATCATAATCATTATCATTGTCATCATTATTTAAAGAGCACTTTAACACAAGGCAAAACAAAGTGCCAAACATCAGCAATACATCAGATAATAAATAATATCTAACAAAATACTTGGTTGTTAAAATAGCAATAGGTTTAAATTGTGTATAATTTGTCTAAAAATGTAAATCGGAAGATGGAATATGTTGACGTCTGTTAAATTCAGGTTATTTTTTTTATTATTATCATTTCAGTTGACGTCTCCTGTTGACGTGAGTTCAGTTTATCATTGGCGTCTGTCTAGTTCAGTTTGTCTGCTGACAATCGTTTATGAATTTGCTCTAATGACAGTTCAATTTTTTAAAAGTAGGCCCTCTGTCCGTGATGTTTCAGTAAAAGTAGCCTGTAAGATGGAAATATTTGGATGGATATTTTATTAATAGACCTTTGTTAAAAGAAATACAATAAAAAAACATGTATTGGGCTATCAGTTGTTTTTGAAACACAGCATTCCAGGAACACAAAAGTAAGATGCATTTACTGCAGGGACTTGTGTGGGGTAGGTTTGTGGTTGGGGGGGGGTTATCTTTACCTATTCCAAGGGGAGGCTCACATTCAATGAATTTGAAAACCCCTGCTCTATAGCATAAGTTACAAATAAAAGACATTTCAGTTTAAGATTGCTACGTGAGAAAACATGTAAAAGGTTGAAAGAGGATGAGTCAAGGCACTTTATTTTTCAAAAATCTAAAAATTAACAAATTTGCATTTGTCCTAAAATAAACATTAACATAGCAGCAGCTGTAACACTTCCAGGTGAACTTGTTTGGTTGTTTTCTTCACAGCAAAAAAGTTAATTTAGAGGGTTCTTCTCAGCGTAGTAGTAAAAAAAAATTTGTTTTGTATCCCCCTGCTTAAATCGTGCCTTAGTAAGAGCAATATATCAAACAAGGTTAGATGAACTGTGTCTTATTAGTCCGCCGGGGCGTCTCCGTTTTGTGTAACTTCTTGTTTTTAATAATCGGACTGAAAATTCAACGCGGCCTTTGATTTGCGCAATGTTTCCAAAGCAAGCAGGCGACAACAGACTCACCAAGGGTTCTGGACATCACAGGAAGAGCTGAGCTCAGGACCAAGATGGACACACAGCAGCCGATGATCTAAAAATAAGATAAAATGGTCCCATTTAAGCTTTCAGGTCGCTCAAGCACATAATGTACACTTTATTTGTGGGAGGAGGGCATCTGACAGTTCTGGTGCTGATGTGCCCACACACATACACACCACTTGATGTTAAATTGGTTCCACATATTACACAATTAGTACCTCTGAAGTTGCTCATTACCAGGTTCCCTCTATTGTCCTTTCGGGCCCTTTCACTAAAAAGCGTCATGGCTAGTTAACAAGCTGCACCACTCCCAAACTCATTACCAAGTGAAAAGGTGCCACTATAGGCCTAACAGAGCACACATCCTCAGCCCCCTAAAAACCCCATTCTCCCTCTGATGTATAAGAAAGGAGCTTGCACTTTGTCAGTGTTTACGCAGCCCGCAAACAAATATTGGACAGAGCAACGAAAGCTGCTGTGAAGCCTTGAAGAAAACACCGGGGGAGCCTGAGAGATTCGGGGAAAATGGGAGAAAAAAAAAAAAAAAAAAAGCAAAACAGAAGGAATACGGTGAAACTACAAGAGCCCCCAAACACATCAGCACCTCTGGAGTGATTTCAGCGCCTTGGCACGCACTTCGGCCCATCTTTACCGTTGTCATGGTCGTGTCATCCTTCCTGGGAGTCAATCCCTCGAAGACACGCAGGCTGTAGAACCCAACGACGGAAGAGACCATCAAGTAGCTGTTCAGCAAATCAATCAAGGACCGCAAAAAAAAAAAAACACTTTGCTGCAAAGAATCTTTATTGGGTCTTTTATGTTTGTGCCTGGGTTGCTCCCTTTCAACTACGATAAAAGGTGATGAAACAACGCAACATGTTCCCGGAAGGTGTTGGGCTGAGCTATGCCCTGAGTAAACAAAGCTGCCTTGGCAGCGCTGCTCTTGGTCATGGAGCATACGACAGACAAAGGTGGAGGTCACTTGAAGGATACAACATCAGGATGATCTCCAGCACCGCCTGAACCACGCCAAACGTGGACAAAGACGTGTTCCCAATGCCTCGGTCCTGGACGACAGAGAGAGGAAGAAAAAAATGCACCGTTAGCGGCCGTGGCATACGGCGCACTTCAGACATCGACACGTCCCGAGTTAAACAAAAGGTCGGCGATATCGCCCGTTATTGGGAGCAATTAACGCACTTGGGGGAAATCTTGCCAAGTAGGTGCGTGTAGCACAAAGAGATTTTTCCTACAAACTGGCTAAATGATGAATGGAAGGAGATGAAAGAGGCTTTTTTTCCTCCAAAATCGCCGCCGACCATACAATATGTAGACAGGTGCTCAAACAAAAACACCATGTTGCATGCCAAAAACAGAAAAACAACTTAAAACCAATACATAAGCAAATACATAAGCCACCGCTTCGGTGCTGGATTAATGTTTGCTTTTGTTAGACTTGGCACGAGAACTGATCTTTCAAAAGTGAATCATAGGGGAGCACCTTAATTATTTTATTGAACCAAGTTGTTTAAAACTCTGAGTCAAGTCAAGCCAATCTTTTCAATAAAATAAAATTAAAACACCTACAACTCAAAAGCAAACGTGTGGTCGTCTCTTATTGATCCAGACAACATTTCATGTCCCATTTATCCTGGTTTATACGGCCGCACATACCAATGTGATCCACAGCAATACTGTTAATAATGCAATTTTGTTGAACATATCAAACATAAAAGATAACAATCAGCCTTTTAATTGTAAGAAGAGTTTTAAATTATGGTTTTAAGATACGTAAAGAGCCTTTATAAAACCAACAAGGATTACCCTCTATGGACAATGACGTGCCTTCTGAAACTGCAGTGACTGTTGTAAAGGGAAAACAGAGATTTTCCTAGACAAAATAAAAAAAAGACTAAGAAGAATATGTTGAATGGCTGTGTTACATCTCATTGGCAATAAAGAAAAAGGATGGAGCGAGCATTCCTGTTTTCACAAAGATCTTCTATGCAGAGAGCCTGGCTTTTCTGGATTCCTGGGCCGAAATACAACAAGAAAGCCCCTTGAAGTCAGAACTCTTGCTGGGAAATTCATGCACTCTGGGCAAACCCCCAGGTCAGAATCCAATATGGCTGTGCTCATAATCCACAAAACAGGAGATAAATACAAAAGGAGCTCTTTTTATTTATCCATTTTTTATTTTATAATATTCTTTTTTTTCTCTTTTTTTTATCCTTTTTCCTTTTTTTTCTCTTTTCTTTTTTCTTCTTCTTTTTTTTCTTTTTCTCTTTTTTTTTCTCTTTTTTCCCTTTTTTTCTCTTTTTTTTCCCTTTTTTTTATTTTATAATATTCTGTACATATATAAAAGGAAATAAATGACAAAATAACAAGATTCCATGAGCAGAAATGAATAAAGACAAAACAATAAACATTTGGGTGTGCCTCCTGATGTAAAGGGGGAAAAAAATACTTCACACTTCTGAGGTCCTGCTGGTAATATAGCGTTTTACTTTCTTCGTAACTTTGCATTAAGCCCTGTGGGTTGATCACTTACACCAATCGGTGTGTCATTACCCAAACACATTCCCCTTTCTTCTGGCTGCTTGCTCACGCTCAACTAGGGTGCGACTTCATTCCCAGTTTCGAGCACCGATTTTCGAGACAACTCAAAAAAATTACAATCTTGGCATCAAGGGTAGGAACAACACAAGGCTGAGGGAATGTAAAGTAGGCTCATAATACCCAGCAGCTTTATGGCCTGTATTAAAATCCATATGCTGTGTTCAGGCAAGAACCCACCACAACACATTTATGCCTCAAGGCTGTACATTATAACTATTATTGAATTTATAAACTAATATTTAGAAAATGTGCTGCAAATAGCCAGCTGTTAAAACAAAGTGGACAGGTCTGGGGCGCTGTTTGGATCTTTGACTGTGTCCCAATAAATACAACATGAGAAATTAATTGAACAGCTAATCGTTATCTCTATTTTTTACCATTAGAGTAAAAAAACAAAAACAAAAAAAAGGCCGTTTTTCCTTTTATTCAAGGCCAAAACTAGTTTGGATGGGAGGCTCCATAAACCTGCAGGTTAATTGTCCATTTCATTAAAATACAGTGCAGTAAGATCTTTACAAGTCGGCCTGAAGAGTTTGTTCATGGAGCCATAAAATGCCGCTCCCTGCAACGGAAGCAGCAGCAGCTTTGCATGTTCACCGGTTCGTTCTCTCCCTTTGCCCTCCTGTTCTGTAAAGCCGAGCGGGACGCTACTCAGTATGCCGAGGACTGCGGCAGGATGCTCACTTAGAAAGGAAGACAAACGTTGACGGGGCACTTTCATTGTGTGCTCTTCGTATAACAATTAGCATATCAGGGGTTCATTTGACTTTCCCACAGTCTGAGTCTCTGCTCGGGTCGTGGCTCGTCCAGATGTCAGACCAGATGTTTTCCATCTTCCCCCCCCCCCCCCCCCCCCCACTATCCTGCTTCCTTACAAACTTTGGGCAGAGGGACTTTTTGTGCCAGAGGGAATTAATGTGTAGGTTACACAGGTAAACGGATGGATTTCATATCAGTATTGATTGTTTAAGCGGACGACACACCCTCTTCTTCTGGCCCTACGAGATTAGATCACAGCCGTGGCATCCGTCCAGTGGAGCAGACGCACAACGTGCTTTAATTGGGCCAACCTATCAGGGAGGACAGTTTCAAGCTACATGACGGGCGTAATTTGGGGGGATTTTCGCAGATGCGTCAAGCCAAAGCAAACATCTTCTCTATAAAATAGCTGGAATGTGGAGGGCAGCGCTGTCAGACGCAGAAATAATGTGGGAGAAATAGGATACATAATGTTGCCCCTTTCCAGACAAGAACGCAACCACAAACGCGCGCGCGTACACGCAAGTGCACGCATGCATGCACCTCTGCGAGTGCCGAGGAATTGAAATAAAGAAAGCTTAAAGCAGGTTGCATGTTCGGGGAAGATGACAATCGCTGAGAGTCATTCCACTCTCCGAGCCTCACACTAAGAGCCCTTCACTTGGCCCTGTTTGCCTTTGCAGCACCGAGGAAAAGCAGCTTATTCCATCACCGTGGACATGAAACGCGTAACAAGCTCATTGACTCTGCAGGCTGCTGTGAAATGACTCTGAATGAACTTCCAAAACAAAACCAGGAACACATGGCTGGAGCCAGATTACCATCTTGTTGAGCCCTTTCTTCCGAGGTGCACCTGAGCATATCCGGAATTTGATTCATGTCTCTGCCGACGACATGGCAGGTCTGATAGGCGAGCTCCTCCACAGTTTACATTCTGGCTGTGTGATGGTGTGTGTGTGAGAGAAAGATCTAAAAGTGTGCCGCAGTTAGACGGGAGGCTTACTGTGGATCCTTTGGGCATGGCCGTCTCATCCACTAGAAGGTAGAGGATGTTCAGCGCCACCATAATAACGGAGATTATCTGCAAACACAGAGGAAGATATAGATTTGTTTACATATAGTTTAAATATAACATAATCGGTCCATTTCTCTCAGAATTTGCTACCATGATATATTTAACTTGCTGATTTGCCCGGGATGGTAAGGCATAATAACTATTTTGTGGTTGTAAACACCCCCAACATAAAGCTTTTTTTTTTTTTTTAAAGACTGAGCAAGAAGAAGTACGCAGGAGTGTGACGCACGTTGCACGCTCCACACACGGCCCCTTCTCCTCTTCCAGCGGCATGAGTTAGCATAAATAGTATTTTTCACTCTGTAATTTATTGAAAATCCCAGCTATTGCAGGTGGCTAATCAGCGCTGTTTAAAACAACTATTAGATAAAAGTAGTTTCCCCACCCAGTCTCTGTGGGAAGAGATGAGTCTGGAGGTGACGGTGTTAGTCCCGGTGGCCACCAGCCAGGCTGCATACGCCGTGAGCAAACAGAGCTTAAAGACAGGTCAGCCTCAGCACTTACCGTTCCTGCGAGCAGGATCAGCATCACAATGGGATACAACAAGTTCTTCTCCCATCCCGACGCTTTCTTTCTTCTCTCTAAGAAACAGCAAAGTCTACAGGTGAACGTCACAAATACACAAATCCGTGAAGCGCGTACGGTGCAAGAAAATAGGTATACGGTCATATACACCCTCGTTCGGGGATGTAACAATGTGGACGTGACCTTAGGATACACGGAAATCCCACGGCAGGTTGTGTACGAGTAAGTACGGGTTTATGTCGATGTGGACCTGCGGTGCAGCAAAGGAAATCGACTTCCATCACAGAGCTATTAGTGAAAAATAACTATGCTGCCCAGTGATTTCAGACGACATGTTTATTGTGAATTACATTTGATCATTTATTTTTATTCATTAATTAAATATAATCTTTGAAGATTAGAGAGGGGGACTTCAGAAACAGGTCTAAAGTTATGCAGAGGTGCATAACTAAAGCAGCTACAACTACAGCATCACAGAGGGCTTGACCGCTTATTTTAAAGCAGGAAGGAAAATAAAAAAAACTTTTGACTTTTGAAATAGAAACTCTTTTAAGGTCGCTCTAACTTTGCTCTGGAGTTCCCACAAACAGGGCAGCTGTATTTACAGTCTAACCAACGTTACTGTATGCATCTGGACCGAGGTTATTGATTACTGACCAGATGCACAGAGAGCTTGTTGAATTATCCATCAATTTTCTTTTATATAAAGAGTTATGTGCACATATCACACGCATTTAACCGCTCCCACCAAGGCCCATTGAAACAACCTTGATGGACCTTTTAGGTTAACCAAAACAACCTTTTATTCTATGCCAACAGTGTCCTGAATCCTTTTTAAATTAATTTTATTATGACACAAGTGTAAAAGGGGACATGTCACACTTTTAAATCCCTCCTTTTCACATTAAAACTTTTCAGTAGTGGTCTATATAAATGGAACTGCAAAGCTTTTGTCTGAATTCTTCCTTATTGGGCTGCACAGTGGTGCAGTGGGTAGCGCTGTTGCCTTGCAGCAAGAAGGTCCTGGGTTCAAGTACACCCCTGGGTCTTTCTGCATGGAGTTTGCATGTTCTCCCTGTGCATGCGTGGGTTCTCTCCGGGTACTCCGGCTTCCTCCCACAGTCCAAAAACATGATTGTTAGGTTAATTGGCTTCTCCAAATTGTCCTTAGGTGTGAATGGTTGGTTGTCCTGTTTGTCTCTCTGTGTTGCCCTGCGACAGACTGGCGACCTGTCCAGGGTGTACCCCGCCTCCCGCCCAGTGAACGCTGGAGATAGGCACCAGCAACTCCCACGACCCCATGAGGGATTAAGCGGTTTGAAAAATGGATGGATGGATGTTGCCCCACAGCCTGTCTATTACCCCTGTTCTGAGGTACATCTGAGAGCAACTCCTTTTTAGTGCTGTCTCTTTAAATCTAAAGGAGGCACTTCACTCCCCGCCCCCCTCCAGGTCGCAGAGCGTTCCCCTCCACCCCGTTCGGCCATTTTTGTAGTATTCTTGGGGACGATGTAATGAATTGTGCGGATTAATACACCCACCAATCAAACTTTTTTTCACTTTATCCACTTGTAGCTTCAGCATCCTTCAGCTTGGACTACAAAATTGGAGTGAGAAATAAAAATGGCGGATTCGCAAAACTGGTAAGCCAGAAGTCTATGACCTTGTGTAGAAGCTCTGCAACAAATACTGTGATGTAATTGTTCAACAAGTGTAACAGAAATCAGAGAAAACTGAAGGGATTGAAAAATATGACCTAACAGGTCATATACCCACAACACTTTGACAGACTAAATTCTAATTTTCTGCACTCCTAGAGACTCCCAAGTACACAACAAAATGTATTTTAGGGTTAAATAAAGCGCATTTTGCATGATATGTCCTCTTTAACCTCAAAAATAGGTCATGTCTGAATGCTTGTGGACTGAAGCGTTTTCTTGTTTTTCATTCTTCTTCGTATCAATCTTGCCTGATCCAAAGCGTAAAACCTTCAAGTCACTCTGCTAAAACAAAATGCTGTGAAATTTTATGTTTTTAGCCAGTCAACAGAAAACAAACAGTGTGACTAATACACCAATTCTGATGGATGGTAAACAAATCCTAATCTGTTTGCTTCTCTAAAAGTTTGTTCGCTGAAGACAGAATTCATCCATCAGCGCTAATTCACTCATCTGAAAACTTACTTTTACTCACTGGCCTTAAACCCAACTGAGATCTTCATTTTTACTGGTATGGTTTTTATCTGTATTTGCATTGTTTTATAGTGTTTTGCAGCAAGTTTCTTAATTTATTATAGTGAGCTTAATGTTTCCATTTTATCCCTTAGTGTCATTTTATTGCTTTGGATGTTCAGCGCTTTGTCAGCTGTGGCTGGTGTTTAAGAGCTTTAGAAATAAAGTCGATGAAGATGACGATAAGGAGGGGAAAGCTGGCATCCAGATTTTTTTTTCTCTATTGTCTGGTTTTGGACAGCGGGATCTTTCAGTCAGAAATTGGGTGAACTTGCATTTGTGACTTTGGTTTGGTCTGTGCAGATTTGCCAATTATTGCGCTGGACTTAAAATATAATGAACTGTGCAAGGGAATTAAGGTTTAATTTTGTACTCTGTAGTGTGATAAACATTTCAATGCTTATATCCTTTATGGTGGTCTGAAATTGACCATATGAAACCTGAGGTGAAGACCAACTTCTTTTTTGTCTTTGATTCATCCATGCTTTAAATGCTGTGGGGGAGGTCATTAAAACATTAATGAAATAGGGCTGTGGAATTAAAAAAGTAAAGAAAAAAAAAAACTTTTTCTTTAACAGCCACTTGATTTATCAACACCTGATGTAAAATGGGATTGGCTGGGATTTCATAAATCATACGTGGAGGTTGTCCTACAATCATTTCTGGGCCCAAATCTACACCTGTTTTTAATAAACGATGCCCTGAATAAGGAGTCAAACTTCCCCAGCTTCTGAAACCGCATGGCTTCCGACTTTATTTAGAGGGTTTGTACAGTTTGTTTTGATAAATCCTACTGCAAGTAGGTGCCCCGAACACCTCTCACCTGGGACTGAAACCACAACACCTCCAGGTAATACACATTTCATAATCATCAAAAACCTATGCTCTTCCTCTTTAATCAGCCGCACTCATCACTGCCTTAATTAGCGGAAACAGTAATAAATCTCAGGTAAAACTGAAACGCAGCGAAATTAATTTCGTGATTTATATTTTGGTTTCAACATCTAAGAGTGTGGTGGGCAACCGACGCGACTTTCTTCCAAGCCAGATGAAACATTTCAATTTTATACCTACGTCGTATTTCAGCAGCTGATCAGTCATGTTTGTAGACGCGACTGACAGCTTGTAAACCTCGTGCACCCTGTCGCCGTGGCATCCACCGCTCTCCTACATTGTGTATGTGACTGCCCTTATATCTCTGACATATTGATTGTCTTTGTCTATTCCCAACCAGCAGCCGGTCCCTCTGTATTCTCAAAGTGTATTCAGTCTGCCTGCCCGAGAAGTTTGCCAAGTGCATTTTATATGCACCATCCTTCTAAATTAATGACATCACTAAAAGGCTTGCTACAATATAAAGTTTGCATCTTGTCCAATATCCTAAGTGCCTTTGTGCTCTCCTTTCCCCGCCACACTGCTCCCCAAAAGGCACTGGCTTCATTTATAATATCCTAAAATGGATGGAAAATTATCAGGCAGTTCTGATCCAAGTCCAAATTAAGAAATTAAGGCAGACGAAGAGGGAGCAGCTGCCTGTCAGCAATATGTGAAAAGCTAACGTCTCTGGCGTACATTACTATGGTGATTCAAGGTCTTAAAAGAAAATACTTCAGACATGTTGTAGAGTTAAAAAAAAAAAAAAAAAACACTTACCCAGTTTGTTCTTCTGATTTCTAACATTGTCCAGTTCTTTGGTGAGTTGATAAGTAAAGCTCCCTCGGATGTAGGTGTGTGAAGATGATCCTGTGGAAGAGCGAATGTTGAAACTTGATCATATAATGCAAGAATAGTTCTCCCTGCTGATTTACTTTGTTTTTCAACACAAAATACTGTTACGGAGATAACCAGAGATAACTTAATGTTGTGTTTATTATGGTAATAAACATCGCAAGAGTCAACTGAAACTAAAGCTGTTTTTTTTTTTAACTTAATGGTTAAAAATATTACTATTAAATTACAGAAATATTAAATCTGGTAAATCACATTAGTTAATTGGAAGGAAGAATTTGCAGAAACCTCTCTTAAAGCTCCAGGTAAGAAGGTTAGCGATATCTATTTTAATTCTAACTCTTTATTTGTCTGGAGATGATGAAAAGAAATCCTGTGCCTCTTAAATCCGGTGCCTCTTGTCTTAAAATTGTATGAATAAGACACCGGATAAACAACCGCATATGCCAGATCCCATCAGGTCATTACTTAACTTTAACAAAACAAAACCAACACAGAAGTACAATATAAAAAAAACATGTATCCTTACAGTTTCCTTTAGGCATTAAACGATTAAGTAGCTTCCAGGAGTTTCTAAGCAAATGCAGCTGAATATCCTCAGAAACCATGAAAACCTCCATAAAACGCAACTAACTACCTCTAAATAATCCTCCTACCAAATTAAGCATAAATTTGGTATAAAAATATCAAAGGTACACATCCTTGTGGTGTTGCCAGATCTCCTTAAATGATGCAACACAGCAGAAAAACTTTATTTTGGAAACTATTCATGTCAGTGTGGATGGGCGAAAACTGGTACGGTGATTTTTAAGCACGCAAGTAAATGTACAACAGAAGGGTTAAAATCCCTGGGAATTACATAGAAGATAGTTACAACAATTTATGGAAACCTTAGAAATGTTTTTTTTCCTCTCTCATATTTCACACATTGATCTTTCTCCCACATTTCACAAACTACATAGTAGTTTATTCCTATATAACGAAAACATTTCGCCTCTTTCCGTCTTGCCACCAAAATATGTCATTTAATTTCAATATATAAGTAAGTTCCTGTAATCCTGTTTAGGGCGGACCAATGTTTTTAAATTTCAACAATGCTATTTAAAATTAACAATAATCTTGTGTCAGGAGCCGTCTAGCACATGCCACAACTGGCTGAGTGGGCTCAGTGAGACAGCAGGGGGATTCTCCAGGAAAACCACAAGGCCAGTTCATTTAGGGCTAATTCATCTATTTCCCTTCCAGATTGACATGCTAGCATCGAAGGCCAGCGAAGCCAAAGTAGAGCAAAGTATCCATTTGCATCCCCCAGGGCGACGGGCAGATCAAGACCAATTAGTTCAGTGTTACACTGTTACTACCGTGCAATAAAAATACCATCTTTCATCTTTGTTAGAGAAGTGAAGGGCCTGATCACTTTGATCAGGCCCTTTTCTTTCCACTGTCATCATGACACGCCCTGTCTGGATGCGTCTGAGTAGGTTACAGAGGTGAGATAGGAAGAGAGCAAGGTAAAAGTCTAAGCCCTTAGAGATAACAGTACCTGTCCTGGGATCTGCAAAAGGGGAAAGTTTGCACCCTCAGAGCAAATTCAAAGGGGGAAAAAAAAGGCAGCCCTACAAAAGAGAATGTCATCGACAGTTCACTTAGGGTTTTTTTTCCCCTCCAATTACAAACTAAACTAAGCCTCAGGGTACCCAAATCTACTCAGTCAACTTAACTGCTTCCTCACTTTTTCACACAATATACCTAAAGACAACTTTACATGTGAGAAGTACAGATAAATCATTGCTATAATTAAAGAAAACTAATAGAGGACATATGTAAAAAAAAAAAAAAACAAAAAAAAAAAAAACACAAACACAGGGCTCATGAGTTGTTGGAGCAAAACAGGGAAATGGGGAGAAACTCAGCTGCAGTATCTTCAATGACATCATTCCATAGTGAAGTTACATATATCCTTCCTCTCCCTCTGCTGGCACCGTCAAGCAACAGACTGAGTTACAGCGAGGCAGAGATGCTGAGTGAGTGCTGTGGCAGCCAGGAGGGCTCAGAGTTAATTCAACATATCCTCTCCAACCTTCTCTAACGCTCAAAAAAAAAATTACGTCATCCCCAAATATGCTAAACACCATGCTGAGAAAAGGGAGGCAGTGGCAAGGTCATCGTGCCGCATAGCATCTGGACGAGCACCATGTTGCTTTGTTTCCAGAACACCAGGATCTAAGTACATGTGCATCACTTTGTCTTTACCATATAATATTATATACCTGACAAAACCTTAATACGTACAACTTAAATATCACGGTGCAGTTGCTAATTTTTCTGACTTGTTTTTGATACCATACCCATGTCTACCAATTCAGTTTCCAGAGGGATTTACACAAATCCAGGGGTTGCTGTAAAAATTTAAAACTACAGTTTTTCACAACCGTTTGCTGTTTGGTGAGATGCTGAATGTCTGCGCAGATCCAAACAAAACGTGGTCCCACTGAAGATAAAGCTGAACATATGCAGCACTAGAATTTCAAAGCTGCCTTACAATATATTTGTTATGTGTCCAGGTCAATGATCGATTGACTTTAGCTAACTTCTGCAGGTCCTAAAAAGCCTTAAATTTAATCATCCTGGTTTTAGGCTCGCAAAAGTGTTTGATATGCTGGAATTTTCAATACTTGGTCTTAAATTAATTTTACTTGAGTCTTAAATTTGTACGATTTATTCATCCATTGATTCTTCCATAATTAAATTGTTTTTTCTAATCCATTGGAAGCATTTATTTATTCTATTGAGTTGTACTTCTGACCCATGAACTCAGGTGTTGTCCCACTGTGACAACGATCACACGCCGGGTGGTGTAGGAATGAAGCGAACAGCATATGTAGGTGTTGAAGTTTGGTAACCAAGGTGTAAAAAGCAATGAAGTCACCTGCCAAAGAACAACAATTTAGGATGGCAGCCCTATACTCGACTTGCTTAACTTATCATTAAGTAATTAAGTGAGTGTGCTTAAGTTAATAAACAAAGCCCGGCTAATTGCACCGGATGTACACCTGCTGATTCTGCAGCAGGTGTACATCCTGAGCAAGCATGTGGCGACAGTGGAAAGGAAAGACGTCCTTTTAACAGAAAGCAACCTCCAGCAGAACCAGGGTCAGATTGAGGAGTCATCTGAAGCTACTGGCTACCAAAGTTGACATTTATGAATCTGGTGTATACTGGTTGTTTTTCTTTCTTTAATCTATCTTGGGCAACATGGTGTTAGTTTTACATTTCATTGTGATTTCAATGTAGAATTTTGCGATGGTAGTATCATCTGGGACAAAAGATGTTCCCTTTTACTTTTGGTAAGCTTTAGGTTCATCACCATAACCAGCTTTAATCGGTATAGGGCATAAAGGACCATGTGAGTCTATCCAACTTATCAAACGTGTTTCTAGCCTGGAAATCGTGAATGCATGGCACTTGATCCAATAACCTATTGAAAAATAACTAATTGAATCTCATTTGATGATTAGAAATTTTGACTTTGATGTTGCAATTACAATTGTGTGTGGATTGTGCAGCTATAAACCATCTAGATCAGCGGTCTGCAACCTTTACAATCAAAAGAGCCATTTTGCTCCCCGTCCAGATAAGTAAAACTCATTTAGAGCCGCTGATTTTGCATTATTAATTGAAAAAAGACAATTCATAACTTTTGATAAGTATGTATCTACTATAAGAAATTTGTTGTCATTTGTTGTCAAGAAACACAATTTTAGTCACTATTTTAAGGTTTTAAGATACAGATTTTTCATTTTCTTCAATGGGGTGTTGATATTTGTGGAAAATAATGTAAAAAAAAAAAAAAAAAAAAAGGCACATCTTTTCCTACTTACTGACACAACAACTAGATCTAAAAACATTACTGGTACTTAAGTGTCATTCTGTGGTGGAACATCAACACAATAGTTCCATTAAAAATTGGAAAAACATTAATTTGTTAATATTTCTATATTTATAAACATTTTTTGCTTCTTTATCATTGTAGCCACGGTTACTAAGAGTCATCCTGGAAGGTCCAGAGGTCCATTTGTGGCTCTGGAGCCGCATGTTGCAGAGCCCTGACCTAGATATTAGTCCAAAGCAGGGGCTGACAACTCTGGTCCTCGAGGGCCAGTGTCCTGCATGCTTTAGATGTGTCCCTGCTCCAAGGCCAATCTTCTCAGCTTGTCCCCAATTAAGCAGAACCCTGCCACTCACCATTTCAGGTGAGTCAGGTGTGTTCAAGCAGGGAAACAACTTAATCTGCTTTATATCAAAGGGATTCAGTGTTTTTTTTCCAACTGCTCAGTTTTTATTTCTAAGCATATTAAATTAATTATAGAAAAAATAACATCTTCTGTCTGGTGTGTCGACACTTGCTTTATTTCTGCTGTTTTAAAAGTTGCCACACTGTAAGTGAGAAGCAAAACCAAAACATTGTTACATAGTATTTACATCTTATGGGAACTCTTGTTTCTCACTTCAAAGAAAGTAGACACACATGACTACTAAGACAGCGCCATGATGTACTGATCCACGCAATTTAAACTACCGAGATGACCCCTTTAAAACGGGCAATTACACGTGGAGGGACCACAACAAAGAGGCCGACGCGTAAACAAACATGAATGCATCGACTGATGAGGCTCGGCCGTTCGCGTCTAGAAAACACAAACTGGAGACGTGGATAATCTATCGGCTAGCGGACACAGGTGAAGCCAGAACACACTGACGTCCCTGGAGTGTGTCCCGTGAACTGTTCCTGAACCGATTTCTTTTCAATCCTCTCAGATCAAAGAAACGCCACCCTGGCCCTTCGGTTTCACCTAGGTACGCACGAGCAAGGGGGGGAACAAACAAGTATTTGCATGTGCATAAAAACACTCCCGTCTGATAAGAGGAGGTTTATCCTCCACTGAACAAAATCCTCCCTCACCTCTAAGTCCCACCACTTTAACAAGCAGAATGAGCAGCAGCTTGGCCTCGGTCCACCCCTCAGACATGTGTTGACCGCAGTTATTTTTCCCCTCTCGCGGGGACTTGAAAAGATCAAACACTCCAGGAGATGATAAAGAACAGATTACAATTATTCTATGAGTTGGTTCAAAGCAGAGCGGCGTGGAATGAGCCTCGAAGAAACCGTACGCATTGGTGGCAGTCTATGGAGGAGGCAGTCGGCGTATTCAAAAACACACGCTATCGGGGAGGGATCTCGCTCTTACCTTCCTGGTTTGAAAGGACGCTTGTCCTCTTCATTTACTCACATCTGTACACTTGGTTGCGTGCTTGAGTTAATGCTAAAGTACGTTTTGGAACTCCACTTCCTGCTTGAGAGATAATTTAACGCCAAACAAGAGTTCTGTGCAACACAGAGGCCTGGACATGGGAGGGAAATGCAGGTTGGAAAAATAACCTTTTTATCATGTTTGAACTCTTTAAACTTTCCCTTTGTGTACAGTTCTTAAGAAAAGCTCAGGACTCGCGGTGCTCTTTCAGACATCAATAAAGAAGCAGGTCTTTAATGTCCGCAGCAGCAAGCCACAAATTCCTTCAAAAGATTTAATTTCCTCCCTATTAACCATGCTACCATTCTAGTCCCCGGCATTAAATGAGGCAATCACTTCACCAGTGGTGACAGAGGCTCTGCAGAAAACTTCCCAGCCATAAAATATGGTCCACGGTTAAGGTGACTACTTTGACCTTTAGCAGAAAGTTGGAGGAGTGGAGCAGTGTGCGGAAAATCCTGTGTCAAGTGTGTGTGAATTTTCTGTTGCCCCGCTGAATTTTCAATGCTAATTGATTCCAGCGAGGCCAGCTTTTATCACACCCAATAGTGCAGTCAACCTCTACCCCTGCCTATAACGTGCCAACACGTCTCCCACAGACATACCGTTTAATCTCCTCTGAAGGGCTTCCTCCTGCAAATGGATGCAGTAAATCTGCTCATCCAGGTCCTCCAGGATCTAAAGGGGAGGGGAGCAGCGAAGGGAAAAGATGAAATGGGTTATAATTAGGGCCAAAGTGGGACTGGAGCGATGGCAGATGGGAGGATGAGTAGGTGATGTATTTGTAGTCCTGTCATGCTTTTAATGGCTGAATGTGAGAGCTTTAGACGAGCATACCGTCTTTAGGCCTGACACTGATTCTGTTACAAAAAAAAAAAATAGAATAAAGCATGACAAGATAAATATTTAATCAGAACAGTTACTTACTGTCGGTTTCACTAATAACTGTCCCATGACGGTGAACATCCTGGACATCCCCACAGGAGTGCACACTGCACAGAAGACAGAAAACATTGTGATGATCAGTTCTGTTTAGGTGCAATAGGGAAAACCACACTAAGGCAGTTTTTATGTGGGGTTCGATTTGCTTCGAATTAAATCAAACAAACTTACTCAGCAAAAGCAGCCCTCCCATCAGGGATATACAGGAATAGAGGTATGGCAGGTAGAATTCCCAAAGATCTAGAAGAAATGATTAAAAAAAATGTAATTGACCTACCACGAGATTAATATGTTTTAACAATACATAAAATTAGGTTTCTACGAATATTTTAGTTCAAAACTCAACTTTTTGCCAGATATAAATGTCAACATTCTGGACATTTGACTAAAACGTGAACCTCGTTGGGTTTTTAATATCTGTGTGTTCCACAAATCAGAGCGGTAAAGGATCATTTCTCAACTTTGGACTGATTAATATCCCCCTAAATACATTTCTTTCAATTTTTTTTACTTTGATGGCTATCCTGCAAAGGGTAGACCAAGTCATTACTTCCCAAGTAACTCTCAAGTCTTTATAGTCAAATCTCAAGTAGAGTCCCAAGTCAAGTCCAAACGTTTACATTTCAAGTCATTACAAGTCATGTTGAGCTATCTTTGAAACGTTAAATGAGATGAGGAAAGGAATGTTGGGATCAATACTTTATTTTTACTATTATTTTGCATGGTAATTTTTTTTTTCACTTTAATAAGAGCTGCAAGTCACTTCAAGTAAAGAGGCTCAAGTCCAAGACAAGTCATCAAATTTGTGACTCCAGTCTGACTTATGTTGTCTACTAGTCATCAAATTAAAGTCCACACCTCTGGTATCCTAGTTGTAAAAAACAACAAAGTAATGTAAATGTGGGGAGACCCTGTTTAAGACAAACAAGTCCAGTTTAACACCTTAATCTAAGAGGATCAAGAGACCAAATCAAAATAAATGACGTACATGTGCATACATGCATGGGTTGTAAGTCTTTCAAAATCTGGTCAACGAGTTAGATAACATTTCAAGTTGTGTTTGGGGTGAATCAAAGATAAAGACTATTAATTAAAATAAAACAAAAATCACCTCTGGAAAGTGATTGTTATTGGGTCATAAAGTAGGTATCTAGGAGCTTTGGCTTTTCAAAAAGGATAATTCTGATTCACAGTTGAAATCTGTGCCCCTCTCTGACCCTCCTGCAGATTAGGTTTTCTAGTTGTAATAGGGACAAGGGTGAGGGCCTTCACAAATGGTGAATGGTTCACCCTTTCAGGACATTTCTTAAACTTCAAATTACCCTTTAAACACCAGCTGTCCATAGACGTAATTTGGTAAATATGTTGAGAAACTGTCTTTTTTTTTAAAGTCCAAATTTAAGATGACTAAAGACCAAGGAGGTCAGGTTTAGTTACCCTATGTGATCACACTTAAAGGTAGGGTCTGCAATTTTTCTGGAAGTTTCCCCAAGCCCCTTTTTGAATAACTGCGCATGCGCAAGACCGCCTTACCTGCTCTTCCACTCTTCAAGGGATTGTGTGGAAAAAAATAAATAAAAAAATCGCCAAATCCACTGTGGTCTTATTTCTTTCTACTGATGCCTTCCTCTTGTCATAAACTTGTACACAGTTTGCTCCTTGCGGAAACTAACAAGGAACGCACACTGGCGTTACGTGAGTCTATCAGAATGACTGGTTTGTGGGACAACCAATAGATAAGGTTATTCCCCCATAACTTGAGGGACAGAGGGGTTGACAGCAGGACCAAAACAAACCCCTGTTCTTTTGTACGAATCACAGTGATTGGTTAGTTTTTACAGGCCTGCAGCTCCCACAGAGATACACTTTTTTAACCTCGTTTTTCTGAATATATAATGTATTGACTACTTTTTGGATGGAAGGACAATTTCACCCAGTATGACGAAAAGTGTTAACAACTTACCAACATTTAGACACCCATAACCATCACATGGATCCCTTTTTACCCTTCACTTTTCAGCCACATTTACATGTGGTTTAGATGAAAGACTTTGTCTCTATGTCTTATTTTGAAAATATCTGCATGTGACTTAACAAAAATGAATTACATTTAAAAGTTTGTGCTGTTAACAGTTAAAACGAAGAGAAATATACCACGTACCATAGAGGGATTCCATACTGGCTGCATCATTGTCAATCAGGGCTGATGCCACCCACACGATGCCGAGAATGAGCAGAGCCAGGAGGAAAAGCATCACAAACGTCTCCAGGATGCGTGCCTTTATGCCCTGGAAGAAGAAAGGTTAAAGGTTACGGTTCAGAAGCATTCTAAATTGGATGCTACAATTTAAATTGTGATCATAAAACAACATGAGTCACAGGGCTTTCATTAAAGAAAACAGGAAAAGGATGTGTTATCCCGAATGTTTATAGAGTGGAATACAGTTTATTCCTTTCCCAAAACCTAAAACAAGTCTAGGAAAATGTAAAAGATGGATAAAGGCATGCAGCCGACCTTGCGAGAAGCTGATCACAACAGTGATCGACGGGGAACTACTGTATTTTCATCTATGGGAAGGTTACTCAATTGTTGTTCATAAACATTGTATGCTTAATGGTTCGATTAAATGGCAATGCTTGATGCTAGTTCTGCTGTGTTTTGTGTATCATGTTGCAACAACTGGATACATAAGCTGACAAGTTAACAGGACTCCAATTTTGCACAAATTGTTTAATAGGTTTAATAGAGTGCAATTTGTAATCCTAATGCAGAGTTTCACAGTACATCTTGCCATAGACACCTCAATGGCAGCATGAAAACCTCTACTGCAGTCTGCAGTCACTAGTTTAGGTTACTAATATGTATTTTAAGTTGGGTATACACAAGGTAATTAAACTTGTGCTTTAACGTCGATTTGTCTGTGGTTACCTTGAACTTACCTGACAGACCCAATTCACAACCCGTTAGAAGATTTTTCTCCCTGGTATTTTGCCTTAATGTTGGTAAATAATGCAAAAATGCCTCTGGTAACGCTGAGAGCTTCACTTTCGCCGCCATTACAAGTCTTTGTTGTTGGGGGTTACATCAGCTCAACTACCCTAACATGGTGTTTCTAGACTGTGGGAGGAAGCTGGAGTACCCGGAGAGAACCCACGCATTTACATGGAGAACATGCAAACTCAGTGCAGAAAGACCCCAGAACCTTCTTCCTCCAAGACAACAGTGGTACCAGCGGTGCCACCGTGCACCCCCACTTGTTCTATCTTTATCTAAAAACAACTTTCTTTCTCATTTTTGGCTAAACTTATTAAAAGGGCCACTGCGGAAACCAAAGACCCACTTGCAGCTCTGGAGACGCAGATCGCAGCCCCTGATATAGAAAAACAAAATCAAACATGCACCAACTTGGGTCAATTCAGAAAAAACTGAATACCTGGAGAATAAAAAAGTGAAAACCCACAGTGGGCAAACATTCATACTACATACAGAAAGACTTGAACAGCTTATATTTAATGAAGTGGCCCTCTTGCTATGAGGCAACGTTGCCAACCCCTACAACACAAAGCAGTGCACCACTTATTTTCCTTTAAATCATCCTTACATAAAAAAAAAAATACTTACTAGATGCCATTTCCAACATCTGACATTAACATTTTCACCAGGAAACACCAAATCCCTCCTTTTTAAACTGCCTCACTTAATAACAGCAGGACTTCCACTAACACTACACAAACATCACACAAAGGCTCCCATGGATCTTTGTGTAAAACAGCTCTTTTATACACGCTTATTGTAGTCTATAAAATGGGCCGAACAGAGGCTGACAGTGGCAGAGGCGAAATTAAAAAAGAGGAGGGGAGCAGGGGTGCAGCTACTGTCTGCGATCAAGAGCAGACCTCCCATATGGGTCCGATTAGCAACTCCCCGAGCGCCGCGGCCAAGTCCCATGTTGTGCAGACGAGAGAGTTTTGGGGTAATTTGGGTTTTCCGGGTCACAAACTGCTGAGTGGTTAATAAAGCCCCTTCCTATCGGTTTTCACAGTTTCTAAAACCTCCCCCCTCTGGTGGGGGACACGAGCTGTCTAGCGCAGAAAGATGGATAGGCGCTCCCATACACATGTCAGGTACGCAGCCAGACGTGGGATAACAAGCGTTCCCTGCCTTTTTGGGTAGTCGTTTAAATTAAGGACACGTGAGCAATTTGTTACCAACTAACATAATAGCTGTGTGGTTGCTGTTCAGTATTTGCCAACAAGTACATTAAGAAGGACCCTGTTTGAATACTTCCCCTCTTAATCATGGGGCCACTTTATAGAGTGGAACCGGCTGCAGTCTGTGGAAGTAAATCATACCGTGTTCCTCGTTCCTCAGCATCCTCCCGACTACACCTGTCCTTTGGGGTCTGCAAATACTCGTTCGTGGTATTTGGCAATTTGAAAGTTAACGTTTTATGTATACACGTGCAACACAAACATACAGGAGGTTACAAAAGCGGTTGCGATCTTGTCACATTACACCCACCAACGGCAGCATATTCCACTGAGATTTTACGCGATAGAGCAAAAGAAGTGCATGAGGGTGAACTGAAAGTTAACCACACTTGGTTTTCAAACATTTATTTATTTTTTTTTACAAAGAAAAGTCTACATAGTCATCATTCAGTCAGACTGGGCAGAAAGCATCAAACTGGGACTCTTTAGGTCTGGACTTTGACTGGGCCATATGTCCCCTGACTTAAAGCTGCAGTAGGGAGTTTTGAGGAAACTGTGGACTGGGGAGGAAAATTCGAACAAGCACCCCTTTCAGGTCCCTTCCCCTTGCTTTCTGCTGCACTGCAGCCCTCCCTCCACAGCTCCTCACCCACAGCGGAGCCTGTCGTGATGCTTCGATATTTACCTGTCTGTCTGAGCAGGGCCACTCCGAGGATTGGCTGTTTTCCCGTAAAGCCGGTTGTTTCTCCACACAGCTGCAGCCCACCAGCAATCTTCAGCTGGAATCATGGTAACGCTGTGCGGGGGAGGGGGTGTAAGCAGCACGCAGACAAGGGTGATTGAGACTGCTAACAGCCAATCAGAGCCAGACATTCCTCTTGGCTCTGATTGGTTGTTTCTGACCGGGAGTGTGTATTTCTGCAAATGGCATTAGGACCACTGGGAGGAGCCAGAGGCACTTGATTTTTTTTTCTTTTTTTAGATTATCGGTCTCATATTTTACTGTCAGAACAAAGTGATAGATTTAACAAATATTTAAAACATAGATTTATACAAAAGTTCTCTACTGCAGCTTTAAACCACACCTGTGGTTGTATAGTTGTGGTGCGCCCAACTCTCGAGTCTTTGGCAGTCGTTAACAGACTTCCGTCCAGGACTGCCCTGTACTTGGCTCCAATCAACCTTCCTTGGGCCGACAATGGCGCTGGAGCTAGGAGTTTGCCCTGCAACTGGTGGGTTGCCGGTTGGAACCCCCACTCCAGCCATCTAAGTTGTTATGTCCCACTTTGCCTGTTGTTGGTGGTGGCACAGATTGTTTGGCAGCACATTTCCTGTCAGTCTGCCCCAGGGCAGCTGTGGCTACTAACATAGCTCACCACCATCATGTTGTGAATGGGTGAGTGAATGGGTGAATGACTGAATGTAGTGTAAAGCTCCTTGGGGTCCTCAGGGTTTGATGATGCGCTATAAAAGTACAGACCGTTTACTATTCTTAATACCTCTGAGCAGCTTTCCTTTCTCTGCTGAGGAAAAGCCTCTCCTACACATCAATATTTTTTTTTATCGTAGAGATTGAGTGCTCAGAATAAAAAGCAGTTTTCTTTTTTTTTCCACTACAAAGCATTTAGTTAATGTTAGGTAAATAATGTTTTTTTTTTTGCCACTCCATAAAAAGATCTGAGGAGCGCATGGCTATTAGTTGTCTCGTTGAGAGACTCTGCAGCTCCTCCAGAGATAACTTGGGCCTCTTAACTGCTTCTTGGATTCATCCTCTCCTTGCCAGCTGCCAGCTTAAATGAATGGACACATCTTGGCAGGATAATAGCAGTTTCATAATCTTTCCATTTTCAGATGATGGATCAAACAGTGTCCCTGTGAAATATTTGACGCTTTGGAACTTTTACAACCCAACTCCTCCATAAACTCCTCCACAACTTCATCCCTGGCCTGTCTGCTGTGTTCCTCTGTCTTTATGATGCCGTTTGCTCGCTAATGTCGTCCAACAATACGTTTTGGCCTTCACAGAACAGCTGGAATACAAATTAGGCAACTTGTGGAGGGAACTGGTTGCAGTAGATTTTATTTGGGTGTATCGGGGTAAAGGATGATAAATACATATCAAACCTACACTTTAAATTTTTACTTTCCAAAAAAAAAAAAAATCACATCATGCTGTGTTTAGTGTTGGTCTATCTGACAAAAATCCAAATAAAGTACATTGAAGTTTGTGGTCATAATAAAACAAAGTTTGAAAAAGGTCAAAGGGTCATGCACAAGTTTGCCTATCACTGCATCTGAAAAAATGTCTACACATAACCACTCATGTATTGAGGGTGTATTAACACCACAATAGGGGGATAAGAATGCAGGCTTATTCACATTGGTGTAAATCCCCTGCAGCATCCCTTTGCTATTATTGAGCAATTACATGCCAATCACCTCCTCTTGTTTCCGGAAAAGCCTCAGTGAGGGGAGAAGTTTCTAGCACAAGCAAGAAGATAATGGGCAGAGACCAGAGTGCCCCAGTGTGGCCAACACAAACACTGCAGCCATTTTATAGGTAACTGGGTATGCACATAATAGAACCATTTAAACATATCAACACTGTTTGCATATTTTTATTGTGCAAAACGATGACCTGAAAAGTTTGATTTTGTGCAAACGGACAATGCATCGACACATCAGACTAACGTTAATGTTCCTCAGTCGTGTTCATTTAAATCCTGCATCCTTTGCACATTAGACGGACATTATACTCATCACAGAGGAGAGTAGGGGGGGATGAAGAATGAGAATAAAAGAGAAGTAATGAGAGGGAACAACATAGGAGGACTGGGTGAGGAGAGGAGTCTACGTCTGAGCGAATCTCCTTCCCCAGAGAGTTAGGAGAGGTGAGAGAGAGGAATGCTTTCAGGGACTTCAACCACGTCCCACACGTGTACTCTTAAGGATGCATCAGAACACGCAGGACCCACAGGCAGGACATGTGTCCAGTCAAGCACACCAGTCCA
Organism: Fundulus diaphanus; assembly: GCA_037039145.1. Classification (NCBI taxonomy): domain Eukaryota; kingdom Metazoa; phylum Chordata; class Actinopteri; order Cyprinodontiformes; family Fundulidae; genus Fundulus; species Fundulus diaphanus. The sequence continues at coordinate 18,360,697 of CM073137.1, read as the reverse complement.
CCTTAACAAGCCGCCCATGCCAAACCGAAGGTATATTCCCTTTAGATCGGTCTCTCAATCATTTATAAGGCTCAAATCATTCCACATTCTCATCATTTAGGGCAAAGGCAGAGCTCATCACCTCCTTTACTGTCATCTACAATCTACTGATTCAGACATAATTTCACTCAACACTTGTTATTGGAGGGGGGGGGGTGGGGGCTTTGTTTCGAATCGCATAAAAAATAAGCATGGTTTATAAATAGAAGACGCCCAAAAAGAGTCGCCGTCAATGATCAAAGATTTAATCGTCAAATGGTGACGGCTTGGAAAGAAGAAGACCTGTGCCTTGGCATCCAGAGTGCCCGCTGAAAGTTTCTATTCTTGCTCATCTAAATGTGTAACTACCTCTAAATATAGCAGTCCTAAAATATTCAGCATCCCCTGATCCTCACACCGACATCCAGCGAGGGGCTGGTTGCCTGTAGATTTGCTTATACAAGACTGGAGAGACTTCCAAGAAACGTGTGTGGCGGCCAGAGCGAAAACTCAAAGCAGCATCTGCCTAGAAAAAGTGTTCATACCCCTTAAACTTTTCCACTTTTAGGCACAGCAGGTCTTGATGCTCAATTCCAATTTTTTGATGAAATCTGATTTTTTTTTTTTTTTTTTTTGAGGTGGTCGTTCATACTACTATTAAATGTGGCCGTCATCAGACTTCTGTTTGAACGGCCCGCATGCGCAGATACCAGAAAGGGACGTCACGCAGCAGCGCATTGTTTGGGGAAGTAATGGTGAAGGCAATTGTTTCTAGAAGTGTTCGATAAAGTTTTGTAAAAAAAAAAAAAAAAAGTTGTTGAGAAATGTGAGCCAACAATCTTAAGACCACATCAAAGCAAGATGAAGTAAATTAAGTAGAAAGCAGCACAGTTATTAACAGCAAAGAAATAAATAAAACAAATCTTCTGCAACACAAACGAAACAAAACAGAAAAATGTGGCAAGCTTTTGTATTCAGACCCCGTTTGATCAGATTCCCTTAAATACAAACCAGGGCAAATAACTTGTTTTAGGAAGTTACATAATTAGTAAAAGGGAATTTAGTCCTGGAGGTTTGTTGGAGAACATTTGTGGATAAACAGCATCATGAAGTTAGAGCTGGGTAATATATCGAGATGTAAAAAAAATATTGCAATATAAAAAATAAAATAAAAAAAAAGCTATAAGATGAGACTGTATCGTTTATATCAAGATGGTCTATGTTGTGTTATAATTATACTTTTATGTATTCCAGCAGGTTTATCCCAAATATGCCTGTGAGACATTTAGGATAAAGCTTTGATTCAGAGATGCCTTTTTATAATTACTTTATCAAGAGAAAAACATATCGAGATAAATATCATATATCGGCATTCAGCCTAAAAATATCGTGACCTTATTTTTGCCACATATTGCGCAGCCCTACATGAAGTCTTTACAAAAATTAAAAGGTATGCCAAAACTGCAAAAGACGTGGCTCTCCACCTAAACTGTCGAGGCAGCGAATGGGAGTTTTAATCAAGGGAGAAGGGCCATGGTTACTCTGGAAGAGCTGCGAGATCCATGGCTCATGTGGAGAGCACGACTGCTAGAAGGGATTCAACAAATCTTATGTGACACAGCCCAGAAGACAGCCGTTATCAAAAGAAAGCCATGACAAGACCTCTCAGTAGCTGCCATGTAAAAAGGAAAAAGGTGCAACACTGTGCGAGACGGAAAACTAACGCTCAGAGAGTAACCCTATATACAAAGCTAGAGGAAAAGGCCAGACCTAAATCCCGTTGGGCAGCTGTACCAAGACTTCAAAATCAATGTGGCTAAAAGCTGTCCATCCAATCTGACTGACGCTGAGCTGCTTTGCGGTGAAGAACGGAGGAAGCTTTCGGTCTTCAGATGAGCGACGTTGGGTGAGACATACCCCAAAAAGACTCGCTGCAAAAGGTGGGCTGAGTGCTTATGTCCACAAACGGACTGGATTTATTTTGTGCTTTTCTGGTCATAGTGGTCCCTTTCCTCTACAGCCACATTCACCCAATCTCACTTAGTAACACGCACACATTCACACCCCAAAAGGCAGATCAGCAGGCGACTTTGGGTCAAGTGCCTGGCCCTTTATGCACGTTCGCATACATAGTGGTGCCGTGGCTTTTAGATATGTTCAGTGAAATACCCCAAGAACGTAAACAGATGCAAATCGCTTTCCAAGCTCATTGAGTCCATTTTGCACGGGAAGGTTCTCATTTGGTCTGTGCGGCAGACATGTTCACAGTAGCAAATGACTGGCTGAGATATCTGCCGAGTCGCATAGCTGCACCAGCGAAGGAAATACAAGAGAATAAAGCGAGAGAAAATAAAAAGGGACGAGGGTTCAACAAGAGTGTCCTTGCTCCTGCAATCAATCGTGCGCAGGTCAGCAGGTGGTGGCAGAGACCATCCTGCGCGCCATCTCTCTGCTGGCTGTCAGGTAAGCGTCCGACAAGGGCCGAGAGCGTAAAAAGGGGAGGGAGGGGGCAGGGCCCTTTTCACGTCTTAGCAAAAAAAATCTGTTCTCTTTGGTAAAGACGTGCCAGATGCTCGGGGACCTTATTAGCGTATCCTTCAACCGGTCGGCAGCAGCGCAGCGACCGTGTCAAAGACAGAAAGCAGAGGAGAAGGACATTACCCTGTAAACCTGCTCGGTGCACTTCTAAAGACTGTTTGGACTTCTTAATGAAGCACCGATGACGTCCGAGACTGGAAAATGAAGCCAAATCACACTGTATAGGGGCGATGCCCTGAAAAGAACTGGCTTGCTTCTAATACAATTATATATTTCATTTGAAATTAACCCAAAAAAACTGAACCCGTTGCATGAAAGAAGTAGTATCAGTTCTTTGTGTTCATAAAGCGTGTCTCAGTGCGTTTCCTCCATTATTTTTTTTATTTTTTTATTTTTTATTTTTTTTTACGCCTAACAGCCTTTAAGCCATAATCTACATTTCCAGCTCTGCCCGAATGATGGATACCTTTCTCTGAGCAAAAACAGCTTGGAATCTGGTCAAGAACCGGTTAAGTTTCGGCCACAGCGTTTCACTTCAAGTCTAGAAAAACTGAGTCATGAAAGGACAGGAAAATCTTGTTTGTCCTTTTTAAAATTCCCCCGCTCGAGCTAATATGTTGCTGTGGCAACTGACATTGTAACGGGCAGCTTTAGGGAGACACTGTGACCTTAAAGGAAGGTATGTAAACACCACTATATTCTCCGGCCGGGCCTGCCTAGAAAGAAGGCCTGGGAAAAATGTCTGCATGTGCAGGAGATTTGAAATAAATATCCAGGCCCCCATTGTGGAGCTCCAACAAAGAGGAGTATCTTAGTAACACCAAACAGGGTTTGCTGGGCGAGACGTTTTCTACGCCCCCCCCCCAACATCCCCTCCCTCCCACCTTCCCTCCGCCTCCTGCACAATAAACACACTTCTCATCATCGGCGGGTTAGGGCTTAGGATGAGATTGATGAGGAGTTTCTTTAACTACCAGATGAAACCTGTTGGCCCTTCGCTGGGTCAGTCGTGGGGTCAAACTCGTTCCAACTCGTTTCAGGATCAAAAAGATACTGGCCGGGACTAAAAGACTATCCAACGCGTAGCGCCTGCACTACTTTATATCATCCTGAACGTAAAACAATAATTAGCAGCTGAAAAAATAGATACGCTTCGCTTCAATGCCTAAAAATAGATTAAGGCCGTCCTTATCAAAACATTTTGACATAAAAATAGCTTCAGACTGCCACCGGTTCCCTTCAGTTGATTGAAGTCCCCTACACGGCTGAAGAAGACATCTTCAGGGCAGGTGGATTAAATCATTGAGTTTTTAATTGTTACGATGTCATCTGATAATGATAATAAGAGGATGAAGAAAAATAAAAATAAAAATAAAAATCGGCAAGAACCGTAAGTGTGGCTGCATAAACTCTAATAAGTAATACTAACAGTTAACACCACTACAACCCTTGGCGCCAAAAGTAATACAGGACTTAAGCAAAAATCTGAGAAGGCGGCCGTAAAGTGAGAGACATTTTACAGCAGCAACTAAAGCCAGATCATAATTTCTGACATCACAAACCCTTAGTCCCCCCTGATTCATCCACAATTTGGACAATTTGTTAAACTGTTAATCATCCGGCGTGACAGAGCCCCTAAATAGTTGCGCATTAAAGAAAAAAAAAAGAAAAAAAAAAACACGCATTAACAAAAAAAAAAAAAAAAAAAAGGAAGAAACATCCACATTTCCATCCTTATTCCGTGGCGTCTTTTAGTACATCGTCAAAAGTAAACACGGCCACATGAAAAGGCTGACTTATAGCGTTAGCGGTGAGGTTCATCATTCACTTCATTTCCGCAGTCAAAGAGACGTCGCGGGGCTACAACATAAGCCCGGGAGGTTAAAATGCCACATAAAACCTTATTACATCTTGGTCCATTGCTATTATTGGATGAAAGGATAATATCACATTATAAAAACCGAGATCTGTGTTTTACGTTCCTCTTGCCGTCAGGGACACTATTTCCTTTACAGGCGGCTCGGTTTTTCTGGAGGAAGCTCGAGTGTCAGACCCCCCCCCACCCCCCCCAAACACAATATATATCTAAAAGTGAAGCTCAACAGTGAACAGTGTTGCCCCTGAACAGATTTATGGCCACTACGCTTTCAGAGACTGATACCGTGCCTCGGGTCGCAAACTGTTTCCAAACAGCAAACTTTTATTTATTTTGCCGAGATTCTCTTTCTATTAAACTAAAAAAAAAAAAAAAAAAAAGTGGATGCATGGTTGCCTGAAAACAAGGTAACCCCACAGCTTGATTCTGCCACCACCATGTTTTCATACTGAGGATAGTTGGTTCAGGTTATTAGACTTTCTGATTGCAGCTCCTCCAGAGTAACCATGTCAGTTCAAGTAAGACAGCCATGTCTCTCGCTTTTCATTACTGTTTGTTCACTGTTGTTGACTGGACTTTATTGAAGAGCATGAGGATGAAAATATCTCATCAGAGATGCATGCATCTTTCCCTTCCACTGGCCAATCATGCAGTACTTTGTGTGCATCAATCATACAAAATCCCTATATAAGTTATGAAAAAAGTATTTTATGTGACCGTAAAACGTGAAAGAACGTGAATGTAAAAGAGATCAAGGGGCATCGTTACTTTTTAAAGACTCCATACTACTATTTAAGACCAATCTGGTCGATGCTGTAGTTCGACGTGCAATTTATTTGAGCCGCATGCTTTTCTTTTGCTCTCGATTACTTCAATTCTGGAGTCATTTCTTTTTAGGGCTTCAGGGAGTTGAATATAAATGGAGCCCTATATTAATATATTTGGGCCTCAATTGTTTTCCTCAAGAAATTTTCCTTAGAGGAGGAAATACTTGTGGTTTAATTGTTGCCGTCTGCGAAACGAAACCCTATAGTTATTCTGGCTAGTTTTCATTCTGATTCTAACATTACGGATACTTTGTCCTTACCGACGTCGGTGTATGGATAAAAACACTATAGAAATGTATATTCAATTTATTACTTGTGGCCCTTTTTAATATGGGCTGCACAGTGGCGCAGTGGGTAGCGCTGTTGCCTTGCAGCAAGAAGGTCCTGGGTTCAAGTACACCCCTGGGTCTTTCTGCATGGAGTTTGCATGTTCTCCCTGTGCATGCGTGGGTTCTCTCCGGGTACTCCGGCTTCCTCCCACAGTCCAAAAACATGACTGTTAGGTTAATTGGCTTCTCCAAATTGTCCTTAGGGTGTGAGTCTGTGTGTGAATGGTTGTTTGTCCTGTTTGTCTCTCTGTGTTGCCCTGCGACAGACTGGCGACCTGTCCAGGGTGTACCCCGCCTCCCGCCCAGTGAACGCTGGATATAGGCCCCAGCAACCCCCGCGACCCCATGAGGGATAAAGCGGTTTGGAAAATGGATGGATGGATGGGCCCTTTTTAATTGTCTACACATGTTCTGATTCTTTTCCAATTTTCCATTTGTTTTTGCCTGTTGGAAAAAGAATCCGCATCATTACTGTATGAAATGGGCATCAACTTGTTCCCTCTCTTGAAAAACAAGAAGAAAAAAAAAAACGAACTTGTTTAAATGAAAAAGAACAAAAATGAGAAATATCCCGCTCCCTAAACATCAGGACCTGCTGTTTACATAGGAAATCCAATTAAAACAATTAGTGGGCTGCCTATACGTTACTGTATGGACTGATTTTTATGTCCTCTGGTCAGCGGAGACATAAACCAGAGAGGTTTCAAACTGTGACCCAGGATAGAGGCAGGTTAAAGGGAAATCTTTCCCTTTCCTTTCTGCAGAGCTCTATTGTCCTGTCAGGTTGCTGCCACTTTATGGACTTCTGGGACACGAGTACCCAGCCTTTTTCTTTTTTCCCCCCTCCTTAGGGTATGGTATGGGGGAGGAGGGAGGGGGGGGTAATCAATTAAACGAGGAAGTTCGCTGAGCCTTACAACTCGATTATTAGCCTTCGCTTTTGAAGTTTTATTTCCAGTGGACCGGGGAGGGGTGGGGGTGACAAGGAATCAGGCTTTAAATCAGGGAGGCCGATGCAGCGGTGTTGAAGCGTTTGCAGCCTATGGCCTTATTGAAAGGGTTTGTCAGGATGTGGCACCGAGCGAAGACCAGATTCAGACTTTCAGGGTTAATGAGCTTTCTGCTGTAGCAGCTACAGTGGCCTGTATGAGTCAAGCAGAGGGCACGGGCTACGCACCTGCTGCTGGCTGTTCAGAGACTACTCTGTTCTTATGATTCAATATCAATTAACAGGGGGGAAAAAAACGCCTTACCAAGTTAAATACACTCATGTGCAGTAATACAGAGTAAGAATGTACAGAGTTATGATCGTCAAAGGATATTAAAGGGTGTTTAAATTTGCCTCAGATGATAAAGTGCAGGGAAGTTCTCAAAAGTGTTGGGTGCGGCATCTGTTTTCTAGAACCAAGGTAGGAGGAAAACGAAATATAGAATGGAGGCTCCGGCGTGACTTGTACCTTTTTTGATCCGGCAAATCCCTCAGACTCCAAAAAGAAATAGGCAAAGGGCATCAGGACAAAGAGGCAAAGGTTGGAGAACAGCGACACCAGGTTCCACAGACCTGCAGGAAACGAACACAGGCTGTTAACGGCACACGCGACGCAGCGGCACCCAGGTCACCGCCGCAACCTTTAAAGATGCCACCTGACCCACTCTGGCTGGTTTCCCCTCAATCCTGCTAAAGGACTTTACCGGTCGATAAAAGCAGGTTCTGTCAAGCAGCGGCAGCTTTTAAATCGTGGACTCCACCGCCACCTAGTGGATTTCATGTAACCCATCCAAGCAGCAATGGAGTCCGGTGAATCTGCAGCTTTAACCTGAGAATACTGGAGCTTTCCAGGGCACACATTTTCAATTTCGAAGTTCAAAATGTTTCTGTGCTTCTCTTTGAAGGAAAAAAAAAAACCTGGGCGTACAAACATTATTCCACAGTCTTAGCTTTTCCTCCCAGCACTTATTCAGATCTGGAAAATAATTAAATCAAAATCCATGATTTACCGCCACAAGACTCTTATTTCAGTACAAAGCCTTTCTGGTCTATCAGCAGAGGCTTATAATGCATACAGATAAACAATAAAAATAAAACATTTATCAGAATCAGATATACTTTAATAATCCCAGAAGGGAAATTACTACTTATTATGTTATTTCTAATCCAAATGTTGATCTTATTAATCAACTGAGTGACAAATAAAACATATTGGCTGCCATGTTAACAATAAATTTATAAGGAATAGTCTCTGCATGTCTTGTGGTGGCAAACCACATCTCGCTAGCGGTGCCACAATGGCAAAATCTTTTATTGCCCGACCTGGATAAGGACAGCAAGCACAGAGCTGCAGATGGATAGACCACGGCTATAAATATATGGCACAACGTGATAGGCAGTATTTAGTTCGTTTACCAGAAAGGAAAAAAAAAATTATCAATATACACTAGACAACATCAATGTGTATTTTACAAGCAATGAGCTGAATATTAGGATTTGTTTTGTTTACTTTTAATCAGCTGATGTTCAGCTTTTTGACCGAGTCTGACACCGACCTTCCAGCCAATAGCATAATCAACTGCTGCAGATCCTGCAGTTTTCTGCCTCGAATATTTAGCTGTAGAAATACAGCGATGTTTTCACACACATAAAAAGAACAAAATTCAATTTGACTCGTTATTTTTGGCATTTTTACAACTTGAAAAATACAACATTTTCAATAAATTAGTAGGAAATAAAGAATATGAAGGTGTCAAAGCTCATTTAATGATAGGGCGATTAAAGTATTGAAATACATGAAAACTGTTTATTTCTTTTTTATATATATATATATATATATATATATATATATATATATATATATATATATATATATATATATATATATATATATAAAGAAGAGAGAGAGAGAGAGAGAGAGAGAGAGAGAGAGAGAGAGAGAGAGAGAGAGAGAGAGAGAGATAGCGCCCATTTGTTTGTTTACTTGCTATTAAAAAAATGCAGAAAACAATCACATGATATAATTTGATTTTAAGTTGGGCTTTTATTCTCAACTCATTTCATTCCCATCTGCAACAGGGCTGTAACGATGCTACAGTTCGATACCAGTACAAAGAAAAATACCATTTAGATACTATGGAAACGTTTATTTTTGGTTAAGAGCAAAAAATAGGAATAATTATGAAATGAAAAAATTAATTTTAACTTAACGAATTAGGACAAAACCACTAAGTAGGGGACAATTCAGCCCCTCGTTTAGAGAACGATATCACTGTCGCTTCCCTGTTTGGCTAAACAGTAGACCAGAAAACATTTAGTGGAAGCGCTGATATCCTTTTTGGAAGTGTGTACCTTTGATTCGTTGGTGCATTTTTTTATTATTATTATTAATATTTTAGCTACGTTTCTTTAGTGTGCAACTGTGTGCTTTAATTTGCCTGTTAAATACAATATAAACGTTACTACTGAGGGACAAGTAAAGGATCAGTCTAAATAAAATAAATTGTGTTTCAAAATAAACACGGATCTGGGGGATATGAAACCTACTTTTACAGTGTAAACAAGAATCTGGTTCGTGCAAATGCAAATTCTGAAGCAGCCCTGTGCAATTTCTTCCTTTCTGGTAACTTTGCATAATTTTTTCTTTAGCGATCAACTACAGCAGCAGGGTAGGTTGCGTCGGGTTCCTAGTTTTTTTTTTTTTTTTCTCCTCCGTCAGCTTCAGCCTGGCTCCATTTTCATCAAGTGATGCTGCATCCTACTGCTCCAAAAACATTACCTATTTCATACCAGCAAGGATTTCCAACATGTTTCAGATTATGTTTTCCAGCCATCACTATCTACAATAACTCTGAAGAATTGGATCAATGGGAGTTACAACAACATTTAATTTCCCTTTGGGATCCATAAAGTATATTTCAATTGAATTATCTGAAGAGTGTATTTATTTGATGTGATTGTGTAAAAAAAGGGCAAGAATAATTTGAATGAAAGAAAGGAATCCATGAACAGTGCTGACCATGAATGAGGGAGCCATTGAGCCACTGGATGTAGTAGTTCCTGGGGAAGGAGAGCAGGATCTCGTTGCTAATAATCGAGAAAGGCAGCAGGAAGACGGCACCGCCGGACACAGCCAGCGTGAAGGTGCACAAATATAATCTGCAAGTTAAACCGAGACACACACAGACAACAAAAAAGAAAAAAATAGTTCAGGTAATAAAACAAACATCCACAATCCAAATAAAAAAATCGCTTACAACTTCTCAAACGGGTTAAACCTGATTTAATGCTTGGTGGCATGACAGAATGTGTATTTATCAGAATAAAAGTGATAGAACTAATAAAGCAACAAACAAAAACAGACCTAAAGAGCAACAGACTACCAGCTTATCGCCAGAGACAGAACAAAAGCCAATTTAGTCTGCTGTTTAGTTAGATTCAGAGCCTATAGCTGTGCAGACTGAGTCATGGGCTGATGGAGACAATCCCTGCGAACCATTTCCTTCAGTGGTAATGAGAAGAGAGGACTTTGGTAACAGAGGTCCTCCAGGACAACTTTACCTTAAGCCTTTTGTTCTCTTCTCAAAGTAAAAAGTGCATGCTTTTACACACAAAGATGTTTTTTTTCCCCCATCAATCTTAATTTCTCAGAGCTGAAATTGGTGCTTGAAAGCAAAGAGCCCTTCACTCTTTGTTGAAATATCGGATATTAACCTTTTATAATCTTCCTACATCTTCTTTCCTTTATTTTCTTATCAGTGATTTCAGTTAACTTAGTTTCTATTTCTGGCCAGCACTTTGCCAGCAGAATAAAGAAATTGCAAAAAGTTCTTGGAGACAAATTTTAAAGCGCATAACTTCTGGAAGCCAAGTGAGACAAAAATAACAATAATAATAATCAACACTTACGATATCCTGTTGACGATGGCATCTTCATCCTCGTGATCATCTTCAAAGTAAAAAAAAAAAATGATTAAAATTTAATTTAAAAGGTGCTACAAGGCAGATTTCCCCCATAAAATGTCAGACCCTGTATAATAATGTAGTAATGTGTACCTGCTGTAAATAAGCCCCTCCCTCTGAGATGAAGCTGTCATTTATATAAGCCAAAGGCACAAATTCTTCACAAACCTCTGTTAAAATGTCGGATTTAATTTATATAAAAACAACACAATGAAGTAAAACCATCATAAACATTTTCCAAACGTTTTCCACCTTTAAAAGGCTACAAACTGATCTTTCTATTCGGTTAAACTGGAAGGATGAAGCACCATCTGATTCAGTTAAAGCGTCGGCTCGTCTTGGTGTCATTTGGCCACTTTGCAAAACTTCTCCAGACACGTCAGACTGTGCGGACGTTTCTCTCGTCCTCAGCCCTCTTCAGCTGACCCGTTTAACCTCTCTAGCAGACAAATGAAGGCTTTCAGTTCAAACTAACTAGTATTTGGCAAAAGCCTAGTTCCAAAAGTGGCCCCGGAGGATGCTGGTTCCACCCCCGTGTTTCGATGATGGTATGTTGTTCTTCACAGTCTTGTTTTTCGTGCCAAACAGAATTGTGGCCCAGTGTTTTTGAAAACGTTAGCCTGGCCTTGGCGTACCATTTCAACGAGTCCAGGACTGTTGTCACATACAACAGCTGGGAGTTGATGATAATTCCTTCCTTTTCCTTCATTTATTAACAAATCTGAAATTGTCTGTAAAGTCGCAGCTTTCTCTTATTTTCCCCATTTTTTTGACAACGGTCTCCTCTGTGTGCCAAGGTGTTGCTAATGCTGTAAAAACACTGGCTTCTCCTCTTGACAAGCGTTTTAATACGAGCTTTCTGCGAACTTTGGCTCTCAGGAATATCAATTGCACCTTTCTGTAAATGTAGCCTCAAAATCATTGCACAGAGGCATAGGTGCTTATTACCTCATTACTTGTGATTCACGAAGGACGGATTAATCTAGGTAACATGGCTCATCTTACTTGCGAAGGGACTGATATCAAAGCCCTTGGACTCTGACACAAACTTCTTATGTTTTGTTTTATCTCTATTATCTTTTGCATGCTGTAATGTGGGGGGAAAAAATAGCTGTACACGTGTTTATTGTCTGTGTTTGTGTTTACTTTAAGCTGAAGTAAGTCCTGAAAAGAATAACGTGGTGACAATAAAGAATCTTGAATGTATCGTTTCTTACACTTTAACTGTCAAATACTTTGGTGTTGATCTGAATTACACAACGTATATTTCACAGTAAATGTAGAAAAGGTTTTTAAATTATTAATTGTGCTCTCATACGTTGAATCAGAGAAAACAATTACTATGCACTTCAATATTAAATATAACGTATTTTTCGGACCATAAGGCGCACCGGATTAGTCGCATTAAATATTCTTCCTAAATGTGTAATATCACTTTGCTCCTCTGCGTACACCGCTCTCTATCCGTCTCTGTCGGGGGGGGGACAGAGTAGTTGCTCTGATTCTAACATAAGGCCAAAATAAACTTAACTTTTATATTGAATTAACTTACTTTGTTTATTGTTGCTAGTGCGTACTCTAAGCGCGGGCTGCCTTACATGAACGCACTTCTAGTTTCTACATTACAGTCAGGCAGTCTTGTAGACAGCTCAGGGGTCCTATCAGGTAGTGATACAGTGTACCGTAATGCCCAGAATATCCACTGAGCGGAGCGGCTTCAAACTAAAGTCGCACTTACACATTTTAACAGATTTTTGAGCACATTGTACCACATAAAATTGGCCAGTAAGCACAACAAGTATGGTAATCATATATAAAGGATTATAAGGATTTCAAGTGCGCCATATAGTCTGAAGAATACGGTACTAAATAAAAAGGGCAGATAATGCGTCATGTATTTGGAGAACTTTGGAAGTGGAAATGCCAGCTAACCTGCCTTCTACCTAAAACAGAGAAAGCCTAAACTAGCTTTCTCCTGGTTAAGAGAGACTGATTTAATTATGTGTTGGCCTATAATGTTAAAGATCTTGCTTCCATGGTCCTTACCGAGAAGGGATTGTCATCTTTAAGAAAGTATTTTTTGGGAGCAAATTTAAATTACAAGCAGCCAAAGCCCTTAACAATGCAGGGTGGATACCGCTCACGGTGGCACGGAGCTAAAGCTGACAGATGACACTAAAGAAATGGGTGTAGTCTGTTCCACATACTCCTGTAGATTTTATATTATTGACTCTGTTTTAATCTGAACACAATGAAGGGTTGCGTCTGTGAGCAAACACGGCTTTACCCAGATCTTAATAATCCTTCGTGTTCCTGCAGTTGAGGCACAACTGAGGTAAAGTCTGATGTGTTGCGGCAGAGAACGTCCCCCAAATAGACTTACCGCTTTTCCTTTTGTATCTGGTTATAATGCAGTAGGACACGATGTAGAGGACGGCAAACAGGAGGAAGCAAATCTGAAAAACAACAACGCGGGAATCTTTAAAAAGGTGCTGAAGAGGATTTAATGCAAACATTTTTAAGGTTAAAACAATGCAAAACTTAAAAAAAAAAAAAAAAAAAAAAAAAAAAAAAGCTGTGTGAATTTGCAAGATACACACAAGTTTAAACGTAGAATTCGTTTAATTTGGGTCTCGGAAGAAGAGCGGATGAAACCTTCTGACATCAACTTCCTGAATAGTGCTTCTGATCAAGGTGGCTAAAAAGGTGGTGTTGTTTTTTTCAAAGTTTCCATCCGCCCAACTGTTTTCTACACCAGCTTATTCCTGTAGGGTCATTGGGGGGGTTAGGGTGACGCTAGTCCACAGGGTTACCATGCACGCACACTGCCTCCTTTCTGGACCATGGAGGGAACCCAGAGTACCTGGAAAGACCCCACACATGCTCAAGGAGAGCATGCAAGCTCCACGCAGAAAGACCCCCCCGAGCCAAGAATTGAACCCAAGACCTACTTGCTGCAAGGCAACAGTGCTACTGACTACCCCACAAACGCAGCCCAGCACACAACCTAAAACCTTAAATGGTAAATGGACTGAATTTGCCGTTTTGTTGTTCTACTGACCACACTAGAGTCACATTCACCCCATCGCACACACCGACATTCACCGATCCTAATGGTGTTTAGCGCCATTATGCAGTGATGCCATCTCCATTTGTGGGGCCAGATGCACAGCAGCAGGAAACAGCTGTTTATCGTCAGATTTCATAATGTGCACAAGCTGAATGGCATCGAAGCTACGGCTCGACATGAGAAGACAACTACTTTGCTTTAAAACACTTATCAGAGTAAAAGATTACTACATCACCCAATTTTTGGGGAGTAAACGAGTTTCAGCTAATTCCGATAAATCTGCCATACTGTTAAACGCCTCATTAAATTACTGACTATATAGAATATTTGTGACGAGTTATTTCTTACTACATTGGTGTGGGTTTTTTTTTTCTCTGCTGGTCTAACAGTATAGATGAGATAACGTCAGGCCCCAAACTAACAGGCTCGTTTTCCAGAAGGATCAGGCACCGCATTCCTTTTTCCAACTGGGACGCTAATCAGGATGGCACTAATATTAGAAGCTCTCACTTCAGCACTTTGCACGCCGTCAACACCGCACACATCCTCCTGGATTCAGCCGTCCCTCAGCCAAACTGCACATTTCAGACACGGGTTGCATGAAAGCTTGGGGGGGGGGGGGGGGGGGGACTGTTTCCTCCTCACATGCTGTGCCCTAGCCACGGGAAAACTATTTATGCATTTAAAAGCCACAAACTTTTGTTTCTGTTTTGCCAACAGCGGCTGAATTCAAGAGGTGTTGCCGCAGGGCAAACCCAGAATAACCCAGAATCGGGTGCCGAGCGCTGATAAACCGGCTCACAAGAGAAACAGAAAGACACGGGCCGGCAAAAGATAACAGCAAGTTTGAAGCGCGCCGGTCGACACCTCAGTCTTGTTCACACCCTTCCCCAGAGAATTACCCACTGAGCTGCAGAAAAAGGCCTTCACTGTCTTCTTTGTTCCAAGCTCAGAGCAAACACCTCTAACCCCATTATTGATAGTAATTCACACCTTTATGATACAGCATCTGAACTCCAAGGGAAGGCTGATACTGCGTCTCGTAGAACTCATAAGTGGATTAGACATGCATTGAGTACTCGGAGCACGATGAACATTGGGGCGTTTTGAGTAGAGCTGCGTGCCGTTTTCCTGCCCTCGACGTCCACACCAGTTAGAATCATTGACTAAGAAAATGTGGGTTATTGGCAACAGATATCGCTATCGTAATAAATTAGGGATGCACCGATATGAACGTTTGGGCCGATACCGATATTAGTTTTACTGCTATGGCCGATAACCAACGTCTATCAATATTATATACGTTATACGCGTTTCCCTACTGTAAAAAAATAAATAAATTACGGCCACAGAGCTGACGGGACGTTTCTGCTTCGGTGAAACAACCCACAACCTTGGCTTCAACACTGTGGCATGACCAAACAATTACCACAATGGCCACACCGCCACGCGCTCCTGAAAGACAGACCCAAACAGCAACATGGAAATAAATATTGTAGGGTTTCTCCTACCGTTCAACTATGGAGTTCAAAATGTCCGCGGAGAGTCTACACGCTGCGCAGTACAACCGGTACAATCCTTTACTTTCAGCTCAGGGTCACCTGGGTTCGCACGCAGGCGAACTCACATTCCCGCCAGGAGAGAAAGCGCTCATGGTCGCCCACATATTTCCACCTGCGTTGGTAAATATTCCGGCGTTTTTGTAAACGGACCCAGTTGCTGAGGCGGAGTCTGTTCTGATCAGGGAAGAGAAACGCTTATAAATGACCAGCCAGTTATCCCCGTCAGAATTAGTATCGCTTGCGTCGGGAGCGATCAAAATATAACTTATGTATAAAGAGACATGATGGAGACAGAAACTTAAAAAGAGAGATGGCTGCTTGTATAAAGCTGTGTTCTGTGATATTAATGGAAAAGTTAAGTTTCTACATCGTCCAGCCCTATTATTGACGGTATATCCTGCATTCCTAAGCTACATGCAGCTCTAATTTGGAGGATTAATTTACAGCATAAAGCAAAACATGCAAAAAAAAAAAAAAAACATCTCTATGGAAGAAATACGCTGTGTGGCGCAAATTGTAACAAACATTTACAAGCCTTTTCGAATGCTGGTTCGGCCATGCAGGAGATTAAACAAATTTATAGGACGTGGAACGGAATATTGGTTTAAACAGCACTATTATTAAATAAAAATGTACACAGTATATTTTGCTGTCCAGGTTGGAAACTGAAGACACGGTACAGGTTTGTTGGGGGGAAAAAAATACCTCCTTGTTTAAAATCTGTTCCTCACCACAACATTCTTGACTAAAGGCTGCCTTAACCAGATTTCTCAAAGAAGCTTCACTTTGCCTGTTCCTTGGAAGGGCCCTTTTTTTTTTTTTTAACGATCATTTAATTGGTCCTACAACAGAAGTTCTCTGACTACACATCAATCAGACGTACTTCCTCATATCACAGAGTCCTGTTAAGCTATTTTAAGCCTAACCAAGAGTGGCCCGGAGAGCGAAATTAGCACAGGCAACATCAAATATGCGCGTGTAAACCGACTCACAGAAAGACTGCTGCTAAACGATACACTTGCTTCTCACCGTGGCGTACGGTTTGGCATGTTGATAGGGGATATTTACGAAGCACAGACGCTTGGGACAACGTGTACAAGCCAAAGCTGAAACGTTGAGCCTGCTTGCTGC
The DNA here is from genome assembly GCA_037039145.1 of Fundulus diaphanus. Classification (NCBI taxonomy): domain Eukaryota; kingdom Metazoa; phylum Chordata; class Actinopteri; order Cyprinodontiformes; family Fundulidae; genus Fundulus; species Fundulus diaphanus. Next base: position 18,344,395 of record CM073137.1, on the reverse strand, counting down.
TGGGACATTTGATAGGCAAAAAAATAAAATAAATGTGTGAACTTGGCTAGACAGGGCCTTTCTCCAAGAGCTCTGTTAATTTGTGTTACTGGTGCTATATCATCATTAAACTACCTAAAAGCAACAACAAGCTGATGAATTTACTCATAGTAAGAGGTAGATTTGTGCAAAAATATGTAAATATATATATAATAATATTGGTCATCACAAACCAGGTATTGGTTGCACTTTAATTAACCAGCCTTTTCCACACAGCATCACTTCATCTCGTCCCTTCTTTCTCTGAGAGACCGGTGTCAGGTGTGGGCATCGAGGGCCGCGAACGACTCCTCCAAATGAGCAAACGCATCGTTGGCACGCGGAGCATGAATGCATGGCACGTACAGTACAATGCCATACCAATTATTGCATCCAAGGCAAGGCAAATTTATATGTATAGCACATTTCAGTACAGAGACAATGCAAAGTGCTTTACATTATTAAAATATAGGGGGGGGGGATAAATAAACAGAACAAAAGCAAGTAGAAATAAAATGTAGAAACAAAATAGAACATGGGAGAATAGAAACTAAAAGCAAACATTAAAAACAGTTGGACTACAAAATGAACTAATGATGTTTCAGTAAAACAGTTTAACTAGAACAGTCGAAGGCAATCCTAAACAAATGTGTTTTTAAATCTTGATTTAAAAGGAACTCAGGCTTTCAGCACTTTTACAGTTTTCTGGGAGTTTGTTCCAGATAAGTGGAGCATAGGAACTAAATGCTGCTTCTCCGTGTTTGGTTCTGGTTCTAGGTATGCAGAGTAGGCTGGAGCCAGAAGACCTGAGTGGTCTGGAGGGTTGATGCACTGATAACAAGTCTGTGATGTATTTAGGTGCTAAGCCATTCAGGGATTTATAGACTAACAGAAGTATTTTAAAGTCTATTCTCTGAGATACAGGGAGCCAGTGGTAGGACTTTAGAACTGGGGTGATGTGCTCTACTTTCTTAGTCTTAGTGAGGACCTGCAAACCTTGCAGACATTGAAACTGTAATTATGAGTATGGTTCGTTGCATAGTGCAGCTCTAGTCAAGTGCCAGCCACCAGAACTGACAAAGACTCCTGGATAGGCGACGGAACGTTTTCAGGAAAACCGAGCAAAAGTCCGGTTGCTGTCACAACAAAGTTACTTGTAGTATTTTATTAGCAACACAGAAACTAATTCAGTTCTCCCCTTCTTTGTCCAAAGCTACACAGAAGTGTCATCGTTATACATCTCGGCATGTCTCCAAGTATGAAAACGACTGACACACATTTTTAACCAGATAGTTTAAAACAGACACAGTCACGCTTGTGTCACTAAAATGACTGATCAGTTCAAATTCAGCTTGTAAGGACAGCCTGACAGGGTGGCAGCAGGCAAACCTAAGGTATAAGCACGATGAAACACGTAAAAAAAAAAAAAAAAAATATATATATATATATATATATATATATATTTTTTTTTTTTTTTTTTTTTTTTAAACATATGGAATTTGATCGATCATTAGCTGTGGCGAGATTGACAACAAGCCCTTTTGGGGTTGTCATATCGCTCCTGCACATTTCCTTTCAGGTCTATAGTACATTCTGTTTTATTTGGTGCAAACGAAGAACTAAGAATAAATTAAAACATTATTTAGCATAAAAATATTAAATATAAAAAAACTGCTTAAAATAGTTCTCATGAATAACTTGTTTTGATGCGCTAACGAGCTAGCAGCGGCTAACGTCCACGGAAGCCGATCGTGGCTCTCACGGTGCAGATTTAAATTCTGTTTAATTTAGCAAGTGTTCTAATTTAAATTTACAACATTATATGGTCCATTTAAAAGCGGCATCACTATTTCTAAACCCCCAAATTCAATTCTGCCGGGACTGGTAAAGCTAACGCTAGCCTCCACTGATGTGCTGTTAGAGGACGTTAGCCAGCTAGCTCCGTTACTTACGATGTACTCTCGAACTTGGCTGTGAAAATTCTGCTCTCTGATGGTAACATCGTCTTCTTCCATTCTTCATATTGCAAATGCAAAGATGCTACATTTCTAGCTTGCACAACTGGCAACAACAGTCGCACAACTGCAGCTCATTCTCCACTGGGCGCAAACTGTTTTGGATTGCTCAGGGCAAGCGGCTGGCTTCTCCGAGGTAAGTAGAAGAAAAAAATAAAAACACGCCCCAAAATAAAGAACGTCATCTCCAAGCGCCAGGTTTTTAAAGGGCAAGCCTTTTTGCAACGTAGTCGCTGTCGCCATATTGGAGAGGGAAACTTTTTATCTACTGATTTTTTTTATCAATATTGACACAAAATAACCTTGAGTATATGACTTAAGAATACAAATGTATAAACATTAAAATGTTTGGAATGTAAAGTAATAAAAAATGAAATGATTTGCAAAATAGAATCCATCGTCTGTACCCACTTATCCATGCAGGGTCACAGGTGTCTGGTGACTACCTCCAATAGTCATTGGGCAACATAGAACTTGCTTTTCTCAGTAGTCAGAAGTCCGACTGGGCAAGTTGGAGATCTTAGATCATCATCATCATCATCATCATCATCATCATCATCAGCTGTCGTGTAGAGCAGTGTTTTCATATTACACGATACAGTCTGCATATTAAAGGGGGATACCCATTTCCATGGACTGAACATGCCAGAAAGCACCAGAAACCTATTTAACAATATGTGCAACCAAGAACTTTTTCTACCCTTTTTATTTGCTACCATGGGCAGATTCAAATTCTCAATATGGAAAACCTCCACTGGATGTATAAAAGGATCAATAAAAAACAATGGAAACAAGATGTTTAATGAGGGATAAATGTGTCATTAACAGAGTGAAATAATCCAACATGAAAATGAGACTTTAACATTTCCCAAGGTATATTTACTATTTTTGAATAACTTAACACTAAATGGATATTTTTGTACCATTCTTTTTTTACTGTTTTTATTTAATACATTTATTTTAATTTATGTTGAAACCGTTTTGGCAATGTCGAATAAACATAGTTCAAGTTTGTGGAGTATGGTGCTCTTTAAAAATAGCTATGATTGCCATCTTAGTTCTTCAAGTTAGCCCAAAATGATACATATAAATGCTAAAACTGATCTATTCTTTTATTATGGCCTATCAATTATTAATCTTTGTTTGTGCAGCAGATGGTGCTACATTTTCTCACATTTAAAGCAAGCAGGAAAATGTCACACATTTTTATTCCTTTATCTATTTATTTACTGTCAATTCTGCATTCAAGCTGAAATAAATGTGTCAATACTACTGCTTATGCATGTAAAGACAGGAGTTTTTAGTTTGTTTTTGTTTGTTTGTTGTTTTTGTTTCTTGTCTTTTTTTATTAAAATCATTAACATGTAAACATAGCTTCTGACCTTAAATGGGTGAAAAATACTATAATTATAATTACTAATTGAGAAAAATACTTCAATCTGAGGTAGTTTTAAAAGACCTACCCGTATCGAGAGGTACATTCCCAGCACATATTTTTTACAGCAAATTTTAGAAAACTTATTTACGTCATAAGGAACTGGAGCAGATATATAAACAATAATGATGCATCAAAATCAATGTTGCGGTCAATCGCTCACCCATTTCTGACTGGACCTAATATTTATAAAGCACAAATAACTTGAAATAACTGTTGTGAATTCATGGGGGTCTTAGCTCTAGCAAGTTTTTAATAAACCGGAAAATGCTTTAACACCGTCCATGTCACTCGTTTACCGGCCAGCGTTTCCCCTCCCAATATGGCGGAGGCTTTGACGTATCTGTAAATCCGTGATTCAGTGCGAGTCATTTAAAACCTGCACACAGACTCGGCAGTTTTTGTGACGCAACCAGGATTCGAACCCGAGTCTGAAGCTTGCTACTCCACAAAATAAAATAAAATAAAATAAAATAAAATAAAGCCTGCTACTCCCCCGCAGAGGGACAGGCGCTTTGACGTAGCTCTCCGCGGCGTAACCCGGAAGCAAATAGTCACGTGTCATATCAACAAATCTGTCCTCATGGAGTTCCATGTGCAGGTTCAGGTATTTGTTTGATCCAAATAGGGAGCCTTTTAATCATTTGGGTTGTTTTTGTTGACGTTTTATTGTCGCCGGTTTGAGTTAGCTTCGTTGAGCTCCTTTTTATCCAACTGTTCGTAGAAATGAAAGCGGGGAAATGGAAGCAGAACAGCAAGAAGAAAGGGAACGCGGTCTTACAGAAATACATGAGTGCAGTGGGCGAGTTTCTTAAAAGTAAAAGTGGTCAGGATCAGGAAGAAGCCGACGGGGACCAGAGATTGCGAGCTGTGAAAACCAAAAGCAGAAAACAACTGCGCAAAGAAAAGAGAAGACTGAAAAAAGCCAAGAAGAAAAGCCACTATGAAGGAAAAAAGAGCGTCGGTGTTGCCTCCGATGTTGGTGAGAAGTTGGATGGCGGGTCTGAAAGTCAGCCCCTGGGTCAGAAGAAGAAAACCGATAAATCAAAAACACAATCAAAGAAGGCTCCCCCAGAGAAATCAGACTCGTCTGGATCCAAATCCTCCTCCAAGAAAGGCAAGAAAACGAACAAGCTCCAAGAATCCAGGAAAATGGCTCTGCAGGAGGCAAATGAGCAAGAGGACAGGGAGATAAAGAAGTTGGAGCGATGCCTGGGATTGAACAGAAGGAAAAACAAGAAAAGTCTCCCTCAGTCCTTTGTGAGCGATGGACTGGATTACATCTTGGGGGTGCTTGACTCCGGCTCATCGGGAGCGAGGATGTACGAGGAGGAAGACGAGGACATGGACACTGCTAAGGAGAACTTTGAAAAGCTAGACGAGGAAGACTCCTCCATGTCAGACGAAGACGAGGAAGCTGAGATGGAGAGCGAGGGAAGTGAGGGTGCTGAAGAGATAGAGAGCGAGGAAGATGAAGATGAAGAGGCGGACGTGGAAGAGGAGGAGACGGACGATGGCAGCGAGATCAACCAAAGTGATGCTGATGATGCTCCGGACGCTGAAAGCGAGGAGGAAACCGAGAGGCGACCTCCCCATCCTGACGCCACGCCGCAGGCCGTGAGTTCAGATTCCCAGCGTGGCCGTTTTGTGGTTTTCCGGCATTAACCTCTGGTCGATGGTGTCCGTTCTCTTGTTGCTCACAGGGCCCCGCAAGGAGCGGCAAGTACGTCCCGCCTCAGCTGCGAGATGCCGGAGATGACAGACGCAAAGCTGAGCTGGAGGCGCTGAGGAGGAAAGTGAAAGGCCTGCTGAACAGGTGACGCTGCTGCATCCAGACAGGGGGGGGGGGTCCACTGTGTGGCCCGGGGGCAATTCGTGGCCCCTGTGCTGATTTTGTGCGGCCCGCCGAATGAATTTCAAAAAGGATTTGGCCAACCATCGCTGTTGGCTTTATGCAGCTGGAAACTTTTTATTTTTAATTAGGGTCAATTTGTCTTGTAATGAGCATACTTTTTACATGCGCTTTAATGTCATAGTAAATAGTGCAACTTTAACCCTGATTTGAATTATGTTAATAAAATAGGCACCATCACACCATCATGACTGTTTCTATCATGTGGTTGAAGCTTGGATGTAATTAGGTGTTGCCACCTCCAAAGCTTCCCATACCCGAGCTCGTCGTCTTCAGGGAGGTACTCGGTTCTCACCGGTGTGACGTTTTCAGGCTGAGCGAGCCCAACATGGCCTTCATCTGCGGCCAGCTGGAGGAGCTGTACATGAGCCGCAGCAGGAAGGACATGAGCGACACCCTGACGGACGTGCTGCTGGCGGCCTGCGTCACGCCGACCCGGATGCCCGACAGGCTGCTGATGGAGCACGTGCTGCTCGTCAGCATCCTTCATCACGCCGTGGGGCTGGAGGTGAGGGTCTCCCGTTCTGGGCCTCCAGATCTTGACGTAGTTGTTTTTTTTTTCTTTTAAATGAACTTTGGTTATTTTGTTATTGGTTTGGACCTTTTTGTTTAATATTTTCTTTCTTTACATATTTTAACTTCTGAGTTTAAGCTCTTTGGAATAATTGAACAGCAATGAATATTTACCCCAGTTATCTATTATATTCTCACAGGTTTGCGTTTAATTTTGTATTTTTTTATCTATCACTAGGATAACATTTATAAGTAAACTGAATTTCCCTTTGGGGTTATTGTACAGGTCTCACACCTGGTCTTAAATAGTCGGTTAAGGGTTAAAGTTTTGATTTAAGGGGTTTCCAGTTGAAAATAAAGTCCTATTTTTCAGAGTTTATTCCCAGCCGCATTGTAAACATGATAAATGTTTCAGTTTATGGATTTTTTTACCCCTTCCAGTTCATTTTTTGTCATATTTCAAAATAAAATATGCACATAGAGGTGTTGTCTTCATCTGTCTGACTATCCATCCATCCATCAGTCAAACCATCCATAATACTTCTGTCCATTTAGACATTAACCATTCCTTCCTTCCATCCGTCCTTCCTTCCTTCCATCCATCCATCAGTCCTTGTCTGTCCATCCATATGGACTTTGGGCTTTATTGGTCCGAAAATTAAAACCTGAGCTCCATGGGGGCTGAATTCTGACTGGTATTTTTTACTAGGAAAATGTGTAGGAACCCTGGATGTACTATTTAACTTAATTCATCCGCGTTCTCTTAGACGTATGGGCAGGTTTAGTTCGTGCTACGTGCCACTGTCTGCTGACCACATTGTGTCCCGCTCCAGGTGGGAGCCCATTTCCTCGAGACGGTGGTGCGCAGGTTTGACGAGGTCTACAGGAGCGCCAGCGAGGACAAAGAGTGCGACAACCTGGTCGCCGTCGTCGCTCACCTCTACAACTTCCAGGTGGTGCACTCTGTCCTCATATTTGACATTCTGAAGCTGCTGGTGGCAGCGTTCACAGAGAAGGACATCGAGCTGGTTCTGTTTGTGCTGAGGACCGTCGGCTTCGGCCTGAGGAAGGACGACGCTCTCGCTCTCAAGGAGCTCATCGCCGAAGCTCAGCGCAAGGCCGGCGACGTGGGGGCAAAGTTCACGGATCAAACCAGGGTAGCTCGCTTTTCTGACATCAGCGGATCTCAAGTTGATAAATTTTTGTTTTTGTTTTTTATGTGTAAACCTAAGAGGCCGCTAGAAGATGTAACTTTTTCCTCCAGGTGCGTTTCATGCTGGAGACCATGTTGGCGTTAAAGAACAACGACATGAGGAAGATCCCGGGCTACGACCCCGAGCCTGTGGAGCGGCTCAGGAAGCTGCAGAGGACGCTGGTGGGTGATGACCATGCATGCGTTAGTAAAACTGCAGCCGGGCTGTCAGGGTTTCCCACACTTTTTTTTTTTTTTTTTTTACTGTGATTAAAATTTCCATTTTTAAACAGTTTTTGAATACAAAAGCAAAATTTAACATTGCATAAGTTACAGCGATTGATGGGCAGGCAGGCGGATGAATGCATACAGGTTTTAAAGAATGGCGTAAGGAACATAGTCTGGAAATCTAAATATTTCCCCATATTGTATTTTTCCACATCTCTCCAGAAAATATGAAATATTTAAATCTAATTCCAGTTTTTCCCCACTACATAAGGATCCTTGTTTTTAAAACTACAATTTGCAGTATTTTATTTTACCAGCAGGTGGCACCAGAGTCCCACTTTCATAGCCTCCGAGTCAAAAGTGCTGATATAACGTTCAACATGACGTTTTAGACTCTACTTTTGTGTTTTAAAGCTGTTGTGAACCTTTTACACGAGTTCAGCGTCACTAATCGCTGGTGAATGTTAATACTCAGATCCACGGCAGCGCTTCAGGCAGTGATCTGAAGCTGAGGGTGTCTCTGGAAAACATCCTGAAAGCGGAGCAGGTGGGCCGCTGGTGGATCGTCGGCTCGTCGTGGAGCGGGGCGCCCATGATCAGCAAACAAGACGACCCGACGTCAGAGCAGACTGCCGCCGAAGGACAGGTAGAGCAACGGAGCTGCATGGCCGGAACGATTGGATCAATACCACCAAGCCAATCTGCCAGTCTTTTTTTTTACAAATTATTCACCCCCTTTAAAGTTTTTTCACATTAATTGTTGGCACAAAAAGACACTTCTGTGTGTTTTATGTGGGCTTCTTTCTGACAGAGCAACTCAAAGTGGTGCATAGTTGTGAATCGGAAGGAAAGTCATGCATGATTTTCCAAGTGTTTTGTAGCCTAAGACTGGTTCTCTGCCAGGACTGGCCTGTTTTTACCTTGACTTACCTGTATCCACCTTTAGTTGCTCAAGGAAGTGGACCCTCAGCTTGTAGGGATGGTCTGTTTCTTCCGCCACACAAGCTTTGCAAGAAAGTCAGAAATGGTCATTGGTGTGTGTGTGTGTGTGTGTGTGTGTGTGTGTGTGTGTGTGTGTGTGTGTGTGTGTGTGTGTGTGTATTATGATTTCAGTAACATTTTGAGTTGGGAGATTTTAGAGGAAGTTCCCCCTTTTTTTAACTTTTACTGTACATAATATTTGATTGGAATTACATATCAGTTTAATATTATAGAACATTTAGCTAACTATATACAACGATAGAAGGTATGAGAAGGTACAAATCTTAAATGAATGTGTTATTTGAGGCATGCATTCAGAACAACTTTAGTTCTGCATGTACGAAAGTTCAACGATCCTGTGCAAACAGATAACCGAACAGATAACGCTGAATGTTTTTTTTTTTCCCTCTTTGCTGTCTTTTCTTTCCTCCAGTTCAGCCATAAGGTGTTAGAGCTGGCGAGGAAACAGAGGATGAACACGGAGGTCAGGAGGAACATCTTCTGTGTCCTTATGACCAGTGAGGACTACCTGGATGCTTTTGAGAAGTTGCTTAGGTTCGTTTCAGCCGACCACTGATCCTTTCATAGGGATCATTTCTCCCTATTTTAAGCTATATTTTCTGTGTGAATCTCTTTTTTTTTTTTTTTTGCCCGGCGAAGGATGGGTCTGAAGGACAAGCAGGAGAGAGAGATCGTCCACGTTCTGATGGACTGCTGTCTGCAGGAGAAATCCTTTAACGCGTTTTACGCCGTTCTCGGAGAGAAGTTCTGCTCCCAAGATCGACGCTTCCAGGTACGGATAGTGCAAAGCGTGTAATACACCATATCATAAATGCATAGTTACACTAGGGCTGGACGATAATTCAATAACGATATATATCGATCGATAGATGTATATCGATGAAAGAAGAATGGGTCAATAAAAAGTTCAATAGAATAATAGTTTTCCTTCCTTTTGCTTCGTAGCCATATAGGTTAATTTTACAGTCATTACATCCTCCCAACCAATCACAACGCAGACACAGGTATGCTCCGCCCCCTTCAAGGAGTTCAAAGAGCACACGTTCTTTTTTTCTTTTTTAAAAACTTGCAGTTTTGGTAAAAAGTTGCTTGAATAAAGGGCTGAGTTTGAATTCATTGTTTGTGTGTTCTTTATCTAAACACTGGTCGCTAAGCAACAGCATAAAATGACCAGGGCTGCACTTAAAATACATGTTTTTAATTTGTTGATATAATTATCGATATTGATCAATATGATTTCTATTTTATCGATGTGCTTTTTTATCTATATCGTCCAGCCCTGAGTTACACATTATTACAGTTTGAAACAAAATTTCTAAAGTTTAACCTATAATTAGACAATAGAAGAAAATTAGCGGTCAGCTATGAATTAACTGTGTTCGCCTAATGATACGTTACATGAAGTTAGCGTAGCTTGCTAAGTCACGTTAAAAAGATACTGAAGGAAGCATCACTTGTTGTGATTACTGTGCTTTTTTTATGTCCTGTTATTTGAATTACTGGATGTTGTTGGGGACCTTTTGAGGGAAACAGTTTCAGCTGCATTTGAACGTATGAAAAGTGCCGCGTAAATAACCACTTAGGCATTTAAGCGGCCACCCAGTCTGTGTTTGTGCGCGATCTGCTTGCGTCCTCCAGTTCACCTCTGCAGCGTGGGAGACCCTAACACCTCTCCGTGCTGCTTTGGGTGCAAACAATGGGGCTGGGAGACCACACTTCCTACATTACTGCCATGTTGGCCAGCAGCTCATATCAGAGACCGGTGGCCATTGTCCTCATCAAAGAGCGTTAGCTGGGAATGTTTGCTCTTCACGTGTAAACTGGATGGAGATGCAGTCACTTACTGTTTCTGAGGGTTAACCTTTGGCCTCGAATGATGTCCAGGTTTACCTCCCAGTTCTGAGGGAATCATCCGACGTTCGGCTCTAAAAAGGGATTATTGAAGATATAGAATAGCTACAAAAGAAACAGTTGCACCATGTTTTTGCAATTCTTTTTTAATATTCCTTTCTAAGAAACTGAATATTAGGTTCTCATTAGTTGTAATCCATGACTCCATTAGGGGAAAAAAAAACAATTTGAGTTACATTTCTTTAAAACTGAGTTGGTTTTATTAGCAGAGCGCATTATTCTGAAAGAAGTCGGAGCCGAAAATTGATTGAAAGTGTATCGGGCATGTTGATTATGATGACTTTAAAAGAATGAGAAGGTCTGGTTCTGAAGGAGAAAATTATAAAGTGTTAAAGGGATGATGAGCACATGTTAATAGTTTATTCCTATGGATGGATGTGTTCACTAATATGTGCTGAAACCCTCGCCTGTGTAACTCACTTTTCCTTTATTTGTTTGCTGATTGATAAAATGTAAATCCAAGTTTTTGCTTTGCTAGATGACGTTCCAGTTCTCCTTATGGGACAAGTTCAGAGAGCTGTCTAACCTGCCCAGCGGCGCATTTAGCAATCTGGTCCAGTTGGTGACTCACTTCCTTCAGAGGAAATGCCTCTCACTCTCCATCCTCAAAGTAAGTCATTTGTGTTAGCGTGTTCAGTTAGAAATCCGATAAAACATGCCTTTTGCGCTGTAATTCCTCTTTCTTTGTGTAGGTGATAGAGTTTGGGGAGTTGGATAAGCCCAAGGTGCGCTTCCTACGTCAGGTGCTGACGAAACTGCTCAAAGAAACCGAGCCGGAGGAGATAGCCGGCATATTTGGGAGGTGAGCCGCTGTTTCTTTGCAGGTTTATATCAGATAAACGGTAAACGTTAATGCTGTCACAGGTTAAACATACTGAATTACTAGATTTATCGTGCCTCTTACTATACAATCCCTTTCAAAAGTATTCCTACTCCCTGTAAAGTAGATTTTGTCACATTACAACCAAAAAGTTTATTGTATTCTTCTTAGGATACCACAAAAAGTGAGGATTGCCGTTGTATTCATCCCCTTCATAGTTCGGTAAATAAAGTCCACCTTGTGTGATCTAATGTCGGTATGAATGCATCTGCTTCCTGAAGGCCTTAGACGTTTGTTAGAATCAGACTCGGCTTTATTTGCTGAATGAAGCTGAAGAATGTCGTCATCGGCGCTAATAGAGGACAATTGGTTTGTCCTCCATTGTCTTCACTTTGTAGGATTTCCCGGGTTCTTCCTGGTGTTTCTGTCCAATAATGGAATATGTCACTATGCCACAAAGCTGAGCTTCTCTTATTGGTTGACTCCAGAAGTTCAGATTTCCCAACTCCTGCGTCTGCCACTTCGGCCGCAAGTCGACGCTTGAAATCTGCATCAAAACACACGCCGCCGCATAGGGGTGGACAATAATTCAATATCAATATATATCGCAATATGACTTTATTCATTAACGGCGATATGACATTTCTGAGAGTTCATTATCCATCACGGTCTATGGTTACAGCATTTGTCACTGACTGACTTCTGGGTTTTATGTAGTTTTATGCGTTTTATTTTTTAAAGCAAATATTTCTAAAATGTTATATTGAAGGAGTTTTATAAACATGACAAAATACTTGTCCTAAGTTTGTACAGGCATCTGTTGGGGGCATTCTTGGCAGTCCTTCCGAGGTATTTATCTTGCTTATGTCGATATCGTAATCTTATTGTATCGACCGAAATTAAGAAATGTATCGCGATATAAGTTTTGGCCTTAAAGTCCAGCCCTAGCGCCAGACCAGACGCGTGACATGTGCCGCAGGAGCTGCCGCACGGACTTTCCATGAAAACCAGACGTCCCTCAAACCGCGTTTGGTCTGAACTCAAAAGTTTGAGTGCCCAAACAAGCACTTCAGTTTCACTTTGCTCTTAATGAAGACATTTCAAATATGAATATATAAGAAGGGAAATAAAAATAAATGTTTGTTTTTTTTTTACAAAAAAGTCTTTTTATTTATATGGAAAAAATCATTAATGAACAAAACCGAGGAACGCAGCAGACAGTAAAGTTACGGAGGGTTAGGTTACAAACCATGAATACCCCCACAGAGCACCGTTCAATTTGTTATTCAGAAATGGTAACGACTACTAAGGCATGTTTGCTTAACTGAACTAACAGCCTGGGCACGGAGAGCACTGACCTGAGAAGCAGCCCACAGACAACAAGGAAAGGCAACGATGTTGAGCCAAATCCTGTTTGCAAGTTGCCACAAGCCCTCTGGGGAACTTGGCAGACGTGGAAGAAGATGCTGCGGTCACACGAAATTCACCCAGAAAGCAAAAAGTAGCAGAAAAGTATCAGATAACCTAGTCGTGAACTAACCATCCACGTGGCGAAACATGGTGGTGGTGGCAGCATCATGCAGTGGTAACGGGCATTTGCACCAGGGACAGAGACGCTAGTCAGAGCTGATGGAGCTAAATGCATGGCTGTCCTGAAAGATGGATAACCTGCTGGAGGCTGCAGCTGGCTTGGAACTGGGGTGGAGGTTCATCTGCCGGCAGAGGAGTAAATATAAGATAAGCTTTATTGATCTCACAGTGGAGAAATTCACTTGTCCCATCGGCTCAATAGTCAAAAAGTCAGAAGAGGGTGTCAAAGTAGGTAAGTAGAATCAGTTAGATACAGTTATACAGCTATATACAATATACAATTCTGTACACTCCTATGTATAAATATGTTATTGCACATATGTTATTATACAGTTTATACAGGACTATTGCACAGGCTTATTGCACAGTTTATACAGTTTATACAGGATTTGCACAGGCTTAATGCACGGATTGTAGCACCTTGTTTAAATAGCTTATTGCACATAAGTTATTACAGTTATTGTTGCAGCTATGGTGCGTGGTTGCAGTCGTTACTCTAATAGTAGGTAGCAGCAGGAATGAGTGACCTTTATAACATAATAATATAACACCGTAATAATAATATATAATAATAAAATATAATATAATATACCACCATTATATAATATAATATAATAAAGTATAATAAAATATACCACCAGGGCTAGACTGGTTTAGATCAAAGCACATTTGTTTGTTAGACTGGCCTAGTCAAAGTCCAGACCCAAATCGCAAGACTTTAAAATATGTAAGTTCTCCTTTCAGTCAGACTGAGCTTGGATGCCTGTTTTGTTTAAAGAAACTTTGAGCCTATGGATCATTTTACTTATCCTTTAGAACTATGCATCATTTTGTGTTGGCCTAAAGGTGCAAACACGAGCGAGACGTTTGGACTGAGCGATTTACATTTTATCCCTTTTGTAAAGGAGCTTTCAAGACCGGGTTAGCGGTCCGAGATGCACAGGACACGTTTAGAGTGATGCGAACGGCACGATTTGGAGAAACAAAGCGAAGCAAAACTGCAAACAGTGTGGTAGATGCATTACCAGAGCGAAGCAAAACTGTGAAAACCTGAACTGTTCTGTCAATTTGCGTCGCTTTAAGGGTCCTCCTCGTTCATTTATTTACGCACATTTTTTGTTTATATCTTACATATTTAGACAGTACAGATAGGCTATATTTCTATTGAGCAATGATGGATTTACTCATCAAAAACCCCTGTAGTTGGCGTCCCAGGGGGAGATCTGTCTCCCGCAGAGCAGCAGGTCCTCATGTTGGGTCCTGGAAAGACGAAAGTCCTGCTGGAAGCGACCGTCATCCAGACGCAGCTACAGGCTGTGGCACTCACCAAATCGGGTGCGTCTCCGGAGGATCTGGTGGACCCCGGGGGCGTTGTTCAGCTGTCCACTTTACAAGCGTCACCGTAACTCGCTCTGTAAAATCCACCACCGCCGCGACAATGGCTGCGTTTTTCAGCCGCGGATTGTTTGCAAAAGTAAAGCTAACTGTCAAGCTACCAACGGCAGGCGATCCAGGTGAAAAATCACCTGGATGGCGTTCGGTGTGAGCATACCTTAAGACAAAGCAAAAATCCCAATAAGATTTATATAAGGTTTTGGCTAAAATGATAAAATGTTAATCCCAGGGGGGGTCATTTTAAATGTCATTTTAAACAATACAAAAGCTAAAATGACAGCTCATATAAAATGTTTCTCCTTTTTTGCTTTGACATCTTTTTAATGTCCGAGAACAAATGTCTCTCGTTTCTCTGTTTCACCAGGATCTCAGGTATTCCTAAATTGGGCATGCTGCGCGAGGGCTTGAAGCTTTTCATCGGCCACTTCCTCCTGAAGAACTCCCGGTCTCAGGGGCCGGCCGAGCACGCCGCATTGCTGCAGGAGCGCGCTGAGGTCGCCACCAAAGCAATGGAGACCAAAGACGCCAAGCTCAAACTGTGAAACAGACCCGAAGTGTGTGCTGTGATAGGCGTGTTGGGCAGAAACAAATCCACAAGGAAAGGCCTAAAAACACACAAATGGAGTAAAAATGTTAGTGTAGTGTTGAAATGCAGCGCTGAGATCCACTTCTGGAGTTCAGCTACATTTGGCATTCTCTGATTTGTTTGCAATAACTAAAGATTTATGTTTTATCTGTAACCTACATTATCAGAATTATCTGTGTATATTTGTTTATAAAAAAAAATCCCATTTCTCCACATAACTATTTCCTGACATCTTGTTTAATTTCATTTTCCTTTGTCTTGGTATTTTAGCATGTTTGCCCTCTTGGAGGCTGTGTGCACTCAAGTTTGACTTTGTTGTGTGTGTTCTTTATATTCCCAGCAAAAAAAAAAGTTTTTACACCCTAAACTCAACTGATGCTTTGACCCTTCCTTTTTTTTTTTTTTAGTTTTCCACTTTGCTGTGTTTTTTTGTTTTTCTCTTTGACTTCAGCAGCGTCGCTCTGTGTTTACACGCCCTGATAATATGACCCGGGGACGCTGAAAATGGCCTGTCCTGTTTGCCTGCTGACACCGGTATATTTCCCACATGGTTGGCATAGCAGAGTCATTCTGTTACATTTGATGCTCCTATAAATTAGCTCAGTTGATGCCTGTATTATTCTAAAGCCAGAGGGCGGGCAGCCAGAGGCCGGTGGGGTTCGGGAACCGGCCACCAGGGTCAACCACATCAAATGTTTGTCACTAGTTCATAAAAGAACTGATGGGAAGTCAGGGCTTTTTCCATTTAAAGCCATATATGCAATGATGGCTAAAACGTTGGGAAAAAAATAGATTAAGGTAAAAGTATTTATACCCCTCGATCCTTTTCACATTTTATTATGTTACAGCCACGTCCATCAAAACTTTTATTTTTGGGTAATTTTGAACAAGAGGGGAAGTAATTGATGAAATTGAGAAGTGAACAGGGTTTGGTTTTAGACCCCATTTACTCTAACTCTTAACTAAAAAAAGGGCAACAATTACCTTCAGAAGTCACCGTAAAATATCCTCAACACACCTTTGCTACTATGAAACACAGTTGCAGCACCATCATCCTGTGGGGATGCGTTTTCCAGCATGGAGAGCAAAGCAGGTCACTGTTGATAAAAGGACTGATACCCCCAACACAGGTGACAGCACACCCCCAGGACTTTCTGGATGCTGTAGGTTTTCCATAAGGGAAGATTGACATTGTGGTTGTTGTCCTTCCCCACTTTGCTTAACCTCATACTACAACCTCACATGGGAGATGTGATACACTGGAGATCCATAGGGCTTTAGGTCGGAGACGGTCCGGACAGGAAGCGGTGGAGCCTCAATCACCCAAATTGTAAATAACTCAGATACATGGGATGGAGGATGGGGTGGTCTGCCTTGGTGGTAGGAGGATGACCTTGGGGGCTTCATCTTGGCCTCCCTTGGGCTTGATTTGTTTTATTAAAATGTTGCATGTTAAATGTATCGTTCACCAGGTAAAATGTTGTTGTTGTCTCGCAGATATTTTTTGACCTAAAGATCCTGGCCCGCTTGACATAAACTTTGGACGCGTCTGGTTTAGATCAAAAGATATGAAAATGTTAGAGCGATCCATACATTGCACCTAACATGAATCATCTTCAACTTTCAATCTATCACATAAAATCCCAATAAAATACATTAAAGTTTGTAGTTGTGACATGACATAAACTCAAGTTCACGGTGTATGAATACTTTTTGAAGGGTAGCGTCAATTTTACGTGGGATTACTATTTCAGTGCACTGTAGGACAGAAAGACAACAGGGGAGAGCAATATTGGGTGAGAAATTACTGGTGAAAGAAAGTAGATCTGTCAGCTGACAGTATCTTGAGTTTTACCGGCTGACCTTGCGCTGAACTTTAGGTTAGCCTGCTAAAGCAAACAGCTGAAGATAACCAACAGATTACTCAGTAAACCTTGTATAAATGGTGTGAAAAGTTCTCAGGCATTGCTGTCGATTAACAGTGATCGCCGTAAGGAACACAAAAATCCTTTAGGTGTGACGCATTGCACTAGATATGCTCTAAAAATCAACCCTTTCAGTTAATAACATGACAAAAAAAGGTGTTGGGAAAAGAAGCTTTTATTATACCCAGTAGACTTTAGAGACAATTTATCGCCTATATAGTAACATGTCATGGAGAGTTTTTCCTCTTTTGTTTAGGTGTTATGTTGTAAATCATCATTTAATCCAGACTTTTCTAGATTTTCACCTATATACCCATGTGTATCATAATCAAATCCGTCTTTCATTTGCATTTACTTCTTGACATGAAATAATTGTCTTTGTTAGCAATAGCTTCCAGTTCATTCTATCCAGGGAAGTCTCGGTCGTTGCTTGGCGGTCTTTTGGAGTCGCTCTGCGCCCCTTGCAACTTAAATGCTTTAAAATCTATGGCACAATCTGTTAAAAGTCGCTCCTCCACCATAGTTTTCATGGAAATCGGCAGATCAGATGGATTGCTGCGCCTCCTGTGACGTCATCAACCCAGACGCATACAACTAAAACTGGCAGTTCTCACTCTTCAGAGTCTATAGTAACAAAAATGTTTATTTCATGAAATTCTATGATAGAAATCTATACCTCATTACTCATTGCTGTTTTTTAAATGTAATTGAAGATTTGTTTGCGGGTGGGGTGGGAGATGCCACTGTAGCCTTTAAATTAGACAGGTTCTTTGACTATCTTCCATTCTTCTTTATCTAACCTTAGAGTTTAAAGAGAAACTTTTAAATAGATCTTGCAGTATTCATAGCCGATGATCTTACCTGAAAACCTTTCCAGTCTCGGAAACGAACCTCCTGCAGCATCCATCTTTTCCGCCTCTTTAAAGGGCGTATTAATACGAGCCTATTGCCGGTGTGGTGTGAAATGTTTCTTCTGTCTGGCTGCCTGCTCGCTGTTTGCTCTCACTGGCCGTTTGCACAGATCCGACAGCGCTATTAACAGTGATTCCCATGACCCGAGCTGTCAGAGCAAAGAGAGGCAACACAAGGCTCAAACACTCCCTGTAAATCATGAATGAGCCACTGTGTTTCTGTGAAGAAGAAGAAAAAAAAAAAAGATAAATGCGCCAAAACATTAACGGGTTTTAATTTTAAATAATACTACAAAAAAACAAACATATTTTACATTATTTGCAGGAAGATAAAAGCCAAACAATTATTTCTGCATGCATTTTCTATGAGCAATTTATTGTACAAATACATCATAGAAAAATATTTTTCCCCGTCATTTGTCAAATCTATGTGAATATTTATTGTACGGCTTCTAACAATGTTTTTTTTTTTTTGCTGACAAACCAAACATAACATCAGAATCTCGCTCTTTTTTCCCCGGCTTCATGCAGTTTGTGTGCGCACGCGCAATTGGCATAGTCTAAATAAAATGCGGGTCCTCTGATTTATTGCGTCTTTGTTTTTTAACATCAGAGTCAACATTTTTTGCGTTTTTTATAAGAATGTTGACGGATTACATGCATTCGCATTTAGTTTTTTTTCTTCCCTTTTACAGTATAGCGTCCCAGAGTCAGTAGGGTTGGAGATGCGCTCGCCGCTCAGTTAGGGCTGCGGACTGGCGTCGCTGTTGTGATTCCGCTCCTCGTCCGAAGAGCAGTCCGACGAGTTGTACAAGAAGCTTTCGCCCTCCTCGTCGTCGCTGTCCCTGAAGTCTCTTATTCTGCCGTTTTTTGAGTCCGTCTTGCTGTGATAATCCGACTGTTCGAGTCCGTCTGGTTTCTCCTGGCCGCTCTTGCTGGAGCCTTTCTGCTTCTCTGCCTCCTGGGCGGCCTGCTCCTTGGCCTTCTTGCTCCTCTTCCATTTCATGCGTCTGTTCTGGAACCAGATTTTCACCTGATGAGAAGAGGAGTCAAAAGTTCATCTGACAGGAGCGTCAAAGACATCGTTTTTGGGGCAGCTTTCCATTTACGCCATCTTTCATGTCGTTTTTTCCTCTTTTTGACAGTAATAACTTCATTTTCAACGCTTAGAAAAAAAATCTCCTCACAAAAGGGAACAGAGAAAAAGAAATGCATACAAATTTAATACGACAGATTACTGTCTTTCCCACTCACCATTCGCCCCCATGTTTCCACATCCAGTTAATATGAAATTGTACGTTAACACAACACATAAACTATATTTTAAATGTTACGTTTATTCCCCTCTACAATAATGCATACAAAATGTAACTGATAAAGCAGGTCTTATTTTTAAAGGTCATTCTGTCACTGTACAGACTATCAAAAATAACTAAAAAAGGTGTGTAAAATTAGCTGTCCGCTTAGCTATTTTAATGCAGAAAGAAAAAAACCTCAACCATCTTATTTAATGTACTTTGTTATTTTATTGAACGTATAATGTTACGTAGCGGCAATTATTAATCAATGTCATCCTATTTTGAGGGGATCCAGCTGGACTTTTTAGTAGCTGATGTAAAATTATGAAACAGGAAATTTGTGAATTTCTAGTTCTTCCCAAGGCTAAACTGTTGGTTTCTTCTTTACAATGTGTTCAGGCTGGAATTAGACTGAACACATTATTTTTTATTTTATTTTTTTGGGGGGCAAAATAAGGCAAGGATTGGCTAACCCTAAATACCAAGCCATTAAAGGGTAAACTGTTATTCATTTTACATTGGAAAGAGATCTCTCTTTTTTTGGCCTTTTTTTCACTGACCGTTTCCCATTTACTGGTGTTGCCATGTAATTTGTGTATAGCCTGTTAAACTGCAGAACAAACCATTAAAATGTGCTAAATATGCACAAAAGTCACCAATCAACCCTTCTGAACTCAAATGTCAGGTGGATTGTCACTAAAAAAATAAAAGAAAATCTGATCTGATCCAACTTTAGTCCTTTTCAATTATGTTGCTGTATATAATTTTCTATATGCCTTTTTAAAATATGGGTCATTGGTGATCTGAGGTGCCACGGGATGTCACTGGGGGTACTTTTCTGAATGATAAAAGCTAAAATAGACAATGGAAGAATTTGGAAAAAGTGCAGCTGAAAAATGACTGAAGTTATCAGGATTTATGACAACAGAATAATAAAAATGCTGAAATTCCTTCATGGCTATTTTTTTTCTTTGTGCTATCCCAAAAAAACATGGTTGCATTTAGCCTTCATTTGAAGAACTTTCCAGAGGCGCCCCCCTTTATTTCATTAAAGCAAACCAATCCCAAAAATGGGCTGATGCTGGGTGCCTTTTTGGTAGAGTTGAGGTATGACAAAACAGAAACAGGAATTTCTTCCAGTGGAGAAAAATGTCATATGATAGACATAGAAAACACAGCATTGCCATCCAAAAAGATATTTGGTCAAACTAGATTTTTATCTGCACAACAAAAATAAATTTTAAAGTGTATTGATCATCAAAGATTGTATATAATGTTGAACACCTAAAACTTTTGATTAGAGAATAACTATGTCTCAGTTAACAGTTCAAGGCTGATAAGTTAATATGGTTTGAATATGGAATGATAGTAAAAGGTTAACTAGTCATAACACCTCTGGTTGGGAAGGATTATGTGTTGGAGCAAAAATTAAATTCTGTATCCAGCAGCTAGTTTGCCAATAGTGCTAAGTTAAGCTTGTTAACTCTGTAAAAACTAATGTGAAATTGTTTTTACTATTTCACTAATGTTTTATACCTTACAAACAGATGTGTCTTTTGTGACATTAGTGGACAAACCATATCAGCAAAATTGACTCAGTTGTTAGACTTAAACAAATGCAATTAAGTATATTTTAGCAGTTAAACTTACATGTTGACTCCGACAGATTAAAATTTACACCAGAAATGCATGAACATTGTTTTACTAGTTGTATTAATTAAGTTCAAACACTTTGTTTTAGTAGAGCATTAAAAAAATGTCAAGCTCTGATTCTCTCTGTTGTTTTTTTAATGGCAATATAGTTGCCAATTAATTAAAGTCATCTGACCAATGAGTTTGGCTTTTCCCACAATAACTGCTACATCATTCTAAAAGTTTCAGAACAAGGAACAAAATTTGCTGAATAGACACAGAAAAGATGGCATTGCCTTAAATTTAAACAAACAGAAAATGTGGTTATAAGCTAACGTCTCCGTTTAGGTTAGCTTTGATCGTGGACCTACACTACAAAAAGGGTTTTCAAATTGTTGCCTAGTAAAATTGTGTAAAATTAAACCAAGGAAATTGGTTTGAACATATAATGTTCAATAATTGTTACATTTCAAAATTATCTACTTTTTTGGGTAACAAATTCATTTCAAACACCTTCATTAGAATTTCACTGATGGTGATCATTTACTTAGCCCCAATTTTGATTTGTGTCTGGCATGGAACGGCTAATATGATCATGTGCATTGTATTATGATTGAATTTATCGACTAAATTAAGTGCTACATGTAGTAGTGAAGAAAGTTTCTGTGTTGCAGCAAGAACTTATGTGTTTATCCAGATTTAGCTAGCTTAGCAATAGCGGCGACGCTAAGGTAAAATTTCCAAGTAAGCTAAACTCCTTTATTTTGAGGTAATCGTCAAAAATTAACACCACTTCTTAGCTGTGGTTGTTACGTAAGCGTTTTTTACACCCCCTTGGTAAAATAGATGTTAAAAGTTTATATCCACCTTTTAGCAACAATGCTGCCGCTAAAATGAAACTTAGGAGCTAGCTGAACTTTGTACCCTTGTGAGTTGTGCCAATGAATGGCATGTCAGGGAAAATGTTTAACATAGCACCTTGTTTTAAATAGATCGTAAAAGTCTGTGTTTAGCTGTTACTATTTTAGTGACAGCGTTTATGCTAAAATTAAACTAGCCGCTAATTAAGCTAAAACTTTGTGACCTTGCAGGAACTGTTGCCAATGTGTTGCACATCTTAGTGTCAAGGAAACTGTTCATATGAAACTTGGTTTGTGTGTAGATTTTTAATGTTTATTACAAATTTAGCACTTTTTAGCGAACATCCTTTTAGTCAAAAATCAATTATGAAAATTTGTGCTTAGTAACTAATTGTGTGTATTTGGTTTGCACATCCTGATTTAAGCTCGAAGCTGTTATTAAGGAAGACATAAATGATTTTATCCTGGTGTTTATGAGCACATGCTATGTTTCTCCATTTGATTGATTAAATACATTGACAAAGTCTGCTGTATCTAAATCCTAAGTCAATTTAAAACCTAATAATTAGAAACTACTAATTTAGCCCATTGGAGAAATCAAATGAATTAATTTTAACAAAATGAAAATGAGAATTTATCAAATTTAGCTGAATTCTGTTTGGAATTGAACACATTTCTTAAAGTTATTGCTGGATGTCATTTTTTTGAAAGCAAAGCAGGTCTTCGGCTCCTATCGCTGCTTACCATGATCATGCATCCCACCATAGCTTGCAGAAATGAGCAGAATTGAGTTATACCTGAGTTTCTGTGAGCATGAGCGACGTGGCCACCTCGAAGCGCTTCGGTCGCGACAGATACTTGTTCAGTTTGAACTGATGCTCCAGCTCCAGCAGCTGCTGACTGGTGAATGCAGTCCTGGGTCTTCTGCACTTCCCGAGCAGGTTTGACTGCGTCTGAGCTGCAAGACAAAGTGATCAGATTTGCACAAAAGTTGTTTGTGGGGAAACATCCTTTCAGTGGTTTAAAATATCTACTTATAGTAAAAAAGAAGAAATTGGCAGATGTTTATGCTGTTATGAGTCTCTTGCATAAGTTCTTAAGATAAGGCAGAAATTATAGTTCACATATAAAAACATAGGCAAGCTTTCTGCTCCCTTCATTTTGAACATTTCTGCTAAAGTGAGCAGAAACAGAAAGGCAGTATGTGGAGAGCAAATCGCATGTCGACTGTGGCTTTCACACTCCTCTGCCACTTTCCCCACTGTCCATTATCTGTCCATTTTAGTTCCTCTGCAGAAAAAAACAAGGCTGCATGACAGCCTCCCCATCGAGGCGATACAATATGGTGGGAAATGGGTTCCCTGATGTTTGTATAAAAGGAATCGTGAAATTTTAAGCTTTGGGCGCAGTAGTGGCTGCTGTCTTCAAGCATCTTATATGCTGCTTGAGGTAATTTTATGCAATTTTCTCTAGTAAATAGCATAAAACAGATCTCTCAGAGGACGTCTGCCCCTACTTTAACCTGCCCTGCTTATTTTCTTTTTATTTACTATAGTAAACAACAATTTGCACTTTCTGCCAAATCTTTTTTTTTTTTTGATATGTGGCTTTACACTTATTGCTTCTGATTTTTTTTTTACTTGTTTCTATTTTGTCTTTTTTCCCTCCGTAGTAACGTTTTCTTTATGTAGGCTAGTTGTTAAAGTGGAACATTTAGACATTGCCATAATCCCAAATGTCTTGTTAACTGACTACTACAGGAGAGGAATGATCAGGATATTCTGTAATAAAGCTGCACCTCACCATTAAAATCGGACATTTTTGGGAGCATCATCCCAGCCGTGGACACTCGCAGCCAGTGATCCAGCTGGAAGGTGCTGGCCGTCAGTTTAATGGGATCGCTGGTGTGGTGGTGATGCGAGCCGTGCGGGTAGGAGTAGGACAGTGCGGGGTGTTGGCCCGTGAGCGCGGCGGCGGAGTAGGTGTACATGGGATGGCCGTAGAGAGCCTGCGCCGGGATGCCGGCGCTGCTCTGCGGGTGCAGTCCGACCATGCCGTGCGCGCTGTTCAGGAATCCCGGTTTAGGAATCAGCCCGCAGGTGGACACCCTCGGCGGAGACGGCGGCGTCTCGGCGCGTAAAGACTCGGCCGCCGCGGTGAGCTCCGGGGCCGCTCCGCTTCCAGACGACGGGATGGAGGAGGAGGAGGCGGAGGAGGAGGACAAGGAAGTCACAAGTGCCAACGGAGAGGTCTGCACCTTGGGTGTATCGACTGCCAGAAGCGCGTCGATGCGAAAGTTTTTGGATTTCTCCATTGGGTCGACCGGTGCGTGTCCTGGTTGCCTCTGCGGCTGCTCAGATGGAGACGAAAATCAGCCCTGTTTTCCTCGCCTTTCAGAAGTTGATGATGTGCTCCGGAGTGTGAGAGGAGAGCTCCGTTTGACGCTTAATCCCGGTCAGATGGAGGCGATTGGTGCAGCGTGAGTCAGGGGGGGCTGTCCCAACGCACGCAACAACGCCTCCTGTCCGGACGACGGCGCAGCAAGATGCTGGCAGCAATATTTATTTCACAACTGTTTGAATGGCAGCGAAAATGAAGCAAACTTTTCAAATGAGCTCATTTACGTCTTTCTTCTATTGAACTGGCGTTTTATTTAATTAAACAGTTTTTTTGTTTCGTGTAATTCCTCATTTTGTTTCATTACTGCAGCAAAAATAGATCCTGCTTTATTTTGTCGAGATTGAGCGGTAGCGATTTGAGATATGTCTACTTTTGGTAAATTATAATACATCGGATGTTTATGTGATGTTACTTTTGTTCAAATTGGATGACTACTGGAATTAGTTACTAAAAAACAATTAAAGGTCAGACTTTCTGCATTAAAATGAAAATAATAATAACAATGATAAGGTTTTTCACAGCATATAACTGTCCTTTATTTATCTCCTGGACAAGCGGGCCATATAGGATCATATTGGATTTACGATGCAGGATCATTATATTGTGCAACTCTTCAACTCGGTTATTTGTTTAGAAATTATGAAAATAAAATAAAACCTGCTTTGAAAAGTGAAAAGTAACTTTTGAGCGTTCACTAAGCATTCACTTCAGCTCGATCTTTTTGAATAAAATTGGTTTTTATGACAATTAGTTTGATGGGCCTGTTCCTTTTTATTTCAGGCATTCGTTTTTTCACTTAAGGTTTATCAGATGGAGCACAAGGAAGCGGATAGCTTGTCCACTTTGAGTAAGTGATCAACTCTAAATTATAAAACGTTGATGTGATGTTATTATCGGTTATCTAGCTACGCTATTTCCGAAATGTCATTATGGAAATATAATGACAATAAATATGATTGATTTTTCTTGGTTATTTCAGATAAAATTTGAACAAATGTTTGTTTTTTTTGTCATGAGGGATCTTTCTTTGACCTTTTCTTCAAAGGGCATGGTTTTGGTTAAAAAAAAAGAGAAAGAAAACGTCCAACATTGAGCTCCAACTTTGAGTAAAAATGTTTTTCTAGTTGCGGCATTATTCAAGGCTGATTGAAGGCCGATATTCAGCTTTTACTTCCACGTCTTGAAACGATTTGTCGTTTCAGAATTTGGGCTCCTCTCCTGGTGCGTTCAAGAGGTATTTGCCTTAGTGATGCGTACGAAGTCATTTTATGGATATTTTCTACCCTTTGTGTGTGTGTGTTGGGGGGGGGGGGGGGGGGGGGAATGTATTTTCTTCTTAAAACCCTTTTCTTAAATTTGTTTCTATCAAGTATTTTTTTCATAAAATTTAACATAATTAGTCTCCTTAATGATACCTATGGATGTCAAGATTACGTTTAAGGTTGTCAATCCTGATTTCTTTAATTTCTGTAATGTGGAAAAAAAAAAGGTCAACTCGCGAGAAGAAAGGAACCGATGAGCCTCCATGAGAGGCCAACAGGGAAATTTCACTGAAAGCCCTCCTTCTGTCGCTCCTACGATCAAGAGTTGGCTCACACAGTATAAGAACATTAAATCCAAACAATAACAACAAACCTCTCTGAAACTTTTACCTTTGCATTTTTAAATATTAATTTGTATGTCGTTGGGCATATTCAACAAATTTCTTTATAGTGTTATTCTTAGTTAGATAGATAGATAGATAGATAGATAGATAGATAGATAGATAGATAGATAGATAGATAGATAGATAGATAGATAGATAGATAGATAGATAGATAGATAGATAGATAGATAGATTTTTGTCAGGCATTTTAAACTAATCTGTTTGTATTAGATACATTTAAAAAAATCAAAAAGAAGAAGGAAACGTTCCATTCACGATGAGCAGACGGATGGACTGCAGAAGCCACTTAGACCTAATGGAAGAGGAGGTCGAAAACGAGAATTATTGACACCCCGTTGCCCTTAACCTGTCTCCCAATAAAGCTGATTGGGTTTTTTGTCGATTCATCAGCCAGGCGCGCTCCCTGGGACGTTTATTTGCTCGGGGGAAATCAACAAGTCAGCGAGGAGTTTTCTGGTAAGGGATGGCCGTTTAATTGTGGGCCCTGATGATCATGACCAATTACAGAATGATAACTGGGAGATTGATGCGGGCTCTGTGACGTCATCGCGCGGGCCTGCAAAATAAAATCGGGAATGTGCACATTTAAATATTTATCTTTTTCACATTCAATCCCGTCTAAGTGTAACTATATTGTATTTTTGTCATCAATCAGACTCTAATTTCGTTTTCTTGGTAATCAAATGTATAATTTTTGCATCAGTTTTTGGCCCTTTGGGGGCCCTAAGAAAAAACGGAGAGTCTTTTTAAGTAGATTTGTGTTTTTCTAGGGCCAATCTGCAGCTTTTACCATTTTATTTGAAATAAGCTAACAAAAATTAAGTCAAACGCATTTCATCAGCCTCATTTAAGAGCCTCCGTCTATATCTTCACGCGGGTTTAATTTCATTAAGCCCACCCCAACACGCGCGCGCACACACACACACACGCGCGCGCGCTCGTATGAATATTTCTATTAAGGCAGTGGTGAAATATGGGGCCATTTACAATTGGCCCCAACCGATCACCCAGATTTATCGCCCCTTTTCATCACGTCTTTAGGCCAGAGAGAAATTAATAAGGGCGGCCCAAGCCGGAGCCGGAGCTGCAGGAGCCTTTTTCTTTCCTGAAAGCTGTTAATTTGTCCCGTAATTACGTCCACAATTAACTGAAATACAAATCAACGTGACAAATCGGAAGAGTTTATATATTAATTACCTGCGGTGGATTAAGTGGAAGCTGCTCTGTCTCTTTTAATGCAATAAATATGGTCACCCACCCAACTGGGCCAAATGCATGCATTTATGAAATGTCAGGAAATGCTTTTGGAAACATTAACTCCTCATAATCATTCTAATTTTATTTCACAATTTTTGTATCTCTATGGCTGCGTTTTATTTAACCAATAATCCAGTGACGTGTTATTGCAACGAGTAGTGCTGGCGGACCTGATAATGAGCAAGACACAGTATGTTCTAAAATGGAAAAAGTGAGTTGTGGCAGATCAGATGAGGCAGGTAAGGAGAACCAGACTGAACAGGAACTCGCAGAACCAACTTGGCCAGAAGCAGTGAACTCTATCTTGACCCATGCGTTTGGAACAAAGAACCCCACAGGAATCCTCCCAACTAAGCGATGCACACAAACACTAGCATGCAGGTGAAATTCACCCCGAGAATTAACGGGGGCAAAGCGATGGCTGAATCCAGGGAAAACACTGGAACAAAGAAAGAGAAACTGCTGACGCAAACAAATACATGCACACAGGTAACAAGATGAGACGTTCTGGCAGTGAGTGGCTGAAAAAGGCAGGTATATGAAGGCAGGGGAACAGGTGAGCAGGGTTGACTCTAATTAGTGCAGCAGGTGGAGCTGATCAGGTGCAGAGTGGTGGCTGGTAAGGGGCTGAAGTGATTGGACGGTGATTGGCTGGGAGGTAAATAAGATGAATAATGACTGGTGGCTGATGGCTGAGAGCAGTGGAACAAAAAGAAGTCCAGAATAGTCCAAAACCGCAACAGGTTTTTTTTAACCCATAATGGTTATTGTTTATGACAAGCCCACAATGCCCACAAAAACGTTAACAAAAGTGTCACAGTATCATTGATAAGTATATAAAAACAAAAAAGGGAGACAAGATATTCATATAAATCTGCCATTTACAATTTGATGCTCCAAAATATTCTTTATATACCTTTTCTTTTTGTAATATAAGTTTAGTTTTTTTCCCTATTTTTTCATTTTATAATTTCCTTTTTTATTTGATTTAGAGTAATTCAAAAACTGGTCAACAAGTGCCAGAGTCAGTTTTCATGCAGTCCCTTTTTTTGTCTACCTCTAATTCAAAACATTCCTATTGTTTTATTCCTTGAAAACCTATGTCTTGATTGATTTTACCAACACTTACATTTGATTGAAGTTTGATGTAAAGCCCATTGGACTTCAGTTGTTTTAAAATGTGCTGTGGATAAATATGACACCAGACATTGGTTGGTACATTTCATATATTCATCAATGTATTTAAAATGTTTTTCCTCTGCCCTCTTTGATCCGTAAAGGTCTCTAAAGTGCACCAACATTTTCTGAAGATTGTAATTTGAATAAGGACCAAGAGACATCAAACATTTTAAATGACACAATCACATTGGACAGAAATCGAGAGACGAATCACTTTGTGTTAAGTAGTTATTCTGCAACTCAGCGCCCGTTTATCTTTTATTTTTTTATCCCAATCTTCATTTCATACACTGTCTTGTGAAAATTAAACATCCCTCTCTTTTATATTTTGCTACCAGGAAAACTAGTCTGAATATTTGAAACATTTATAAAATGAAAACTGGTTTTATATTTCTATGTAATATAAATATGGGAAATATAAGACGGGGAACAATCAAATAATGATTTAATAGATACAGTGCATTTTTATTTAATAAATCCTTTACTTTATAAAAAAACAGCAATTATTTTAGCTATTTTTGTTTTTACACCATTAATATGCGATTTCCAGGAAATATCTTCATCAATAATGAAAAACTCAATTTCACTCACTCTTTAAATTTTAGGTCCTTCCATATCCAATGATAGTTCAGTATTTCTGCCACTATCACCAAATAGCATGAAATAAGATTTATCAAGATTAAGGGATGGTTAATTTACTTTAAACCACTGCTTCATTTTCCCCAGTTCTATTTGGACCACTTCTTTTACATGTTCTTTATTGTCTCTGCGTAAAAAAAGTTGTCATCTGCAAAAAATAATACATTTTAACAGTTTTGATATGTTAATAATATCATTAATATATAACATAAACAATTTAGGCCCCTTAACAGATCCCTGAGGTAGCTCACATGTTATATTGTTATATAGTTTATAAACTATATAAAGTATATATAAACCTATATATGTTATATAGGTTTTTCCTTCCCGTTAATGGGGAGTTTTTCTTTCCACTGTCGCTTCATGCTTGCTCAGTATGAGGGATTGCTGCAAAGCCATGGACAATGCAGACGACTCTCCCTGTGGCTCTACGCTTCTTCAGGAGTAAATGCTGCTTGTCAAGACTTTGATGCAATCAACTGGTTCCCTTATATAGGACATTTTTTGACCAATCTGTATAATCTGACCCAATCTGAATAATATGATTGAACCTGACTTTGTAAAGTGCCTTGAGATGACATGTTTCATGAATTGGTGCTATATAAATAATAAATTGAATTGAATTGAAAATATTACATGTATCTGATTTTATACTATTTATTTGTACATACTAGGTTCTGTTCTTTAAATAACACCCCTCTGATGCCATATTTGTAAAATATTTTAAGGTGAATATTGTGATCTATCATGTCAAATAATAATAAAATAGTTTCTATTATCTATAGCAGTGGATATTTCACCTATTAATTCCATTAAAGCCATTGATGTTTACTGGTTTGACCTAAAATCATACTGACTACTGTACAGAATATTCTGCCTGCCAAGAAAATTGTCCAGCCTGGAAACAAATAGTTTCTCTAATACCTTTGAAAACTGGTCGGTAATTGGAAAAGGCATGCTTGTTTCCACTCTGATAAATTGGAATAACTTTAGCTGTTTTAATTTTTTTAGGGAATATTCCAGTTGAGAATGTTACATTATATATATAAGTCAACGGGTCAATAACATATATATATATATATATATGTATATTTCACTAGCATCATATCTATATCATCATAATCAGCAGATCTTTTGCCTGCACAATTTTTAACATGTGGTTTATTTAATCTTTTTCTACCTCATCTTAAAAAATGGAGCTTAACGCGGAAATTCAATCGAAGAAACTCTATTGCCTACCTCATCAATCAGAGACTCATCCGCCTCCGACGCAAGCCAATCAGCTTTGAACTGCTCCTCTACGAAGCCAATCAGCATCCTAGGCTCATCTTAAAAGACTCCACCCAGCAAGAAGCAGTGGCTGCACGATGTGTGATTTGGACTCTGATGACTTGTTTCAACCCACCTCCATCCCCTTCTCCACCATCGTTACAAGCTCCGTCTGGCTTCCTATGGTCCTCCTTCAACCTCGTCCCCATCAGAGTGTAATTCCTCCCGGACTCTTACTGCATTCCCTGTCACATCTCAATCGGTCCGGCAGAAGACCGCCATGTTGAGCCTGGTTCTGCCAGAGGTTTCTTCCCAAGGGGGAGTTTTTCCTCTCCACAGTCGCTTCATGCTTGCTCATCATGGACAGTTCATGCAAACCTGTGTTTATCTAAGTTGGACATCTATCTTTCGGGTCCCTGAGTGAAGTACCGGTACCAGCTTGCGCAATCTACTGGATCCCACCAATTCAGCTCAAGCAGATCATCTTGCAAACCAGCCTCTATGGACTAAACCAACTTCATCTATCTCCACTCCACCACCAGTTTCAGGCCTGGGGGAAAACATCCCTATTCTCACACACCTGCTTATGCATATTGAAGTATAATTCAGCGTAAATGTTTCCTGCTGAGGTCTGAGCGCCTCTTAAGTCTTAAAATATAGTATCAATAAAATTCTTCTAATTGCCTTTTCTTTCTCTGTGAGTTTTTCAGATTGAAATGCTGTTTATATTGTCCTTTATGTGTTGACCTGCGTTCTCCATTGTATGTGGAGTAGTCCTAGCAAAGACCTGGGCCTACATTCACAAAAAATATTAAACACATTTGATATTTTTTTTGTATCATGTATGTCTAAAATTTCTTTGACAAATAATCTGGGAGTCTTGATGCTACTCTATCTTTTTTACTACATCATTTATTATTCCCCATGTAGCCTTTATATTATTCATAATTTTATTTAGTCGGTTACTATAGTAGTCTTTTTATGTTTTCTTATTTAGATAAGATAAGACAAGATAAGATAAGATAAGATAGAACTTTATTGATCTCACAATGGAGAGATTTACTTGTGACATCGGCTCTTATAAGCAACAGAAGGTGCACAAAGGAGGAAAAGGTGCATGAAGTACATACAGTACATCCAGATATATACAGTGGATGGGAAAAAAATAATAATATCAAATAGTAATTGCACAGTTATTGCAGTGTACAGAATTATTGCACAGGTTATTGCACAGGGTGTCAAATAGTTATAGCACAGTTATTACAGTGTTATTACACCAGGTTATAGTGCAGTAGCGCTGTAAAATCTGATGGCAGCATGGATAAATTATATTATAGATATACATTTATGTTTATATATTTTGTACTTGTTTTCAGCCTCTATTGTTTTTAATTTTAGAAAGCTTCTGTATAAATATTTTTTCTTCTTTCAGGCTTTCTGTAGACCCGTTTTTATCCATGGTTTGTTCACAGCATCCTTCTCTGTTAGTTTACTCACTTTACAGTTATTTTATACAAGTTACATCACAGCCTTATGAATGACTTATAGGCTATGTTAACATCATTAACATAAACTTCATCAGAGTTTTGTTTTTCCAGGTCTCTCTTTGATGCTTTAAAAGCCTTCTGTGATCTATCCCTTACAAGGTTTCCCATTAAGACTGGTTTTTAATTATAGTTATGTTTGTAGACTGTAAACACAGGTAAACGACCACTGACATCAGTCATCAAGATCCGACTTTCCATCAGTAACATTAGTGAAAATATTGTTGTTGAGTGTTGCACTATGTGTTGTAATTTTTGGTTATTAAAGGATAGACCTAGACTGTACATTGAAATTCATTTGTTGTCCTTAATCCATACACATTTCCTAGATCTATGTTAAAATCTCCACTTAAAAACATACACTTATTTAAGATTCAGTCAAACAACTCAATTATTTTCTCAGTAAATAGCTCAACACAGGAGCCTGGTGCTCTATAAACACAACTAATTATTATGTTTTTAGTTTTTCTCTCAATATTTCTACTGTAATAACTTCCATAGTCTTGTAAACAACAGTTGTCATGCTGCTAACTGCATTGCATTTTAAATTTGCTCATATGTACAATGTGACTCCTTGCATTATTTACATTTGTAGCTAGATCCATGTGCAGGTTTCTGTAACTTACTTAAGTAACTTCAAAATAATTCCATGTTCCATTGATCAATGAACATTTATATACTTTTTACAACACATGTCATCTCAAGGCACTTTACAAAGTCAAATTCAATCAAATCATACAGATTGGTCAAAAGTTTCTTATCCAAGAAAATCCAGCAGATTACATCAAATCTTGACAAGCAGCATTCACTCCTCCTGAAAGAGCGTAGAGCCACAGTGGACAGTCATCTACATTGTCGATGGCTTTGCAGCAATCCCTCATACTGAGCATGCATGAAGCGACAGTGGGGAGGAAAACTCCCCTTTAACAGGGAGGAATACCTCCAGCAGAACCAGGGTCAGTGTGAACGGTCATCTGCGTCGACCAACTAGGAGTTAGAGAAGACAGAGCAGTGACACAAAAAACACAGAAGCACACATTGATCCAGGAATCCTTTCTATGTTAGAAGGTAATGGCAGAAGATCTGCCTCCCCTGATGGTGTCACAGCTAACAGAACGCCAGACCAAATGTACCTACTAAGAAGTGAAAAAAGACAGAGAGAATAGCATACAAAGCAAATTGGGGAACAGTAGGAGAACTCAGCAGACTTAGAGACATACGTAGATCTTGGTGTCCTCCAGCAGCCTAAGCCTATACCAGCGTAACTACAGAGACAGCTCAGGGTAACATGAGATACTCTAACTACACACAAGAGGAAAGTTTGAAGCCTAGTCTTAAAAGTAGTGTCTGCCTCACAGACCAAAACTGGGAGCTGGTTTTGTGGAGAGGAGCCTGTCTCCCGCCCCATCCTACTTTTAGAGACTCTAGGAACCACCACTCTGAGAGCGAAGTGCTCTGTTAGGAACATCAGTTCTCTGATATATGATGGAACTTGATTATCAAGGGCTTTATATGTGAGAAGGATAAATTCAAGTTATATTCTTGATTTAACAGGAAGCAAAGGAAGTGAAGCTAAAGTAGGAGAAACATGATTAATCTTTTTGATTTTCATCAGAATTCTTGTTACAGTATTTTAGATCAGCTCTACCGGGTCTAAACAGTCCAAATCAGGTTCTATAGGTTTGTCCATAAAAACAAGCTCAAAAGTGGTTGTTTTTGAGAGCTGAGATGTCCCAGGAGAGGTGACAACCCAAAACCCAATCCAACAAAGAGACAAGCACATAATCACAGGCATGTAGTCACAGTCACACGTTCCCAACCTAATGCCCACACATGCAAACTCTCATAACCACACAAGTGAAGGTTCTACGTACACTTGCACTCACCACACAGATCCTATACACCCAGGTCCAGGTACCGATACCCCATAGGGGCATCCAGTCCCCAGACCCAGGAGGTGATCCCCATTACCAGGGTGGGGGAGAGTAGACCGCCTGAGCCACAAACTGAGACATGGCCTGAGCACTGCCCCACCCTGGGAAAATCCAGTCCATACCCCAGCCCTAATCCCACTTGATCCCACCCCGATAATCCCTGAACCCATCCATCCAGAGACGGAGCCAACACAATCCAAACGAGCCAGCCAACCAGAGCCCACCTCATGGCAATGAGGCAATCAGAGAATAAGGGTGTACAAAGACCCCAAGCCTGCCTCTGCGTGCTCAAACTTTGTGCTGTTGTATGTTGTTCTCAGGTCCATTTACAACAGGGAGGGCTGTAAAAAATTTTTATATAGAAATGACACAGTCAAATATATATTTTTGTAAACTTGTTTAATATATCTACCATCATTGCATTTGGAACAACACACAGTTGTGCATCTATCATTTTTGAATATGCCCCCAAATGTAACCCCAACCCAACCTAAAACCTCATTACATTGTAACCATTATCACGAGTAACATCTTTTATTTATTTATTTTATTTTATTATTATTATTGTTTTTAATAAAACCCATGATCTCTATTTTACACTGGATTGCTGATTTGCCAGAAAAAGTGAAGTCACTGGCCGCCATCTTGCTACTCCCTACTCTCACAGAATCCCATAGGATTTGGCTGCAACAACAAGCAGTTTTCTGGCTGTGTGAAAACGTTTCACGGGTCATTCTACAGTCAGTGGATGTACACTATCAACTACTAGGAACTACATGTTATTCGTATTAAATATATGTATATATAAATATGTCTATATATATATGTATACATATATGTAAATATATGTTTTTATATATTGTTATTTATATATTTATAAATATTATTTATATATATATAAATAAATAACATGCAAAACATTTCAGCACATGACTTTCTCAGTACTTGATAGTTTTAGTACATAACATAAAAGTATATGGCATTTGACATTTTAAAAGTTTTAAGCCCCCTGAACATGAGAAAATCCTCGTTATTCGATGCTGTAGTGCACATATTCCCTAGTTACTGGGGGAAAATAGGGAATACCAATATGGCGGCTGGTGGCTCCAAAGCGACTCGTTCTAACAGCGGGCTATTAGCAATCCAGTGTATAATAGAAATCAGTGAATAAAACACACTCATTCGTCCCCGCGAAAATATACAATTCAAGTTCTCCCACAGACATTTATTCATGGAGGCTTCTCCATCCATCTAGGAGAAAGGCGGGCCGAACTGTTGTATTGACGCGGATCTCGTCCAATCATCGTCTGGGCATTTGCAGGAACCGGAAGTAGTCAACTGTTTCTCTGTTGTGATGATTTCCCAGAGTGGAGGAAAATCACACTTGACAATTGGATTTGTCAGTGTCAGTGTTTCTGTTTCACTTCTTACGTTGGAAGTCAAAGGTAGGGAGGTCGTTGGCAATAGACGTAGCATGTCTAGCTGTGCGTTTTGAAATTTAAATGATGTCAAATGGAACATAGTGGGATAAATAATCCTCACGTAAAGTTAGCCTGTCTGACTCCTTAGCCGGTGGCTAGTTAGCTTCTGAGCTAACGCCAACAAAGTAAGGCTAAATACACGGGTATTGTTCTGTATCTGTGCGTTTAATCATTATATGTCTCACGTTGGCATTGTCTTCGTTGTTAAATCGTGTTGCAAGGCATATCCTCCTTAAAAAGCCGCTGACAGCTGCTGAGTCATGAGCTAGCTAAGTTAGCTAACTATTGTTGCTGCCAAACTGGGGTTGCCCCTTTGAGACACTAACTGAAGTCAAGCCGCTAACTAGTTCTTCTGACAACAGAAGTTCTTAACTGAGCTCATGGATTAAAACGGTAGCCGTTGAAGGACATTTCATGCTTTAAAACGAGGGTGTTTCTTAGTTAGAGCCAGATCCAGGGTCATCATCAGGGGTAGTTTTGATGCATTTCAGAATCAGACTTGCTTTTGTTTTCTCTCTTAGAAATCGGTCCAAAAGTCTGAATCGGCCAATGGGAAAAATTTAACAATGTTCAGCTTTGAGGGAGATTTCAAAACAAGACCCAAGGTGTCACTGGGAGGAGCGAGTAAAAAGGTAATGGATGAAAAAGGCTGTTCAAAAAGAAACCGAACTATTTGACTGCAGGAAAAGTCCAGCGACGATGATGATGCGTGCAACTCTTTCTAGCGTTTAGCTTCCCTTTGCCTCTGTTGCTTTGCAGGAAGAAAAAGCCTCCTTGTTGCATCGCACGCAAGAAGAAAGACGGAAAAGAGAGGTAATCTCCCCTCATGGGCCTTTTATGACTATATGGAAGGACTAAACGTTAGATTAGGTTATAACACTGAGTCAGGCCTTAGTGTTATAAAAATAAATTTGTGGTTAGAGAGATTTTTCATTTAACAATGCACAAACTTTAGATCTACCTCACAACTCGTGGTTTAAAAATAAAAGTTCACACTGTGTGAGCGTGATATAAAATCCTCACTACAGCATCTGTCACCGGACTGCGCAGTTTGTCGCTGCGGCTGAATGGCGTCACAAACATCCGAGGGCGAACGGAAGGGCGAGCCCTTGCATTAACGCTTCTGTTGTTGGATTAAGAGTTGTAGAAGAAGAGGTCGTCTGCATCAGTCGTTACGCTGTAAAGTCTTTCCCAGAAGATTTCTCATAACTTCAATGTGTAATTGGTGCACATACACACACGTTTTTATTCGCAGCTTTTTCAACTACAAAGCAAACTCAATAAAGGTCTGCTTGTGAAGAGCATTACATTCTTACAGTCTTGAGTATTGGTATGTCCATCAGTTACTATTCTGGTGCACTTTCATCATTTAATTCTGGTGTCGAGTCTTGGCCGTGCAGCTGCTAACTTTTCATTTTCAGTGCAATAAAGTGGTTCAGATTCTTCCGTGCAAACTCCCTCCATATCCGTGAATTAGCGGATGAGTGATGCGCCGCCCGCATTTGGTGCCACTGTTCATCTGAAATTTCTTCATTAAGTTCTTCCTCCCATTTTCCTTGATATAATGATGAGGTAATTCTTATGTTGCTCACCTGATATGTGTTAACTATAATTCAGATGTCTTAATTCACTCCAGGGCAGTCCAACCTGATCTCCTTTTTATAGGAATCCCTTATTTGACTCGTGTGCATCTAATTCAAATCTTCTGTGAGTTTCAGAACTCAACAGCTTCCCACGTCTGGTTGCATTTGAACGTTACAATTCTTGTAAATATTATGTTTCATTCCCTCAAAAGTTCTTCTTGGTAGCCCTGTAATTCCTAATTTCTCACCCAGTAATGCATTCTCTCATGTTGTCAGCTCTGTCCTCTTTTTGTTTTTTGAAGCAAATGAGCGATATAATACTCCAGTTTCATCCGTTGTATCATAGTTCTATTCGTTTCTAAGCTTTGTTTCTTTGTTGCTTTAGGAAGAAAGAAAAAGGCTGAAAAATGCCATCATCATTCAGTCCTACATACGTGGCTACCAAGACTTAAAGCAACAGGTATGTCTGCCTCCTCTGTATCAACATTTTTTTTTTCGTCTTTTAGCTCAATAACTCGTTACATGTGCATTTATTGCCACGGCCGTCTGCGGGGGCAACGGTTGCGAAGTTTAAAGTGGCTTAGTGACAGCAGGTCTTGGTGGTGGACTGCCCACTTTGAGTTGAGGCCTGAAGCAATAGAGTCTGATTCATGAGCGGTGGTAGAGCGAAACATGAGCTTAAAAGGTTCATTTGGACATTATCTGCTGTGATGCGGACTTTCTGCTGGTCTTTTCTTCTGACTATGCACTATAAAGACCGACGCAGCCATGATTACCCTAGTCTTTTCACATCGTACTATTTGGTCTGTCCAGATCAAGAGGCCATGTGCGTAGTCAGGTCATTCTGCTCAGGCCGAAATACAGACTGGGTGTCGCTAACAACCCGCCGCATTCAGCTGAATAAGATGTGTTTGAGATTCCCTCTGTCTCTGGCCGAGCTCTGAGTTGTGGTCCTCACGGCGTCAAGTCCATAAGCATTCAGTGCTTTAAATACCAGATCTTATGAACCCTCTTCAGGGCATTTTCTGCATAAGATTATTATTCCTCAGATCTGAAGGATAATTGAAGGTCGCTCTCTTCTGTGCCATAGACTGCTGGTTCTGCTTCTGTCTTTCTTTTGTGTGAGATCTCTGCATCACATTCAGTATTATCTAGGGCTGGACGATATAAAAAAAAAAGCATATCGACAAAATAGAAATCATATTGATCGATATCTATAATTATCAACAAATTCAAAACATATATTTTAAGTGCAGCCCTGGCCATTTTATGCTGCTGCTTAGCGGCCAATTTGTAGATACAGAACACACAAACACCGAATTCAAACTCAACCCTTTATTCAACCAACTTTTTACCAAAACTTTCAGTTTTGGTAAAAAGTTGGAACTCTTTGAAGGGGGCGGAGCTTGGTGATGGAGCATTCCTGGGTCTGTTTGTGATTGGTTGGGAGGATGTAACGACTGTAATATCAGTTTACACTTATGGAACGCAAAAGGAAAGAAAATTGTTATTCTATTGAACTTTTTATCGACCCTTTTTTGTATCTTTGATATACGTGTAGCGATCGATTGAATTACCGTCCAGCCCTAGTAATATCCCTTACGGTTCAATGTGGTTTTGGCTCTGTGACTACCCACCGATGAGGCTTGGAGGTGTAATTTTGATGGGTTGACTTGGTGCCCTGGGTCATCGTGTTGGTGACCCCTGATCTAGAGAGATATGGTTGAGGATCATCTCACTTTAGACGGGCTCAGAGTTGCTGTGTTGCTCCATTGAAAGGAACCTGTGTTGGTGGTTTGTCATCCATACGTCTCTTTTTGGAGCCTTTATTACATTCTCTATTTGGAAAAAGACTCAGAACAGAATCTGAACTCTTGGTAGTAACTATTGGGCTTGGATTGCCCTAATATCTTGTTGGAGAAGCTTAAGAACTTGACTAGGGAGGGGTGGTCTGAAGATCTGTGCTTAGGCTTTTGT
The DNA here is from genome assembly GCA_037039145.1 of Fundulus diaphanus. Lineage (NCBI taxonomy): Eukaryota > Metazoa > Chordata > Actinopteri > Cyprinodontiformes > Fundulidae > Fundulus > Fundulus diaphanus. The sequence goes on along the minus strand of CM073137.1, from coordinate 18,306,223 downwards.
AGCGCTCAATAAAAAAAAAAAAAAAATCCATGAGACCAAATCTCTGACTCAAAGTTTTTTATATTTAACTGCATACTGTTCATGGATCACGTGTTTCTAAGGGACAGTTATTGCAGTTGCACAACAGGCATATGTTTACATTAGGTTTGTTGGAACAAGATGGGTGATAATGAAAGCAGAACTGGGAAAATACTTCATGCTAGACGGAATTACCAAAGCACAATAGAGTGTAAAAAAAAAAATTTCACATGGATGCATTTCTGATTATTGAAAAGGCATTTCCTGTGACCATGAGGAATTATTACTATTTGTGAGTTACGAGTTATTGAACAATCTCTGACTGGGAAAAAAGTCCTAAAGCTGACATGTTTTTATAAGGGATCAAGGGCTGGCGGGCCTTTAATTTTCCATCTTAGAATATCTATGAGGCTCACTTGCCTTTAAAATAATTTGTTAGAAAAATATATCCTAAAGAACATAGAAGAAGAAGGCTTTTGGAAAAGGATGTTACGCTGTGGGCAAAGAAAGCTCACTAAAGAGCTCACATTGCATATTTTCTCATCTGTGTGCATTTCTCCTTGTCACCATGCATACCTGATGATTTGTGATACAAATAGACGTTTTATTGCTCTTTGGTATTTTTGATTATATTTAGTCGTGTAATCCCAAATTATGACGCTTTCATTACTGTATTCTGACGTATGCTGTAAGTGTTCTTATTTTGTTGCTGTTTTTCTTCCCTTTAGTATGCCATTCAGAGGGCCAAGTTTGATGAGTCTGTCAGCCAGTCCCAGGCGGGGGGAACACAACACGTCATGGATGGTTCTGCTCTATGCCTCCTGTCGAGACAACTTATATTTTTCTACAGACAGAGTGTGGATGGACCTAGATTGGTAAGGAAGCAATATTACCAACGCTATTTGCTTTTGCCAGCGCTTTAATTGCCACGTTGTGTGTGACATCTGCTCGTGTGTGTGTGTGTGTTTATAAAGATATGGTTGTGCCAGAACCTGGTGAAGCACAACAGCCAGTTTGTGAAGCTCTTAAACACTCCGCAGAAGCAAACATGTGTGTTTCAAATCAAAACTATTCTGGGTTTCTGCTGTAGGTAAGGCTGGACACTTGTTATTGTCACGTAAACACAGGATCCTGGTTGATGTTACCACCGACTTGTTTACTCTTATTTCTTCTTCTCCCCAGACTCCTGCAAAACTGCCCAGACGACAGTTTAAACGTTTCCGTTCCCATGCGGATGTTAGACATCTTTTCTTCGGAGAGAACCTATCTTCTTGTAATTCCAGATGCTAACAATGTAGCGTCATTACTCGAGCAGATTTTGCACTATATGGTACAGAAAGGTAAGCTTGTCACGGGCTTAGTCCGCGTCGATTTTACGTGTTGAAACAGAACGCCTTTGTGCATTTGAAATGTTTTGAACTCAAGCTAGATCTTACTCTTTTCACATGGATAAAAGCCGTTCAAACTATTCAGACTTGGGTGTGGTTGAATTTTTTTGGTCAGTTAAAAAAGTTTTTTTGCAGCACAAAAATACTTTTTGCTACCTAAGAAACGAAGGAATGAGGGAAAAATTGTTTGGGTTCATCTGTTCAATGACAGCACTTTCTGTGTCTCTGATACGATTGGATCAAATCCTTCTCACAGGTATTCAGATTTTTTTTTTTTATATAATTACTTAGTTATTCAGACTTGAGGAGACAAAGGATCCTGTTTAGTTTTAGTGTTTTTCTTTGGACAAAATTCAGATCTTAGAAAATGTTGTTTTAAGTCAGGGAAGCTGGAAAGGCCCCCTTCTTTGGATACCAAAAATGGAGCATGTAAAGATAAATTTCAGAATATGTGTGAGATTTATATCTCGAGCTACTTTAGATGCAGTAAATGAAATCCGGACTGTTGAATTGCTGTTCCTTTTAATGGACCTTTGCATAACACCTCTACACGTCAAATTTGTGTTAATGCATAAGTTAGCAGCATAGGTTTCTTTCAACTTAATTTCTTCTTTCTTCTTTTATCAGGATATTACAAATCGCTGTATAGTCTTGTAAATCACCGGCTGCCCACCAGTCTGGAGTACAGCGATGCTCCTTCTGTTCCTCTGGCAAGCACACTGTTGGAGCACATCCTCAAACCTTTGCACTTTACTTACTCCTCCTGCACAACAAGCGCAAGGTACGCAGAAAACAAACAACTACGAATGTGTGTGTTACTATTTCGCAACCCTCTCCTTTTCAGTTGTTTGTGCTTTTAGCTCATATTTGTTTCCATATCTTGTGGAAAAATATGTAAAAACTGTCAAAGACAGAAACCTAGGGGAAGGCAGCCAAAAGTTGAAGGAGGGATGACCCAGTGCGCAGAACATCAAAATCAAGCAACGACGCAAAATAAAATTGAACGCCACAGATGCTTGGAAACCCAGTGAACCGGCACCCTACCTAAGAATTTAAGTGCTGTGTGATGAAATCAGTACAACTCTAGTTGCATTTTAAAACTGCAGCAAACAGGCTTAAATCGGAGGCAACCGGACTTTCGCTCAGTTCTTTCTGAAAACGTTTCAACGCCAATCCAGGAGTCTCAGTTCTGGTGGCTCGCACTTGAGCAACCTGCAGTTGGTGCGCTGCTGTTTTTAAAGGACATGGAGGCCCATTGGCCAAAGCGCATTCTTTGCATCTGACATAAAATGCCTTTTATGTGGAAATATTCATTTAGCCGCATTACACTACCAGTCAAACATTTGGACTCACCTTTGTCATTCAATGGTATTTCCTTAAAGCTGTAGTTGGTAATCCTGTTCAGAAGCACTTTTTATTATACTGGGTAAAATCATCCTTCCATCCTGAAAGTAGTAAATACATTATGTATTCAGAAAAAGAACGTTTAAAAAATCGATATCTGTGGGAGCGGCAGACCTATAAAAACTAACCAATCACTGCTCTTCGCATCGAAAGGCAGGGATTTGTTAGAGTTTTGTTCCTGCTCTCACCCTCTCTGTCCCTCAAGTTCTGGGGGTATCGCCTTATCTATTGGTTGTTCCACCTGACGCGCTCAGGTAACACCAGTGTGCGTGCTCTTTCCTTGTTAGTTTCCGCTTGCTGGCTGCGCATGCGCACTTCTAGTGTTTATGTATCCAGTTAGCTTAGCGACTAGCTTAGCGGTTAGCCGTTCATTGTAGTTCCACTGCTCTCACTGTGTACTTTGAACATGGCTGCGAGTCGCAAGAAGCGAAACGCGTTGGATGGTTATGAGAAGAAGAGGAAGACCTCGGTAGAAAGAAATGAGACCAGAGTGGATTTTGGAGATTTTTTTTCATGCGATCTTCCTGAGGAGCGGAAGAGCATGTGTAGTTATACAAAAAGGGACTTCGCCAACCCTAGCTTTAATTTCATGACTTTCTACGTTATACGCCCGCCCTGCATTGGTTACTGCAGCACCCTCATTAAGCTGAAATGGTTTTCCAACTGTCCTGAAGGAGTTCCCAGAGGTAGTAATAAAAATAAAGACAAACCACTAACAGAGAAGTTGAATCCAAACTTTTTGACCGGTAGTGTGGCAAAGCAACAAAAGCTTGAGATTGCAATAGTTAACCAGTAACTTCAGTGGGAGACCTATTCCTGGAGATGAATGCGAAAGCTTGGAAGTGACCGTATTCCTATAGCAAAAGGCTGAAATAATGGGTTTGCTCCAAAGTCGGCCATGTCTGCAGCTTTCCCAGGACCTACAGCAAGAAACCGGGCAAAGAGTGTAAATGCAGGCTCCAGGCCTATTGTTTCTGGTGGATTCTGTCTTTGAAATAAATGGGTCAGCAGCTTGGTCCCTTTTTTGTGTGTGTGCTCTTCCGTCAGTCTTGAAGCAGCAATTACTTCAGAGAGCCTCTTATATTAAGTCATAAAAACCTTCCCGCACCGTTGAGCTGCATATCCGGTTGTTGACTCTCAGTTTAAGACATTTGTAATGACAGCGACAGGAGAACTTCTTTTCTTTTATGAAGAAAGGCACGACAGGATGGAGAGAAAGTTGTGTACACAGTGATTCCAGTTAATTATCTCTACTTCTGCCCACCAGATGTTATTGACTGAGCTCCACAAAGCAGTCCTATTGGGAGAGACAATATTGTCAGGCTAGGACACAACACAAAAGCAGGATGCCGTTAAAACAACCCCAATAACCTTAACTGTTTCATACACTGCATTCAAAGGGCTCTTTGGCTGTTGTCTTGCAGGCAGTTTGTATTTGCGGCGTTTACCGAGGAGTTCATCTCCGCACCGTTCACCGAGCAGATCTTTCACTTTTTCATCCCGGCGCTCTCAGACCGCCGTCTCTCCTTCCCATTCGAGGCCTTCCTGAGCTCCCTGCAGGTCACCATCGACTCTTTCTCAGCAGCACAAAACCAGGCGCCGTGGCTCTTCTATTTTGTCCTCTGTGCTGGAGAGAACTGTTTAGGTAAGATCCATGCGTACAGCCGCAGCGTTTTCCTTACATAGGTTTATATGTTGTTCATGGTAATTAAAGACGTAAAACGTATTGATGCGTGTGCGCTGGCAGGGTCGCTGTCAGAGGAGGGAGACCTGCTCTACCTTCAGGCTCTGCAGGCTCTGCTGCCGCTGCTGCCGGTGTCGGAAAGCGGCAGCCGGCCAGAACTGAACAGTGATTCAGAGGATGATGACGATATGCACCCTATACCCATGCAGGTACAATCAACTCAGACTTTAATGCATTGTTTAAAAAAAAAATACGGCATTCATAGACTAAAACTCAGCATGTGTGTGAAAGTTCCTGGGGTGTCATGAAACTAATCCTGTTTAATTATTTTCTGATATGTCAGCAAAAAGTGTAACACACCAATATCAACTTTTTTTTTTTTTTGGAGATAAGCTGTATATACTTTATATAACTCTAATGGTGCTACTTTAATGTTACTGTGCAATTTCTTAACTTTTCACGAGAACTTGTTTAGTTCTGCAATATTTGGCTTGAAACCGGCTCAGTGCTGCCCTCTTAGGGTTGAACGGTGGCCATTGCATTTGAATCTTCCTTTCAGTTCAAACGGTACACGCTTTCATCACCATAGCCCCCCCCCCCCCCCCCCCCCCCTCGGGGAAGACATGAATTGCAAGTTTTTGGGCTCATCTTTGAACTTGAAGTTGCATAATTTGGCTTTGCTTTTTTTTTTTTTTTATAGAAACACCTTTTCTGTTTTTTACCATCTGAACCAATAGGAAAATTCAACTGCAATAACCACTGGTCCACCCTAAGAGGGCAGCACTGAGCCGGTTTCAAGCCATTGCAGAACGAAACAAGTTCTGATGAAAATTTTAAAAATTGCACAGTAACATTGCGTTAACGCCCTTAGGCCTGGTTTATATAGTTTATTTGCAAAAAAAGTAGATTTTGGGGGGAGTTACTTCTGAAGCTACTCAGCGGCGACTTTTAATTTTTCCATTTAGATTTATTAATGTCTAGGTTGTTAATATTTGATTCTATTCTTTGCTCTAATTTTGATACAAACGTTCACATTGTTAGTTTAAAAATAAGACACAACTTGCTGCTGTACATTATTTTTGTGGTTGAACAGTTTATTGTTGCCCAAACTCTGCCCATTTTTCAAGAGGAACTGAAACGTGACGCTTCATTTGTTTCCTTTGAACCTTTTTGCTCGTCCCCCGTCTCACGGACAGCATCTGCTCGGGTCTCTTTCAGGACGACAGCCGGATTTCTGTCCAGCTGATAACGGAGGAATGCGTCCACAAGCTGGACACGAAACGGCAGACGAACGCCCTGCTGAACCTGGTGTGGAGGGACACTGTCCGCGAGGAGGTCTTCACCATGATGGCGTCCATTTGTCACACGCTCATGGTGCAGCATCGTCTCATGGTGCCTAAAGTCAGGTAGGAAAACACAAACGTGATGAGATCCTTTCATTAGGAATAACCGAAAATGATTAATTAGGCTTCTTTTTTAACCACTGTTGTATGTGTGAAGCAGGCATAGTTTTTATTTATTGTTTTATTTCCATTTTCCAAATCCCCTCACAATCATTTCTGCTCACAGCCACCTGACTGAGGGTAAAACCGTTTTTATGTGTTTCTGCTCTTCATTCAGCAATGCAGATAATGGGAACTTTAGACGGGCAGTTAGTTACCATCGGGCCGCACTCACTGGCATTTACAGCCGGCAGAGATGTCAGGGAAGCCGTCAGTTGTGGATGAGGGGAAATTAGCTCTTTTTCTCATTAATTACATTAGGGCCGGGGGGAGGGGGGGGGGGAATCATTGCCTAACAGGAAGTCCGCTAGACCTAGCTTCACGGACGCTAAACCCAGTGGAGTTAATCATTAGTGGAGTCGTTATCAGTCACTTGTTTTTCTTTTTCTACTTTTGAATACTTAAAGGAGAAGTCCGGTCAAAATCAGAATTAAAACTGCTGAAAGTACTTTAAATATAAAATTATTACATACTGTTCAATAAATGATAAGCTTTTTAATTAAGAGTAATTTTCATTTGAAGGTCCTTTTATGGGGGCCGCCATCTTGGTGAAGAACAGTATTGCCACCTCCCAGTTTGTGACGTAACTGTGCGGTATCGGCTGTAGAGCAAGTCCCGATGCCCTATCTGTCCCCTTGTAAATAAATACCCGTTTTCATGCCGAAATATATTTTTTAACCTCTTAAACAAAGATAGACATGGTATTGAGCATTTAAATTTAAAGTAATACTAATTACATTTAGTATTAGAGACATAAAAAGACAACAAATAAGCATTAAAGTACGGTTTATGGGTTGGGTTCTACAATGTTAAAAGATGAGTATAAAACTCATCTTTAGAACCAATCTCTGCTCAAAATGGTGATCTGCACCGCCTAATCTACTTCCAGCAGTTATTGCAACTGTGAACTGCAGAAAATACGGGCAGAGCGGCTCCTTCTGAGTTTACTCTCTGCTGCTGTGAGGAGGAGCTGCAGCGCGTTATGAGGCGGAGGGATATTTCGGCGTCACTTAGTTTAGAGCCCAAACAATCGACTTCACTTTCAGAAACAAGCCCAAAAAAAAAATGCAACCCCACAACTCATGAAATACACAAGTGACTTTAGAAAAAATAAGACCAAAGTTGCATAAAATAAGTGGGCTTCACAACAGTGAGCATGCTTTCTAAGTGTGTCGTATCCCTTCGCCACAACAGTGAGCATACTTATGCTCACTGTTGCGGCGGAGGGATACGACACATAAGTGTGTCATATCCCTCCGCCGCTCTGGTCGGTACAGAAATGTTCCGGCAAATTCTACATTATGAAAAAGAAAAACATACCGAAAATCCTTGCTCTCTTGTCATCTTGAAGACATTCTTCTTCCAAATGTTGGCTGCATTATGACGTTTCTCTCTGGCCAGAAGCACGATGGAAAATCCTCTCTCTTCAAGTAGGATTGAAGAGAGAGGGAAAACAGCCCATGGTGGATGATGAATCGGAAAGGTAAAAAAAAAAATGTTTTTTCCACTTTTACCCGATGTATTGGAACATCCAACTGCCATGCATGTGAGCATTGTTGCTATAACAATAGCTCCCGCAAATTTCAATGGTGAAGTCCTCTGGAAATCCGAACAAAATTGTTGATGATCGCAGCTGTGTAAACGGCTCCTATTGACTTTGCTTGGAAAGTGCGGAGAAATGCTGTCGGCTCTCTGCTTTTCCACGTCACAGGATGTGATGTCAGGCGGCCCTTACTGCCCATATTTGGGCAGTAATGGCCGCCCCCATACACAGTGATCCAGACGACAATTTATGTTTTTATTTTCTTATTGATTAAAGCTAAATTCATTAAATAACCACAAACGTATTAGTTTTAGTTATAGCTAATGATCCCCTGATTTTTCCTTGTTGACCGGACTTCTCCTTTAACAACAGATTACTAAAAGAAATAGAACAAAATAAGAAAACAAAAATGGTACATATTTAAAGTGAGAAGTATGATCTGCTACCAGTTACATGAAGAAACTTCCTAATAACGTGCAACAAATTCTATATTTCCTTCTGACATTATTTGCATTTTTTATAAAATAATACAGGATACAGTATAAACAACAGTACTACGGCCATTAAAAGCAATAATAATATTTTAAGTATGATATACATTTCTAATCCACTTTGTAAACTTTGTCCATGACCTTTTAATAGTTTTGATTGTATAAAATAGCAGGTTAGTGTGTTCTAGGTACCCAGCCTGGTTAATTATCGTCATTGCTCTTTTTTTGAAGTATGTTTAATGACTTTATTGCGGTTTTGTCATTTTTTCACGCAAATTGCTTCACAGTAACTGGAAACTGGCAAAATTAGGGAACGGTAAAGAATGTTAAATGCTTTATGATCTAATACCTGTTTGGCTTTGTGCAAAACAGAGGAGCTTTTTGATGGTTTATTTTGAACACGTTTCATGTGAGGTTTCCAGTTTGTCATCAATCATAATACCAAGGAATTTGTTTTCATGTAGCATCTCCGTATTCACCTCTTTTATCTGTATTTTGAGCTCCATAGTCAGTCAGCAGTTTCCCAAAGAACATTATTTTTGTTTTGTTTGGATTTAAGGACAATTTACTAACCATCAAACCATAATTTTGAGTTTATTAATTGATGCAGTTACATCATTAACAGTTAATTTAAGTTATTTTCATCACAGTAAATATTTGGGTTGTATGTGATCAGGAGAGATTGAGATGAATAGATTACTATCACAGTAGCTGTTTTATTTTGTATTATATATATTTTTGACACTAGGGCTCACCCAATGACGTTCCTGCGCTGAGATCTGAAAAACCAATTACCTTCAGCAGACATCTGATTTGTAAAGTGATTCCACCTGTGTTTAATTGTATATAAAAAGTCTAATTAAAATCTGCCCCTAATGGAAGAGGGCAACAAAGACGAGAAATCATGGAGGTAGGGGTTTGCGATATGGAATACATTTTATCACAATACATTGTGGTGCTATTGTGATAAAAATAAGTAATAAAAGTAATGTATTAAAAAATGTTTTAAAATAGGCTTCAGCAGGACACTTACTACATAAACATTGTGATTTTTATCACCAAACTGCACACAGTAGTTGCTTTTAATTATTTTTAATAATATATTGATGCGTCAAGGAACCAGCAGTGGAAAATAAATTGCAAAAATAACAATACTATCAGTTTTTCAGGTTTTCAGACATCATTAATTGGAAATAATTGTTAAGATGAACCAAATTCCTATCACGATAAGAAAGTTTTGTCGATAACAATAAAACGATCGAGGCTCTGGTCAGATGAGACCGTGAAGTGCCGTGTTAGGCCAACATGCAAAACGCCGTGCGTAGCGGTAAGCTGACGCTGCATGTCACCCCCATTCTGAAGCATGGCGGTGGACGCATCATGCTGCGGGGGATGCTTTTCTTTAACATGGAGAGTTAACGGAAAGGTGGATTAATGCTGAGAATCATGGAAGGAAACCTGTTGGAAACTGCAATCAATTGAAGCACGATCATGAAAGGCTCAGTCAAAGTACGGAAGTAAATCCATCTGAAAATCTGTGGCAAGGCTCAGTTTGACTCAGTTTCCGCTGTTTTGCAAAGATTAACGGGGGAAAAGATGTCTCCTCGGACACTAGATTCACGTGGTAGTTTGCCGTGATTTGGCAGAGTTCTGGAGAATTTCGCCCTCAGTCCCTGTCCTCTTTTTACAGCTTCCCTCTCTTCTCCACTTTTATCATAAATCCTGTCCTCCGTCCTCCATCATTATTGGATATCTGTAACAAAATAATTAGCTCACGTAGAAAGATTAATCACTGCATGAGTGGACGGGATAGCTTTACAAGAGGCTAAGGGGAGCAAATTGCATCCCGGTCTTGATTTACTGCTCTTCCAGCAAAAAAAAAAAAAAAAAGGAAAGACCGGCCGCACGCAGTAGGCCCGGCACGCTTCCTTTGTAATAAATATAGAGAAATGTCTCATTAAATTTCTCCTTTTCTGCTGTTTTTAATTAGAGAGCTGCGTTTTAACTTGCTTCACGTATTCAGGTGAGCCTCCATTTGTCCTGCCGAGTGTGTTGTAATTCCCCTTTAGATACCGGGTGTAATTTCGCAGCCCAACACCAATCCGCTAACCACATTTACTTTTAGATGGCGGCTGTGATTTTCTTTTTCTTTCTGTTGTTGTTGTTGTGGGAGGTGGACGTTGATGGCGCAGATCTGATTTGCATCGAGGCGGAAACTCGTTTTCCACTCCGACCCGACCCGACGTCGCCCGCCGTTCTTGCTTTTCATCAGAGTGAAACGAAAATGATCCAGACATCATTCATCGAGACGCTTTTTCACACGCACGTATAACGCAGCCCCCTTCTGATGCCTCGACTTTGTTTATTGGCGCTTCATCCGCGTGATTGAAATTGGGGGGGAGGGGGCGCGGCTGTAAATCAGCAGGTCAGCTGGCATTTAGTGCTTTGTTTCTCATTTCAATCAAACACCAGGCGGACTTGTTATGAGCCCCCCAGCGCTGCTCCGGGCTTCTCCTCTGAGCCGCGTTGCGCTGACAGATGGTCCGTGCTCGACGCCGGCCATTTTTCAAGCCTTATTGAGGGCTCGCCTGACAGTCTGCCCCCGAACGTTCACTTCTAATTTAGGATTTCTCAGTGAGCTTTGATAGATCGGAAGGGAAGGGTAGAAAATGAAACGCTTTGGACGTTTTCTCCTCCTCGTTGCGCGTCTTTTAGACGCTGCTGTGTTAAAGGACATCATCTTTACAGCTGTCACTCCCACAAAAGGGCCTATTATCTTCAGGGAGACTTTATTTTGCCTTTTAGCTCACTTACCACGCCGCTGTCGCCTTTACTCGCCCTCGGTGTGAAAAGCAGAGCAATTGCCGTGTGTATACACAAACAAACGTCCTTCGGGACAAAGAGCCCCTTCACACCTTACTGCCGCAGGCCGGTGAGTCCAGAGCCACAACAGGGAGGTATGTGGCTCCTTCTCTGTCTTTCTCGGCTAATGCAGCCCGAGTGTGGAAGCATGCTAGTACTCAGGGGTCACAGCAAGGACCAGGGGGGCCCGCCTCCTCCCTCCCCACATCCTCCATTGTCCTGGTTCCCTGGCCATTAAGTTAAATGGGGGGCTCCTGCAGGAAGCCAGCCGGGGCTGTTTATGACCCGAGATGGGCACCCTCGCCAGCGACTAGTTTACTAATGGAAGGTGCCTCGCCTAAATAAAGCTTAATGGCTCATTTAATCTCCTTTTGGCCCGTCGCAAAGTATAAAAGGAGCGAAAGGCCAAGAGAATTGTATAACCGAAATGTTTGGTTACAGCGTCTTTTATTTTATGTTTTTTTTTTTTTTTACGTTGCAGACCGATGGGCTGAGAGAGCTTTTATTGCATCTCGTGTCATTTGAACTACCTTTGACGCATTTCTTCTGCCTTGAATCCTGTTTACGAGCGGGCGTGTCATTAATTCATTTGTTGTCTGCAGACTGCTGTACAGCTTAGCTTTCAACGCACGCTTCCTGAGGCACCTCTGGCACCTGATAACCTCCATGACGACCAAGATGATCACCGGGTGAGGTCCCGTCGTGGTGTCTGCTCGGCAGTGAGCACGCAAAGCCTCCGACATCGTCCTGTTTCTGCTGTCTCACGCCTGCTTTCTTCTCCTCCGCAGCTCCATGGTGCCGCTGCTCCAGCTCATCTCTCGAGGTTCTCCCATGTCATTCGAAGATTCGAACCGGATCATCCCGCTCTTTTACCTCTTCAGCTCCCTCTTCAGTCACTCTCTCATCTCTGTGCATGACAGCGAGTTCTTCGGCCATGAATTGGATGGTACTGGACGCAACGATCTACTAAACTGGCTATTGCAGAAATATAACATTATCTCCCCCCAGTTAGTTTCCTAGGGATCTTTTGGAGTTTTCCTTTATATGATAAAAAAAAGTTAGCTTTTCTAGGTCTTTATAATGTATTGCAAAAGTACTCATATTCCTTGTAATAGAACTGAATTGATACTGATTTTTTAAAGGCCAGGGGTGTCAAAGTTGAAAACACTTCTTTTTTTTTTTTTTTTTTTCAAAATAAAAACAATATAATGTTAAGAATTATTTTCCTTTGATCCCCTGCCATAAACTTCAAACTTAGAAAGAACAATATAGGTCCAAAAGACTTTTTGGGGTTGTGTGTTTTTGTTTTGTTTGTCTAGAAATATTTTTTAGTTTCTTCACAGCAGCAAATGCAAGATAAAAAAAAAAAAAAAAAAAAGATAAAACCTTGCTGTGTTTATCCAAGTTTATTAAAATGGTGTGCCCAAGTCTGTTTTGAGGGAATTAGTCGCTGGATGTTTGTGGCCCTACATACTATTAGATGTTAAAATTAAAGAAAATAAAACAACTTGCAGTTGTACCCAGCACCGTCCATTTAAGAAGATATAAATGTGTTATTTAAAACATCACAGCTGTCCTTCTGTTCCTGTTTCTTTCGCTGGAGGGCCACATTTGTTACCATTCTTGAAATGCAGTCGGGGGGGCCACACAAAATTATTCCAAGGCCCCGGGTCGCACTTTGGACACGCTTGTGATAGGCCAAAACAAAGTAGCGAAGCGAAAAACATGTTTTTGTTTTTAACCTATTAAAAGCAGGAGAGTCTGGACTGTGAATGAATTCAGTCCCCTTTACTCTGGCGCCTGTAGATACCGTCCAGTGCAACCAGTTGTCTTTAGGCGTAGTTAGCCTGTAACGTGGTCTCAGTGCTAACGCAGATGTTCTGGGAAGGCCTCAGAGGTTTGCTGGAGAAGCTTGGGGGAACAAACGGCATCATTAGGAAAAAAGGAGAAATGCTCTTGTCAGATGAGACCAAAATGTAACTGCTTGTTATTGTCCTGCACGCATAGAGGACAATACCTTTGTCCACCTTGTGGAGTTCAAAACCTGTAACGAGACTTCAGACGCGCTCTCTTTCTTACCAGGTCAGGTGCAGTCCTCCATGATGCCCTTCACTCTGTCTGAGCTGGTGACCCTGTCCCGCTGTCTGAGGGACGCATGCCTGGGAATCATCAAGCTGGCCTACCCCGAAACTAAAGCCGAGCACAGGGAGGAGTACATGGCCGCCTTCCGCAGCGTGGGCGTCAAGACCAACACCGAGGTGCAGCAGCGCATCCAGGCCGAGCAGAAGCGCTGGGTGCAGCTCTTCAAGGTAAGTCTTTTACCCCGTTTACACTACCCTTTTTTAACCGTGCCGAGACCGGTCTGAGCTCGGTAACTGAGATAACTATCGAGTGTAAATGGATCGCAAACTGACCTGAACCGTGCCAGACACAACCGGACCGCGCTAAATCTAGACCAGTTCAATGGGTGGGCTCGGCCCGGTTATTCAGTGGCTCGGTTCTCAGACAACAAAGACCGCGTCATCTCCTTACAGTCAGCTGACTAGTTTTGCGGTTTCAGACATTCATAAAAATACTAGCTTCCCTACCGTGCCACACGGTTTCCAGTGATGATTCTGCTTAGCAGCATGATGAACCTCAACGTCTGTCGTTGTTTCCTGCGTCTGTAAATCCTTATTAGACGTTAGTTTGTCTTATCCACTTCCCAAAAGCCGACTCCGTCAAGTAAATTCACCAAAGGTTGCCTTCTTCGCCTGACTCTCCGCAAAAAGCAATTATAACCAAGCATAACTTCCTGAATGTTACGGGCGCCGCCATTTTGATTTGCTTGAGTCCCTCCTTCAATCCTAGAGAGCAGTAGTACCGCAGATCGTCACTAGGAGGCGAGGAACCGTGCTAGCGTGATGTGTAAACGGTCGTCAGAACCAAGCTCGGCACGGTTAACTGATCCAAGCTCGGTCCGAGCTCGGCATGGATCGGTTTAACAAGGGTAGTGTAAATGGGGCTTTAGGCTAGCGCCATCTCGTCAAAGCTTGATCCCTTCAGATCCTGGTGGATCCTTTTACAGAAACTGATTTTCTTTCCCTTTTTAGTTGATCTATAAGTATCTTATATAGATATAATGGAACAAGTTGTCAATTTTCTGCAATGCCTGAACATCACGGAAAGATGAACAATCCCACCGCATGATGCTGCCACTACCATGCTTGTCAGTGTTTACCGCATTATCTGAGGCCTAAAAGCTCCAGCCGGATCTTTGCAAACACAACTTTGTCAATCCGGCCAAACGGCTCGGCTTTTATCTCTTCTGAGTAGAGCTGGACGATAATTCAATAACAATATATATCGATCGACAGACGTATATCGATGATGGAACAAAAAGGTAAATAAAAAGTTCAATAGAACAGTTTTGCTTACTTTTCCATTCTGGACTATCAAGTAGGTTAATAATACAGTCATTACATCCTCCCAACCAATCACAAATGCAGACCCAGGAAGGCTCCATCACCAAGCTCCGCCCCCTTCAAAGAGTTCAGAGGGCATGCCTTCTTTTTTCTTTTTTAAAAACTTGTGGTTTTGGTTAAAAAGTTGGTTGAATAAAGGGTTGAGTTTGTGTTTTGTGTTCTTTATCTAAAAATAGGTCGCTAAGCAACAGCATAAAATGGCCAGAGCTGCACTTAAATATATATGTTTTGAAAACTATCAATTTCAATCAATATGATTTCTATTCTAAAGAACTGAAACGCCTTTCTCTAAAAGGTTTTTGGTTTCTCCCTGCGGACGGCTGGAAATTTCAGTCGTGCTGGATGGTTTTAAACTGGTGCGTCGTTTCTATGATGCAGAGGATTGTAATGATTATCTGTCTGTGGAAGTTGGGGGGAAAAAAATATGCCTGAGTGGACAAAAACACGGAGTTTGGGCATTGGTCGTTTACTTTGAGGAAACGAGGCAGAAAAAAAACAGCGTTTTCCTCTTTCATCTGTTCGTTCAAGGAAACGGTGCTTGAAGTCGGTTTTTGTTCTGGGCTGTTAGACGTGAACGCCAGCAGGTGGCAAATTCACCAAAAACCTCTGTGGAAGGAGTTTTCATAAAAGATCAGTTCAAAGGCCTCTTGTCAGCTTAAACATCCCATTAAAGAAGTGAGGAGCAGGGAAAATGCATTTTCCAAATTGAACAGGGGGATTTACAGTTGGTTTAACGCCGCTGACCCCCAACACGTTAATGTTTGGTTCGTGTCATCGGCTGTCCCTCTCAATCTTTTATCACCCCCATTGTCGAGCTATCTATTTAATTGAAAGAAGTTAATTGAACGAAAATGATCAACTAAGCTTGTATTAATATTGCTAATGGAACGTTCTTCTTGGCCATGTTTGGAGAGCGATGTCACGCCGGAGTTTGGGAAAGGCCCATTAAGGTTTGCACTTAACCCGATGGGCTAATTAAGGAATGCTTATTCATTCCCGGAGTCAGGGGGTGGATCTGCTCCGAGCCCATCTCCACGCACCTTTTACATCATTTTGCACTCGCCATTATTGCGGACTGCGGTTGCCTCCTGGTGATTGGCCCGGTTTGATTGTCGCTCTATGAAAATGACGTGCCTCAGAGAGGAGGGTTTCGATTGAGCTAATCCGGCTGGGGTATTATATGGAAATGGACTGGCTGTGAGTGTTATTGCACCAATGACAAATGTGCCATCATTCCAAGGTGTCTAAATGCGTGTTTTTTTTTTGCAGCAGCAGCAGCAGCCACAAGGAAGACGAGGAAGTCTTGTGTTCTTTCTCTTCACTCGAGTCCACTCTTTATGGAATCAAAAACCTTTTCCTTTTCCACTACGGTTCATAGAAACGACTCGTAAATAGTAACCGGATTTGTCTGCTCGGTTATTGGGTAAAAAACAGAGGGGGAAAAGATGGGTAATAAGGTGTTGTGGCGACAAGAAGTGAAAGAACTCTCAACATTACAGCAAAGTGAACTAAGTTGTTTTTAACGTCCTGTTAGACGGCTCCACTTGTACTCCTGAGGCAGAGCGAACTGTAAAGCTTCACTGTTCTCTGTCTGATGGCTGACGTCAGCAGGCCTCGCCGCTAATTAACAAGGCTGGGCATTGAGGGACGGCACAGGTCGTTCTTCTTTTATACTCCCCATAAATGGTGCACTAATGGCTGAATTCTCAAATTGCTTTTTCCACCCCCCCCCCCCCCCCCCCTCTAATCTAAGATGAAGCACCGCGTCCTGTTCAAGAGTCAATGCGATAGAAAAAGAAAAGGCGTCGCGGCTCTCTTTGTTTTCAGCTGTAACGAGGATTTTTGTTGGAGTGAAATATGCTAATGCCACGTATGTGTGTGATCTACAACGCAGGTCATCACTAACCTGGTGAAGATGCTGAAAGCTCGCGACATCAGACGACCTTTCTGTCCGGCGGGTCACTGGCTGTCTGCGGAGGTCAACATCCGAGCCGACAAGGTGCTCCTTCTGCGTCATGGCACTTTTAGTCTGTGATACCTTGCAGGATTGTAACGAATGAAAAATTGTTTAAGTAGTAGAAAAGTCTTTTCTTGTAAACTTGGCAGTGGGTGTTCTCAAAGATGCCTTCTGTTGAAAATTTCCCTGCAAAGTTTGATTTTGAAAGTCTGTGCTGATCTGGTAGAGACTGACCAGGATGGATAAATAATGGTTCTCTGCACTTTTCTGTTGCAATTTTTTTAACGTATAAAACTCTGACTTTTCCAGTAAAGCGAGATTAATCATTCAACTGATGATACTTAACCGATGTACCTTTTATTTCCTTTAGGATCTGGAATTTCATTTTGGAGAAATAAGCAAATCTGCATTCGCATCTAAAATCGGTCTGAAAATTGAATCAGATATATTTAAGTCTAGAAAAGTTTCAAAATGGAAAATGTCAGTTTAATGAAAACAAAAAATTAAATTCAATTCAATTTTATTTATATAGTGCCAATTCATGAAACATGTCATCTAGAGGCACTTTACAAAGTCAAAATCAATCATATTATACAGATTGGTCAAAAATTTCCTATATAATGGCACCAGTTAATTGCATTAAAATCTTGACAAGCAGCATTCACTCCTGGAGAAGCGTAGAGCTACAGGGAGAGTCGTCTGCATTGTCCATGGCTTTGCAGCAATCCCTCATACTGAGCAAGCATGAAGCGACAGTGGAAAGAAAAACCACCCATTAGCGGGAAGGAAAAACCTCCAGCAGAACCAGGCTCAGTATGAACGGTCATCTGCCTCGACCGACTGGAGATTAGAGAAGACAGAGCAGAGACGCAACAAGAGAGACAAACAAGCACAGAAGCTAAAAAAAAAAAAACCTTAAAGTTTGGAATCTTACTGCAGCTGTGATCCTTCATCTGGAAGAAAAGGCGATCTTCATGTCTGCCGTTTCTGTCCAGGTCACCCAGCTGTATGTCCCATCGGCAAGACACGTGTGGAGAACACGGAGGATGGGGCGCATCGGGCCTCTTCAGTCTACGCTTGATGGTATTTTCCTCTTTAGTCGATCCCTTTAATTTCACATGAATGAACAACATGGACATTTTTTTGCAACACTACTATATCTAGATGTCGCTCTAAGAAGTTCAGAAATCAGCAGACTGGCTTATTAGACATTTTTTGTCACTCCCTCCTCAGAGGTGATGCGCTAAAACCGTCGTTATCCTTAAATAATCCTTTTGGAATCAGTTGATTTTTAGTTTTTTGATTAATTTCTATTTTTATTTACAGTGACGTCATGTCAGGGTCAGCTCGGGCAGCCCAGGAAGTCAGGGATTTCTTTCTAAATTCACTGCTTCCGTGTTTGCCGACACAAATTAACCTCATCTTCTCTTCGCTGACTAATTCGAGCACACTCGGGTGGAAACACAGACGCCCGCAGGGCTCATTAGGCTCACTTCTAACTACACGGCATTTCTCTGACATATAGTGTGAAAAACAGGCTGATAACAATGTGCGTATGATCTGCCTAATGCCACTCAGAGCCTGTATGAGATAAATTCAATTAGTGTGAAAGTACCTGATGAACCCAGCCACATCTGGTCCCTGTGTTTGTCTGGCCTTTTCTCATTTCCTTAAATGGACAGGCCCAGCGCTGATAAATGAGGCACGTATTGACCACTCAGAGGCCATATTTCTCCTCAAAGATGGAAACCTGATGGGAGAATGCAGATCAGGTTGACTAATTGAGCAGAATAATTGAGTTGCATTTGAACGAGGAGGGTAAAGAGCAGTTTAGCGATTGGAGCTGTTTTTCCTCCTCCTCTGAGCTAATCGGTCCAAACCTCAAATTTACCCAAACATTAACCTAGGATGGTGCACAAAATCAAAAGAGTCACTAAAGTTCAGTCACACAGATTTAGAATAAAAAAAAACATGAAACAAGGGCATCAGATTACTTTAATCCTAAATCTCATCGCCGTATGAACATTTAAAGTTTTATCTTCGTGTATTTTGACACACAACAAATGCTGAAGAGGTCTTTTTTTACATCGAGTCTTGTTGATCTGGTTGTGCTTGTTCCTGCAGTTGGTCTGGAGCCTCCGCAGCTCTCCGTGTCTGAAGAGAGACATCTGGCCATCCTCACCGAGCTGCCCTTCGTTGTTCCCTTTGAGGAGCGAGTCAAGGTATCCCACAGCCGTCCGCTACTCAGGCCTTTGTGCTCAACAGAGGTCACATTTTTGAGCCTATTGGGTTACGTTTCATCAAAACCGGCATGCGTTCACCTCGTTTCTGTCTTTCATGCAATGATCCGAACTTATTCCATTTAATTATCTTCATTTTAGACCCTAAAAAAGCCCAATTTTAATATTTTCTCATGTTAGATTTATATAATTGTTCGTTAATGCTTCTCCTGTATTTAAATATTTATTTATCATTAGCTGTGTTTCCATTGACCATCAAATTGTGCAAATTGGAATTATGACAATAAATTGGCTTTAATGGAAACATGGCAATTTCGAAAAAGCTCGCTTTGTGCTAGGATGAGGTGGTGTTTCGGACGTATAGAAATTGGTTTGTTTCGCAAAACTGCAGTGGAAGCAGTTGTTTTCGCGTCAAATGAGTCCCGTGATCAGCAACCGGATGTTACTACTGGCGAAAAAGACAGAGACGACGACAGGAAATGTTGAATCCATAGCTTTTCTGACCACAACTCTCCAGAAACGCCGCTCCCAAGTACGAGGCGCTTCTCGCTCCAGCGGCTCAATCAGACGCCGACGTCTCCTCCGATGGCTGACGAGGAGCGCTAGTGCCGTGACTGAAATGTGAATCCGTCTCATGTGTTTACATCCGTGGCTGACATGTTTTTTTTTTTTAACGAGTCATCAAACAAATTTCAATTTTTTCAATTTCATTTCAATTTCATTTCTGATATAATTGAAATTGTATTTTTTCGACATTGCCTGAATATCAACAAAGTTTTGCGCACATTTTGTAATGGCAATGCAGCCAAGCGTTTGTTTGATTTGTTCATTTATGTTTTGCTCTACAATTTATGCTATTGCTGAAGATTTTGTTATTGAAGGAAGTTATCCTTTCAGTGTCCTAGCTGTGTTAATTTCTAAAGTGAAACTTTTTAAAATGAGACTTTGCTTCGCAGCAATAATTATAGTAGTTATTTATTGGACTGATTGGTGGTGCTTACTATATATTGTGTCCAACCGGGATAACTTTGAATGAAAGCACTCAAGTTAAATGTCAAAAAACACAAAATTCCATGTATTTATATGATTTTAGTCATGATGTTCTTAAAAAGTCGTACTTTCTAGTACTTGCAGAAACCCGGTTTTTCCCTCTTCACATTTAAACTTTCCAAATATCCTTGTCTCTATTGTTAAGTGTAAATGGGTTAAAGTTAAAAGGCTCTCCTGGTTTTGTTGCACACATAAAGCAGTACATTTACGATCACCTATCCACATTTCTTGATTTTGAATCTGTGTATGGTAAAACTGTTTAGCTTGTATTAAGCTCAGGTGAAAGTATTTGTTACCGACTCCCTCGCCGGATGCCCGTCCTCCCTCCAGATCTTCCAGAGGCTGATCTCTGTGGACAAACGGGACGTGCAGGGGGACGGGCCATTCCCCGACGGCATCAATGTCACCATTAGACGCAACTACATCTACGAAGACGCCTACGATAAACTCTCCCCGGAGAACGGTGAGGCGAGCGTCGCTGTAATTTCAGTAAAAGCGCTGTTATGTGATCGTCTGTGTGTGTGTGTGAGTGTGTGTGTGTCCTGAGTTGCGTGGAGCTTAGGGAAGTCCATGCACATTACATCACGTCGTCTGCAAAAACGTTCTGTAACCGCTCAAAAATTTCCTTCATTTATTCCACGATGACGAACATCATGAGACAGAGATGGTTGACAGGATGGCCACGCTGCTACTAAAACTCTTGTTAAGCTCTATAAAGCCTCGGTATTAAGGACCAGGGCTCCAGTTTGCATTGGAGATGAAGGTTACCTCCATCCTCGGCCGGGGTATTGAATTTCAGTAAAGCATAATTGTGATTGTGATTATTATAATGGATCACATAAAAGCAGAATCAATTATTTTAAGTCACCTCTTTTGTGTTTGAATTTAAAAGGGTACTTCAATGATGGGGGGCACTCTGATTAAAAAGAGTAGTAGGAGAGCTGGGTTGAAGACATGATCTATATCGTTTGTGTGTCTATAAGTTAAAGCTGATCTGATTTATCGCTCCGCCTTTATTATTCTGAGAGATGTCCTCGTGTAGAGTTGCTCTAAATAGTCTGTAGGGCAGGTTAAGCAGGTGTTGCAAATAAGGCTTGTTTTAGGAGAAAACCCTTATAACAGTCGGGTAAAACCTGTTCATTCAACCATAGCCGGAAATCACAGGGGGGGAAAGGGGTGTCTGGACCCCCCCCCCCCCCCCCCCCAAAAAAAATTTATTAGAGGAGCTTAAATTTTTAAATAATAGTGCAAAAGGCTAAAAAGGAAATCTGGCATTCATCTAGGAAAAGAGGGACACATTTATATGTGTGAGAGTTGAAACTATGAAGAGAGAAAGGAGAGAGCAGAGCAAACGACAGCAAAAGCGAAGAAAAACAGCAAAAGCTGACAAACCATCAAAATCATTTTTGCCACCAGTTACTCGATGGGATATTTGCCAATTCTGTTTCAGATGGCAATTATTAGCTTCAGGTGATGTGCGGTTTTTCGAGTGGCAAATCATATTTATATGATTATAAATATTCAGTATTCTGTATACATTACACTGTATATTTGACAACAGTACATTTACCTGTACCTTTGCCATCCACCTCAAAAGATTGCTCTTGAAAAATCTCTTTTATTGTCTCCCCCAAAAAAAGCAAAACTAACCCAATGAAGTGGTTAATTGTGAAGTAGAAGATAGATAAATCAAGTTCTTATCGGTTTTTATAAGTAATAATATTGAAGGTTTGCTTAGCATTTGTGTTCAGTCCCCCTGAGTCAGGTCTTTCGGGGCATGTCTCTATCAGTATGTTATAATTTGCCCATTTTTTCTTGCCAAAATAGCTCCAGCTCAGTCAGACTGGATGCAGAGGATTTATGAACTTCAATTTTTAAGTCTTGCCAGAGATTCTTATTCAAGTCTGAGTTTTAGAACCAACGCATTTTCACGTGTTAAAAGTGGCCCAGTCAAAGCCCAAACTGGTACCACCAGTGGTACAAGTATCACTAATTACTATACCAGTCTCATTAATATTGGAATCAGTGATCAACAAGTTGAAAATGAACAAATGAACTATGATGTAGAGCCAAAACGAAGCCAAAAGGTAAACTATTCAAAAAAGAAGGAAGTGCAGCGGAGAAACTTTGGAGACATCATTTGTGAACTAAAGCAGATGACTGTGAACCAGGAGCCAAGGGCTACCTATGCTGCCGTATGCCTGTCGTAATCATGGTGCAGTTGCAAGTCAGTACAATAAAGTAATATGGTTAGTGCCCAGGCTAATTGCAGTTAGCAACTTTAGCTAACAGTAATGTTTCTGCGCATTTTGTATTTTAAAAAACTGTAGCAACATGATCACCAAAGGTCCCACAGAGGTAAATGTGTGAAAAATTCATTTAATGAGTTTCAAATTGTCAAAAGAGGAAAACAATGTATCAAACCTTTTTTCTTACTTTTAAATCTGTTAGTTAATGTGTGGCAGCCATATTAGATTTTCCGGCTAGGGTTGACGGGTAAATATTCCACTTTTAAAGATTGGCCCCAGGGAGCATTTAGTTTAGCTTAATTAAAATGTATCCTTCAAACAAATGTGTGTACAAAACAATAAATCTTCTCTTTATTTAGTTTGATAAGCAAATATAAAAGAATGACCTGTTTTGTCGTGGTTCACAATGCCTGACATTACGGTTATATTTAAAAATCTTGTAAGTACATTTTATTTCTTTCTATTCCATTATCAATTTGTCCTTTTGACCTGTGTTGCTCAATCAGAACCGGACCTTAAGAAGAGGATTCGAGTCCACCTTCTCAACGCTCACGGTCTGGACGAGGCAGGCATCGACGGAGGCGGCATCTTTCGCGAGTTCCTCAATGAGCTCCTCAAATCGGGCTTCAACCCCAACCAGGGCTTCTTCAAGACCACCAATGAGGGCTTGTTGTATCCAAATCCTGCTGCAGAGATGCTGGTGGGCGACTTCTTCACAAGACACTACTACTTCCTGGGCAGGATCCTCGGAAAGGTTAGCTCTCACACGTGCATCAGAATAGAGATGGGCGGATAGAGACTCAAAACTCATCAGTGTCACATCACACTTGACAAATTCAGCAACACTCTTCGTTACTGAGGAAAGAAGGATCCTAGTTATCTTTTATTAGTGAATTGAGGAATTAAAAAATGCAGAGGAAGCACAAAGATGTAAGAAAGGATTTAAAAGGAAACTACGGTTCCTTTGAGCTGTAAGAGGCAGTGAGAGAGAGCAAGATTCTCAGCAGATAACAGGAAGGGTAAACGAAGCAAAGTTGTTTTATCCTGAGAGCTCTATCATGGATTTGGAAATGTTGGTAGCTGTTTTTGGCAGATGTTTTAGTGATGCTAGCTGCGCTAACTGCTTTGTTTTTAAACTAGTAAAACATTTGTTTGTTTTTTACAGTAAGTAAAAAGTAAGACATACAGTGTGATGTTGCCTTCTGCTAAAAGAAATAATAAAGACTCCTTTTTTTATGTTACATTAAAGAGAAATTAGATTTTTGTAAAATCCATCTCCACATATCAGGGCATCTCTTCATCTAACTTGTCCGAATAAAGATTTAAAAACACGCTGTCATGTCTTTGCAAGCAGTGAACATTATTATTTGTCTCTAAAGCTCATGTTGTTGAAACTGTTGAATGAAATTTGGTTTTGCACTTCCAACTTGAACTTGGGTGAGTAATGAGACGACGGCGTTGTTTGTCTGTTTTTTCTACTCCTCTGATGCACCTGTTTATTTAGAACCTAATGTTTTTAAATCATCCCTAATGCATGTGGTGCTGATTGTTTATCAAGATGCCTCCTCACGAGGGAGCCATCATCCCGAAGAGGAATTACCTCATGACAAGCGGTCACCACTCAATTAGGACTTCCATTAGGGGATGATTCCTACCTCTTGTTTGTGTAGCGATTGCATTTGGCCGGCATTAAATCAGCAGCCTCACAAAGACGGGACATAAATAAGCGTTCAAAGCATGTGGTAATAGCATTTTGATCTGTTTTACAGTCAGGAACATCCAGGACTCTTCTCTGTTAAACAGTCGGGGATGGTCCGGTCCATTTACCGGAGCGTCGTAACTCCCGCTCCTCCTCTTCCTGCGTTTCCTTTTCCCCTCTCTCTCTCTCTCTCTCTGTTCTGTCAAAGTGAGAAGCGATCAATCTGCTGCTCCAGCTCCTGCCTCTTGTCGCGCTGTGCTCCCTGTAGCTAATGGTCCAGGCAATTAGGCAGGGGGAAATTAATTTGAATTTGACTTTCAATTAACCCTACCTTAAGTTCCTCTTTCTCCATAAAAATGGACGTTTGAGTGGCCATTTGAGAGGCGTATTGATATTTGTTTAGTGCCGTTATTGCCTGGATAAAAGGCGAGCCCGTTTATATGGATTGGGATTGCATCACCGCTGCCGCAGCGTGCGCGGTGCACATTGCAGCTCAAAGGACACAGGAGATTAATATTCTTAATTAATGTCCGAGGCGTGCCATTGTTGTGGAGGTGATGTATTACAGGCGGGAGTGGCTTGTCTGGGGGGGTACTCTCTGAAATGGGATTGAGCATCAGAATAGAGGCCGGCCATCATCCCTCTTCCTAACTTGTCCACCCCGGTGACAAGCTGAAAGATTTAAGCCGCTCATATTGAAAACACGCACCAGAGGTTGCTTTGCATTTGCGGCTTTGGCCTAAAGATTCGGGTAGTTTTTGATCACGGTGCCTGTCGGCGCTCTTCCTCCTTTAACGTGGCGCGAGCCGGGGGGGGGGGGGGGTTGGATTCTCCCCGACTCATTACCGCCGCACCTCCGCCCTCATCAGCGCCAGTTCTTCTCACTCCGTAATCGCTCTGCTCCTTCTTTCCCCCCCCCCCTGCAGAGGTGGGGAACGCGTTGCTCCTCTGATTGATAAAGATGCGTTTGAAAGGCAAAATTTTATTGATTCATAATGTTGTAAATTAAGGTGTTTATTTGGCAGCCAACAAAACGCACCTGCAATGCCGCTGGCAGTTATTCCACCTGATGGTGCCGCGATCTGCTTTAATTGCGTTGCCACTGCACTCACTTATATTAAAAGGCCTCAGGCCATAATAATTAATTCTTTCCAACCCAAGTCATTTTGGCACAATTTCTGGCAATAAACACTCATAAATAAGGCTGGTGGCATTGAAAAAATAAGGCTACTAGTTTTTTCCATATACTTATTGCTGCCTCTTCCCGGCACAAGTGTTATTGATAGGTTTCAAGGGGCCATGCGGCGCATATGGTCTGAAATTAGTGCCGGCCACGAGAGTAACACTAAGTGGATTATTTTGCATAAAAAATAGACAATGTTTGAAGTTGCGCAGTTAACCTGTGTTTAGAAAATAGCCGTGATTTATGCATTGCTGTGTGTTTAAGATGCATGCATTATGGAAATGCTCTAGATTTATAATCCATTTAGCTGATGCGGTCAGGGATTTTAGCGCTATCATTTATAAGGACCTGTATATTTTAATGTCTCCGATAGGCTCTTTTTCGAACTATTCCAGTACATTAGCTTAGGGGTTTTATGAGTCACCTGCCCGGTTGCGCTTCTTAATTGCGCTCGGGGTCAAGGTGAGAATCGGCATTTGTAAAGTTTGAGTCGAGGGAAGAGGCAGCCTGTGTGTTTAAGATTGATTGGACTCTCTGTTTTGATCCCAAACCCTCTGATCTGATCAGATTTATTGCTGTAAATCGTTGGTGTTCGACAGGAAGAAGAATAGTGTTTGAATATTCGCTAATTGATGCGGAATATTGTCCGTACAGTTCAACAGATGCTAATGTGAAAGAAATTATGACTTTGAACATTTTCGTACTTTGCGACTTTACAACCTGAGACTTCAGTGCGTTTCATGTGATGAATCGGCACAAAACGGTGCACAGTTGTGAGGTGAAAGATTGACGGGTATCAAATCTCTCACAAAGAAAAGTTTGAAAAGGGTGTTGTCCATTTGTACTCAGACACCCTTAAATAAAATCCAGCGCAACCAATTGCCTTACGAAGTAGAAGTGAAAGTCCCTCGGAGGTTTAGAAACTTATGTGAAGAAAAAAAAACGTAGCTTAAAGACCAGTGACACATTAGAGAGGCCATGGAGACGTGTAAAGCAGGGTTAAGTCTTAGGCTGAGTGATTCTGGTCAAATTAGACTGCGTAGAGACTCTTTGGCCTACGTACTAAATAAAGAAATACAAACATTTCCCTTTTTATAGAGGGGAACTTACCTTTGGGGCCTCTCCAAGACGCAAACCCCCGGGGTTTCACCTTCCACGAGGAAAACGATGCTAAACATGCACCCAGAGCGATGGGGGATTGGTTTAGTTCAAAGCGTATTCTTGTGTTGTAATGACCCAATCAAACCTAAACCTAATTGGGAGCTGACGTGAAAATTGATTTTCACAAATGATCTCAATCCAGCTGTTTTTGAGCCATTTTGCTTAGCAGAATGGGCAACAACCTCAGTTTCTAGATGTCTAACGGTGGTAGAGAGACTTCCAGCTGTAGCATAAAGGTGTTTGTATAAAACATTGACTATGATATAAAATACACACCAAGCTTTTCAGATTTCCACCCTACAAAATGTCAAAACCGTGTTGTTTTCCTTTCACTTCATAGCCTTGCACTGTTTAGTGTTGATCCATTACATACACACATGACATTTTGAGGTTCTAACCGGACAAAGTGGGGAAAACTTTGAGGGCCCTGTTACTGATGTCCGTGTTTCCCCTCAGGCGCTCTATGAGAACATGCTGGTAGAGCTGCCCTTTGCCAGTTTCTTCCTATCCAAGCTCCTGGGAACCAGTGCAGACGTTGACATCCACCACCTGGCCTCCTTGGACCCTGAGATGTATCGCAACCTGCTCTTCCTCAAGAGCTACGAGGGCGACGTGGACGAGCTGGGCCTCAACTTCACCGTGGTCAACAACGACCTGGGAGAAGCTCAGGTAGCTGTGGACATGGCTCCTCTGTATTTATTTTTCAGCTCTGCTTCTCTCTCCTGTTTGGTTTTCGCCTTTGTGGCGTTAGTAATTCATTTCCCGCCCGATGCGCCACTTCACAGGTCCGACAGAGATAAAGCACGTCAGCGCCGTCGCTCAAAGCTCCGCCGCAGTGCCGGGGACGCAGCAGCTCTGTTGACCGTTCGCTCCACAAATTATCTCCCACCACGCATGACAGAAGCAGCCAGAGGCTCTTAAGCATGCCCTCTCCTCTCTCTACGGCTCAACGGCGAGGAGACGAGCTCGGCTGTGCTCAGGCCTGATGGCTACGCGGAGCGCCTGTTTGCTCAGGGCCTTAACGCGTCCTATTAGCTCTTCTCAAACAACACCTGAAACGGCAGAGCTACAATGTGACCCCCTTCTGGTTCGCCAAATAGAGCGTGATGGGGGGGGGGGGGGGGGGGGGAGAAAACAATTTGTGAAAGATTAGGCACACCCGGGAGCAGTCTGGCCTGCATTTGCCCTTGTGAGATAGCCAAAGCTAGCAAGATAACGGCGGTAATTCTCTCGCATTAGCACATAATCAGAATCCGGCGGGAGGGAGACGGGGCAGAGATTGCGGCGCTATTGGGAGCGAACACGTTGCGTTAAAATGCCGCGGGTTCTCATTGTTGCTGCGCTGGAGCTTATCAACTGTTCTGTGTGTTGAGAAAGCATCATGGGAGTCCTGAGCCGTGCTTTCTGCAGGTTTAATAAACAGACGTCCTTTAAAGCGTGTTTTCTCCGGTCCGTGTCATGGCGCTCTCATAATGTGTGAGAGTGGCCTGATGTGTGGCGTTGCAGGTAGAGGGGACTGATCGGAAACTTTATCAGGGAATCCACTGGAAGCATGTCGGTGGAAGACAATCCAGCTATTCGCAAACCTGTTCAGTAAACGATGTTTATTTTCACTATTATTAAACTTTACTTCACTCTAAAAGTTATATTCATCCATCCACCTGTTTGTCCTTTCAGCCATCAATCCATCTGTTTGCTTACCACCCAGTCGCTCGTTTGTCCGTCTTTCCTTTCCTCCCCCTGGTTCAGTATTTAAATGCCTGCGGCGAAGTTATGCCCCGTTTGTGTCCGTTCCAGGTGGTTGAACTGAAGCCCGGAGGAAAAGACATCCCGGTGACAACAGCCAACCGGATAGCTTACATCCATTTAGTGGCTGACTACAGGCTCAACAAACATATCAGGCCTCACTGCCTGGCCTTCAGACAGGGTCTGGCCAATGTGGTCAACCTCGAGTGGCTGCGTATGTTCGACCAGCAGGAAATCCAGGTACTGAATTGCTGCTCAAAACAAGAGATTTGAAATGTTCTAATTTAATTTAATTGCTTTTATTGTTTCTCCCCTCATCCTGGCAGGTGCTGATATCTGGGGCACATATTCCCATTTGTCTCGACGACCTCAAAAACTTCACAAATTATTCAGGTAGGATGGCAGTAGGGCTGCACGCGCTGTGCCACGACGTAGGTGAATATTGCCAGAACAACAGGAGTTGAGATATGTAAGCAATCTCAAAGGAATTAATAACAAAAGATTTTTCAGGCTTTGTTGAGCCTCTAGTTGAATTTTTTTAAATTTTGTTTTCAATCACTTTTGTTTAAATGCATCTTTAATAACTTGTTGGCTCTAAATTGTTTTACTTAGTTGCTTTTTTGCATAGTTATGCCTTAAACATCCCAAATAATCCTCCTGCACTTCATAAGTTATGCTTTCTGTTCTTCTAGATAAAATAGGTAGTGCTATTTATGATAAGCGGCATAGAAATGTAAACGATTTAAACTTTGAAAGAGGAGGGCAAAAGATATGATATATTTTTATTTGTTTATTTTAAAACCCTTTTTCTGTAGCGATTGGTTTGGGTCGCAAGGGTCCTATGTGGGAGTTTTTTCCATCCGCATGGAGGGATAAACATAAAACATTTATATCATTGCAAAAATCGGCTCCATATTACAAGAGGAAGCTTTAAATTAAACGCAAAAATGCCTTTCAAAATAAAAGTCCTGCCTTTTCCCATTTTTGCTAATGCAGAAGTCTGTTCCAGATTTCTAATGGACTTTAAAGCCCAAAGCCGACGTATGTTGGGTTCAGACTGTCAGTTATTTATTGTAGTGATGTAAAGTTTGCAGGAAGTGGAAAAAGCATAGAAACTAACTCGGTAAAATTTGTTGAACATGGTAACATGTTCATTTTTGCTTTATTTAGCCAGGCTTTGATCTGATAGTACATCTCAAAGTGAGCGTCATGGAAAGCACGAGGGCAGTTTAACTAATATCTTATTTTATTTTTGCTTTATTTGAAGCCATATTTAAAAAAAGAAAAGAAAAATGAATGTTATACCCCATACTGGGTAAAAAAGGAACAAACTAAAATTTATATACATATACACAAACATGTACAATAAATACTAATACTGTGCAATAAGATAGTTATAACTTAACTAATATGATTTCTGTTGGATAACCTCTCTCAGGTGGATACTCTGCCAACCATCCTGTCATCCAGATCTTCTGGGAGGTGGTCGAAGGATTTACAGATGAAGAAAAGCGCAAACTGTTAAAGTTCGTCACCAGCTGTTCCAGACCTCCGCTGCTGGGCTTTAAGGTGACCATTTAGAGACGGGAGCGCTCCACTTTTTCCCTGTCTGTCTTTACCTTTTCATCCCAGCAGTGACTTCTGTTTGAGTCAGGATATCCAAACCAGACCAAAGTGAAGGCTCTGTCTTAATGTGCCTTTATGAAAGTAGCCAGACTGATAAGAACCCTCATAATGATCATTTTCCTATTAGGCGCGCTCAGAGAAGGCCTTTGTGGTGAACTCTTATCGCCACGTTCACCATTGTTTTACAGTTCGTGACCTTCCTCCCTTGAAGAAGTCTGTCTGCAGCTCTTGTGTGTGTTTGGAGACCTTGGCTGGACAAATATTGTCATTCTGAACTTGGTAGATGGTTAAACTCTTCACCTTCTTTTTTTTTTTTAATATTGGGTCACGGGGCTGAAAGCAGCAATAGCTGCTGAGATGAATTTGCCAAGGAGCTACATCGGTCTGATTGTGAATATCATTCTAAAAGTCTTGAATCATTACAGCTAATTATATCTGAAACGACGTCCTAATCGGAAGCCATTTAGGTTTTTCATTGACTTGATTTATGGGACATTTAGAAAGGGACGGAGAAATACTAGAAAGTGTCAGCCGGGGCTATTAAAGAGATTTTATGCCACACTTCTGTCCCACCAGGAGCCGTGACTTGTAAAAGTGTTCATGCCTGTTGAATTTTCATCTTTTATGTCACATTACTGCAAACTTCAACTTATCTAATTAGCAATATATGCGATAGACCAATACAAAGGCCTGCAGGATAGTAGAAGAATGATACATGGATTTAAAATTATTCTTTTTTCCAACAGAAGTTGTGTAGAAACGACTTTTCACTGCAGTTACAGCTTTGAGTCCTTTTGAGCATGCATCTACCAGGTCCACCTCTTTGTAATATAACTCGGGCTCAGTCAGATTGTATGCAGAGCGTCTGTAAACATAATTTTTTTAAGTCTGGTTCTGAGGTCTGGACTTTGACTGGAGCATTTTAACACACAAATAAGCTTTATTCTAACTCATTCCATTGTACCTCTGGATGTATGTTTAGTTGGCTCTGTTGGAAGAGCAGCCTCCGCCCCATCCCAAGTCTTTTGTAGCCTCTTAATGGGTTTTCTTCCAGAATTTAGCTCCATCCATCCCCTGAGCAGCTTCCCTGTCCCTGCTGAAGCGAATTATCCCCCACAGGATCATGCTGCCACCACTATGCTTCACCCAAATGACTCCAAGAAAAGAACTACACTCATGTAGACTTTTCTTAATTAATTAAGTAACTTCTAAAGGTTGCTGTGGGTTTTATTTAGATTTAATAAATGCTTGAAACGTATTCAAGAGATAACCGTGAATCATATTCTTCCCACTTCACGATCATGTGCGACATCGTCTTTGTTGGTCTCATAAGACCTATAGAACATGATGAAGATCTAAGGGTGTGAATACTTCTGCGAGGCACTGTGCTGCAGTCTTATTCAATAAATTAGACTATTATTGAAAAGTTCCTTTATTTCAGTGTCTTAGTTCACAAAGTGAAACACGTTACGTATATTTATCACACAGACGGTTTGTAATGTATTTAAGCCTTTATTTCTGGTGATCATGATGATTTTGACATTTGATGACATTTCTGATTAGAATATTAACCCAGACCAGTTAAAAACATTTTTAATACTGGAATGTGGGTTCAATGAAAAGTATATTCAATACCTTTGGAAAGTTATTTTCTATCTGACAAACAAACCTAATCAGCGCATGTTCTAATGTTCTTGTTCTTACTGGCATTAGTCAAGAAAACATTCATTTTGCTTCAAAGTTGGGAGTGAACGGCGCTCACCTTTAAATCCTTCAGGCTTTGAATGACCCCCTCTCTTCTCATTTACTAAATTTGACTTTGGCCAGCGTGCAGATCCGCCGCCCCTCCCACCCAGATGCCTCGCTGAGACTTAAAGGGTGGTAATTTGTGGGGGAGTGGCCCCTGACCTGGCCCTCAGCTCGAGCCAGCTAGGCCTTAATTAGCTGTCGTGAAAACTGCCCAGGATTCATTAGAGGAGAAATAGCTCTGTCAGGAGAAGCCATTTAAAAAAGATGATGGAAGCTGTCTTTTTTTCTCCTCTCAGACCGATAGTTGTGGTAATGATACTTTTTCAATAAGCAATGATAGTTTAATACGGTAATTGTCAGAAAAATGGGGTCATTATGGCAGAGCCCCTGAAGGGCCATTTAATTGGGTAGGTATAGCCAGCGGGACATATACTCTAAAGTTAAATATCGTGATGAAATCAGAGCTCAGTAGTTTGTTCGTGATGGAAACCTTCAGTGTCACAGTTTGCAGAGGAAGTGGCCTCATCAGCTACAAGGTTTGATTTAAAAAAAAAAAAAAAAAATCCCAGATGGACAACATGAAATGACCATCCTCTCAGCGTCTCAGCCAAGGGTCAACCCGTGAGCTCGTCTCCCCCTAAATACCTTTCAAAGCCCCAAGCTGATATCCTAAATTTATACTTCCGCTGTATTCGTTTGGCTCCGGACGCATTTAATCCCTTGTGGAATTTGACATTTATTGCTTAATCGGGATGGGTTTGGAAATCGGGATCATTACTGACACGTGTTGATTCATGGCCCATCTGGCTCCGCAGACGTTCGTCCACCTCGCACTGCTAATTAACACCAGGGACGTCACTGGGATCGACGAGAGGGGCAGGAGGCCGCGTGCGTTATAATTTTCATCAAACCTAAAGGCTTTAATAATTGTTTTATTAGTTGTAGAGAATTTACCCAGTAACTTCAGAAAGTTGGCCACAATTCAGTATTAAATAATATAATTTATAGAGAAGCACAGAGAAATTAGCTCGTGAGCAGAATTTGACTATTTTCAGCGTGATCATCCCTGACCGGTGACAAGCCAGACGGAAATTTAAAAACCCAATCTTTCTCCAGTGAATGCGCCACATGGAGACGCTGCCAAGTCTGTCTGATAACAATCTTCAGTGTGGATGCTCGTACTGAGTAAAGCCTGTCAGCCATTTTCCGTTTCAGCGCAGCCTTTCAAATGAAGGCAGAGGAAACACATCTCATTCAGGCTCCAAGATGTAGCGAGACCCTTAAGCAGTACCTGTTCATGTATATCTCTACAGTAAATATAGATGTATATGTAATGGTTATGAACAGACAGCTGTTTGGTTGGTTATCGTGTCTGAACTCAGCAGCTCATCAATATCCAACAGCCATAATAACTTTGCTACCAACCAATCAGGACCAGCAAGGTTGCGACAATCAATTCAAATTCAATTCAAAAATACTTTATTAATCCCAAAGGGAAATTAAATGCTGGTGTAACTCATGTTACGGGGGTTTCTTCTAGGGCTGGACGATATAGAAAAAAAGCTTATCGATAAAAAAAAAAATGCATATTGATCGATATCAATAAGTATTGAAAATATTTAAACCATATTTTATGTGCAGCTCTGCCTGGACATTTTATGATATTGCTAAATGATTTAATTTTAATAAAGAACACAAACACAAATTCCAATTAAATCTTTATTTAACCAACTTTTTTAACCATAACAGAATCTTTTTAAAGAAAAATAACTTAAGACACCTGAGTTATGTTATTAAATAATGACAAAGAATAAACTAAAGTGACCAGTAAAATGACCAAAATAAATATACCAAATAAATAAATAAAATAGCCTATTTAGGTGGCAATAGTACACTAGTTGCTCCTCAGGGTCCATTCTATTTCTAGTCAATTGAGAGGCTGACGCAGGGCTGAGGTCCGAGGTTGTGGCGTGTAAGGACACAGATTGTAGCTCATTTTGCACTGATTCCCTGCACTCGTTGCACAATTTAGGGAGCGCTGTTAGAGAAACACTTGCGTCTCGGAACTTTATATCGCGGATCAAGAGTGGCAGGTAGTTGTTTGAAGCCAGGTTTTTCAACAGCAGCATATCCATCACTATGTGAAGCACGTTACTGCATGCGTGATGTCCTTATGCCGCTTGGACGCTTTGTCATTTTATCACAAAGAAGGGCCCCAGTTTAGCTGCTATGCCTGCTTTGTTTTGGAAGAACTTCCAGAAGATTCCTACGAAGACGCGCAGCAGCGCGGGGCTGCACAGCTCGCGCTGCTGCGGGTGTGAGCGGCTGAGCGGCTTACGTGATGAAACAAGTTGGTTGTGTTACCACACTTTGTTTTTACCGGTTCCTTGCAAGTTTTACAAAGCACTGATTTATTTCTGTCAGACTGGCGAACTAGTAAAACCCTGTTTTGGGACCGTTTCCTCCGCCGCTACTTCCTGCGACATATTCACATGCTGTGTGTTGTGGTTTGAGAGGGCGGTGCTTTGTGACGGCGTGCCTGGGTCCACGATTACGATTGGTCGAGAGGAAGCAGTGACTGTAGCATCAACTAATATGATAGGCTGAAAGGAAGGAAGGAAAACTCTCTATCGAACTTTTATCGACCCTATTTTTTCCTATCGCGCCACACGTCTATCGATCGATATATATTGTTATTGACTTATCGTCCAGCCCTAGTTTCTTCAGCAAGTTGTTGTAGATGGTGATGGCTGCTGGCAGGAAGGATCTCCTGTAGCGATCTGTCTTACAGCTGATCTGGAGAAACCTCTGTTGTTCTACCACAGTCTGATTAAGAGGATGATTAGGGTTGTCCATAATGTTTTTAATTTTATGACGAATCATACTTTGCAAAGTTCTATAGGAGTACCCAGAACAGAAACGGCCTCTTTATTAGCTTGTTGAGCTTCTTAATGCAACGACCCGCCAGCTGACCGACGATCAAGACAATTGGTTGTTATCCCATAATAAAAAGTTGCATTGTTTGTTTCAACCCATTCAGTTTTTTTAACTACCGTATTTTTCGGGCCATAAGGCGTACTGGATTAACCTGACAACAGCCAGCTGTATGTCGTTCCGCCTAGCTCCACTCACATACATCTGGGACACCGCCGGTAGACAGTGATTTCTCCAACCAAATTTATGGTCTGGCCAATCAGGACGCAGGGCTGGAGTTTCATAGATGTGACGTAGTGGAGACGCGACCATGACGTGAGACTGTTTTGATAGCAATGGCGGCTAGTCGAGGAAGCAAGCGTTAACATCGATGCTGCTATTTCTTCCGTGTTGTCCAATCTACCTAATATTGTTTCATTAAAAGAACATCAGAGAACGCCTCTGAAGGCTTTTGTTGGTGGAAACAATGTTTTCGCCCTTCTCTCGACCGGATTTGGCAAGTTTTGTTTTCCGGGACCAGCGGACGTGCCGACGCGGACGCGCCCCGGAGCGGTTAGCGGTTAGCGCTAACTATGTTAGGAGGCCTTTAGTCCTCAACGCGGTCGGCCCGGAATCGACTCCGATCCGCAGCGCTTTGCCGCCTGTCTTCCCCCCTCTTCCTGTCAGCTCACTGTCAATAAAACGCGTGCCACTAGAGCCGCAAACACATTATTATTATTTTTTTATTTTTTTTCCTGCGTCGCTATCATCAGCGTCACGGGTTAGCTTCGGTGTGAGTGGTTGAAATAGCACGTCAATAAAGATGACAGACAAGTGGCTTATCCAATCATATGCAAGAATTTTTGATAAGGCCCAGCCTTCTGTAAAGGCAATTTCTATGGCGGTGTCCCAGATGTATGTGAGTGGAGCTAGGCGGAGCGATATACAGCTGGCTTTTGTCAGGTTAGTACTGGATTATAAGGCGCACTAAATATTCTTGTGTAATATCAGTCCGCCCCTCCACATACACAGCTCTCTCCTGAGAGGGAGAGCTATCCGTCTTTGTTGGGAGGACAGAGTAGTTGGACTAAAGCCGGGCATACACTGTACGAGTTTTTTCAGTCGTGGTACTTACTGTATATACATCTCAAACTGTGCGACGGAACCGCGGGGTTTAAAAAGTTCACCGCTCACGATCTGTGCGGACGCGAACGGACTGCTCACACTGTACGTCGTGCCCCTTCTGGGACCGCTCGCTGTGGTGGCAGAGGCAGGCGAGCGACGGTGGGTGACAGGGACCCAGAGCAGGGGGTCGAGCCCAGCTCTGGCGAGGCCCGCAGGAGGCACCGGGCGTCGGGGGAACGGAGGGGAGAGAGGAGGGACGAGACGCACCGGCGGCCGCGTGGCACGGCAGGTCGCCCGGCCCGCGCCCCCGCGAGCGGAGGAGTGCCGAAACAGGCGGCCAGCGCGTTGCGCGGACCGCGGAGGAGTGCCGAAACAGGCGGCCAGCGCGTTGCGTGGACCGCGGAGGAGTGCCGAAACAGGCGGCCAGCGCGTTGCGTGGACCGCGGAGGAGTGCCGAAACAGGCGGCCAGCGCGTTGCGCGGACCGGAGCGTCGCCCTCCCCAACCCCCCCACGAGCGGGCCGGGCGGAGGTCGCTTCTGGGACGCCCGCTGCCCTCCCTCCGTTGGCGGGGACGGAGAGGAGGGGAGGGCGCCCCCTCGTAGCTCTGCTTGAACAGCAGGATGCGCTCACGAAAACCTCACAACAGCCGACTGAATTTCAAACATGTTTGATTTTCACCGACCGTCCGATTCCTGATCGGGAGGTAGTCGTGAGAAGCCAGCCCCCCCTCCTCCCCCCCTGTACGATCAAGCTGAAATTTGGCCCGATCCAAAAAATGCTCACACGACTGAAGAATCGGCCCGAAAAGGGGAAAAACTCGTACAGTGTACGCCTGGCTTAAACAGCCCTGTTTCTAACATAAGGCCAAAATAAACATTTCTTTATATTGAATTAACTTACTAGGTTTATTGTTGCTAGCATGTACTCAGTGCGCAGGCTGCCTAAAGGCTCCCACATACTCGGGCATACTGTGTGCATACTGTGAGCTTGGTGGACTCTGTGCTGACTCTCTGCAGATGTTTTACCCTTCATAGTCGAGCGTACTGTTGCCTAAATTTCTTGTGGTAAATTCCTACAATTCCCACACTTCCTGCCAGCGGGACGAAGCAGTGGAACGAATGGTGAAATGTGTGATTAGCTAGCTGAGCATCTATAGCCGTTTCTTTTCCAGCAGGCTCCCACCTGTCAGGAAGAGCAGAGAGGGACTTTGATGCCGCGCGTCCTTGTGACCGCCTGCTTGGAGCAGCTCAGTGTATCAAGCTCGGTGTCACATAGAAAACAGTTCGATGAAAAGACTTCATGCCGCCGAGAAGTCGTAAAAATTGAGCTGTGCACGTACCTGTACGCGTGGACCTCCGTGGAGTAAACTACGCCCGAGTATGTGGGGACTTTACATGAATGCACTTCTAGTTTAGACATTACAGTCAGGCAGTCTTGTAGACAGCTCAGGGGTCCGATCAGGTAGTGACACAGTGTACCGTAATGCTCCGAATATCCATTGAGTGGAGCGGCTTTGTTGTACTAACACATTGTAACAGATTTTTGAGCGCATTGCACCACATAAAATCGGTCGGTAAGCACAACAGTAATCATATATAAGGCACACCATCGATTTTTTGGGGAAAATTTAAGGATTTTAAGTTTCCCTTATAGTCCGAAAAATACGGTAATATAGGGGCTTATTAACATTTTGAGATTCTTTATTTTTTTCTGTTGTTCATATAATGTAAAATTTCCCAGTGAAAAATAAAGTGGAAAAAAACATTTTGAGACGCTTTAGTTGGTCTCTGATCAATACTAAACACTTTTTTTCCACGTTTGCCCACAGGAGCTTTATCCAGCCTTCTGCATTCACAACGGTGGAAGCGACCTGGAGCGCCTGCCTACAGCCAGCACCTGCATGAACCTGCTCAAGCTCCCCGAGTTCTGCGACCAGCACCTGATGAGGAGCAAGCTGCTATATGCCATCGAGTCGAGTGCCGGGTTCGAGCTCAGCTGAGCCGGGGTCGGACGGCTTCTCCGTCTCCACACGGGCGGACCCGTCGCCACCCAGGTGGCTTCAGCGTAAAAAAGATCCTTTGATAGACGACAGAAGGCAAACGAGGCACTGACTGATTGTTGTGTTTCTGTGAGCGTGTGTGATTTGCCAAGTAAACAAGAACAAAAGGGTGACATTTAGTGAGAAGCTCTTCTTTTAAGCCCTTTTGCTTTTAGGACACTTTTTAAAAATCATGTTTGAGAGCCGCACAGAAGAGCAGCGGCTACTCACTGTGTCATGCAATGACATGAACAATCGTCGTTCCACCAAAGAGAAAGTGGTGTTGTATCAAAAAGGCAGCCTGGCGGATATAGTGGGGGTGAAGGGGGTGAAGGGGGGGGGGGGCGTTAAAGCCGCCTCGCGGTGGAGCGCAGCGGAGGGGGAGCAGCTCTGGCTGCAGCCACTAAGTGTTTTTCACGTAGAGGTCAGGGAGATTCCCGTTTTAGTGATTTCTAAGCTTGCGGTGCCTTGCAAAAGTATTTATACCACTTTAGCACGTTCCATTTTATTACAAATAACTTTCATGTATTTTAGACCAGCACTAAGTAGTGAATAATTGTTGAAAGGTGTGTGATTATAGTTAAATGTTTTTTTTTTTTTTTTAAAGATATAGATATGAAAAGTGTAGCATGGGAGTCAATACTTTAGCTTTCTCTGGATTTACCGATCCAAGTCTCTACTGGCGCATTCCCAGAGTTGTTTTCTTTTTTTGTTTGCTTTTGTTTAGGTGAGCAGCTACGTCTTGGTAGGTTCCATAACTAAACTCTGCTTTAAAATTCTCCCTGATCTCTCTGTTTCGCCTTCATGACGCCGTGTGTTTCGCTAGGATTTTACTTAGGGCCGTAGGGCTGACGGCTTTCAGAATATAATCCGTTGCAAATGGTGTCCTGGAGGCTCTTTACCTTTCGTTCCACAGTTATGCCCCATGTGTTGGTCTACCGAGGTTGGCGGTATGAAAACGTTTGCAAGGCACTGTAACTTCTAACCGGTTTTATGTCTAAAAAAAACAAAAACAAAAAAACATACTGCAAGTGTGAACAGAGACCGGGACTTTGCTGGAGTAAATCAGAGGAAAGCAATATATGATCACAATTTTTTGTTGTTGTGAATATGTATATGTTTTACACAGCCCTTGTATGATTCATGTATTTGTTATTTGTACAGGTTGGTTTCTGTTCCCACATGTACCCCCCCCCCCCTCCCCTCGGTTGAGCTATCTTTTCACCTGATCAGCACATGAAGGTTTGTGTCCCGCTGACGACCCGTGTACCAACAGGGTGAAGAGAGTGAATACGGATAAGAATAAATCCGCTTTTCGTTTTGCATTTTTCGTCCATTAGCCTTCTGGTTTTTTTCTTGTTGCTTGTAATTTACAGTAATGACCGAGGCATAAAACGGTGCTTTGTGGGGAAATTTCCGCTCCCGAGTTTTACGGCCTCTGACATATAATTAAAGAAACATCCAGTTAAGAAACACTGAGCAGAACTGTTCTGGCCTTGAGATGCATTATCGGGTTGAGCACAAATTAAGATTGTGTGCGTTTATCATAAATCTCGCTGCCCTCGACGCAGCACGGCCCGGGAAGACATCCAATCCTTTTTGGACCGAGTCCATCCCTCCGTCCTATCCGTCTCTTTCTCGCTCCCCTCTGGGCTCCAACGGCCAGCGCCTCCTCTGCTGTCGGCGCCGGAACCTCCGCTCTTCAACTGGGCCAGAGAACCCATAGTGGTAATTGGGTCTTTAAAACCGGACTTGTCGTTGAAATGAGGGATTCATCTCAATTACTGTGAGATTTATTTAGGTCTATTACCCTGTGATGGATTGTAACTGACAGCGTTAATGCAGGACATTATGAATCATCTCCAGTTATATACATTTTTTAAGGGTTGTCTGAAGCTTTTATGTTTGTTTGTCTGACTTCAGAGTAAAAGGAAATGTCAGTAAAGAGTTGAATTGAGAAATGTAGCTGCTTTTTGAAAAAAAAAAAGGGCAAGTTTGTTTGTATAGCACCACCCATAAAGAACTGAAAATAAACCTCAACTGATGCCTCAGAAAGACAAAGCCTCTCATAAAAGCATAGAAATATGAGACAGTGGTATAAAAGTAGCATGTTAAATGGCTACGGTTGAGCTAACAAAAAGCTAAGACATGATAGAAATGCTAACATTCGTTTCAGTCGTCATTTACAGTTTCTTGCACCTCTCAGGTTTTAAGGCTGCTGGTTCAGGAGCTGAGGAGCACAGAAACCGAGTGGACCCTCTTGTGGTTTAGTTCTGGTCCAGAGAGCACAGAGTTGAGAGGTGTTTGAAGACCTGAAGGACATCAGTCATACCAGATCAGCAACTCTGACGCACATTTAGGCCCAAGAACACTCAGTATTTTATAGACTCGATTTTAATTCTATCCTTTGACAAAGATATTGGAGTTTTGACAGAGACAACACGTATGCATGTTGTAACAAGTACAAAAGCTATAGGTATTTGGACTGGTCTGTTTTGTTTTCCTACACTATACCGCCATCTAGTGACTGCTCGTGGTACTGGTAAACATTTCCAGTTGGTGTTCTTGTTTGCTAACCTGACAAAAGCCAGCTGTATGTCGCTCCGCCTAGAGTGGAGCTAGGCGGAGCGACATACAGCTGGCTTTTGTCAGGTTACTTGTTTGCAGCTAACCAGGAAAGCATGATGTACAATACTCATCCTTCGTCACAAGGGATGTTTCTGGGTGAACGTTGTCATTTTAAAACACGTCTTTTCTGAGTTTTACTCAAATTTTGCCTTCCTGGACAAGATCAGGGAGTTGGGCAACCTTGTGTCTTGATTTTTTTTTTTTTTTTTTTATTGCTTGTTTGCAGCAGTTCAGCCAACATTCAGTTTGTTTTAAAGTTTATAGTCACAAGCCTTTTATCCATGTGCATCTACAATCATAATGGTCTGATAAAGACATAAGCGCCTTATGCATGTTGACCTGTGCGTGGATTGTATTGCTGACATTCCTTTGGGGCTTTCTTAACTACATCCTGACTGACCGAAATGCCCCGTATAATTATTTGCTGCGTGTAATTTTCATTGGGTTCTCTGTAGCTGGCAGTTTTTAGATCTAACTGCCTTACCGACCTTCATTTCTCCTTTAAAATCAAAGCAAGTGTTTGATTTTTAGACCCGGTTTGGCTGAAAGCTAGTATTCTGCACTTGCTACTTCATCCTCTGATTTGTGATGAGTTTATGTCAATGTTCTAATTTAAAAAAAAAAAAAAATCATAGACCCTGTGGCTATGAATTTCTTTGAAGGTTATTATTGGTGCAAGTGGCCTCTATTGACAGGAAACAGTAAGACATGTACACACTGTTCTAAGGATCTCTTATACATTCCTGCTCACTCATTATTGGCACCCCTTCATGTTTTGCATAACTGAGTGAATATCTTCAGAAATAAATGGAAATATACCAAGTTTATATCAGCAGGATGTTTCAATTGGAGGTCCAAAGTAGTTAAACATAGACAATTGTTATTTCAACATATATATTGTAATTCCAGAGGAAAAAACAGAAAACCAGCATGTGCAGTAAGATTGACACCCCTCCTTAATATTTGGTTGCACACCCTTTGGCAGCGATGACAGCCTCTTCTCAGGTGGCATTTTCTCCCATACTTCATTTGCAATGTGCTCAAGCTTTCGAACATTTGCAAGGTTCCTTTCTCCAATTGCAGATTTCAGGTCCCCCCCCTCAAAAGATTTTCAACTGGATTGAGATCAGGACTCATTGCTGGCTGTTTTAAAACAGTCCATTTTTTCCCTTTCAACCATTCCTGCGTGGTTTTGGAGGTGTGCTTTGGGTCTTTAGCTTCTTGAAGGACTCATGAGCTTCACCTCAAACCAAGTTTTCATACACCGGGCGAGACATTTCGCTCTAGAACTGCTTGGTAATCTTCTGATTTCATGATGCCTGTGATGCGGTCAAGGCCTCCACTACCAGATGAAGCAAAGCAGCCCCACAGCATTATGGGTCCTCCACCATGCTTGACTGCTGGTATGGTGTTCTTTTCCTTAAAGGCTTCATTGTGTCGTCTGTGAACATACTGTTTGTGTGCATTACCCAGAAGGCGTGTGTGGCATGTGGTATTTATTGAAACAATTATACCAGACTGCTCCAGGTGGGTCTTCAGTTCTTTAGATGTTTGACGTGGTGTCTTTTCCACCATTCGCACCAACCTTCGAAGACTCCTGTCGTCAATTCCCCCCCCCCCCCCCCCCCCCAACCCCACACACACGTCCAGGGAGGTTCTTGACAGTTCCATGCCTGGAAGACTTCTCAATAACATTACGCACGGTTGAGACAGGGATACCAAGGTCTTTGGAGATGGCCTTATACCGCTTGGAGGTCTTGTGCTGGTAAATAATAGCACTTCTGGTGTCCTCAGACAGCTCCTTTGTCTTTACCATTGTCACACATGAAGGGGGGAATAACAGGGGGCTTTTTAAAACATCAAAATGATTATTCATTGCATAATTCATGTAACATGGGCGGAGGCAATTCATCACAGGTTATCCTTTTTTGTGATTTTCAACAGGTGAGCCAAACTGGGTTTCCATGCTGATTTGCAGCAAAGGGTGCCAATACAATTGACAC
The DNA here is from genome assembly GCA_037039145.1 of Fundulus diaphanus. NCBI lineage: Eukaryota > Metazoa > Chordata > Actinopteri > Cyprinodontiformes > Fundulidae > Fundulus > Fundulus diaphanus. The sequence goes on along the minus strand of CM073137.1, from coordinate 18,264,499 downwards.
AGTAAACATTATGTTTATCTTTTTAAATGTTCTTTGTTGTTTGCTGTTTTGTATCACACACAAGCTATCTGTAGTAAAATGTTGTTTCCCTTGATAAATTTCCTTCAGAAGATATTCAATATCTACTTAAACTTCATGGGTGCCAATAATGGTGAGCAGCACTGTATGTTAACCCACATATTCAATTGAATGACAAAGGGTGTCCAATCCATTGACTATTGTGTAACTTATTAAATGCATTTTAAATGAGAAATCTATCATTTGAACTTTAAATGTTTCAGGCAGAAGCAACATCAGTTTATAATTTTATTGTGTTATTCTTATCTGGCAGTCCACGAAATGATAAAGTAATTTAAACTATGGCTTGTCAAATATACCCCCAACATCTGATGGGTTAAAAGGTGCAGCGAGTCAACTTTATTCCATTTATAAGGAATAGAGCAGTTTTGGCCTACCCGCCAATTTAAGACCATGAACAATTAAAATAAGCTGTGAAGTAGTTGTAGTAAATATATAAATAGTAAATATACCTGTTTACTTTTGCTTCTTTTTTTTCTACTTTTAAATGTAAAATATCATTGTTTCCACTTCTTGAATATTGACACATTCAAGCAATTTATTAATTTTTTTTCGTTTGAAAAAAATAAATAAAAAATGCTGTCACTGTTGGAGCTCCGTGCTGGCACAGAGCGTTCCACATTTACAATGTTATCCTATTATAGGCTATGCTGTTTTCCTCTACAGTCAATAGATGGCGCACCGAACCATTTGTAGCATCTTCGTAGCCCCATGTTGGGTGGCAACTGTTACCAAAATTTCTTTATCGGTTTTTTTCCCCCAATAGTTGGTAGCTCCGTTTATAAATATCCGGTTTTAAATCCCTAATCGGCCCCCACCGCAAGATGTCTGGTGTAATTTGATATCAGTGTGACAACAGAGACTCGGCGTTGGAGTGGACCTTCAAAGACCTGCTGCCTTCAGATGTCCCTTGTAAATATAGATTCCAGGCTAATATTTAGTGTTTTTTTCTGGACCCCTAATGAATTTGCATTCAAACTAAGATAATAACCAAACCCATCATTACTAACTACATAATGCCCTTATTTTTAGGAACAGATGGGCTCAGGACACCAAAGACAGCCGTACGATTTCTTTGTATGCGTAATTTATTTTTTTTGGACTGTAAGGCAAATTCTCTAAGTTAATTGTTTTTTTAAAAAATAAAGGAATTTTAATGTGGATATTTTTGACAAAAAGACACCTTTTGCGGTTGAAGGGTAAGCGCGGAACCCCGAGCTGCATTCTTGGATTTCCGAAAGCCCCTGAACGCAGCCGATCAGTTAGTGTAGTGGGCAAGGCCAAAAAAACCTCCACCATCATTATTAAACAGCTGCAACCGACTGCAGCTACACTTTCAGTTCTCAGGTAAAATACAGCTTGACCAGCAATAAGAGAGAGGGCATCGGAGTGGACGCCACTGTCACAGGGGTACGTATTGTAAATGATTGCCTTGCTGTTTTTTTTAATTTTATTTAGCGCGACATTAAACGCCTTAAGGCTGGGTTCGGCCTCGGCGGAAAAGCGGTTAAATCCTGCCGTGCCGCATAGTCACATTGTGATGCTGCGGTGTCCTCGGCGCTGCCGCCGATAATGTTTCTAACCTAGTAATGCCCTTTTGTGCTAGATTATACTTTAAACCTGCCTCCATAAAGCGGTTTTCGGAGCCGGAGCGGGTGTCTCGTACTGGTTAGCAAACCAAGCTAATTGCTATTACTAGCCAGAGCCGTTCACGGCCAGCTAACTTTTATCGGGGACAGTTCAGTGTTTATAAATAGCCTTTTGTGCTAGCTATGCGAACCTCAAGTGTCTGCTTTGGCTCATAACGTCTTAACATGTTGGCACAAAGCAAGAGAAGGTCCTGCGTCTAGTGTTAAAGTTACCACGTCTTTTGGTAACCATTGTTGCTCTGTTGTTTTTGTGTTTTTTGGGGTTTATGGCGCATTGTTTCTGATCTAAATTACGTATTAATCTGCGAGACATTCTCGAAGTTTCTGTTTGATTGGCTGCCGGTTTGCAGAAAGCCTGGAGATGTTTAGTGGTTTTCCAGTAGACATTATGTAAATAAAAGTCACACAGGTTGTTAACAGGGACGGTTTCTATTGGTTACAGAGTCCCTGGGGGGAGAAGTTTAAGGATTATGTTTCAGCAAGTGAAAGTGATGCTACTACTTTTTTTGGTTAAGTGTTTTAACCTTTTGTAGCCTTTTTTGTGTTAGTATAATCCAAAGTTTTCAGTTGTATAAAAGTGAATTCGTGTTTTCCTGTTCTACCCCAGATAAGAAGGTTGTAATGCCGATCATGTGAGAAAAGCCCCAAAGGAGTTTGTTCTATCAGCAACATCAGGGGAATAAAATGGATTAGAAGATAAATTGTGTGAAGATATTTATAAGCTCTGGGAGCATGTTTGGGGTTACTCTTGTTTTTCTAACTTTATTTCCCACTACTACTACTACTAATAATAATAATAATGTGCTTGATTGCAACATACTTTAATGTTTCAATGTAACTGGTGTGTGAAGTAGACAAACAGTTTTTATTAGAAATCTTTGTTTTTAAGATCGGTTATGCAGTAACAGATTTAAAGCCATTTTTTTTGTATCGGTATTCGGTATGTTGTGATATTTGATTTTTCTGTCATCAAGCCAAACATTCTCCATGAAGACGGTTGAGAATTACAGAATCTATTCCACAATTCTTCTAAAATGACATCTGCAGTCCTCCTCTTGCTCGTGTTTATTTTCTTTGCCCACAGTTTGAAGTGCTTGTAGGCTTTTTATTGAATGTTGGAAGTTACCTTAGACCCTGTAAGCACTTATCAGCGTTTTTAAAGGTTTTGATAGAGAAATGTAACAGCTTAGAGCCTGTGCAAAAGTAAAAAAGAATTTTTTTTTGACTGGCTTTAAATCAAGTCTTTCCCTGCATATACCCTTCTACCTTTCTTTTTACAGGATTCCATAGATTTCCTGCTTTTTAAAGTAAATGTTTCTTTGGTTAAGAGGATTTTATCTGTTGGGTGTCTTTGGGAAAAGCGGATAGAAGATTTGTTGGGTATGAAGACAGGCCAGCACATATTTCAATAAAAAAAACTAAACAAAAAAAGCTAAGGCAGTCAGCGGAAAATAAACTGGCATAACTGGTAAGGGCAGTTAAATTGTTTTCCAGTGAAATCTTCCCCGCCTCGTCGACAAAGTTATAATTGTCAAGTTGAAATAAACCTTTGAAACATTCCCACCTGAAAATGCTGCTTGGATGCGATGTTTGTTGCAGTATCATATTTCCAGTGCTATGCATTCACGATTGTGGCTGACAGACAATGAAAACGCAAAATTCAGTGTCAGAAAATTAGAATACTGTGGAAAAGTTCATTGTTTCAAGCTTGTGGTGTTGCACCCTAATCAGCTACTCGCCTCAAAACGCCTGCAATGGATTCCCGAGCCTGTAAATGGTCTCTCACTCTGAGGCCGTAGGCGGCACGATATGTCAAGACTTCTGACATGACAGCTGCCCAGAAGATGGTCATCCACATCCTTCACAAGGAGGGTTAACCACAGAGGGTTATTGCTGAAGAAGCTGGGTGTTCAGAGTTCTGTATCCAAGCACATCAGCTGAAAATTGAGTGGAAGAAAGAAGTGTGGTAGGAAAAGGTGTGACTACTTCACAAGGAGTGGACTGAGCTTGGAGTCAATGCGTCAAGAGCCACCAAACATAAACCAATATCAGACATGGGCTAAAAACGTCACATTGATCCTGATTCCTGAACCAGAGACGGCGTAGACGCGTCTTACCTGGGCTAAGGAGGAAAAGGCACTGGACTGTACCTCAATGGTCCCAAGTCCTGTTTTCAGATAAAAGTAAATTCTGCATTTCATGTGGAAATCAAGGTCCCAGTGTAGAGTTTGGGGTGCCATGTCCTCTGCTGGTGTTGGTCCACAATCAACACAGCCGTCTACCAGGAACTTCTAGAGCACTTGATGCTTCCCTCAGCAGACGGGCTGTATGGAGATTTTTCTTTTCAAACGCAATGAATTTTGGGGTTTTCTTCACCTGTGCGCTGTAATCATCAAAATTGCAAGAAAAAAAGGCTGTAAAATATTTTACGCTATGTCTGAGTCTCTGAAATTACTAACTTTCCTTAGAAATGACTGGCAAAACAGTTGCACTTTATAATAATGCATATTTCGGGTGTCATTTTGGGCCCATTAAAGACTGAGTACAGTCACACACTTAGACTTTCTGTGTAAGTCCGATCCTAATGTACTGTCCTCCTCGAAGGCTCCTCTAAGTTGTGGTGTTCCTCAAGCTCTTTAAGACACATTCGGTTCTTCTTTTATTTAAAAAAAAAGTTATTTCTTTTAGTAGATTATCTCCCACTGAAATTGAGTAGAAACCAGTCAGAACTAAACTTGTTAAAATCTTTTAAAGGACATTGAAACCAGGATGGAGCTTAACTAACTTTCCTTGAATTGCATTAAGGCTCTGAGGTGTGTAGCGGGGCAATTGGTCTTTTAAAATACCTTTAGTTGTGCTGCCAGTTGAAATTTCTTAAAAAAAAAATCAGGTTTAAACTTGGTCACGGGTTGTGTAAAGCGCTCTACAACACTTGATTGATTGAACCAGGCCTTATCAAGCGTTCTTATACACATAGTAAATTTCTTTTTCCTTTTTGCATATCTATTGCTTCATTTATAAATTACAGTAACGTTTTAAATGTACAGGTGCACAGAATGGTATTGCCCTTTTTAAAATGAAGGGTTTCGTTGCACAATAGATGGGTTAACATGTATTTTCTAGAAAAGTCTGGCGCTATGGTTTTTAGGGCGTTCCTGTCCTTATGCCTGACGGCTGCTTTAAGTATATAGTAGCTTCTACTTGCAATGGAGTTTCCATGTGTGAGCCCCAGTTTAATGACCTGGATTGAACTTTAGGATTTCCTGTCTGTGATAACAAGGTATTTCCTGCTTATCGCAGGCAATAATGTCAATGATGACATTTATCGACAGTGTCGTGTGTTGTACGCCCAGGCAAACATTCTGGGAAGGACATTTTATATGTGCACTGCTGAGGTAAAAATAAGCCTGTTTAAAGCTTACTGTACGTCCTTGTATACAGCTCCTTTGTGGTGTAATTTTAAAAAAGCTAGCATGCAGAAGCTTAAGGTTGCTTATAATGATTCTTTGAGAATTCTGCTTAAGAAACCCAGGTTCAGCAGTGCAAGTGAGATGTTTTGTAATGCACATGTCAGAACATTCCAGGCACTTGTGAGACATCTGATATACAGGTTTATGTGTCGTTTGGGCAGCTCATTGAATAGTCTTATTGTAATGTTTTCACATCCCTCTCTCAGTGCGCTAAGATTCCAGTCGGCTCTGTGGAAACATTGGTATGCAAGTGTTTTATAAGATTTATTTATGTATTTATTCTACTTATTTTTCTTTTATTCTATTAGTTTTTTTTTTTTAATTTGTCTTGTTGTTTTGTTTTTTATCTCTTTGTGGACCACGAGTCTGTTGAATAAAGCAATCAATAAACCCTTTACTGAATATGATGCATCGTTACCCAACGTATTTCCTCAAAGCCTGAAACTCTATAAACAGGGAGTCGTTGTACCCGAGCCGATGTAGAGTTTCAAAGAACACACCGCCTACTGGTGGCAGGGAAATTTCAACTTTTTTAGGATTTCTGCTAGTGTTGTGCACGGAGATCACAATGAAACATTCTCTTGTAGATTTATTGACTGAGACGGAGAAAGCATCCTGTTTTTACCGGTCGTCGTCGTGGTGGTGTGCACAGGGCCGTAGAGTGTGGAAACACGTTGCACTTGTAAAACAAGTAAGCTTGCAAAGGACTTTAAAGAAGAAATTCTTCGTCGGGTGCGTTGTTTTTATTTGGAGGCGAAAACGAAGTACAGTTCTCCTTTTTTAAAGGGAGAGCTCATGTGGCGCGTCCATGTAGCTCAGCTGAATAGAAAGTCTTGAGCAGATGTCGTTTTTTAATCCCCTGCTGCTCGACTTCCCTGGAAGTGTTTGCTTGTGTTTTGTTCCCAATTCATTTGCAGATGCTTAAACTGAAAAGAGCATTAGGATCAGACCACACCGGGCGAATGTTTGTCCCTCGGCGCGGATCTCAGGGAACACGCGAGGCTGTTGCTTTTAATTGACCTGAAATAACGTTTACCAAAACTGTCGTATGCGGCTCCTTTAGAATTAAACAGAACCGATACCGATGCCGCAGATTCACTCCGTTTCCACCACAGTCGTCTCCGGCCACAACATTCCTCTTTCCCTTCCCTCTTGTGGCTAAACTTGTGAGATTTGACCTTCATCTTACATCGGTCATACCAGCAAGACCTCCTCCTGTCACCTGAAGGACATCTCCAAGCTTTGCTCATTACTCTACTTTTTCCAAAGATAAGAAAAGTTGCTCATGCTTTCGTCTGGAGACTGTATCGCTACAGCACACTTTGTTTAAAGGAAACTCCATCCGAAAACGTCACTGCGTAGACAACGGGGCAACCCGGGTCCTGGTTAGGAGACGGAAACACGGCCGCATCACCCAGATCCTTCATTCTTGCTTCTGCTGCTTTAAGTTTGAGCTCCATATTCTAGTTCTTTTTTTACGTTTTAGCCCCTAGAAGTAGAAAAATGCAAAGTGGAGCATAAATTCAACTTAGTTTTCAGTCTGTTAAGCTGTGTAATTTTATTACAGTTGAATTAAATAAAGAGTTTTTAATTTTCTGACTATCCCTCCGAATCGTTAAATCCCCTTCATTTTGTTCTGTTCTGTCTTGTTTGGTTTCCACTAAAAAAAATGAATCATTTGCTTTTCTACTAATTTAGTTGACCTTTTATGGTAGTGTTGATTTCAGCTACATAAATCAGCTTGGCTTGACTGGCGCTTGATATGTCCCACTGAGGGCTTCACCCTTTTTTGGCGTCTGTTCCCGTCTGTTATCAGCCTGAAAATGCAAAATCTCAACATGTTGCAGCAAAATCCTTTTTTAAGGGAAGTTTTTCCCAGATGCTGATCACTTTGCCAGAACGTTTCCTGAAAACTTTGCAGCTTCATAAATGCTACGATTGTGTCCCCCACGATTCAGTTGCCGATGAAGTTTCAGACACCACGGGGCAACTTTTTTTTTTTTTTTGTTTTTTCATCCCAACCAAATATTCTGCAGCCTTAATATGCTCATTTAACAGGGGCTTACCTCTGTGAAGAACGCCCTTATATAGTTTATCACCCGTCCAGCCATTGTCCATACCTGCAGCACTGTTGAGGGACGCGTGTCTGTCTCCAGCGGTCACTGAGCAGGAGGCAGGCCGTCGCAGGTCAACTCGTAGACGACGTTACGGGACAAACAACCAGGCACACGGCCAGCCACGCCTAAAGGCCATTTAGGGAGACCGGTTAACCTAACCTGCATGTTCTTGACCTGTGGGAGGAAGCCGGTACCCAGAGACTACCCATGCATGCACAGGGAGGACATGCAATCTACATGCAGAAAGGCCCCAGCGCAGGAGTGCTAGTTTTGCTGCCCTGCAACCTGCTTATATGCTTTCCTATAATGATGGATTGAACTGGTGTCTACAGCTACAGTCTTGCTCCTACAGACGACCTGTGAGTCTGCTAATGCTAGGCTAACGAGTTAACTCTTGCAGCTTGTAGTATTTCTATGCAGTTCCAGTTAATCTTGTAATCCATCTTTCCTTTCATTCCCAATATGCATCAAATGCGTGTTTTTCTATGCAAGACTTGGCCGTATTGTTTATAAAATGCCACTTCAGTCCATTCTTGCAAAGCTTTAAACAAATCAACATCTCTGTATCTTCCTCTCCTTGGATTATGCCTGGCATCTTGAAGGAAACGGGAAATATTTCTCGGTGAGAACTCGTATTTCTGCAGTCTGAGTACCCCATGTGACTATTGCTGGAATCCATCAATTTAGATTTAACCCTACCACAAGGATCGTATCGCCTAGTCGACAAGACGCATGCGATGTGTAGATCAGGGGTTCCCAAAGTGTGGCGGAGCTGCAGCTCGCGAGATGAAAAATGTAATGGCGGTCTGACATGGACACACACACACACACACATCATAAAGACGTGTAAATAAACATTCCCTTTGTAAAATTTTAAATCAAAAACTGTAAATTTAGTAAATAGAAATGTATTCACACAAAAATCTATTTATTTATAAAAAATCTTCTATTTTAAGATGACATATAGAGGAGCTTATCTTCTTCTACATATTGTGCTGTATATGCACACCTAGCTTGTGGCCTCTACTTCATTCATTCTCGCAGATATGCTCAGTTGGCTGAAATCGGGGAAACTGTCATGCAGGTCAGACATCTAATCTTAAAGTTAGTGATGAAGGAGAAGAGGAATAAGAGAGAATGAGAGAGAGAGGGAGAGAGAGGGATCTGAGGAAAACTGCAACGGATCCGGGAGAAGAAAACTAGCGGGAATCAGAAAATGTCTCTAGCTCTCTCCTCACTTCACGTCGTTTACGTCAGTAGTGGGAAAATTGAATTTGGCCCCAAATTTTATTTACAACATGAAATTCACAGTCTCTGCCTCTGTATTGATCACGCAGCTCCTACAAACAACGCTGCCCATGGTTGTGTGATTCTGAACCGCTACTAGCGCTGATGCTCATATGTGCCCACACCGCTGCTGCTGCTGGGAAAATTGGTGGTAGACGCGGTTTCTTGACTACGTTCACACGCAGAGCTGTAATACTTTTCATTCTTTCTTTCTCTGGCTCCACGCTGAGCCACCGATGTGCCTGAAAATCCTCAGGATTCTGCTGTGGATGTTGTGTGCAACTTCATTGCAATTTAATTCAAATTATGTTCTATTATTTCCATAACCTTTTGTTATGATGGTTGTGTTGTTGTAACTGTAACAGAATTGTTTTTTTTTGTTTTGTTTTTTTTTTAGATTGGGGTGCGTCAACCCGGTTGGGACACAGAAGGGGTTGCGCGGCTAAAAAACGCTTGGGAACCGCTGGTGTGGAACAATGAGCTTGATAGCAGTCGCTATTTTCCATTCTATTTGAGTTTATGATGTTTTAATGGATCTGTACTGGCTGCAGCCGCTGGGGGAAAGATACATTTGAAGGGACACATCTGTCTCTAAAGCAAAACAATCACTTTCTGGGTCACGTCTCTATATTTAGATTGTCTATAAATGGGTTTAAATTGTGATAAATGTTGACTCTAATTTATTTATTTTTTTGTCAGTAAATGGTATGTTTAAGTTAGCTGACAGAAGGTAAGACGTTGGTCTGAATTTACTCCCCGGAGCAGCAGAGGTTGGTCCCGGCACCGTTTCCCAAGCTGGAGTCGCTGGTTGGCAGCGACGCGCGCCGAGCGGCCCCCAGCTCCCCACAAATAACTCGAACACAATCTAACTGCAAAGGCCACAGGTTATATATAGCAAACAAACAGAACACGGTGCGCTCCTCTGACTCTGGGTTGTTTATCTTTCAGGATTTCTTGGAGGACATCCTCCATAATGACAGGCTAGTTTTGGTGTTGGTCCACGCTGCTGCCTGCGTAACGAATGGTCATCTCTTCTGTGGAAAACAAACCTGTTTCTTTTTTTCTTTAAGGTTAAAGCTGTGCTCCCCTTCGAGGGCCGGCGTCCTGCAACTTTTAGACGCATCTCTGCTTAAACAGCTGCCTCAAATATTGGCTCCCCAGCATTTGAATCGCATCTAAAGGTAGCAGGACACCGGCCCTCGAGGATTAGAGTTGGAGACCTCCGGGTTAAGGTTTCACTGAGCTTAAAAGTACTTTAGTCATGTGGACTGTTGCATAAACAACCCGCATGAAGTAAAATCTTTGCTGATTTTTTTAAATTTATTTATTTTTTATTGCGAAGTATTTAAATATAGGTCTTGGGAAGCAGATTTAAACACTGATTCAGGCTGAGGGGAAAAATCAGAATTGGATCTCTTGATGCCCTGTATCAGACTTGTTTCGTCTTGTTTTTTCAGACGTTTCGTAACTCTGGGATTTATGGTCCAACGGCGAACTGCAGTACTTAAGAGGCAAACATTTTTCACATTCTCTTATAGCCTCAGGCCTGAATCCTGAAGGATGCTCCTAATGGGGTAATTTAGTTTGGCTCGCATTAGCCAAGCGGTTATCTTCCCAGTGTCGGTGGTGCAGCGCAGCGGCGTTGGGGTTTTCCACCCTCAAAATGTGTCGTTCCTCTCGGATCTGGAGTGCAGGAATCATGCAGGTCACACGAGGCTTGGCTCTTCTGCAGCTCGTTGAGCTTAATTGAATTACTTATAGTTGCTAACAAAGCTTGTTTCTCCCCACAGAGGCCAGTCAGAAGAGCCTGGAATACATCAGCACAAAAACAGACAGAGCCATGGTGGAATACTACCAGATATTGGGAGTCCAAAGAAACGCAACGCAAGAGGACATCAAAAAAGCGTAAGGCTGTTTGCTTTGTACTTATCGCCAGCACCTTACGGCGTTTAATAAGGAAATGATGAACCCTGTTATCTGGGCAAGCTCGCACAAAGGAGAGAAGAGGACCGACCCGGCTGCCGTTAATGGCCTCCATCGCTTTGCTGTGCATCTTTGGAGTTTCCTCACTTGTTTGTGGTGAAGTGATCTGGGAAGGTTATCTATAGCAGTAAAGAATAGGGGTGTAACAGTACACTAAAATCATATTTCAGTTCAGTTTCCAGAAGGGCTCGGTTCGTTTAATTTTCGGTACAGAAAGGGCCGAAAACAAAGACTTAAAAATGTTTATTTTGAAAAGATGCCAACTAAACTACAGAGTAAAAATAGTTAAAACCTTGCTAGTAGGAGTTGCTATCATCCTCCCAGGTATGGTCCACGTTATTCAGGCGGTTGTGGATGCTGCTGTGTAATTTAATAAAATGGTTTACCAGTTTAAATGTCAGTTTTTAGGATTGTATCAAATGTCTAAATAAATGCGTATAGTTTTTTATTTATTTTTTCCTCGTCATGACACTTTTTTTTTTTTTTTTTTTTTTTTTTTTTTTATGATGCAATTTATAATCCGGAGCGATTTTTATAGTCCAAAAAATACAGTATACAATTTTTGTATAAAAACAGTCAAAGGCGACCTATTTGGGTGATATTTTAACTAAACTGCACTCTTTACTATAAATAAACTATACTAACAAATTGTTAGTATAGTTTAGCCCTCTTGATAAAGATGTTTGTAAACAAGGACTATTTTAAAAATAAATGTAACTGTTTTTATTAATCAGAATATTATTATTCAAGAGAATGGCTTGTTGAGTTGGACATCAATCCCTGTTGAACATAAAGTGCAACCAACAAATCTATGTATTAAACAGTTTGACTGGTACTTAATGCTATGGTGAGATTCCTGAAGGTTTCTGGTAAAAAAAGTGTTGATTATATAAACTCTATAACAAATAATAAAATTAGATTCTCACTGCTGAGACTCTCTTCTCTTCCATGTGGAGCAAACCCACTTTAAATATAATTACAGACACCTAAAGGACGTCTGATCCATTAATTGTTACGTAGCCAAACATCTCAGACCTTTGCGATTCAGAAGTTTTTTTTTTTGTTTTTTTTAATTGCCATTATATTGCAAATGTGATTAATTATCCAGCTCTAGTTCCGTGGTACTTTAATCTCTCGCTACAAATAAAACAATTAAACGAGTAAAAAAAATGGCTGAAACAGTACGCCGTGGACCGAATCGAACATGCTGTACCGAAACGGTTCAATACACCCCCGTGTATCGTTACACCCCTATTAAAGAGTCATAAAAAATGTGACGGACAGAAATAAAGCGTGATTTGCTGGAATGGGGATTGGAGTCTATCATTGCGATGCTGTGAAAAATCTTTTAGAAGAATTTTGATGTATTATAACATTAACTGCAATTAATGTATTTTCTCCACTGTAGGTTCCATGAGTATCAAATATCCAAATCAAAACTATAATTAAATACAGTTACCGTGCAGTTTAGTGATTAAAAATCAGTTTTTGTCACTGTTCTCCTGGGGGGAAAAAAAGCCTCTTTCAAAATGGGTGTTTGTGTTTGTGGGGCTGTGACTGCTGCGACATGCAGTCACAGCCATACAGCAGCCAAAGTGCTTTGATCTTTACGTTTATTATCACAAGAAATACCACAAAATATTGTGACAAAATCTTACCATCACATTGCTGCAAAGGAGAGAAAAGGGGTATTTCTTTAATGAAGCAGGAAATTTAATCAGTAAAGGTCAAACCTGTGTAATGTATCGTCTGGTGCAGCCTTTATAACGAAGTCCAGCCGAATAAAACTTTAGAGCCCCAAAAGTTGCATAACCTTTTGGAGAAAAACGACTTAAAATTTGAGATAAATATCTACTAATCACCATTATATTTCTATTTTCAGGCTTAACAAAACCTTTGCACAAAGAGGATCGAAGCGTTTTTTTGTTTTGTTTTTTTATTATGGGATATTAATATGTTTGGAAAAAACTGTTTCATACTTCATGGAAAAAACAAAGTAGATTAAAAAATATATACTGGGTATTTTAATCTCATTCTGTAATGTAAATTCAATACAATTATGCCATACAAAACTAAAAAAAAAACTTCTTAAACTTACACTATCATATATATATATATATATATATATATATATATATATATATATATATATATATATATATATATATATATATATATATATATATATATATATATATATATATATATATATATATATATATATATATATATATACACACACTACCCTTTTTTTTTTTTTTTTAACCGTGCCGAGACCAGTCCGAGCTCGGTAACCGATATAACTTTCGAGTGTAAATGGATCGCGAACTGAACCGAGCCAGACACAACCAGACCGCGCTAAATCTAGACCACTTCAATGGGTGGGCTCGGTTTATCAGTGGCATGATAAGACCGCGTGATCTCCTTACAGCCAGCTGGCTAGTTTTGCGGTTTCAGACATTCATAAAAATACCAGCTTCCCTACCGTGCCACACGATTTCCATTGATGATTCTGCTTAGCAGTGTGATGAACCTCAGCGTCTGTCGTTGTTTCCTGCGTCTGTAAACCCTGATTAGACGTTAGTTTGTCTTATACACTTCCCAAAAGCCGACTCTGTCAAATAAATTCACCAAAGGTTGCCTTCTTCGCCTGACTCTCCACAAACAACGGAATATCACGATTATAACCAAGCATAACTTCCTGAATGTTACGGGCGCCGCCATTTTGATTTGCTTGAGTCTTTCCTTCAATCCTAGAGAGCAGTGGTACCGCAGATCGTCACTAGGAGGCGAGGAAACAAAGGAACCGAGATAGCGTGATGTGTAAATGGTCATCAGAACCAAGCTCGACTTGGTAAACTGATCCAAGCTCGGTGCGAACTCGGCATGGATCGGTTTAACAAGGGTAGTGTAAATGGGGCTTATGTCTCACACTACTGTCTAACCCAAAAGCCTTGTGATTCGCCACTGAGCTTTTTTCAAATAATTCTTATGAACCCTCAGAAAGAATCGTCTATCCGATGAACTCGATCACTAATGGTTTCTCCGAATCCGTTTGCCTTTTGGTTGAGAACGGCCGTTTTACAGCAGCCGCTCTTAAAGAGGACGTTGAATTGTCAGAAGCAGCTCAGGTAGGTAGGAGATTCACAAAAGATCAAAAATCCGCCACAAATCTCGGACTGAGCCATCTCTACCTTTTTTTTTTTTTGCTGTATGTTTTTGTTTTTCAAGTGTCTCTCAAATACTAGCATTTAAATGTCAGATGTTATCAAACCTAGTCACATTTCATTGAATATTGAATTAGTTTGTTTTTTAATGCTGACCTCAGTGGCATTTTAGGAGGACTATAGATTGCACAGATGAAGTCCGTGCAAGCTCCCCCCTCTCCACGGTGAACTGAGTGATTGGGACGTTGCACAATCATCTTTGTTTTACTGGCTCTGACCCGCTGACCACTCACAGGCGTTTGACAGCGAGATAATATGACTGATTACTAGAAAGACGTGAGCAACAGAGACTGTTCAGTAAAGGGAGTAAATCCCCTGCATTGTGTAAACACCCCCCCAAACCCCACTTATTTTTTTAAGTCCCTTGTCTTCCTGTGTTTCTGCTGCCGCCGGGCTTAGAGACAAACAGCTGACGCAGCGTAAGCCGCTGCGTCAGCGCAGTCCGTCTTTGTTAGATCTGCTCAGGAGGGGAGGAGCGCCGTCTCTGTCCGTTTGTTTGGCGTCGTCAAAAAAAGACCCCCACTTGCATTTCTCCACAGAGACGGTTCTTGGTTTTAATCTGGAATGAGAGAGGAGCATTTAACGAGTCCTGTCAAATCGGCGCGGCCCTAATTTAAAAGGTTCTAATACATTTTATTTGTAATGCGCTTTATTTTTAAGTTAATCTCCACGATAAAACAGAAGCTAAAAATAAAAACAAATAGTACATAAGAAAATAAAAAAAATCCTTTTAAGTGGGCTTTTGATTGAACCTTTTTGCCTGGTTTTTGTTTTTAAGGCCAAATCACCCATCGTGTCCTCAGCTGGTCGGGGAGAGCTTTGCTCCGACTGGGGAAAGCCGGTCGTCCTTTGCACCAAGCTCTGTCCTGGGGCGTTTCAGGAGGCTCACAGACCAGGGTTCCCGCGGGTCCTTAAAAAGTCTTAAAAAGTCTTAAATTAAAATCCGGGAAATTAAGGTCTTAAATTGTCTTAAATTTACCGTAAAGTTGCTGTAGGTATTAAATTTTCAGCCGGTCTGCTTAATGCCGGGGTTAAAGTTCTCCGTCGCTGCGACGGATTTCCGTCATTTGGAAAATTAGAGCAAAAAGTTCCGCCTAGACTTTTTCAAAAAGAAACTGCTCTAAGGGTCCGTGTGGACCTCTAAACCAATGAAATCTGGCAGAGCCGGGACATTAGCCAATCAGAGAGTAGGGCGGGTCTTTGCAAAGCGGAGATCTGCCACTGAGGTTTATCGGTGTTCAATCATTTTCATTTTTTAGAAGAGCGTACCAAAATGGCCACAGATGCATGAATGAAAGTAGCGCTGGTTGAAGGTTTTCTTTGGATTTATGAACTGTCAACTCAGAAAGTTCAGTGGAATGAACAACTTCCCTTGGTAAGCGTGCAGTTAATTAATTAATGAGTTGCTTTCACCTGTGGCCACGTCACCTGTCAGCGTTTATTCCCTCGCTTCCAGTAATTTAACTGATAAACGCAGCGACTAACC
This sequence comes from Fundulus diaphanus, assembly GCA_037039145.1. NCBI lineage: Eukaryota > Metazoa > Chordata > Actinopteri > Cyprinodontiformes > Fundulidae > Fundulus > Fundulus diaphanus. The sequence goes on along the minus strand of CM073137.1, from coordinate 18,249,202 downwards.
AGGGATTTCCTCATGATTCGCTGTTATGTTTTGTTGAAAATTCAAAGAAAAGTAACGCGTTAGCTCAGCTAATTTAGCATGACACATTTTGTCTTTTTTTCAAGAAGTGTCGGAATGTGAAACAGTGCTCCGCATTTCACAGGGTCCGATTCGGAAAAATAAAATAAAAAATAAATAAATTGTAGGCAGGAGTTGGTGGACCTAGACCATGAAATTGAGAAGAGAGCAGCAGAGCTGCGCCACATGTCTTGAGGTGAATTTGGGATGTTACGAAACAGGGTTTCTCTCATTAAAAGTCATGTAATAACATTTGTGTTTTCTAACAGTTATGTAGATTTTGTCAACATTTTGGCTTGTGAAAGGCTGTTTTGAGGACATTAGTGAGTGAGCTTATTTTCAGTATTCTATATATCGTTCCTTCATACAAAGCATTGTGTTGTTTAGTGTAATCTAATTTATGTTACGTTGGCTCTGTTCTACATCACAAAGGACCAAAATAAAATAAAAAGGTCTAAAAGAAAAGTATTTTTACTTTTTTTACTTACCGAGTTTACACATTGCACACAATTGATACCAAATGGAAAAGTTTTGATTTCCATTGTAGGAGGAAATAAATTGAGTAGCCTATTCCAAAGAAATTATGAAATTTTTGGGTTTTAAATTATATTTGTTGAGGTCTGAAAAAGGTCTTAAAAAGCATTAAATTTTACTTTTAAAATGGTGCAAGAACCCTGCAGACGCAGATCAGTCTACTCGTTCTCTTGTTATAATATAAGCAGGCCAGAAATTACAGATCAACATGGGCCCACTATTTATTTATTTTTTTAAATGAAGTTCTGTCTAAATTTGGGTAAAATAAAGGATTTTCTACAGAACCAGCTTGGTTCTGTGATCTTAGCAGTCTCAGATTGTTGTGGAGGAATTTTGGCCCACTTATCTTTCCAACATTCCTGCAGCTTATTGAAGACAGCCTGCATGTCATTTCAAGTTTATTTAAGAGGGTTAAGTGTGGATCGGCTTGTTTTTATCATTTCGCCCCTTTGTTTCCTTTTGAATGCATCCTGAAATGGATTTGCATTTGGTCTGAGGCCTTTTGCCTCGATGTCTTGTTTAGATCAGGTATGAATGTATGAAGCAAAGCCGCGCTGTAATGCGCTTTTTAGAAAGGGAAGAACCTTTTTGCAGGCAATCCCAACAAGTCGGAACAAGATACTCACTCACATTTAGTCTTCATCCATCTGTGCTGTGATGGACGTTTAACTTCCTGATAGAGGGATGTGTGCTTTGAGCTGCATTTGTTGTTGTTTTTTATGTTTGACCTGGTCACTGTTCTGTCTCACCTCACAGCGAACTTTCTTGTACATCCATTCCTGGAAACACTGCTAAATATCCCGAATGTTTTCCACTTGTGAATAGCCTTTTTCTATGACAGAGCAATGGATTCCAGCTTGTTTGACAATTGAATTATAACCTTTTTGCTGTTTAAAATGAAAAAAAGTTCCATCTCATTACATTTTTCCTTTAAAACTCAGATTTCTGCTGATGTGTGTACTTAAAAAATGCTTCGTGTTACACAAATGTGTGTTGATCACTAATTACCTGATTAAAAAATGTGGTAGGCTATACCCAAGAAAATGAATAAATAAAAACCATTAGGTTCAGGTTCTGTTTTTCTGTCATTTCTGATCTGCTAATTTTGTTTTTGACTATTTTTTTTTTTTTTTTGTAAGGACAATAACACAAGAGAACAAAGGGTTTGTGGTTTCAGCAGCTCCCACTCAGTCCGGAGCTTTACTTTTTTTTTTTTCTATAATTTATTTTTTAGATGCGTTCTGTTTATATATTTTATGCTTTGCTTGTAACTTGGAGCTGTTTTTGTAGACAACCTTTTTTTATTTGAACCCCCCCCCCCCCCAACAAAGTTGGGACATTGTTTGAGACATAAATAAAAACAGAATGCAATGATTTGCAAATACTTTTCCACTTGTATTCGATTGAATGCACAGTAAAGACAAGATATTTAATGTTTAAACTGACAAACTTGTTTTTGGAAATATTTACTCATTTTAAATTTGATGCCTGCAAGACGTTCATCTGATATAATTCATCGTCCTGACTCTATCACTTGTTGTTCTTGGCATATTTTTTTTTTATTAAGCTAAAGTGTATTTTAACGCTGTGCTGTTTTTTTTTTTTTTTTTAAGTTACAGAAAATTGGCGTTGAAATGGCATCCAGATAAGAACCCAGACAACAAGGAAGAGGCAGAGAGACGGTTCAAAGAGCTGTCAGAGGCTTATGAAGTCCTGTCAGATGGTAAGATTTATCCATTTTAACTTGAATGCCCTTAAATGTCTGGTTCCTATCCCTGAGATTTTGATAAAACATTACCCTCTTACTCTTTATTGTTCAGGTGCTTGGTTTTGTTTGGGGGGAGGGGTGCTATGTGGGAGCAATCTCTAAGCAGATCTGTGATAACTTTAGAAATAAGGTGTCATGAAAGATGTGATAGAACTGTTTAAAAAAAAAAAGTTCTGTGAACCATTTCTTTTTTCATGTGAAATAAGTCTTTTTAAAGGAGCATTGCACAAGTTTAAAGGTTAAATATGCTTCTTTCCCATACATGCCCTTACAATCGGCCAACATGTAAAATTAGTTTTCCACTATTTACAACAGTTTCCTCTATAGGCTGGATTAGTCAGTTCATGAGAGAGCCATTCGGGCCAAATTCTCTGGGTGTGCACGCTCTCCTTCATCGGGCTCCTTTGTTGACTCTCCATCGTAATCGGTGCATTAGCGAGAGAACACTGGCTTCAATATTTATAACTTTCTTACCTCAGAAGACGTCACGCCTCTAAACAGAAGACCCCAGCAGATGCTTTACCTCGTCTCCCATCCACGTGCACAACACTGGTGTCATTTCAACTTGTGACCGGGGGGGCAAACTTGTGCAAAAACTCTGGAACTTTATAATTAACCGCAAATATTTTATTGGGGTGTTGCTACACTTGAAGTGGTTAATCCAGTTGGAGCGAATTCTGGTTTATTTCCTGCCTTAACTAACCCTTAACTGTTCCTTTGAGTAGATGTGAACACAACAGGGGGGTTGCAACGACTAGTCGACAATGAAAAAAGGGCGACGCAAACATTCATGCGTCGATGTGTCGTTTAAAAACTTGTTAACATTGCTACGGTCTCAATGTTTCACTTTCAGTGGTAGACAGTTAAATGCAGTTCACTATGGCTGCAGCAGAGGGCAGTATAGCGTCAGTTCCCAAGAGACTGCAGCTCCAGCCGAAAGAAGAAGAAACTAAAGTTAATAAAGTTTGGTAAATTACACTATCTTTGATACAAAACGATCTTTTAGATTGATTTGAGGCGAGAATGTGGCTGTTTAAAGTCAGAATATCTACTTGGTTTATCAAGACGTGGCTTAGTTGTGAAATGGCCGTTATGTCCGTTCTCGCTGTATTTTCTTCAATTTTGAGTTGCATTTTGAAAGGGTGCACTTCTCTAAAAATTGTTTTATTTAGTTTGTACATGAATGTAATTTCTCCGCCGTGCCACTAGGAGGCAGAATGTTATTTATAACTAATAAATGCATTAAAACCTCCCTGCTTAATTCCTGCTGATTGCAGTCGGACCAGCATCATCATCTCCTCACAGGTAGATCCTGTTTTTCTTGTGTACACAGCAGACCAGGATGTGTTCAAATACTTCGTGTCCGGAAGCCCGTTTGGAATCGGGCCATTTTCAGAGAAACCTCGCGTAGTTGTGGTGTAGGCAGTGGATATGCAACAAAATCTCTGTTTTGACCAAAAAATGTTAGTTCGGCTCACGCAGCTGTTTGGTCTGTGAAGGTCATCAGTTTCCCTCCATTATGACTAAAATGATGTTTCACACTTTGATCGAGTGCACCGGGGGTTTCAGTTCCTTTTCTCAAGGAGAAAACTCGAAGCTAACCACAACAAACCGTTCAACATGTGAGCGTTTTATCAGAATATGTCCAGGTCGTGTCTGATTAAACGTGTTGGACATATCGGGCCATGTGTAAGTGCAGGAAGAATGTGGCGTGTCCCCACCCTGAACAAAACAGGGTGTGATTTCAGGCAAAATTGTCAGTATAGCAAATGGATTTTGAGAACACGTTGAAATTTTCATGGGGCTTTATGGAAAAGACGTGCGCCCAATGTTTTTGTTTACTTTACCGCATCCCACAATGCAATGCAAACTCGGCTAGAGGAAGGCGTTTGGCTTCAGTTGCAGCGTACGCCTGGCAGCCGGGTCGGATCAAGCTGTGGCTCCTCTTGACATAAACCAGTCCTCCTGGTGCGGTGTCCTGCAGATTTAGGACCCGGCTCAGCTTCCACAAACCTGACTCCAGCAGCAGCTCATCAGCAAAGCTCTGTAGAGCTGGAGAGGCCGGTGGGCGGGTGGGGGGAGGCGTCTAAAAGTCGCCGGACACCAGGATTTAAGATTGAGACTTCTCTAGAGTTGGTTTGGAACCACCCTGTCGGGCTGCTCAGTACCGATGTTGTGGTCCGCATCAGTGTGATGACTTTTTTTTCTTTTTTTTTATACCATATTTCCTACTTATATAAAAGCCATTAACTTTGATCTCATTATGCATAAATATGATTATTATTATTCAAAGTGTCTAGTATCCAAAAGAAAAAACAATTAAGACCACTTCATAAATAAACTCCTGCAGTCTGAGAACTATTGATTATCGTTAATCTTCCAGATTCTTGTCTTACGTAAACGTTCTGTCTTTTCCAGAAAACAAAAGGAGTCTTTATGACCGATATGGAAAAGATGGCCTCTCTGGGGGAGGTAAGGAGACGACTTTCTACGGGGCCCAAGACCTCTTAGTGTCACGGAGTAAACTGATGAAATTCAGCCCTCCTGAATACTAGAAGACCCATTTTCCATTCTGAGTTCTTTCTTGACGAACAGACATGTTACATTTGCAGTGAATGCTCCGGGTTGTCGTGTAATTGTTTGCTTTTCTGGAATGTCTCGCAGGAAACCATTACGATAACTTCAGCCATGGCCACTATACATTCCGTAACCCAGAGGACGTTTTCAGGGAATTCTTTGGTGGGAGAGATCCGTTTGCAGATTTGTTTGGTAAGTCCACCTCGTCTCTCTCACACACACACACACACACACACACACACACACACACGGCCGCTGACCTGTCGCGTCCCAATCTCCTCATTTGTCTCCTTTGGGAGGAATCTGCTCTGGTCAGAAGGCCTACGCTGCACAGCCGAGAAAATAAATGCGTAGATATTTTATTTAAAACATGATTGAAACAAAACTTCATTAAAATGCACATCAATAACAAGGTTTTACTGAAAACATTAAAGTGGAGAAACGGCAGTAAAAAGTTAAATTACTTAAAACGGTGCCATAGTCTCCTGATAATGGTGCCGCCATAGAAATGAACACATGCTCCTCCAGTCTCTGAAATGCGTCACTGAAGGAGCAGACTGGTTAATCAGGAATGTTGTGGAAGCATCTTTGCAGGACATATTCATCTCGTGCCCTGTGTTCATTCCTGACTGGCTGATAAAGAAAGGAATGAACGCTCAAACCGGTTATGCTTACAAAGAAGAGTTCAGATAGGAGGGTCATTTAAACAAAACGCGAAAACTAGTCTAAATCAAAATTCTCCAGTACGAAGTCTAATTCGCAGAGCGGCCGTGTCAGATTTCTGCCCTGAGGCCCACACAGAGGCGGGTCAGCAGACCACACCTCCTCCGTTCGTCGTATATTTGTTTCAGGAGAAGCCGTTCCTGGCAGACGTCTTGGCCGCACTGCGTGAGAGTCTGAGTTTGTCTCAGGAGGACAGTGCACCCCCTTCACGCCCTCCCTGCAGGCTGCTGGTCGCTCTGAGTGACGGGTCCACAGGACCAGCTGCCGGACCGTTAGGACCCGAGGAGTGGATGGGGTTTAAAAACAAATCTGGAAGCCCTTCTCAGGCTGAGCTCAGACCAAACAGGCAAATTAAGCTTCATGTACAATAAACAGCCACCATTAAAACTAAAGGTCAGCTTCTGAATTACCTGAATTATTTTTCTGCAAAAACGTGGATGAAGTGCCTCCTAACGTATTTATAGCCGAACAACTTCACATTTTAATATTACCACCACACATATTTTATTAGGATTTGAGGTAATAGACCAACACAAAGCAGTGCATACCTGTGGAAAGGTGATCCATTTATTTCAACGTTTTTACTTTGTGGAACCACTTTTCACTGCAAATCCAGAGGTTTCTCTCTTGCAGCATCTAAACCGTCCACAAAACGCCTTGAGTCCCGGACCTGTTGGAAAGCAGCGTATCCTGCTAGGCTAGGGGAAAGCCTCCCCACAGCATGACACTTCCACCACCGTGTTTACCCAGGAGGACGGGGTGTTCAGGGTGTTGTGCAGCGATGGTTTTCTGACACACAGAGCCGTTTAGTTGAAGGCTAACACGTTTGTTTTGGTCCTATCTGACTGTACCGTGCCCCCTCCATGGCTCGTGGTAGACTGAAGGTCTTGTTGCTTTTTTTTTTGTTCTCCACAAACCGAGGAGCTGCTCCTTCAGCTTTTCAAGGTAATTGAGTGAATTACATTTTTTAAGGTGAATCAGATCAAGAGACGGGATACACATTTTTGATTTACCGTATGTTTGTTGACAAAGTTCAAAGGGGTTTGACTACTTCTCCGTGGCACCGCTTCGCTCAGTTTACCAGGCAGAACAATGCAATAAAGGCTATTTAAAGTCAAATGGGAAACTCAACCTCCCTCTCCTGCCCAGGGACTTGCCCGTCTCGTTTTATGCTCGGTGTTTACGAGTCGGCAGCAACAGCTGAGCACCACCGCGGCGCTTCGTCCGCGTTAACGCAGCTGTAGCAGGTCGGCATCACCAAGAAGGGCCGAAAATCGTGAATCGGCATCTTCCACGTGCGCTCGGACACGAGGCCAGCGCGCGCTCGCCGTTATTACATCTGCTTTTGTTTTAAAACGGGAGCTATTTTTGAATGCATTCCACTTGAGTGATGCAGACGCTCGGATCCATCCTCCGCCTGCGTCTGAACTCCTTATTTAGAGCCACACGAGGTGAAGCTCAACGTGCTTTCCAATCAGCCTCCTGCTGAACTCAGGCGCCCTGGAACTGGTGCCGAAGCAGCACTCCGTTACAAACAAACCTTCTGATTCTTCTTACCATTTAGTACCGTGAGACGGATTTTAACAAAATGGACAGGAAGTGGCCTAAACCATTACCTTCAACCATCATTTACCAGGTTGTAAAATAAACCTCTGATGTTCAAATGAGTGGAAAAGCGCTTCTGTGCAGGTAAATATCCGTACACACAGAGAGATCGGCAGACTTCCTGTGTTGCAACAGAGAATCTCCAATGATTAAAAAAAGGCCAAATACTTTTCAATGCAAGTTCAAGAATAAAGTTAAAGGTCAAAATGGAGGAGGTTATGTAATAAAGCTGAAGTCAACAGCCAGCGCTGAATCTACAGGAGACATTTATGGCCGATGACATCCTGTTGGGAAGAGTGTTGAGTGTTCGGCCGAGGGATTAGGACCTGGATTCTTCTGCCACGTCTAAAGTTGCACCATCGGAGGGAAAAAACACGACTAAGGGGAAAACCTATCAGAGTATAAAAAAGGACTTCTTTTGGAGGGTTTCCAGGCCCCTGCATCAATTTTAAGACGTGACGGTTTGGTAACTTGACTGCAGAAACCAAAAGCTCAGAATTTGAACTTTAATTAAGACAGCAGGAACGTTTGTTATGACAGCTCCTCTAACTCAGCTGTTTGACCAGACCGTGTTTTCATAACTCCCTGCCATGTTTTGCACTCTGCGCAGCTCTTGCTACACTTTAAGGAGTCAGTCCACATCTCCATTGGTGCCCGTCGTCTTTTATGTAATGTGGCCTCAATGTTTTCCCGCAGCGCTCACTTTACACCCAGATTTCAGGAAAGTGAGCCATAGTTCAAGTGTTGGACAACATTCCTTGCAGCTTGCATTCTTCTTTCTTTTGCGCTGATGCGTAGCTTCTCTGCTGAAGCTCATCTCTGCGTTTGCTCTCAGGTCCACCTCTTGGCAGACGGCAACACAGGAGGCTTTTATTTTAAGCCTTTCTGTCAGAGGGAACAAGGAAACCTGGCTTTGACGCATCCTTGGTATGTTCAAGGTTGACGGAGGCGTCTCCTTTCAGTGCCAGTGATACCAGCCTCGTCCTGCCAGGGTGACCCAGATTGGCTGCACACAATTAGCAGAAGCTCCTCGGGGCTTTGGGATGGAAATTAGTCCGCGTCGCTTGGACAGTTTTTAATGGATAACAACGGTCCAGAAATGACTAATAAATGCTCCGTCATTCAGCCGAACCGATCCTGGAGTCTTTCGGGAGCTAGAACTGTCCTCTGCAAATAAAATGCTCAAAAAACCTGGAAAATATTTCCGGCTGGCGACTCGCTTTGCAAAAGTGTGGAACTGGGAAGTTTTTTCCCAGCTCCTAAGTGTTGTCAACCTGTTGATCCAGCCGTTCATTATCTACACAGCCTGGATATTCTTCCATCAGTTCGTCCATCCATCCCTTAGCCCATCCCTCCATTGTTGTCTCATCATCTATCAATCCCCGAGTCTGTCATCGCTCAGTGTAACTATTGATTTGGACAGTCGTCGTATCTGTTTTTCATGAATCCATTTGTCTATACAATACAAATCCCTTCATTGATTTATGCATCAACCCATGAATCGGTCCTTCATACATCCATTTGTCATCCGTTGTTCTATCTTTCCCTAAAAGTACCTTCCATCCATCCTACTCTCGACCTATTGGTCCCTCCATTTGTTTATTATCCAACCATCCATCAGTGCCTCCCATCGCACCGCCCATCAGTCAGTGCAGTTCAATTATCAGTCATTTAGTCCATCCCTCCCTCTGACCACTTAAGCATGAAGAAGTGTTTAATTCTCATTTTTAAACATCTGTACAAACCCATACAGCACATTTCAGCAGTTTCCAGAGTTAAAGGGACACATTCAGAAGCTGAAGAACCAAAAGGAAACTTGATGCTGATTGTTCTTTTTAAATGTAACTGAGCGCAGTATGAACTAAAACGTTCTCACTAAGGTAACTCTGTCCCCTTTTGCAGGTGATCCCTTTGATGATTTCTTTGGAGATGGTCGCGGTCGTCATAGAGGTGCACCCAGGAGCCATGGGACAGTCTTTGGTTTCGGTGGCTTTCCCGTCTTCAGGCCTGCCTTCCCAGGGTTTGATCCAGGTGTGCAGAGTTTCTGCAATGAACAGTGGCGTCAAAAAGCGCCGTCAGCCTGTCTATCAACTGAGATACTTTTGTGCTTGTTGCAAATTTGCAGGTTTTAGCTCCTTTGGTGACATGGGTGGCGGAGGCGGGGGAGGGTTTACTTCCTTTTCTACGTCTTCGTTTGGAGGCGGCGGACGAGACATGGGCAACTTCAAGTCTGTGTCGACCTCCACCAAGTTTGTCAATGGCAGGAGAATCGTCACAAAACGGTATCTGAGCGTTGAACTCCTGCTACACTCCCTTGCAATCATGTTTATATTTTTGTCATGTCACAACAATAAACTTTAATATATTTAGTGTGATAGGCTCGCACAATGTAACCTATGATGGCAAAATTTAAGCAGAGATGAGATTTTCTCTTTTTTTTTTATAACAAAATAATTTTTTTCTTTTTACAAATAAAGATTTGAAACGTGTGGCTGTAGTTTGCAGTCAGGTACCTTCACAAGTCCCCAAGTTAGCAAATAGTCCACCTGTGTGTGTGATTCAACCTCACTATAAACCCAGCTGTTCTGTAAAAGGCCTGAGGTTTGTTGGAGAACATCCTTCAACAAGCTGCATCGTCAGGATCCAGAAACACAGCAGGTAAGTCAGGGATATAAAGGTGTGGACAAGTTGAGAGTAAGGTTTGGGTTATAAAACCTCAAACGTGGGACATTTTAGAGCATCATCTGAAACAAGTTAGGCCCGACTGTAAACCTACAAAGATATCGTAGTTCATCTAACCTGAGAGGCACACGGTAACTAGAGGAGCCGCAGGCATTCGCTGTTCGATACGATGACGGTTAGTCCTGCCCTCCCCAGATCTAGAGTTTATGAAAGAGAGCCTAGAAGAAAGCCTTAAGGAAGGAAAAGCCAGATGCTGCCTAAACTGAACTGTGGCAAAAAAAAAAAACTATGGTGAAACATGGCAACATCTTATTGTGGCAACGCTTTTCTTCAGCACATGGGATGATGGATGAAGCAGAAAACAAGTCAGTCCTAGAGAACCTTGAACCTGGGACACCGTTGTCCATCCAGGCTATTCAATTCAATTTTATTTATATAGCGCCAATTCATGAAACATGTCATCTCAAGGCACTTTAAGTTCAATCATATTATACAGATTGGGTCAGATTATACAGATTGGTCAAAAAAACTAGAACTGAGCTATTTTACAAAGAGAGAGAGAGGAAATATTTTAGTGTGAAAATGTGCAATGCAGGCAGAGGCATACCCCAGAAATCCTTCCAGTTGTATCTGCGGTGAAGAGGTGGTTCTTGTTTGAACTGAGAGGCTGAAAACTAATTAAAATGTTCATTCCCCTTCACAATCATCATCTACTTTGTGTTGGTCTGTCACATAAACTCCCTGTAAAATATATTAAAGTTTTTTGTTCTAATGTTATTAAAATGTGAAAAAGTTCTCCAAGCATGATTATACTTTTTTTTTTAAGATGATGTCTCCCAGGTTTCTAAAGCGACGGCTGTCTTTTTGTCTGCAAACAGGATTGTGGAGAACGGCCAGGAGCGGGTAGAGGTGGTGGAAGACGGTCAGTTAAAATCCCTTACAGTTAATGGTAAGGAGCAGCGACTAAGACTGGATAACAAATGAATATCTCGCCCCAAAATTTCCTCAACACACAATTATCTCATCTGGAAAGGAAAAAAAAAAACTTCTCTCTCTCTTACTCCTGCATTTCATTCCCAAAGAGTTTTCTCATTTTAGCTTAGCTGTCTGGGAGAAGAGAGACATGTTTTCAGTATTTGTATATTTGTATGTATTCCGTTATTTAGGGGGACCAGTGTGCTGGGATATGTTGTTTTTTTATTTTATTTTCTGAATTTATTGAATTGTACTTTTCTGCCATACACACAAGTTTGGCTGTGTGCTGTATATTTTTTTTCTCCTTCCTTTTAATCAGGGTGTAAATCGTCTTTAGTGTTGTGGCAGAAAAATAAGATGCTGTCTGTTTAACTTGCGCATGTCATTTTGCTCCTTTTCATTCGATTAGTTTAACAACTGAATGAGAAGCTTAACCACCTCACATCAATGTTTAACAAACTCCACTTTGCTAACCTGTTGGCTATTGTTCATGCGAGTGTAATAAAATTTGTGTTCATTAATAAATTAATTATAACAACATGCATATTTTTGCTCGTTTTCTCTGGACGCGTGTTTGGTTTGTTTCTGCATGGTCGCTGAATGGAGGAGAATACCTTTAACCTGCTTCACCGGCGCAGACTGAGCGTTTGAATGGCAGCGCTGGCTAAAGGGGAGACACACACACGCAGAGGACTTTTTGTTCTTTGTTCAGATTCAGTCAATAAAGTTCAGTTTGTGAAACGTCATGGAAAACGGCGATGCCCTCATCTGATGTCTGTGTGTTTCTTCTGGCTTGAGTGGCTTTGACTCGTCTCTCTTCGTGGATGTGTGCCTTTACCTGCTTGTGTGCCCGATCACAACCACACTAAAAAGGAACCGCACCGGCTGCCTCCTGTTGTACGCTCACTACCTTCACGCAGCTCACCGTGTGTTTTATTTAACTTACTAATGCCTCAGTGACTCACATTAGGGTTTGGTGCCGTTGTCTGTCGTCACGGAAGTAACCCTTTACAGTGTTGGGTGGCGTTTCACTGGAAACGCGCCTTTTTTTTCCCCCCTCTTTACAAACCAGGTGAAAATACAACCCCCACCCTCTTGTCCGCAGACCTACATATGGTTTATTATGTTTATTTATGAACATAGATGTTAGAGCTGGACGTTAAGAGCCGAATCCCCCAGATCCTTGTGAAACATCCACAGAAGAAATGTAATTTATTCCCTTTTTAAGGAAGGAAATCAAATCTATTTAAATCCCCCAAATATCCACTATAACACCCTGTTTAAAAAATTTAAAGCACTTTCCAGGTCTGGGTAAGTACAGAGCCTTGCTAAAGTATACACCCCCACTTGGCGTTTTACTCAGTTTTACATTCCAGCCTGCCATTTAAGGGTTACCTCATTTTATTTTATGTGAGGGATCCGCTGCAAATACAATTTTGCAGCTTTTGATGTGAGAAAAATATCTAGGTAACAAAAACTGAAAATTGACATGCATGTGAAGCCAGCCCCTTTGCTAGGAAGCCTCTAAAAATATAGGCCTCCATAAATATTTGAATGAGGTCCATCTGTGTGCAGTTTTCAGTGTCACATGATCAGTTTAAATGCACCTTTTCTGAAGGCACCACTAAGCAAGAGGGCCAGTGGTGGTTCTAGACAGAGTGTACCATGGGGGCCAAGGTGGGGCCCGTGTTTTTTATTATAGGGGCACAGAACACAAGAATGAAACGATAAAACGCCAATATTTAACGGTTTAATAAGTGAGTTACTTGTGGCTCTGGTACTGCAGGTTTCAGACCCCTGATCTAGCAGATGAAAACCGTGATCCCAGCTCAGTACGACTGAAGCTAAACGTGCGACGCCTTCATTTTTAAATCTTTCCTAGAGTAAAACTATATGGGTAAAAAATAAAACTGTTCAAGGTGACCAATCAGTTATGATTTCTTTGCAAGTGCATATAATCGTAAGAAGTGTATTTAATGTCATGTCTTTAGTACAGGGGCATTGGCCGCTGTCTAGAACCGCCCCTGAAGAGGGCAACACACCGCAAACACCAAGGAGCTCTCCAAACGAGTCAGGAACAAAGTTGTTGAGAAGAACAAGTCAGGGTGAGGTTATGAGAAGTACCAAAATCTTTGATGTTCCCCAGAGCACCATCCAATCCATCTTCAAATGGAAAGCCCTTGGTACCTTAACAAGACTCCCAGGAGAGGGCCAACAACCAGAACTCTGATCAAGGAGGGCATTAATCAGCCGTACCCTCCAGAGAGCTGGGCTTTGGAAGATTGGTCAGGAAAAAAAAGACTGGTAAAAATAAGAAGCTGTGTGGAGGAAGGTGCTCTGGTGAGACGAAAAACGCTGCATGGTGGAAGCCACATCATCCCCACAGTGAAACGTGGTGGTGGCAGCATCATGCTGTGGGGTGATGTTTTAGTGGGAGGGACTGAGGGAAACTGGTCTGAGGTTTTCTGTTATTTATTGTTTGCTTTACAATAAATTAAACTAGTAAGCATGTTCTGTAAATGAAATGGTACAAACTCTCAACTTGAATTCCAGGCTGTGAAGCAACCAAAACAGGAAATATTCCAAGGGGGGTGAATACTTTTGAAGGCCACTGTATAATACATGATTATGGAGTAATGTATTTCCAAATGTTATTCCATATATTACAGGTTAAACGTATCCCTCAATCTCTCCATTTGTCCCTCTCCGTATCTTTTCTTTTGTCCATTTTCCATCTTTCTACCAGTCTGTCCATTCCTTTTTTCAATATTTCTTCATTGACACCCCAGACCTTTCCATTATCCATCCTTCGTATTTTTGATTTTCCTTCATTTGTCGATTATTCATCCATCTGTCCATTGTGCATCCATCCCTCCACTTGTCTAGTATCCGTCTGTCCATCCCCTTTTCTGTTGCCGTTCCGTCCGTCCATCCTTCCTCCCTACCATCCTCCGTTTTTCTAGGTTCCAAATTTTAAGCCTGAACACAATGACCTGAAAATCATTAAAAAAAAGAAATTCTTCAGATGTCATTATCCAAACATGAAATTACTTGATTATCTTTACGCCAGCTGCTCACAATAAGAAATAAGTCGAAGACGTGTAGAACATGTTTTGCTTAATTCAGATTTGGAGAACTGGGACAAAATGCCCTGTGATGTTTTAGTAAGAAATCACTTCAAAGGGATATCAGTCATGTAAAAATCCAACTATCTGTGGACGAAACTTAACCGATGATGCTGCTGCCGAATCTATTGAATGCCTTATCGTGTGTAAAATGAGTATACACTCATGGGATTTCCTGTATTGAAACATAAACCCTGAGTCAAGGGTACAAGTGTACTAAGTGCAGCTTGCTCAGAGGAACACGGAAAAGCATGAGTGTTCCCAAAGGAATGTGCCCAGGGCCAGTTTATTTGAACAAGGCCCACTTCACAGTTTTTGAGGCATGTCAAGGAAAGGAAGCAGTAAAAAAGTAGAAACGAGGGCGAGGCTCGTAATGAGTCAAACTGAATCCGCAAAGCGTACACTTTGATTTATTTATTTATTTTATTTTTTTTACACCTAATGCATATGTAGCTGGCAGTGCTAGTGTTTAGATTAGATTAAAGCAGAATCAAACTGACCTCTTTAAATGTCTCGAGCAGTGCCGAGAGAAGTTGAAGTGCGCTTGCGCAGTTTCGTTGCTAAGCCAACGTCCGGCCGGCAATAGCGCCTATCTCTGTGTGATGTTATATAAATGTATTTTGTTTTTTAATACCATGCATTCAAAGAGTCCAGTAATCAATCTTTAAAGATGTCAAGGGAGCTTACAAGCAGCTGATTAAATGGCGTGTTTCTGTAGGTGTCGTATTTGTTGTACAATACCGCCACCTCCTGGTCAAACGTGAGCTTTTAAATTCACTAAGAATAACTATTTGCACATTCGACTTTCAGATATTTGGTAATATTATTGCTGCAATATCGGAATATTTGTTGGATTAAAAAAATATTAGTAGAAAAAATCGTGACACATTAACTGAATTAAAAGGGACAAACATATATATATGTATATATGTGTGTGTGTATATATATACAGTTGGTGATTATTGAATAAAACATTAAATCGTCAGTGGTGGGTAGTAACTAGGTTTACATTTGCTCAGTTACATTTACTCGAGTAACTGAAAAAAGCATTTGTAGAAGTACTTTCACAGTACCATACCTTTTACTATATCTACAATATTTTTAAGAACTGCGGTTCTTAAGTACAGTTTCTGGGTACTTGGCCTACTAGTTATTTCACTCAATGGTGCAGGTTTTGTTAAATTGTCCATGTTTTTCAGACTCAGAACTACACGTTTTACGTTAAAGTGAGACTTCTTGTTTGTACACAAGCTTTGTTTTTCTGATGTTATTTTCAACCTGCTGAGACTGCTGTTTTTATTTTTATTTATTTATTTTACAAATTGTGTGTTTATTCTTAAAATAACAGAATTTGCACATAACTATATTTTTGTCTGCTGATTACATAATTTCCCCAAATCAAATAGGTGTTGTGATCAAACAAATGATAAGTACTTCAGTAGCCTTATTTTTTCTCAAGTAATCTTTTTGGATGACAAATTTTCACTCCCAATTTAGATAAATATATTTGGAAGTAGTTTGGCTACTTAATATTTTAACTACTCTATACATTTCCTGCTGTCATAACATTAATAAAAGATCTATTATTATGAATGAAACAAATACAGCATTGTTATCCCACACAATGCATATATGGATAAACTTAAGTCAAACAGGACAAAGCGCATTAAACAAACAAGAATAGCACCAAAGACATCCACAGCCATGGCATGACACAACAATGAGCAATAGATTATAACTTTGTTAATCCTTAAAAGCACACAATGAGAAAAAAAATAATTCAATTGAATAATAAAATAGGCAATGAAAATAAATTAATAAATTGTCATGCCAGCTGAGATGAAAGTCTAAGTTGCTACTTTCTGTGTATCTACAGGTGCCTCTCAATAAATTGAAATATTATTGAAACATTATATAGATTAATTACACTAAAGCAGATGTTTTCAAGCCTATATTTTGTTTAATTATGACGAGTTTTAGAGCTAATGAAAACAGCTTCTCAGATTAGAACATGACATCAGACCAATAAAACATTTTAATACAGAAATGTGGGCTAAATTAAAAGTATGTTTACTGCCTGCTTTAAGGTCATTTTTAAAAGCTTTAAGGTCATTTTTAAAAGCTGTTTTTAATCCTCTTCAGAACGCATAGACTGATTCACTGAGATGTAGATGTATGAAATGGGAAAGCTAACCATCATACAGATCTGCAAAGGCGCAGCTGACTATTCAGGATTCTGTCCAACCTGCAGATGATGAAGCGATGCCCGGTCAAGGCCCCTTTACAAAGAGTTACGGCAATAGAGAATCAGAATCTGCTTTATGGGCCTTGATTTGTACACCATCAAGGAATTTGACATTGGTTACAGAGCTCGCAGCGTACAGACATTAGGTCTAAGCATATAAGCCACAGTATATGTGTGCTGTTTTTAATATATAAATAAAAAGGGGTGGGGGGAGAAAGGAGAGGTTGTGGGTGTTTAAATGTACTTATTTTGTTTCACGGCAGTGTGGTTGGCTACTCAGGCGGAGATGTTCGTTGATTTCATCAGAGAGAAAGCCTGGGGGGAAAAAAACTGTTTCTAAGGTTTTTGCAAACAGCGCATTGTAGGTTTAAAGTCTAAATAGTGTGTGTCCAGGATGTGTGGGGTCAGCAGAAATGTTAGCTGCTCTTTTCCTGAACCTAGTACAAAACATAAATGGTGGAAAGGTCATTCTCCACGAACCTCTCTGCAGAGTCAATTGTTTCTCGCAGTTTGGACCTGTCCCAGGGAGTAAAAAAGGCATGATTGAGCTTTTCAAAGTCTTTCAAAAAGAAGCAGGATTTTGTCTTGCTCAAAAGATGCTTTGACACCTGAAATTATCTGGCTGTTAAATTAAAACACGGGACAGAAAAACCAAAAACAGAAATTAACTAAGGTTTTTCAGAAATTGAGTGCTAAAGGTTCAAGAACAGAGTCTCTGCGGACCACGATATCTATTCTATTCTAAACAGGTCCCTGAATCAAAGGTCATTGGAACCTTTCCTAAATAGTTATTGTCGAAAAACTTTTACAACGTAAAGAAAACTATTTTCTCCAGGATCTTACAGATAAAAGGCAACTTTAAAATGGACCTGAAGTTGATCAGAAAATATTATTATTTAAAAATATTGGTAATAGACAGAATACATACACTGACAAATTTGAATAAAATAGCACATGTGCAAATGTATATGTCTAACATCACTGTTCCCAACAAACTCAACAAGGTTGAATCATTATTTTCCTATTTAATTTAATTCAATTTTATTTTACTGCACAGTAATTTTTATTCTTGTAAATGGTCGGTGTTTTTTATACATCAATATGCATAAGCAGTTAGCTACATTTCTTAAAAATGCTCTACTTGGTTGCACACTGTAATTTCTTGAGTATGCACACACACACACACACACACACACACACACACACACACACACACACACACACACACACACACACACACACACACACACACACACACACACACACATTTTACTTGTGTTGTTCATTTCTGCTGGCCAGCAAAGGACCGTTTTAGTTTACTTTTGTACAACTTGATGATACTAATAAAGATATTTCTTAGAAGAACAAGTATAACCAACAATTAAAAAAGATAAAAGGACTAATCAGGATACCTATATGGAAATGAAAGTGGATTTGTACAAATAACTACAAACATGGTACGACTAGTAAACCATTACGACGATGGTTGAAAAGTGTACCGCTTGTGACCACTAGATGGCGGCGTTTGGACGCAAAAGGCAACAATCCAAAATAACCAAAAACACAATTTAGGGAGAGAAATCCCAAACCCCCGACCTCAGTTGAACGCAATTAACTAACTTAATAAATAATAAAGAAACAGATAAAATGTTAAAATTTCCCCTCAAAAATCTAAACGTATTTTATGTAGCTATTTGTAAAAATGTCTTTTCTACATCAAGTTAACAGTTTGCTCCTCTGCATAAACAAAAACTGTAAATAAGTAAACTCTCGTTCCTTCTGCTATTCCCTCTCCATCCATCTGCTCCTGTATGACAAACACGTCTGATCTGCTACACCGCCCCCATCCTCACCTCTCCTCACCTTATACCCCCCAGCCTTTCCTCCCACAAACACACACACACACACACACACACACACACACACACACACACACACACACACACACACACACACACACACACACACACACACACACACACACACACAAGAAAACAGTCTGCTCGACAGCTTAGCACGACACCAGAGCCTGCAGCCACTGGCTATTTTATGAACGATGGGAACAGATAAGCCGCCTGCTTCTCCTCGGCCGTGTCTGAACAAGGATTTTATCTGTCAGTGCTCAGCGGTGGGGTCCCCATCAGCACGACACCAGACGTCCTGAACCCAGCGATGGTGGACCGTTGAATATAATCTGGCTGCAGTTGTCATCTAGGGTTAGCCCTCCTTTGGAGCTGTGATTTATTTCTGGCTCCCCGAGTCCATGATTCAACCTCCAGCCTGCTACGTGTAATGCTGCATCTGTCCCTCTCATATGGATTTAGTGTCTGTGTGTGTTGAGATGTGACCTGGTATCTTTATTCATGTCTACATTTCAACTGGTTGCATTATTTAACCCAGGGACAAATGACAGGTGCTCTCTCAGCTCAATAGCTGCAGATGAAGCATCTTAGTGCTCCAGGGTGTTAACTTCTCAAATTAAATCTTTGATCCAGAAAATAACGGACCACCTTTTTTGAACGCTAACTAAGACCACATCATCGCTGCAGCTCTTTGATATCGCCTTTGTTTAATTTGATTAAATGCTGTTGTATTATGCATCCTGGTAACAGGAGGAGCCTTATTACCCAGGTAGCAGGAGGCCTAATAGATGCAAATATTGATCCTCAGGAGTAACTGAGGCTGGAATAAAGCACGTAGCCTTGAAGTCACAAACGTTTTTGGCTTAATCCGGCGAGCTAACACCACCTGATGGGATGGTGAAACAAATATGTGTTGGAATTGAGATCCAGGCCACCAATTTTCCCGCTGTCTGCTGGTCCACTGGGAGCTGCTGTCTCCTTGTAGGGTCGGCTCTGGGGTGTTCAGTTTAACAAGCTGGTTTGTAAGCTCGGGAAATAAAGACGCGGTGGTTCGGGGCTGTGACGTGTGAGCGTTTTCAGAGAAAAGATGAGAAAATGAACATATGTAGCGAGGATTGTTTCAGCCCTAATACAAAGAGATACGGTTCTTTGTAACAAATCAGACTTGGGTGACCTGGAGAGATAAGCCTGTTCAAGTAGAAGCAAAATACAGCAATATTGTCTCTTTATGTTTGTTGAAACCCAAGTCGCACGATCCTTACTGCGACTAAAAGCTTTACCTGAAGGAATAAAGAGGTTTTGTTGAACCGGATTTTACAGACCATTTGAAATCTGCTCACCAGCCAGTTAATTTGGTAAAATTCTTAATTTCCTTGTTTACAAATGGCATGGCAGCAAGTCCGTTGCTTTTTGGCATCTAAGCGTGGTGAAGACAACTTGAAAATTGAAGAAGGGAGATATTTGTGACTCTGAATTTAGTGTTGTTGTTGTTCCAGACATGCTGCTCTGAGTATTTCAGAAAAAGATGATCTGCTGTGTTTTTTATGCATTCCCAGAGAACAGCCTTATAAATACCCTGTAATCAGCAGCTGTATGGACGAAACGTCTTGGTTGTCTGGTTCTTGATGATACAAAGGCAAAAGTTGCCCAATTAACCACGTGTTTCAACCAAAATGTCTAGAAAACTATCTCAGTAAATGCAAAACGTGCTGAAGAAAACTGAGACTACAATTAACTCAGGGACACCCAAGTTGGACAAAAACAGATTGGAAAAAATCGTTCCCAGGTCCAATGAGTCTTGAGCAAGATTTGATGGTAGGATAAACAACATGAAAGCATGGAGCCAACCTACCTTGCTTCAACAATTCAGGCTGGTGGTGGTAGCGTGAGGTTGTGGGGGATCTTTTCTTGCCATACCCCTTAGTACCAGCTGAGCCTACCTCACTGCAAAAAGGGAAGTAAAAGTAAGTAAAATGTTCTTGAAATGAACGTATTTTCCTGGATTTCAGCAGCTAAATAAGACCATTTGCCAATGGAATAAGATTTTTGCAATTAAAGTAGGAACAACTCATCTCCGTCATCTCATTTCAAGTGCAGGATGTCTAATTATCTTACTGCTGGGGTAAAAATACTTGTTCCTTTGGCAAATAGTCTTATTTAGCTGTTCAAATCAAGGGAAAAAAAAACAAATTCCAACATTTTACTTACTTATAGTTCCCTTTTTGCAGTGCTGAGCATTGTTACCGTTATGACCACAGTTTGCCCATCTTCTGATAGCTACTTCCAACAGGATTTCACTAGGCAGGACCACACCACAAAGATATGAGATTAAAGTTTTATTGATGGAAGGGGTCGAACGGGTGGACGCACAGGACTCGAGGATTGGGTCATTTGAGGAGACCTGGCTGAAATCTTGAGAGGATAAGACTCAGTGTGGGAGCGCAGTCTTCTGGAAATGGCTTTCGTGAGCCCATGTAGGAACCCCAGAGGATAAAGGATGAGGACGATGGGATGAAGAAGAGGAAGAGGGATGAGGTGAGAAGGTCTTGAGGTTAAGGATGGTGGGGTCAAAAGAACGTAGCAGACTGTGATGGTTGGGAGGGCTGGGTATGAGTAGATTTCTGGGTACTTAGAGGTTTGGTTGAGACGTGGCCCTGCTCCCGGACTCAAGTTGACATATTAACTTCATAATGAACCTTGTCACGAAACTTCAACTTTGGCAAGCTGGTTTCTTGAGCATAAAAATGGATTCTGCACACAATGAGGCCTCCACAGTCGTCACAGCTCAGTCAAACACCAACGGGACGCGGAGGAACTGGAAAACCACATCATGGATCTGCAGCAAAATCTCTGAGGAAAGTTTCTGACACTTTCTTATGAATCTGTGTCACAAAGATTTAAGGACGGCCTGACCTGGTAGGTGTGCCTAATAAAATGGCACATGAGGGTAAATTGAAATAAAAAACATAGTCAAATTAGAATGTGTGAAACCTTGACCTATGGTGAAAAAAGCTGATTGTTTCCGGTAATTGTCTGCAACCCAGAGAGGTTGTAAACGTCTCAGAGGAATGTCTTTATTTAACCTTTACATTTGTTTCCTATTTACTGCATTTCAGTTTCAGTAGTGGCAGCAGTCCAGACGTGTGAGACATGTTGGTGCTGTAACCGATACCTCAGAGAGGGAAGAAAATTAGCCTGGCTCTTTGCAAAAAGTAAATATTTGAGAAAGGGCGACAGAGGTTTCGATCTGGATCGGATGGACGTGGTCTGTTTGTCTTGAGGGTGGGGTCAGCATATTGAAAAGTGCAGGGTCTTGAGATGTTCCGCAGAAAGTCATGGGCCTCTTCCGCATACAACCTGAGCCACCTTGCCCCGTGAAATGTGAGGTGAGAGCCGCAAAGATAAACAGACCCAACAATGTTGACACAGAGACAGCCAAGAAGCTTCAACAGACCTCTTGGCTGAACCTTGAGTTTCCAGTAGCAGTGTAAGAAAAAGGCAAGATTCAGCTTTCTAATCACTTGCGATCATTTGGATCGGGACATAAACAGTTAATCTGTTCCTCTCTTGGTGTTGGATTTGTTTATAGAAATACCCCCGGACCTGCATTTAAAACCTGTTTTTCTGATGCACACCTATGTATTTCCTGTTTAAATTGCTTCTTTAATTTCTTCCTAAGTGTATTTTCTATATAAAAAAAAAGAATGCACATCCTCTTTCACTTTTAGGATGTTTAAATTTGACATATAAGTTATCTGGTTTACGCCTAACCCTAGGCGCACATAAAACACATCATAAAACACGTGTCACTGACTGTTAAGAAAGGTTGAATCCAAAATCGAAACCTTGGTTAAAGGAAAACATAGAGCAAGCCCATAGCATGATAAAGCCTCCGCCATGCTTTACTGTGGGCAGGGTACTTTTCCTGTTTTATCACAAACTTCAGTGTATTTACAGGAACTTTAAAAAAATAGTAGAGAATTGTAAAGTATAAGGAAAAACATACAAGGTTTGCATTTTTAACCACCAATATAATTCTAAAAAGTGCTGTGCATTTCCATCCAGCACCCTGTCAACCAATACTTTATACTAAAAGGTTCAAATTTAAACTGGACTGCTTATGCCTTTCCTTGTGAACTCCCCATGAAGGACACTTTTGCAGAGTGGATTTTAATAGTTGTCCTAACAACAGCTCCTCTATAGTCACCATGGTCCTCTTGGCTGCTTCACTGATTAATGCCTGCTGTCCATGGTTAATTTAGCTGGATGTCCAGGTCTTGGAAGGTTAGGGATGTTGTTTTAATAACTTAAGCCTGGTTTAACCGTATCCACAGCTGTATCCCTGACCTGTCTGCTGGGTTCCTCCTTCAGGAGGCTGTTTGTTCTCTAACAAACCTCTGAGGCCTTCCCAGAACTGCTACAATCATAGTGAAATTACACAGAGGTGACCTACTGACGGCCTCTGCTAAAGGCAAATGACTGCGTTGGATTTTATTCAGGTGTACTAATGTGGGCTGAATTCAAAGGCATGGCACACTTTTTACATTTTCACCCTAACGTTTTTGAGAATCCTACATAATTTCCCTTCCGCTTTACAATAATGCATGTTTTTTTTCCTCATATAAGCCTCCGTTCACATATGAAACATAACAGTGGACGATCAGGCCTCCGTGCTCTGTCGTGTTTTAAATATGAAACGATCGCTTTGCTGATACGCGCATGTTAGTTGCATGTTAGTTGCATGTTATTTATGTTTTAAAAGTCGGCGCAGAGGCTCCTTTAAAAGGACCGGTTTCAGGAAGGCGAGCATCTGGCCGTCTTTCTTCTCCTCTCGGCAGCCTTAATTACACAACACAATGGCGATCCGATCTGCCTGTAATCTCCTGGCATAATATAGCCCCCCCCCCAAACCACCGCCACCTCACACCATTCCCTGCCTGCCACTAATTCAATATAAATGTAAATTACCTAGAGAAAAGAATAACCAAATCTCATTTTATTTACATGACTAATCAAAATCAAAGTCAGGCAGATGAAAAATGAATGAAATATATGGCTGGAGTTTGGATGTAGGGGGGGGGGGGGTGTCTGTTTACCTTAAGGGTACCTGGTTCGTATCCTCTTTGCTATTTCTCCTTGTTTACACCCATACCGCTTTTGAACTCACTCCTAACTTGCTGTAATTTCAGCGTGTATCTCTTTTCCTGCGTCTGATTGTATTTGAACAGCCGAGGGCATCAGAAGGCAATATGTTTTTCTCTTTTGCGACGCACACATCTCGTGTCAAAAGGGACAGGGGAAAAAAAAAAAAAACGACTTTACGCCAAACACCTCAGGCTCTCCATCCAGACAGCCACAACTTTAGGTGTGATTCATTCCCTCTCTGCTCACACCCACAGACGTTGCCCCCCAAGAACCCTTTGAGGAGGAGTTTCGCAGCCGCAGACAGAACGCGCTCCCCGGTCTGGGCCTGCACCAGCGCTACCTGAGGAACCCCTCAGAGGAAGAGGAGGAGCACGGCCCGCCGAGCCTGGGACTAACGAGAGGTCCGCCCTGCTGCCACGGCAAAGCCTGATTAATTACTAACACACAGACCTCTGCCTTAAAGACTCCTAATGAGCACGGCTAATTGTCTGCTTTTGTGCCTGATGGCCTCACAAAGCACGGCGAAGACGTCTGATTGGCAGACGTAAACACCGAGGACAGAGATGTTCATTAGCTAGCTCTGTTTTACGTCGCTGTAACGACCAGAGGTCAGCGTCGCCCCCTGTTTTCCTCCACGGGGTCAGGAAGTCGGGCACAAAAGCTGAGCAATTACACACGGCCGCCGAGCGTTTTACATACGGCAGCTTCGTTAGTTGGGGAGGGAACCGTCGATTTCAGCGTGCATAGTTCCTGCCGAGATACAAAGAGCCTGGTTCTTTAGTCTCTGGCTTCCCGGAGAGCATTTAACCAGCATTCCTGAAAGCCACAGCAAGTCAGCAGCAAGGCTTGGTGGGTCAAAAAGAAAAGAAAAATTCAAATTTAACAAGCAAAACCTGACGCAGTTTACTGAAAGGTCATTAATGGTTCGTAAACACGTGTAGCCATGTGGCAAATTATTGTGAAGGACAATCCTTTGTTTCTTGGATGGCTCTTTAGTTAAAAAAAGCTGCATGGGATCATAATTCATTTTACTTTTTTATTTTGGTAGTGAAAATAATTGAAAATAATAAATATCCTCTCAATTTTAGTACAAATGAAAGACAATCTGCAATATAATGTATTGTATTAGATGGCTGAAGGTGATGTAAAAGCAAAATAGACTCAAAACATGATTACAACGCAAGAAAAGGCATCTATGCTCTCTTCTTCCTTCACATGCAACACCTACATCCCTGTTTCCAAAATGAATCAAATATCTGGTTAATTGCCAGAAAAGGGTTAACTACAGTGTTGTACATATATTTATCCAACCTTGAGCTAATTGCAACTGATCTCAGTATAAATACTTCATGAAGACTAAGGGCCACAACCAGCAGATCAGGGGGAAAAAGTTTCTGACTTTGTACAACATGCCAAATCCACCCATCTAAACTCATAGGCCGGGATAAGAGAGCCTGTGGTAACTCTGGAGGAGCTGCAGAGATCCACAGCTCAGGTAGCAGAATATTTTCCACCAGCTTAACCTTCATTGAAGCATGGCAAGAAGAAAGTATTGCATAAAGACAGCCATATGAAGTCCCACTTTGAGTTTGCCATGAACCATATAGAGGTTACAGCCAAAACGAACAGGGGACATTATCCTTAATACATCATCCATGTTGTGAAACATGGTGATGGCAGCATTATGCTGTGGGGATGTTCTTCTTAAGCGGGGAAAGAGAGCTGATGATAGGAGCTAAATACAAGACTTGAGACTGAGGCGGGGGTTTTCCATCCTGCAGGATGACTTTACATATACAGCCAAAGCTGTGTTGAAATGGTTCGGATTAATACACGTTCATGTGTTACATTGGCCCAAACAAAATCAAAACCTTAATCCATCTGAAAAGATTTGTCAAAACCTAAAAGAATAAATAAAATAAAAATCAATGTTCACAGATTTCCTCCTTTCTAACGTGACTCGGCTTGAGCTACTTTTCAGAGAAGAATAGACAAAGGTTTCAGTCTCTAGATGTGCAAAGCTGGT
Source organism: Fundulus diaphanus (assembly GCA_037039145.1). NCBI lineage: Eukaryota > Metazoa > Chordata > Actinopteri > Cyprinodontiformes > Fundulidae > Fundulus > Fundulus diaphanus. The sequence goes on along the minus strand of CM073137.1, from coordinate 18,223,878 downwards.
GGAGATATTCTTTGAGACATTTACTGGTAAAACTGAAGCAAAGGTTTTTCTACAAAGTAGCTTACGCTGGGGGTCTGAGTATAATGCACCATGATTTTTAGACTTTCATTTGTAAAGAAGTCTTTAAAAAAAAAGAAGAAGAAATTTCCTTTTCGTTACCTGCTGCTTTGTGTCACTCCAATAAAATGCATAAAAGTTAGTGGTTGTAACACAACCGGCCTCTGTATTTGATTTGTAACACATGACTTAATAGGAACTGACACAAGAAGAATACATGGGTTAAAAATGGCCACGTTTATTGGTGCTAATTCCTTCTTTTCTGTTTTAAAGGACACGTGGAGACTAAGAGGAAGAAACTGTGGCTGAAGGAGGCAGAATCCAAAAAGAAGCGAGCTCCTCGACTCCTCCCTCGTTTCAGTGGATTCGGCACCTTTTATTGAACAGCTCTTGGTTATATTTGGCCGATGTGCCTTCAGTTGGTTGTGGCATTAGTTTGTATTGGCTAAAAACATCCGCTGCAGATGCACCACAGCTCCTTTTCTCTATTAGCTGCAGCACAAAGCATAATGTCCCTCCCGCTTTTATTAACCAACAGCCTCTCTCCGAGACCTCTGCTTAATATTTAGATTTGTGCAGGATTCTTTGTAGTTTATCGGTTGGCAGAGGTGTTTCTTGCATAAATGAAGCCTCGGGCGAGTCCTAACCAATTAAAATGCATCATTTAAATTCTGGGGCTGGATAAGTTGCAGTGAAGTCCTGCACAAGGGACAGAAAACCCTCCCATTTCTCTGCATCAGGCACAGGACTCCAACTCTCAATTGAATTGCACATGCATAAAAGCAATAGAAGACCAACCCAAGGTGCAACTGACAGATATTCTATTTTTGTTATTCAGGTTTTATTTTTTATCTGACGCTTGTGTGCTTCCCTTTCCAATGGCGCCCTGGGCTATTGCCCATGTGGACAACATCAAAAACGGCCTCTGTTGGTTGATTTTTGAAAAAACAATAATGTTTATAGGATGGGCCTTGAAGATGTAAAGCTAACACTTTAATATCTAAATGAATCTGTTCTTCCTGAGGTTTCGCGGTTTCTGCTTTTTGCTTTGTACGTATTTGAGAAAGTTCAGGTGAAAGGAGAATCACAGGAGCAGCTTTGTTTGAAATTAGCAGACAGTTTGACACTGCGCAGCATGTGAGAGTCAGTGAAGGTCAAACCATTTAGTGGATCCGTCTTTAATAAGAGACAAAGAGACAGAAGACTGGAAAATGTGACTGCTACAAAGGCTTATGGCTTTGGAGAATATTAGGAAATGATTAAACACGTTCAGCTCAGTCCTGTCTGAACTCTGGATTACATTTTTCCACAGCATGAACAGGACACTATTACCACTCTTAAATATTACTTTAGACAATTAATTGTGTTTGTGAATTCATTGTATTTGTAAAAGTTTTCTGGTGGAAGGTTTTCCTCATTTGATGGATCCTGACAAATGCAAAAGAAATGTTAAATTTTTATGGACTCTCGTTATTAAATGCTTAACAAAAAAAACATAAACTGGGGTTTTGTGTTATGTCGACAATATGTTTTGGATAATTATCATACAGAGAGACCTCAAAATTACTCACTTTCATTGTTTCTGGCAGAGGCCAGCAGAGTTTCATAAAAAATGACCTGCTGTTTGGGTTTATGCATTACATCAAGGTCTCCTTTGGAGGTGAAACAGGTCCACAGCATCACTGATCTTCCATCGTACGTAACGGTGGATATGAGGCGCTTTTCAACATATTCCTCCTTTGTTTCACTCAAAACCCTCTTCTGCTGTTTGATCTTAAAAAGCTCAAACTTTGATGCAGTCCTGCATCCGATCACATTGAGTTGTTGAGACTTTTTTTTTTAGCTCACCTGATCATCGTCATGACTCTTTCTGGTGGCAAGATAATCTTGGGTCCTCATTCAGCCCTGTTTTTACTCAATACTCCAGTTATAGGTCTGGACACATTTAGTGGCGTAACTATTTTTGTTAATGCCATTTGCTGACTCACATGGCATTAAGATCAAAACATGCCTGCTTTTCTTGTGGTATGTTCTTTTGTTTTTCCCATTTTGAAGAGCAGATAATAGAAATGGGCCTCTATGTCAAATAGGGAGTCATTGGTTACTCATTAAAAGCTCCTAGAAATGTTGATCAACTGAAGTGCAAGAAACATCAGGGGAAAAAATGCTTTAGTTGTTAATTATTTAACAATAGAGAGTTGTTGGAGGCATCAGTAAGTGTGGTACCAAGGATGGTGTATTTTCTTTTAAAAATTGCGAATGTTTTCTTCACTGAACAGGAGTTCTCACTCAAATTAGTTTGGATTTCTGTGGGGAATTTATGCTACTGGAATCAAAGATTATATAAAACAAGGAAAGTTATTTCCATAGTTTTACCAGTGACGGGAATAGGCGGAGAGGACACTATATCTGCTGACCCGACTGTATGTGGGTGGAAAGTACAAATTCACAGCTTTAAATCCTCTGCAATGCTAGAGACCATTTTTAAGAAGATTAAAAAAAACAAACAGTTGTATTTTTTTTTACATTGTGTGTTATTAATATCCAGAAAACAACAAGCTTCTGGCATCAAAAGACGAATGAAAATCATTATGAATGAAAATCATGCATGATTAACTATAAGCAGGTGGTCAGCACTGAAGTACACCAATTAACTTCTATAAAGCTATATTTGTGTTTCTTTGTGTGCAACCAAAAGGGATTTTTTCCCACTTGTGTTTGTGTTTCTTCCAGCTCAAGAGGCAAGCATTAGTTTACAGAAAGGCAAAAATCTTTTGGGTTTGCTGTTTGTTGTTTGGAGGGTGGCTTGCATTAGGTTAATTAGCCGGTTTTGGGTTGCAAAATTGCAGCTAGCAGCTTATTATGAGGGAAACCGATCAAATGAGCATACAGAAGAGCCTCGTGGTCGAGTGATACGGATCAACCTTTTCAAAATTCCTGTGTAATAACTGTTATATAATACATCGTACCAATAAATCTCAAATGAAAATTTTATTGATGCAAACATTGCACACGCCATTTAACAGCAATGTATATTGAAGTGATGAGTATGGGACACGTTCAAGGTTATGATGACAGTTCTTGCCAAAAATATACCCTTTGAACTTTTACACATTTTTTTACCATTACAATCTCAAACTTCAATGCATTATAACGGGATTATGGGTGATAGACAAACACAGGGGAGTTTATAAATTGTTTATTTTCCTTGCAGTTAAACATTATGCATCGCTTAAAACACTTGAACTTTATAGTTGTATTGTCATAAATGTGTACAAATTTAAGAGACATTAATACTTTTGCAAGGCACTATAAGACAATTTTCTTCTTTTTACTTGACAAAACTTAAACACAATAGCGTTCATAAGTATGTCTATACTGCATACGTATGTCCATACTGTCATGTATATGTCACCTGCAAACAGCTTGTATTAAATCTGTGACATTTAGGAGTCATCTGCTCTTTCTATTGTATGTATAAATGTTTACCAGCTGCTCTCCTGGGAACAGTAACTGAGCGGTGTCAGAGACCCTGAATTTCCCTGTCACATGTGCAGGGCCTTAGAAAGAGCAGTAGTCTCGCATTACTTTGAATGAGCCTGCCTGCAGTGGTTTGTATTATTCATGCTGCGGAACTCATGCACATGACCCAGCAACTCATTTAGACCCTTTTCCCATGCAACCAGCGGTCTCTCAGGGTTTAATTAAACTGTGCCGAAGCAGTGGCCCATCTCCTGCCATTGCCTTAAAATCTGAAGCCCTTGAAAACATTCCTCCCGCTGACTTCCACTCAGAGGACTTCGATGTCCTAAAGAGCAAAGAGGCAGAGTAGCAACACAGCATCAAACTCTTCTGCGTCAACCGCCGGCTGCTTGAGAGAAAACGGTACGTGAGCGAAGTGGAGCCTATTGACATTCATTACAACACAGAGAGAAATTAGGTCACAAGTGTTCTACACAGACAGGTAAAGGAACAAAAATAGAGCTCAAACCTGAATCGTACCACAGGATATAACAAGTTGTAGCCATGGAGTGGATGATTAAAAAAAAAACAAATACAATATAAAATTGCTATTTCTGCCCCTGATTATTTATATTTTCCAACCATACAAGGAACCAACATGTTTTAATAAGTGTTTTGCCAGAGCTCTGGTGGAATTTAGCAGACATCATGTCTAATGTTCTCCATTGTAGTCATAGAATACAGTCTCAAAGTTGTTACAATTATAGAAATTAGAGGTGTGTAGAGTCTTATGAAAGTGTCTCTGAGTGAAACAGTATAAAAACCAGCATCTAAAACCAAAATCTTTCTGTAGAAAATCCAAGTATAGGTGGAAGATTCCAACAAAGTTAAAAAACAAAACAACTGGACTTTTTTCTGAAGTTTGAAGACGTTTCGCTTCCCATCCAGAAAGAGTGGACAGGAAGCGAAACGTCTTCAAACTTCGGAAAAAAGTCCAGTTGTTTTGTTTTTTAACTTTTTTGGAATGACCATGGCCTGGATGACTGAGAATCTTCACCAGCATATAGGTGGAAGACTTAGACCTTATCTACATGGAGACGAACATGGTAACTTTTCATAAATGGTTAAGAAAGAATGTGCGTCCACATGAGAAGACACATCACAACCTGAAAAGGCAGTAGTACGTATGCCGAGCCCATTGGTGGCGCTGTGACACTGCCACAGAAATATGCAAAAAAACGCAGCACCGTGGTGGGGGATCAGACACACACATCCACGCATGTTCACTGTGATCTTTATCTGGGTTGGCAGGGGACACGCTGTGTAGAGCGGGCTTGTTAGAAAGGAAGAGTCCTATGATGTGCCATCCTTCTTGTTATTTGTTAGCGTGAAAGAGAGCGTAAACTACGATGTCATCGTTTAAGAAAAGATGCGGCCCACGTGTACACAGAGAAAAATTGAACTGGCGTTTGAAAACAAATCGTTTATGGTCTCCTAAAACGCTTGCTCCATGTGGACGCACAGCCTAAACGACAAAATTTCTTTGCTGGTACACCTAATTTCGTCTGTGTGTGGATGTGGCCTTGTTTTTAAAATAAGCCTCAGACATTTACTGGGACCGCATTCCTGATTTAGTCCAATAGGGTGTTTTCAGCTGACGTCACGCTCACGTGACTACTCTGCGCGTCCGCCATATTGGGTGGTAGTCGTTTCGCACCGTTGACCCGCATTGTATTACGCCTTAGGCAGTATTGGAAGTGAACAATGGTGAAAACGTGTTTAATGGTTGGTTGCACGGCCCGTGGAGGTGGAGATCAACGCTCTTTCTTTCGCCTACCAGCCGTGATAGTGAATCAGTGTGAAAAAACAAAACAGCTCTCTGAACAACGCCGTCACCTATGGCTGACACGGATATCCAGGTCCGATTTGGACGGTGTTAAGCTGGAATACGCCAGAGTCTGCGGTGCTCACTTTGTCACAGGTAATTAACTGTTAAGTATTTAAAACATGTAAACCGTTGCTGTATTGTGGGCTGTAACAGCGCAACACATGATCGCCATGGGAAAAACATAGAAACGGGTTAATTTTCCACCGCTTTCCTGCCTGGAGGCGCAACCACGGAGAACAACTGTTATAGATAACAAAGAGTCGTCGGCTCGCTTGGATCGCGGCTGTAAGACGACCTAACATAACTTTCCACAGTATCCCGATGTCAATGAGAGTGTGTTCTAAACGTTTGAAACACATAGCAGCTAGTTAAAAGTACATTACATGCGTGAGTGGTTGTTAGCACTAACGGTTAGCAGCTACTAACTTAGCATGTGCCAGAGCCCGTCTGAGCGCAGCTTACCTTTGAACGAGTTACTGTGTTCCCACTGTTTGCTGGCTTTATGATCTGCCGCTCCTGAACCCATCCATTCGTAAACTGCACATGAGACTCCAAGGACTTGTAGCTTCAGAACTGTTCTGAAGTATAGGCGCTCACACCACAAACAAGGTAGCCGAACACGTCCGATATGGAAAGTGACGTCCGCGCTACTTCCGGGTTACGCCGGTAGGCTTTTGCCGGCGTAAATACGGTAAATACAACTTAATTTTGCACTGGTCATTGTTCTGATTAAATAATTAAAGCCGCGAGCGGTTTTAATTATTTAATTATCAGCCCTGCAGCCAAGCGCCTTCGCGCACCGCCGGCAGTCAGCCACCGCAGAAGCATGCGCCGCATTTGCGTCGGATTGTTTACATTTTTACCATCTTATTAAAACTCACCCGTCCACGTATGATGGCGATTTCCTTGATGTACATAACTTCGACATCTCGTACCCAACCAGATGTGAACTGGTTGTGAGCCTCTAGACCCTTGTAAGCTCTCATTTCCTCAAGAGTGTGCAGAGGGTTTTCACCGAACACCAGGTAATGCACTATGTCGCCGTGCTCTACATTTGGCCAATCATCAGGATTACGGCTAAACAAGGCACCGTGGAAGGCATAGGGGTCCATATGGTCGATCACGGAACATTTCCTCAGATAGACGTCCTTATCTGGTCGCTCTAGCGTGCTGGCGTACTTATCCATTCTCGATACGAAAATACGTGTAGGACAACTAGAGATAAGGAAGTGAACCACCCAATATGGCGGACCGGAAGTTGGCCAGTGACGTCAGTGAAAACACCCTATTCACACATGCAAATTAGTCCCAGCAAATTACCACGTCAGCTCTTTTTACACTTAACGCGGCAACCGTGGAATGGATGTACCTAATATCACCTGAAGGTGGCAGTAATGCAAGGGATATAGCTTTAACTGATCGAGCCAGCCTTTAAAGAAGAATTTCAGCCAGAAATTCAAACAGTTGATAAGCTACAACAAACAATGGCTTCAGGACCGGTGGTTCTTACTGTGGTTTGTGGCTTTATGAAAACTACAGAGGAAATACAGTTTCAGTACATTTCTCAGTCAGAGAAGCGACTTGCAGACATCAGGGGAAGAGCTAAACAAAGACTATGAACATTTTACGTAATCACGCAAATGCATGCTTTACCCAGGAATGTAATGACTTTATTCGCACTAGGGAGGTCCGGGCCTTAGCGGGTATGTTACTAGGTCTTGACCCAAAATTACCGGGTCAGTTTTACCTGGTAAATCAGTTTTAGCTTTATTCACACATAACCCTGACCTAGTAAATCACCAGTAAATTACTGGCCCAGGTTGTAATTGTGAAAGGGGCATTAGCTTGCTATCAGGCTAGTTAGTATGCAAGGCTAGGTAGCTTGCAGGTTTACTTGCTAGGAGGGGTGCATTTGTTGCAGACTTTTGTAAAATGATTGCAACGTTGTTTAAACCTGACTGAAATAAACCTACATAAAACAGAACAGTCCCTGAAATACACTGTTTTTTCTAGCAGTGCTATCTAATTGGTTTGTTGCTGTGTTGCCTGCAGATCCCTTGCATGTATAAAACAAACTTTCCACAGTCAGAACAGTGCACAGGGGCTTTCTGCTTGTTGCAAAGCGATTTTTACGTATTAACGTGGACAACAAAAAATGGAAATAGCTTAAATTCAACAACGTTTTTTGCAGAAAGCATGTTCAACAGAATGATGTGACCCGTTTGTTCTGCCAGGAGGTAAAAGAACATACCTTGGAAATCCTCAAATTGTGGATCAGCTGTCAGACAGGGATTTAGGGGCAGCTAAATTGGAGTGAGATTATTTTTCCAGTGGTGTACTCAGCAGATTAGAGGTGAGGGAGTGTTTTATCAGATGTAAACAGGAGAAAGCATTCACACATCCACCTCCAACAATTACTCTCAACACATTTATGTAAATGAATTACCTCTTAACACCAAATGATAAACTCTTAAACATAATTCTTGTTGTTTTTGATTGCAATGCTTTTTTATCCATCAGAAAAAACTGTTTTATTTGAACTTGTCTTCAGAATTGAGGAAGTAGCCTATTTATAACGGCCAAAACAGCAGCCATGAATTTGTGCTTGTTTATGAGTTAGAGCAGGAGCACCAATCCAAGGCATTTTTAGACCTGCGACAGTAGACCAGACTATAACCAGAAGGAAGTGTGAGAGTAAGTAAAGTTTTTGTCTGACTGAGCTGCTGTTTTTCTGACAGGTACAGAAACTTCTCTGGACACTCTGAGTGCCACTTAATCCCTTGGCAGAAGAGAGAAGCCCAGCAAGGAACTGAATGTACATGTTGTGGGTCACAGTTTGTAGGGAATACAGAAAAAAAAAACAGTTTAGATGCACTCTTAAAAGGCAAAGTAACATTATCGGAGGGAGAAGCTGGTGCTGGGCATAAAAACAATTTCTGAACTGCAGTATAGCTACACTATTTCCACTATTATATGCTTGAGGTTAAGAGTAGAAAACTGTTCATAAAGTAAACCAATTTAGCAGTAAACAGCAAGACATGGCTGTTCACCTAAATGGTCAAAAGACTTGTGATAACCCCAGAGGAGCTTTAGCTATCCACAGTTTAGGTGAGGCTACTGTTTGTCACCCATCCATAAATCTGGCATTTACGAGAGTGTGGAGGATCAAAGGAAGGCAACACAAGATCTACTGTAGGTAGGACCTCCTTGTTTAATTAACTCAAACAAAGGGAATGGCTTAAAACCACAGAACATGTGCCAAAAACTGAAAACAAAATACACATGTGTGAAAAGGTTAACATCCCGAAGTCTGGGTGTGAGTGGAGCATCCTAGTGGTCTACCATGCCCCCCTAAACACCCAGAAGGGTCCACGGCTAGTCCAGAACCCTGGGCTTGACCAACCGGCCAGAATGGGTGAACCTTGACACCTTAGAGCTAGCCCTGAATGCTTCACAATGAGAGTGAGATTGAGGATGACGAAGAGAGACTGAAGACTACTTGGGGTCTGGCTGCTGATGAGAGATCCCGGAGGGAAGACAACTATCATGAATGCTGCAGAGAGGGGGTCCACAGTGCGAAGTCTGGCCGGTTACTGCTTGATCATCCACCAAAACATGAGGGGGTTCAAGCCTATCTATACTGACAGTCTCCTTACGACCCTCAAAATCTAAAGCAAAGTCCTTTGCTCAAGCACTCTAAATGGGCCATCATACAATGGGCAAAGCGGTGTCCTGTGTGCATCGTGTTTTACAAAAACAAATTTAGAAGCTTCCAAACTCAACCCAAGAAGGACCTATGGAAGGTGGTCTCAGGGGCGCCTCCAGAAATTTTTCATAGGGGTGGCCAGAAGGGGCACTTAAAACTCTTGGGGTGGCACACTGAAACTAAAAGCTTATTTCAGGATTTTCTTCTACGGTTGTAGTAAAGCTGCCTGTAGAAAACTATCAGAAAGACTTAATAATAATAGTAATATCATCTTTATTGTCATTGAAACATACATTACAACGAAATTTGTTCTCTGCTTTTAACCCATCCCCTTGGGGAGCACTGGGCTGCCATGTGCGGCGCCCGGGGAGCAATCTGGGGTTAAGGGTCTTACTCAGGGACCCAGAGTGCAGGCGCTGGGGTGTTTATTTATGTAACAGGAATTTCAGGGAAAACAGTCATATTTTGATTACAAGGTTATACTGTATGTGTAAGAAACAGTTATACCTTTACTTAGTCTGAAACAAAATTAATAATTACTTTTACAAAAATAACTTCCCAGCAAAGATCCATAGTCTCCAACTCTGGTTACCAGGCTCAATTCAAGCCATTTACATGTGTTGTACCAGTCTTTAGAAAAGCATCTTCTTCTGTCCCCTTGACAGGATCGAGGGAAGATTTTTAGTTGTGGCTGCTTGGACCGCTCTGCTCTTGACTGGGAGATATCTATAATGAAACATGAGCAAAAGTCTGTTATTCTGACATTAAAATGATGATGACAATAACAATAAATAATAATAATACCAGCCTCTCCATAGTAAATATAGCTGTATTGATGGCCTATAGGCATTTCGATTCAGACAATCAAAACTAAACTATATATGTATAATTTATTTATTTATTTATTTTTAAGCGTATATATTTAAGTGAGTCCATCACACTAAAAAACTAACACACTAAACAAAACATACATTTCCTCCGAGGATATTACTTTCTAGACAATTCATTAATTTCATTATTATGGCCACATGGTCATAACTTCACCTGTCGATCCAGGAACACCTGCTTTCGCTGAGTCCTGCCATGCTTCTGTGATCAATGATGCTGACTGTTCCTGCTCTGCTGCTGTCTGATGTTTTTCCTCATCACTGTCCTCTACTAATGCTGCCTCTATGTCCTCATCATGCTGCTCTATCTGTTCCTCTCCTCCATCCACCTCATCTTTCTCCTCCTCCTCCTCCTCCTCCTCCTTCGTTCTCTGTTGCTCCCCTGTCATCTCTTTATTCCCTTCTGCTGTTATTTTCTTCTTAAAATAAGAAAAGATGTCTGCGGACTTTCTCTTCATTGTCTGGAAATTGACCAACCATACACAAGCACCAGCTAACAACGGTAGCTACGTAACTCTTTGAAAACTTGTCAAAAAGACACCAAAAGCTGATACAGTTCATATATCCCCCTCTACTTTTACAAACGAATGATTTGACTTATTTACTTACCGTTAGTCTTATTCGCTTTCTGTATTAATTCCTTTTATCACCGTTGAAGGCGGGCACGCGCCGAGCCGTAGTTGTCTGAGAACGCAACAGCGGCTGAGGGGGACGGGCGGGGGGGGGCGGGGGAGCGGCAGGTGAGCTACAGTGTGCGAGAAGGTCAAGAAGAGCGGCTGTGTTGTTGGCTGTGCATAATGGGATGAAATGCTAAACTGACGCTACTACCATTGACACTGGCCAGTGGGGTGGCCAGGACATCGCCAGGGGTGGCCGTGTCCCCTGGTGGCGCCACTGGGTGGTCTACCAGTTTCCATCAGTCAAAAAAGTACAGAGCGTGGCTTTCAATGACCTCTAAAACACCCCCAGGCCTTTTGCCATAGTGGGCCAAAGCTCTGAGACAAACTGTGGACCAAGGGGTGGCTTGTGAATCACGCGTTGGCACGGGATGCACCCTGCAGCCCCTTCCCTAGCTGTTTTGCATAGGTCAGGCCGAACAGACTTAGAGCTGACCAGTTTTATGGAGGCTTGAACCCCCGGATGTGTTCAACTATTATCGACCTGTTCTCGGCCTCCCCTGGTTCTTTTATCTGATAATGTGGTGTTTCTATTGTAGGCTTCTGTAGTAATAAAATAGACTCTTCAAACTGTAACTATATTTTACCGTATTTAATCTAAAAGACAGAGGAATGTTTACAGTCAGTACTGGGTTCTCATAACAACACAACACAACCGGTACCTGAGAACCCCGTTTCTTCTCACAAACAGACATTAAACACCAAGCATGTGTCCACCCATTCAGTATGATATCAGCGTTCCGTTCATCACACTGGTGGAGAGGATCATGCAGTAATGCAGACGTCATTGCTGACACATAACACCCATGACAGTCATTCTGTCCAGTCTAAGTATGTCAGACACTTTGCCTTCAGAGTCCGTTTATCTGTAATTTCCATGGCAACCAACTTTGCAGTCTAGTCTCTGCAATCTCATAATCTCTTACAGATGTATGAGTTCAAAGCGCGTTGCTGCCACAAAAGACTGACCAGAGGGCGTTGGCAACCAGTAGAAAATTGTAGAAATGAGTGCACCACCTTCCTGCATCTGCCTCTCCTGCAACTTCAGGCCTCCAGGTGAAGTCTGGAGGGCTACAATGTCAGCATCACCTAGCTGGTCCACAGCCTTAGTCAGCAGAAACTTCAATGCCAGCATAAGCTGGAAAGACCAGAACGTGGGACAGACAGTCACCAACCGTTCACCAAATGGATTTATGGGAGAGCCATTAGCTGCTGTCAGCTGCAGATGGCAGCCTTCAGCCAGTCTGTCAGAGCCAGCTGGCGGAATGAGGCTCTTTGGAGAACCTGAAACAACCAGAAAACATCTCCCTATCTGTGAGTCCTCTATGTAGAGCAGTCTTTTCTTGTCGCCAATGGTCGCGGCTGCTACAGAACGTTGGCGGGGTAGTTTCCTGGTGACTTAAAGCCGCAAGGCGGGAGGCAATGGCATGCTTTGGTCTGGGTGTGAGTGGAGCCTCTTAGTGGTCCGCCACAAGAGTGCAATTGTTTTCCCAACGTTGAAAGAAAGCCATATGATAATCCAATCTGTATTTGTCACAAGCCATGTACGGAACACAGCAGACATGTAGATCTTCTCTGAAGACACCAAAATGAAACCTTTTGGTTTACACACAAACTGCTCTGTGAAAGGCAAAAATAATAATGCACATGAGCCTGAACACATCATGCCCATGCTAAGACATAGTGGTGGCACCATCATGCTGTGGAGCCGAGTTTTAGCAGGAACAGGGGACATGGTAGGAGAAGGGAAGATGGACAGAGCTAAGTACAGGTCAATCCTGCAAGAAAGTCCTTCTAGAGGCTGCAAAAGATATGAATCTAGGTTGGAAGATAAACTCCCAACATGACAGTGATGCTAAACATACAGCCAGTGCTACAATGAATAGTTGAAATTTAAATATATTCGTGCGTTAGTTAAAGTAGACAGATGCTCTTCATCCACTCTGACTGAGTCTGAGCTCCACTGCAAAGAAAACAAAAATAGTCTAGATATTCAAAGCTGATGGACACCCCCAAAAGACTTGCAGTGCTAATTGACAGTCAAAGGGTGCTCTTCAAAGTATTATCTCAGGACAACTAAAAAATATGCATGACTCACTTTCAGAAATTTATTTGTAAAACATTTTTGAAACCCCCATTCATTATTTTCCACCCCACAAATATGCGTTATGTTGCACTAGTCTAACACAAAGAAACTCAGATAAAATACACTGACGTTACATGAGAGAATGTAAAAAGTTAAAGGTTCATAAATAACTTTGCAAGCTTTGACACATTCTACTTCTTCCAGTTAATTCCTGCTGCCTTTTAGTTTTGAATGTAACCCAGATTTCGATTTCCTTTTAATTCGATAAATCTTGTTCTTGCGTTTCTACTTCAACTTGTTCTTGATCAGCCTGTCTGTTTGCCTCCAGTTGAATATTCACTTCAATATGTTGTCTCTTTCTCATGAATCACCCAAACTATCCACCTCTTAATCATCTCTGAAATGCATGTTTCAAAAATTCTCCAAAACATCTTTCAATGTCGTTGCATCGGGAGAAATTCAGCATCTGGAGAGGAAATCCTGCAGTTTTGAGGAGGGTTATTTAAAATGTAATCAAAACTGGATGTAGTTTTACTCTCAAATGCTGTGATGTTACTTTGTGACTAAAATGATCTGAAATGTGTTTTCAGAGGAGACAGTTTGCACGTAAAAGTAGAGTGCCGACTCTGAATTCAGAAAAATGTACAAAAAAAAGTAAAAAAAAACTCAAGCTGCGAGACAGAAATATAAAAGGGACAATCTACAGACCCATTTAAATGACAAAAACACCGCTCTCCTGCTGCGTGCAATCAGCACAACAACATACAAGCAGCGACTAGACGAAACAATATGTAAATCACTGAGCTGCCTCTGAAAGAACCATTTACTCCCCATATATGAAGGCTGTTGACACAAATATTGTGCTATTTAAACTTTTTTTCCCCCCCCAGAAAGTATTTATGGTTTCCACTCTCACAGTAGAACACAAACATATAAGGCGTCTTGTAGATTAGACTGGCTTTTATCAAGAACATTCACTTTCACTGAGTGCACCAACAAACAGTGCTATAATAGAGTCATTTAAATTCAGTATTTCAGAGAATTTCGGTGTTGTACTTTAAAGAAGCATGCAAACTGTTTAAGAAGTTATTTTGCTGCTGCATTCATCTTGAGGTTAATATTGTCAGCCCTGCCAGGACTGAATATTTCAACGCTAAATGGATGGATTTAGAACATGTTTGTTCATTCTCTGACTGTGACAAAATAAGGCGACGCTGCTTTTGTAGAAAGAGCAACAGCGCTGCAAAGTGTAGCGGAAGATATCATCACAGACCTTTTGAACGGAGCAGAGAGCATGTTCCTTTGAAGTAAAAATCAGACCTATCTGAGATCAAATGATGGTCAAAGTGCTTCTTTGATATTGATAGATAATTTCGGGAAAGCCGGTGATCAAACATGGAACACGGGTGGATTGCCTGTGTAACACTCACGATGTGCTTACAGTTAATCGGATAGACAATAGACCAGTACTAGGTTCGACTACGGGAGTAGAGAAATGTAGAAGAGTATTAATGACCACAGACCAGGAAATAGTTTGAACTACCGGCTTAATTTTTTATCCAAAGAAAGAACAACAACAATATTACAGCAGTTGACATAACATGACACACATTTAGATCCTAAAATAGTTCCCCTGTTTGGAATTTAAACCTAATGCTAGGTTTTAAAAGGATTACTATTTTATTTTTTCTAACCTAGGTTATAGTTCTATTTTAGTTCCGATGAATACTGTTAATTTAGTTAATTTACAGTCTAATCGATTCTCTAATCTTTTAAATCTAATTTAGCTATTTAGAGTTCTCTTTAAGGAAGTTAAGATTTTAATTTCCTGGTTTAACCATTTCTTATTTCCATTTCTACCCAACAGACAATTTCACATTCAATACACACAAAGGACATTGAATGGGTTTCGGGAAAAGAAACAATAAAACACAATTCAACAAATTCAGAAAAAAAAGCTGAATAATTTGTGTTTAGATCAATGTCTCTTTCCTCTGATGGTCCTGCAGGGTTTATCCCGTTCCCAATGCTAATTCAGCAGGAAACATGGGTAGATCATACCAGTTTGGATGATTGGGATTGTCCAGCGGAATGTGTGGCTCCTGCTAGACGGCAGTTACAGAGTTCCTGGGTTACGGCTCGCCATCTTGTTTCGCTCTCTTCAGCAGAATCCAACTTGGAGATCGACTCGAAGTTCCCCGGTCAAACCTCCAGCAACTTCAAAAAAAAGCCAAGTCCAGTTCTACAACGTGTACACGCTGAACACGGTCGGTGAAAAATGTGGAAAGCTCCTCCTCCAACAATGGAAAAGTTTCCCCAACAACAGGCGCTTTTTTTTTTAATTGTCTATTTTTTTCTTAACTCTCTTTTTTTTTCTCACAGCACAACTCTTAGCTCAATGCTCTCTCCGCTTCTCCCTTGCTCTCTCCGCTTCTCCCTTGCTCTCTCTGCTTCTTTCTTGCTCTCTCCAATTCTTTTAGCGCCAGAGCACGTAGCAACTCGGTTGGCTGGAACAAGTCACATGGGCCACACATCAATGTGACCCTTCAAAATAAGAGATGCTAACAAAATAAATCTCTGTTTTATACCATTTTAACAAAAGAAAAGAAAATAACATGAAATACAGCATTTACAATGTTTGCAATTGTTATTTTTATATTTTCTTTTTACCTATATTAAGACCTATTTATTCTTTATTTATGCATTTTGTAGTTATCCTTTATGAAAGGGCTCATGTTTAGTGAAGGCTATGTTAACCTGGGTTACACCCTCCCCACTAAAATTTATGCAAGTCCCTTTGCATACTACCCGAGTTAGACTAACTGGATCTCAGGGATTTCGATAGAACCTGTGACAGCTTCACTCAAACTTTGGAACAGAGATTGAACTACACTGACAAGAGGGTTCCCTAATTTAGGATAAGTTAGAATTTTTGGCTTGGTTCTCTGTCGAAAAGGTCTTTTGTCAGGTTGTTCTGTTACACAGTGACAGTCCTTACCATCAGTGGTCATAGGTTCGGTCTCACTCACTTCAGTCTGAGTCATTTCCACAACATTGGTGTGGCTAAGATCTGTGGCATTATCCATCTCATCAAGGTGAGTTTCTGGTTCTCTGACCACGTTAGGTTCAGATACACTCTGTGTTTCCACTGAGTTGCCCCTTTCAGGTAAGTTGTCCGGGTTCTTTATATTGTGGGGCACAGGAACATTATCAGACACTTTGCTATGTTCTGTGACATCAATATTGTTCGATTTATGCTGTTCAACAGCAGGGGTCAGAAATGGTTTGGAAGGAAGGACTACATCATATTCTTCCACCACTCTAGAAACCTCCTGAAGAGGGCCTGGGGTGTTATATAAGGGATAGTTGTCTTCCTCCTCTGAGTTGTACCCAAGTTCAGGTTCGTCATGATCAGTAATGCGGTGTTGGCGTGTGTTTGGCCGGCGGGGTTTTCCTCGGACTACAGCAGGATTTTCAAGGATAGCTGGCAAGAACCCGCAGGGTAACAAAAGGTCTCTGTGGAGAGTTCTGGTTGGACCATCCTGATTCTCAGGTTTGACTGTATACACTGGTAAGTTGCCTTTTTGACTCACAACCACATGGACAACAGATTCCCACCTGTCTGATAACTTGTGTTTACCCCTAATCCTAACATTCCTTACCAACACACGATCACCAATATCCAAGACAGATTCAGTTACATGTCGGTCATATCTGATTTTATTCCGTTCCGCCACTTTAGCAGCATTTTTACTAGCCAGTTGGTAACTCTCTCGAAGATGAGATTTGAGAGCTTGGACATACTGCGAGTGGGACTGTTGCTGGCGATTGCTCAGTGTGACATTAAACGCAAGGT
The DNA here is from genome assembly GCA_037039145.1 of Fundulus diaphanus. Taxonomy (NCBI): domain Eukaryota; kingdom Metazoa; phylum Chordata; class Actinopteri; order Cyprinodontiformes; family Fundulidae; genus Fundulus; species Fundulus diaphanus. The sequence continues at coordinate 18,207,259 of CM073137.1, read as the reverse complement.
CTATAGGTAGCCTAGGCTGTCTACCAAACATTAATTCGTATGGGGTAAACCCAGTACTTTCATGTTTGGTACAGTTGTACGCGTGTACAAGGGGCTTCACAAAGTCACGCCAATGTTTTTTATTCTCGTCAGTGAGTGTACCCAGCATGTTTAATAAAGTTCTATTAAACCTCTCTACTGGGTTTCCCCTGGGGTGGTAGGGTGATGTTCTAACTTTTTGTATTCCAGCTAGGTTACATAGTTCTTTGATGGTTTTTGATTCAAAGTCTGCACCTTGATCGCTGTGCAATTTCTCTGGGAAACCATAATGGATGATAAAGTTTTCCCACAGAGCTTTGGCTACACTACGAGCCTTTTGGTTCGGCGTAGGGACTGCTACAGCGTACTTTGTAAAGAAATCCGTGATGACAAGGACATCTTTGGTATTACTGCAATCCGGTTCGATTGTCAAAAAGTCAATACACAGTAGCTCAAGAGGTCTAGTTACTTGAATGTTTACTAGAGGCGCTGCCTTCTCTGGCAGGGTCTTTCTGCAAACACACCGGCTACAGGTTTTGATTTTTTGTTCAATATCTAAGGCCATCTTTGGCCAGAAAAATCTGGTTCGGACCAAGTCGAGGGTCCTATCAAAGCCAAGATGACCCATGTCATCGTGGAGGCTTTTCAACACCATAGATCTTAGGCTTTCAGGGAGAATAAGTTGATACTGGATTTCTTCACCTACTTGCCTTTTTCTGTACAAAATCCCATTCTGCAGCTCGAGTTTGTTCAGCTCTCGCAGAAGAATGGAAAGCTGTGGAATTTCTTTCCGCACCACAGGAGAAGGTGTTTCACCTGTTTCCAGTTGGTGTATTATTTCATTGATAGCAGGGTCGTTTCTTTGACTTTGACTCAATTCTTCTTCTGACATGCTCGGAATAACAGGAAAAGCGCTGCACTGATCAAAACTGTCAGGAACCGCATTAGCAGTCATAGACAGAGAGGTTACAAGGGGGCAGGTAAGATCCTGATTATCTGCATCAAGGGACTGAAACACTAAATGTTTTTCACAGATTGCATTTACGGCATGAGAAGGAACATCAATGAAAGGATCCGTGCCAGGTAAGTGATGTTGTACAAACTGTCGGATTCGCTCTTGTTCTTTCAGGGAGACAAGATCGTTTACTGGTTCAGGATGTGGACGGCGAGACAGCCCGTCCGCATCCGCATTCTGGTTTCCAGCTCTGTACCGAAGCTGGAACTCAAATGATGACAAACCAGACAACCAGCGGTAACTTGTTGCATCTAACTTAGCGGTGGTCAAAATATACGTTAGAGGATTGCTGTCAGTTACCACTGTGAAAGGACTGCCATACAAGTAGTCACAAAACTTTTCCGTTACCGCCCACTTGAGGGCAAGAAACTCAAGCTTGTGAGCGGGGTACCGGCTTTCGCTTCTCGATAACCCTCTGCTCGCGTATGCGATAACACGCATCTCTCCCTCTTGCTCCTGATACAGAGCTGCTCCTAGCCCGGTTGTACTAGCATCTGTATGTAATACATACGGCGACTTGGGATCGGCAAAACCCAACACTGGGGCGGTAGTTAATTTGTGTATTATCGTTTCAAATGCTCGTTGACAGCTCTCTGTCCATCTCTCCCCAAAAGAAGCTTTTGGCTGAAAATACTGATCACTGTTTAGCTTAAAGCTACTTTTCTTGCGCAGAGGGGGATATCCTACAGTTAAGTTAGTAAGGGGTTTGACGATTTTAGAAAAATCTTTAATAAACCTCCTATAATACCCCGCAAACCCTAAGAAGGAGCGGAGTTCTTTTAGGTTTGTAGGACTTGGCCAAGTTGTTAGGGTAGCAACCTTTTCGGGGTCTGTTTCAACACCTCGCTGAGAGACTATGTGGCCCAAGTACCTCACAGATGTCTGGAAAAACTTACACTTCTCGAGTGATAGTTTTAGACCATATTCTTGGAGACGACTGAGCACATGGAGAAGACGTGTTTCATGTTGTTCAAGGGTTTCAGAAAAAACTATAAGGTCGTCCAAAAAGACTAAGACCTCCTTAAGGTTTATGTCGCCCATACATCTCTCCATCAGCCTTTGAAACGTGCTGGGAGCGTTAGTTACACCCTGCGGCATACGGTTGAACTCGTAAAACCCCAGTGGGCATACAAAAGCTGTCTTATGCTTATCCGCCTCCTCGACTTCAACCTGATAGTAACCACTTTTGAGGTCAAGGACCGAAAACCATTTTGACCCAGTAAGGGCTGAAAAAGTTTCTTCCAGATTAGGAAGCGCGTAAGCGTCTTTGATCGTGTTCTGGTTCAGCTTTCGATAATCGACACAAAGTCGCACATCTCCAGTTTTCTTCCTTACCACCACGATGGGCGAGGAAAAAGCTGACTCAGATTCGCGGATCACCCCTGCCTCTAGCAACTCCCGCAAATGATGACGTACAGCGTCGACGTCTTGCGGTCGTATTGGGCGAGGCCTGTGTTTAAAAGGAGTCTCATCGCTCAATTTAATCTGATGCTTTACTTCACTGGTGCACCCAAAATCAGCATCATGCTGCGCAAAAACCTCTGGCATAGCGTTCAACTTCTGGATTATTCGCTCTTTCCATTCAGCGGGGACTGGGGAATCTGCAAAGTTTAGATTAAGATCATCAGGCTGTGAACTAGAAGTTCGCTTTGACTCAGGAATATGGGGATGTGACAAAATCTCCTGCATGGCATGAATTTCAGCAATGACACTGTTTCCATGGATAACTATGTCATGTTTACTTTCGTTTCGCAGGACAACTGGAAGCTTTCGTGATTGTTTCTCAGGAAGAGTAAGTAAACAGTTAGTGACCAAAATACCCCCTGGTAATGAAGATGCATTGGGGGACTCGACTACAACCCACTTATCCGGGGTGTCAATGGTCACATGAACTGACCCTTCTAATACTTTACTTTGGCCGGCAGGAATGATTTCAGGCTCATTCCCCGACAGTTTGACAAGACCCAGACTGCTGGTCTCTTTCTGCCTGTGTCTCTTTTGTAACACACTCAGCACTATTCTGTAACTATAAGGAAGGGCACTGGAATCTGTGTTAGCAAGAGAAAAACTCTCAAAGAAAAGATCAAGGGTATTAGTACCAATCAAGAGAGAAGATTGGGCACTGGAGCGCGTGTTTGGAACAACCAATGCAAGAGAAGACACGGTATGGTCATGTCCAAAACCACCCTCTGGGAATGTGATATCAATGCATATATAGCCTGAATATGGAATATTCTGACCATTTGCGGCTTCAACTTCAAGAAGGTCATGTATGGAGTGGATCTCCAAATGTGAGAGGTAAGTGTCATAAAATGACTGTGATACGGTGGTCACTTGTGACCCGGTATCGAGAAGGCAATTACAAGCCTGCCCATTAATTAGTACTTCAGCAGTGTACTTGGCTCCAACTAGGCCTTTGGGTAACTTCACGCCGGCTGATTTGTTGTGAAGGAAAGGTTTTCTGGCCTTTCTCGAATGCTTGGTGGGACCCGTTTCATTAACAGCACCCATTTGTCCCGCAATGAGGGCTTCCTCTAGTTTAAAGACTGTGTTTGTTTGTTCTGTTCGTCCCAAAGTAACTGTTTTGCTTTTAACTGTTTTCTCTTCTCAGCGACAAGGGATGGATTTGATTCATTTGGGCAAGCGGAAATGATATGGCCATCCTCACCGCACTGAAAGCAATACCAAGGTTTTGGCCTACTCTTTGCAGTTTGTTCAGGTGCCTTAGGCTTAGTTTGTGTCCTGACTTTAGGCGCACTAGCACTTTTCTTAGCAGAGTTTAGTGGTTTTAGTTTAGCCAGATGGCTCTGGAGCTCAGTGATTTGTGCTTTTAGTTCTGTGACCAGATCACTTTGGGGAACCACAGGTTGACCACCCTTTTGGGGATTCAATCTGGTCAGCTGACTCTGCATCTGAGTTATCTGGGTTCGCATCTCAGCAAGATTTTCTTGCCTTTCGGGTTCAGAGAAGTCAGGGGTTGCAGTAATAGCGTGGGAGGCCACTTTCGGTCTCGCCGCAGCAAAGTGTTTTTTCATTCTGCTCTCTTTTGCAATATGTTTGTCTTCTTCAACTCTTAACTGCAACAGCAGCTCAGCATATGAAGGCGGTTTATCCTTCTTCCTTTCGAGCTGGAGCTCCGCTAGTAAGGCATCATCCCAACACCCGCGGCAGAACTGACGCAGAAGATGTCGGTCTGCTTCAGTGGGGACTGCTCCGCCTCTGCTCAAAGCTTTAGAGAGGACTGTCTGCAAGCGGTGAAGGTAATTCGATGGTTTTTCACCAGGGTCTTGGAGGGTGTTAAGAAATTTAGCAAAAAGCTCATCGCCATCTTCCACTGTGCCGAAAGCTGAATTTAACAGTTCAAGATAAGCTGTTGGCAATGCTGTAGGGCCCAACGGTTTTACCACATTGGACGCAGGCGCCAAAAGACTGTCTAAAATCTTTCGCGAGCACTGCAAGACAGATAGATCTGGATCCTGTAGTACGAGCTCAACATTGTTGCGCCATGTGTCGAAATCAACCTCGTGGTTAGGACAAGGTAGTTTGCCTGAAAACTGCCTCAGACGAAAAGAGGCACTCACCTGTGAGACCGGAGCTTCATTTCGTACTATATGCTCTACAATTACCTTTTGCACCCCAGGGGGAGTGACAAGGTTCTGTGATAGGTTAGAGGCTAGGTTGGGTCGAGGTTGGTTAACTGATTCAGAGTCAGAATGGCTTAGAGCAGTTTTAGACTGCTCTGCCCTTTCACTTGGAAAAGGTTGCTCATTTTCTTGGGTTGGTCGGGCAACTGGGTTCGTTAGGTCACTTTGTGTCTCGAGAGTAGAACTTCCAATTTCAGGTGTCTCAGAGCTGCCTGTGACCGATTGAGAGCACCTGGACAGGTGCTCATGCAGGATAGCTTCAAAGGATTTTCCACCTAATTTAGCAATTTCTTGCAGTTCACGAAAGAAACGGTGGGTGGCCCTGTCTGTGACGTCAGACACATACTCACTGGACAGGGATCTGATTCGATAAGAGACTTTTCCCGAGCTCTCGAGTACATAAGGGAGTAGGGGTTCAAGTGCTGTCAAGGCAGTTCGACTCTCATACTCTACAATGGCATTTTGGTGGAAAGGAGACTGCGGGTCATCTATTTTCAAGGTTCTCATTATTTTCCCATATCTGTTCAGGAAGTCAGATAGATTTTCATCAACCTCTGTGTCAGTGATACCACTAACAATGACTGAGTTTGGAACTTTAATATTTTCTCTGTCAACTATATCCATTTTTGCTGAACTTGGCCTTTTTTTTTTCCTTTTTCTTTTTTTTTCCTGGGTCAGAAATAAAGTTTTAAGGTTCTATTTCCTACTCCTGGCTGGGCTCGCCACTTCTGTAACACTCACGATGTGCTTACAGTTAATCGGATAGACAATAGACCAGTACTAGGTTCGACTACGGGAGTAGAGAAATGTAGAAGAGTATTAATGACCACAGACCAGGAAATAGTTTGAACTACCGGCTTAATTTTTTATCCAAAGAAAGAACAACAACAATATTACAGCAGTTGACATAACATGACACACATTTAGATCCTAAAATAGTTCCCCTGTTTGGAATTTAAACCTAATGCTAGGTTTTAAAAGGATTACTATTTTATTTTTTCTAACCTAGGTTATAGTTCTATTTTAGTTCCGATGAATACTGTTAATTTAGTTAATTTACAGTCTAATCGATTCTCTAATCTTTTAAATCTAATTTAGCTATTTAGAGTTCTCTTTAAGGAAGTTAAGATTTTAATTTCCTGGTTTAACCATTTCTTATTTCCATTTCTACCCAACAGACAATTTCACATTCAATACACACAAAGGACATTGAATGGGTTTCGGGAAAAGAAACAATAAAACACAATTCAACAAATTCAGAAAAAAAAGCTGAATAATTTGTGTTTAGATCAATGTCTCTTTCCTCTGATGGTCCTGCAGGGTTTATCCCGTTCCCAATGCTAATTCAGCAGGAAACATGGGTAGATCATACCAGTTTGGATGATTGGGATTGTCCAGCGGAATGTGTGGCTCCTGCTAGACGGCAGTTACAGAGTTCCTGGGTTACGGCTCGCCATCTTGTTTCGCTCTCTTCAGCAGAATCCAACTTGGAGATCGACTCGAAGTTCCCCGGTCAAACCTCCAGCAACTTCAAAAAAAAGCCAAGTCCAGTTCTACAACGTGTACACGCTGAACACGGTCGGTGAAAAATGTGGAAAGCTCCTCCTCCAACAATGGAAAAGTTTCCCCAACAACAGGCGCTTTTTTTTTTAATTGTCTATTTTTTTCTTAACTCTCTTTTTTTTTCTCACAGCACAACTCTTAGCTCAATGCTCTCTCCGCTTCTCCCTTGCTCTCTCCGCTTCTCCCTTGCTCTCTCTGCTTCTTTCTTGCTCTCTCCAATTCTTTTAGCGCCAGAGCACGTAGCAACTCGGTTGGCTGGAACAAGTCACATGGGCCACACATCAATGTGACCCTTCAAAATAAGAGATGCTAACAAAATAAATCTCTGTTTTATACCATTTTAACAAAAGAAAAGAAAATAACATGAAATACAGCATTTACAATGTTTGCAATTGTTATTTTTATATTTTCTTTTTACCTATATTAAGACCTATTTATTCTTTATTTATGCATTTTGTAGTTATCCTTTATGAAAGGGCTCATGTTTAGTGAAGGCTATGTTAACCTGGGTTACACCTGCTTGTGGGAAGATTCAAAAGGAAAACAGTAATACTGTCATTGTGCTGTGTTTATGTTCCTATAGGAAATGTTTCCACAAAAATACAAAAATTAACACCAGTGTGGATGAAAAGGCAACAATAAAGCAATAAATTAAGCATAAAAATATATAATCTTAAAAGAAATGATTTTTTATTATAACTTTAATCCAAGATACAGGGCCTCCCAAAAGTGTTCATACTCATTGAGCATTTTCATATTTTGTCACATCATCACCATGAAGTTCAGTATAATTCATTGGGATTTTACATGACAGATAAACACAATGCAGAAGTAGAAGGAAAAAGACACATGCTTAAACAAATTCAAGATTGTAAACTCTGGCGGACATTCCTAGTTATTGCCCTTTCACCTCTAAAATAAAATTCAGTACAATCAATTGACCTCAGAAGTTAAAGGTGCATAGCACAAGTTCCAGAGTTTTTGCACGAGTTTTCCCCTTATGGCGACAAATTGAAATGACACCAGTGTTGTGCACATGCATGGGAGAAGAGGAAAAGCATCTGCTGCGGCGAATGCACAGGTCTTTTGCTTAGAGACGTAATCTCTTCGAAGGTAAGAAAGTTATAAATATTTAAGTTAGCCCTTGTTGTCTTGCTAATGCATTTATTACAGCGAAGACTCAACAAAGTAGCCAGGTGAATGAGAGCGTACAGCGTGCCACACCCACGCGTTCATCCAGAGAACTCATCACTTGCTCGTGAACTGATTTGTCTAGTCTTCAGAGGCCACTGGGGCTTTAAGTAATGATCAAATAGATTCGAAGTTACAAGTGGATAAGATCAAAATGTGTGGTTGTTCATCACACCTTCCTCCAGCATATAACAAAAATGGCCAATCAGGGTGAAATGAAACGCTCTGCGACCTGGAGGGGGCGGGGTGTGACGTGCCTCCTTTAAATTTAAAGAAACAGCAACAAAACAACTTGCTCTCAGATGCACCTCAGCTCAGGGGTAAAAAGTGGGAACGTGGAGCTAAATTAACGAGAAATTCAGACTAAAGCATTGCAGTCACCCTTTAGACCTTTATTATAGACCACAACTGAATGATTTCAATGTGAAAAGGAAGCAGTGAAAAGCATGGTATGTCCCCTTTAAACTGTCAGATTTAGCGAGGAGACTCGAAAGGGATTGCATAGATTCAGAGCTCAGGTAGGAGAATCTGTTAACAAGACAACTATTAATCTGGCATTCAACAAATCTGGTGTTTTGTAATTGTGGTGGTGGCAGCATCATGATGTGTGGATGATGTTCCTCAGCAAAGACAAGGCTGGTCTGAGGTGGTTGGATGATTCGAGGTGGGTTACCTACAATTGCACAGCACACTTTTAGGGGTTTTATTTGTAAATGTGACAACAATGTAGAATTTTCCTTCCACTTCACACTTCTTCATTACTTTGTTTTGCTCTCTCACATAAAAGTGCATATGGCTGAATGAGACAAAATGTGAAACATTTCCAGGGGTAAGGATAGTTTTGCAAAGCACTATGTGTGTCAGGGTAAACCAAGGGTGCCCAAAGTGTGGCCCAGGGGCCATTTGCGGCCCCCAAACTGGTTTTGTGTGACCCCTGTCAGAAATGTAAGAATGACAAATTTGGACACCAAATAAATGATTCTGTTTTCAGAAATATATGCACATCTAGATATTTTGGAATAAATGATGTAGTAAGATTGTTTGTGGGGATCCTGTCTTGAATGAAATCAGGCCTCGTTTTCACATACCTGATAATTAGATTGGTCCATTGGTTTGAAGGAATCATCTATTGCTGCTATATGTTTGCTCTTAGGCAGACCTCTTATGAAACAAGATAATTTTCAGACTCCAGCCTTGCAGTAACCACTGTTAGGTTTGGTCAGGCAATTTAAGATGATTGATTGAAGCAAAATGTGGTATGTTGAGCTGGCACCTACCATCATAACACATTTAGGCTCCTCTACACAGTGAGTGGCAAAAACGAAAAGTTAGCATATCTCATCATTTTAGAGTCAACATTTTTTACAAAACATTTCAACTCCAGTCTCACTTCACAAGAGGAAACACTGTGAGACTGTACAGTTTATATTAAAGCCATCCATCCAGTGTCTATTATTAACACCTGCTCATCTGTGTAAGGTCGCAGGTGGCTGGTGGCTATCTCATAATCTGATTTCTGATTCTCTAGTTTGTTATAAAAAACCTCTTGAACTTAGTGTATCACAAGCATCTATCTATCTATCTATCTATCTATCTATCTATCTATCTATCTATCTATCTATCTATCTATCTATCTATCTATCTATCTATCTATCTATCTATCTATCTATCTATCTATCTATCTATCTATCTATCTATCTATCTATCTATCTATCTATCTATCTATCTATCTATCTATCTATCTATCTATCTATCTATCTATCTATCTGTCTATCTGTCTGTCTGTCTGTCTGTCTGTCTGTCTGTCTGTCTGTCTGTCTGTCTGTCTGTCTGTCTGTCTGTCTATCTGTCTGTCTATATCTATATCTATATCTATATCTATATATATATATATATATATTTATATGTGTGTGTGTGTGAATCTGTAATGGATTTGTGGTATTATGAGCAGCATAGCTGTATAGCTTACTTTGCTGAATCCTGAACAGTCTCATAGTCCCACTTTAGTATCGACATGTGGTGACATGAACAGAATAGCAATATTCAAAATAAGACAAAAACCAAAATGAAAAGCAGCAATGCCAATTCTACATAACACACTTAAGCACTAATTTAGCTGAAACAAATGCCCAAATGAATAGATTTCCACCCAGGTAGTTAGTATAAACACAGATTTGTTTTCAACAATTGAGTTTGCAGCCCTCAACACGTCCCTGTCTGAAGAACAGCTTAAGAACATGCATCATCACGCCGTCTGCCCCCTCCGCCGTTTTGATTGGCTAAATTTTGATCAGACATCAAAGTTCCTGATAGGTTGCCACAACGGCGGAGAGTTGTTGCTGTTGCTAGGATGGCTGCCAGCTCAGAAAGCCCAGCAGGATACATGTAATGAATCATGGATGGTTGATTTTTCTCTAAGCACCCTAATCTGTGATGCAGATGAGCCCGTCTCCTCCTCCAAACACACATGCACGCACGCACGCACGCACGCACACACACACACACGCTCTACCTCTGGATGGGTTCATTAAAGGGAAAAAAGATCAAGTTTAGATTTCAAGAGCTGACATTTCAGATGGCCCTGTGGTTTCCATAGAAGGCGGGCTTGGGGGGCAGGAATGATAATGTCAATTCTAATGCAAAGCAGAGGTTAGAGGTTATTATCAGTTGTTTATTGAAGGGGGTAAAGACCAGCGGTGACCCTTAAGATTTTTCTGTGACTTGCAGAGCTTGGACAACCCCTGAAAGGAAGGACTCTTGGAAAAATAAATATTTTTTCCCCAAACGGTAGGTAAGACATATTAACTTCAGTGCAGAAAATTTAATGCTCTTGTTTTACCAACTCATGAAAGAGCCTTATTAATGTTTACAAAAGGTCATCAATTGCAGCTGGAATGCTCTGCTGTGACTTAACAACCGCTTTGGGCATTTTTAATATCACACTGTTACTCTGCGCCGAGAGGACGCAGCTCCGAACATTGAGGAAACACGCACCCCTCCCCCAGCCACGACCCAACCATGGCGTGTATGACTTATTTATTCCTGCCCTGTAAAAAACAAAAAAACAAAACCAAAAAAACAAAACAGGGCAGCTGTTTCATATAAAGCAGGACACAGTTAAACCGTTCAGATGAAACATTTCTCGTATAGACAGTGAACATTATCCACTGAGGGTAGGACAGTGTAAAAAGTGGTAATTACCGCCAACAGATGACAGACAATATGGGCCTGCTGCTTTAATGGTACACGGCAGGAATACAGAAACGAGCAGCCAGAGTGACTCTGCTGTATGTAAACATCTTGTGCTGTTCGACATTGTGGGTTTTCCTTCTACTGGGGTGATATTTCCTTTGATGTAATTATATGTTATATATCAGAGCTGGCACATCTCGCTGCATCCTTCTGCTTTCACGCTAAACGGAAATCCTTTGGGTATATTTCCCACTTTCTCTACTTTTTCCGCTACAGCGACTTGCAAGAGCGCTTCTAGCCCTAGAATTTTTTTTTTCACACTTTGTGACATTACAACCAAACGTTTCAATGTTTTTTTTGTTGTTGTTACTTTATGAGATAGACTGACAGAAAGTAGCTTCTTTAAACAAATACAAATCTCAAAAGTGGGACATGAATTTGTATTCAGGTCCGCTTGAGTCAACACTTCGCAGAATCACCTTTTGAGTGCAATTACCGCATTCAAACAACTAGAGACTGATTTAGTTCTCTGTAAAATAACTCAGACTCAGACGAACAGCATTTAGGCTGGAACAATGATTTTCCAGTCACGCCACAGATTCTCATTTGAGTTCTGGTTTGGACTTTGACTGGACCATTCTAAGACATTAATATGCTTTAAAGCACAATTGTAGCTCTGACTTTGTGCTTAGGGATGTTTTCCTGCTGGAGGGTGAACCCCAATCTCAATCTCCTGCTTCTAGCATTATCCAACAGATTTTTCTTGTAGTATATACCTGTATTCTGCTCCATCCATCTTCTCCTTAACTCTAAAAAGCTGTTCTGAACCCAGTAAAGAAAAGCATTACCACAGCAGGATACTACCACCACCGTGCTTCATACTTTTGAGGTCAGATATGTTAAGGCAAGACAAGGTAAGTTTATCTACAAAGCACTTTTCAGTAACAAAATGATTTGTGGTGCTGTAAGAGGGTTCTGACACGAAGACCATCCCTAGGAAGTTTATTCCTTTGCTTTGCTTGCACGGCACTCACTACACTTTTCATTTTAAAGAATAAATTTCTCCATTCAAAAATTGATAGCAGGAGAAGACGAATCAATAGTAGAAGTTAATTCCTGTTATGAAACAGTTAAACGCCTAACAGTTCTAGGTGTTTGAAGTGTACGGATCATTTTGCTATAGATGTTCTGGCTGTGATTCACTGGTGAATATGCTTGTAAAAATGACCATGCTTTCAGACTCCTTCCTGTTGCTCTACCTGTTTAACGAGCACCATTAGAGGTGCAGATAGTTAAAAAGGTGTGGCTATGCAGGACCGTTTCAAAAGGACATGAAACCAACCAACCCAGGAGTTGCACTGGCAGCAAGAACGCAACGCACTGGCATCTTCTCCTACCTGGAGCTGGTTTTGGTGCAAAAAAACAGCTTCAGGTCCGTGGTAACTTCTCCAAATGTTATCATGGACCCTTTTTTCCTGATTAATGCTTTCCTTTCCGGTTTATGCGGATGGCCATGTCTTAGTAGGTTTGCAGTTTGTGCCAAACTGTTTCTATTTTTCGGATGTAAACTGAATCAAACTCCAAGAGAAGTTTAAAGCTTCAGATATTGTTTTTACAATTTGACCCTGCTTACAACTTCTTCAGAACTTTAATGCTGACCTGTCTGGTAGTTCGATGCTGTTTGTTTGCTCCTGTAACTTTATATTTATTTAGATGAAATTGCACAGATTTGGAATCCATTTAATTCTGAAAGCAAATGGTTGTAGTGGATTAATTATGGGGCTTTCAGAGTAAAGAGTTAACATTTTAAAGTCATTTCTCATTTCCATTCTGCTTATTAATAATGCATCGCATTGTGTTGGTCTTAAAATCCCAATAATATACACGGAAGTCTGTGTTTGTAACATGACATGTTTGCCATGTGACAAAATGTGAAACCGTTCAAAAGGTGTGAGTATTTTTGCTAAGCACTGTATTTGGGGGCAGCATTGTTGACTTTTTTCCCTGTTTGACACCGAACTTTAATCTCAGTGTGGGGCATGTCTTTCAAACACTGTCTCACGTTATCTATATTTTCCATTATTGGCCTTTTAATTAACCCAATGTCCTCATGCAAAAGAGCTTCCCTTGACAGTCCCGCTCTTTACTTTAGCTAACCTCTGCCCCCATCTTTTCCTCCTGGCATGTCACCAACGGATCCTTCAGCAGCCAGTTGTGTACCCGATGCTAATACCTTCTGACACGTTTGTTCACCCCCTCTTTATCATTAATAATTATGCAAAAGAGGCGCGTTCTCACCCGTGCAAAAAAAAAGCAATCTTAGTATGCAAATGGTTAAGGTCCCTGCGGAGTGTGGCGATTAGATGTGTGTTGATAAACTCACTTATGATGAGTGACAGAGAGCGGGATTGAAGTCGTGCTGGTCAGTGCCGCCACAGACACTGATTTAAAGCACTGCGGCCAAATGCCAGCGAATCCCCAAGATGCATGATGGTACAGGGATGAAACTGTGTAAAATGTCATTGGGGCTGTTGTGCGCCCATTAATAATCTTAGAGGAGGAAGCAAGAAGGGTAATGAGAGAAGATTTTCCCACTGATCGTCTTTGGCTTTCCTGCTCAGACAGATGTTGAGTGTGACTCCTCACCTTTGTCTCATAACCTTTCACTGAATCTCTTTAAATATCATGGATGGACCATTAATCCCACGAAGCACCAATGTGACCCTTGCACACCTGGACTGGGTCGTGCACTTTATGAATCTTTTACTAAATTTGAAAAAACATCACATCCTGGCATCCAATTTTAGTTATATGTGCAAAGTGCAAGGTGCAAGGTGCTTAGAACAGCATGGTAAACGTACTTTCCTGCAGTATAAAGCAACTCATTGTGATGGCCATGGATCGAGAGGGAAGCGTATCTGTCTGACATATTGGGGAACATGCTAATCAACAGCATGGGGGACAGATACATTTATACAAAAGGGAAAATCTTGATGCTATTGGCAAAGGTTTGGTTCTTTGATCTACTAAATCACATGATGTACTTAGTTTTAAGCTCAGTCTGTTATGATCGTGAATCAGGCAAACCCAGTATTCAAACCCAACAAGTGAGGTTAAGGCAAAAAACAGGATTTTAATAATGAAAACAGGAACAGGCGAGCTCAATAGTCAAAAGGGCAGTCCAAAATCCGGTACACAAAAAGCAGTCCAAAATAGGCAGAGGTACAGACAGGGCAAAGCAAGCTCGGATAACCATAGGACAGAAACTAGTCGGTAAACCGGTAAATCAGTCAGACAGGGCAGGAAAAACAGATCAGGGAACAGGCTGGCTCAGAATCAAAAAAGGCTCTCGGGTTATCGTCAACAGGTCAATCAAGAAAAGAACGCTGGAACTAAACTCACCGTGGCTCGTTAAATGATCTGGCAGATAGCAGAGGTTTGTGGCAGGACTATATAGGGGAGTGAGCAGGTGAACAGGAGTGAAGGCTAATTATAAGTGAGCAGGTGGATCTAATCAAGGCAAGAAAGCTGACAGATTGCTGAGGGGAGACCGAACAGAGCTGATAAAGTGACAGGTGGAAAACAGGTAACCTAAACAGAAAAACATGTCTAAATCAAAACCAAACAAGACCCCAAAATCAGAAACTTAACTAATAAATCTGATAACATAAACCAAGACAAAACCCAAATCGTGACAGAACCCCCTCCTCAAGGCCGGATTCCAGACGGCCTCAGAAACAAAACAGACTAGCTCGGGTGGGTGGAGGGAGGTACAGGATGGAGGGCTAGAATCAAATAAATGTCCAAATAAAAACTCAAACAAAACAAGACGAGTCAAGTTCTCAGGCGGGCGTCCAGGAGGACGGCCCCGACGAGTCAGGTTCTCAGGCGGTCGTCCAGGAGGACGGCCCCGACGAGTCAGGTTCTCAGGCGGTCGTCCAGGAGGACGGCCCCGACGAGTCAGGTTCTCAGGCGGTCGTCCAGGAGGACGGCCCCGACGAGTCAGGTTCTCAGGCGGTCGTCCAGGAGGACGGCCCCGACGAGTCAGGTTCTCAGGCGGTCGTCCAGGAGGACGGCCCCGACGAGTCAGGTTGTCCGGCGGACGTCCCGAAGGACGGCCTCGGTGTGTCAGGTTGTTCGGCGGACGTCCCGAAGGACGGCCTCGGCGTGTCAGGTTCTCCGGCGGACGTCCCGAAGGACGGTCTCGGCGTGTCAGGTTCTCCGGCGGACGTCCTCGGCGTGTCAGGTTCTCCGGCGGACGTCCTCGGCGTGTCAGGTTCTCCGGCGGACGTCCTCGGCGTGTCAGGTTCTCCGGCGGACGTCCTAGGCGTGTCAGGTTCTCCGGCGGACGTCCTAGGCGTGTCAGGTTCTCCGGCGGACGTCCTAGGCGTGTCAGGTTCTCCGGCGGACGTCCTAGGCGTGTCAGGTTCTCCGGCGGACGACCTCTGTGAGACAGGTAATCCGGCGGGTGTCCTGAAGGACGGCCCCGGTTAGCAACGATGTCCGGCGGCCGGTGGCGGAGCAGGTCTCTCATAGACCGGCGGCGGAGCAGGTCTCTCATAGGCCGGCGGCCGAGCAGCAACCTCGGGGACCGTCGGTAGAACCGGACCCTCAGGAACCGACGTCTGGAGAGAGAAAGAACAGAACCTGCCGCCGGACTAAAGGCTGGAGACAACGCCGGACTAAGAGCTAGAAGAGAGGCCTGGTTAAAGAGTTCAGGAGGCGTCTGGCTACAGAGTTCAGGAGGCGCCTGGCTACAGAGTTCAGGAGGCGCTTGGCTACAGAGTTCAGGAGGAGCCTGGCTACAGAGTTCAGGAGGAGCCTGGCTACAGAGTTCAGGAGGTGTCTGGCTACAGAGTTCAGGAGGAGCCTGGCTACAGAGTTCAGGAGGAGCCTGGCTACAGAGTTCAGGTTCAGTCGGCCCCTGGCTACTGGCTTCAGGTTCAGTCGGCCCCTGGCTACTGGCTTCAGGTTCAGTCGGCCCCTGGCTACTGGCTTCAGGTTCAGACGGCCCCTGGCTACAGGCTACAGGTTCAGACGGGGCCTGGCTACAGGCTACAGGTTCAGACGGGACCTGGCTACAGGCTACAGGTTCAGACAGGGCCTGGCTACAGGCTACAGGTTCAGACGGGGCCTGGCTACAGGCTACAGGTTCAGACGGGACCTGGCTACAGGCTACAGGTTCAGACGGGGCCTGGCTACAGGCTACAGGTTCAGACGGGGCCTGGCTACAGGCTACAGGTTCAGACGGGGCCTGGCTACAGGCTACAGGTTCAGACGGGGCCTGGCTACAGGCTTCAGGTTCAGACGGGGCCTGGCTACAGGCTTCAGGTTCAGACGGGGCCTGGCTACAGGCTTCCGGTTCAGGAGACCCCGGGCTACAGGCTTCAGGTTCAGGAGGCCCCGGACCACAGACTTCAGATGCTCCCAGACCCTTTAACACCCAGAACCTCATCAATAACCCTTCCAGAACCTCCGACAAAGACAGTTTGGTCAGCCACTTGGGAAATTGGCTGTCAAGCCAAAGATGAGGGGGTAAGAGCTTCCGAAGAGGTCCAGGGGCCTCTAAGTCTCCATGGGGCTCTGGGTGCTTGTCTTCTCGGCGAGGCCCCCGACGGAGCTTGTCGTTCGGGCGAGGGCCACGACGCCGCTTGTCGTCTGGGCGAGGGCCACGGCGCCGCTTGTCGTCTGGGCGAGAGCCACGGCGCCGCTTGTCGTCTGGGCGAGGACCACGGCGCCCAGTGTCCCGATGAGCCCCCGAGTTGCGGCCTGAAAGAGGGCTCGTCTGAACCCCCTCATCGTGGCCCTGTGGTAGACCCTCCTGGGTTCCCACGTCGCATACTGGCGGCGGACCCTCCTGGGTTCCCACGTCGCAGACTGGCGGCGGACCCTCCTGGGTTCCCACGTCGCAGACTGGCGGCGGACCCTCCTGGGTTCCCACGTCGCAGACTGGCGGCGGACCCTCCTGGGTTCCCACGTCGCAGACTGGCGGCGGACCCTCCTGGGTTCCCACGTCGCAGACTGGCGGCGGACCCTCCTGGGTTCCCACGTCGCAGACTGGCGGCGGACCCTCCTGGGTTCCCACGTCGCAGACTGGCGGCGGACCCTCCTGGGTTCCCACGTCGCGGGCCGGCGGCGGACCCTCCTGGGTTCCCACGTCGCGGGCCGGCGGCGGACCCCCCTGGGTTGCAGCGTCTCGGGCCGGCTGCGGACCCTCCGGGGTTGCAGCGTCTCGGGCCGGCTGCGGAGCCTCCGGGGTTGCAGCGTCTCGGGCCGGCTGCGGAGCCTCCGGGGTTGCAGCGTCTTGGGCCGGCTGTGGAGCCTCCGGGGTTGCAGCGTCTTGGGCCGGCTGCGGACCCTCCGGGGTTGCAGCGTCTTGGGCCGGCTGCGCAGACAGTGCTGCCTTATAGCTGCCGGAGGCCGGCACTGGAGCTGAGGTAGGAGGCGGGTCCTCTGGGACAGGTGCAGGTGCCGGGGCGTCGGCTGGACCCTTGGGGACAGGATTGAGTCCACTATAGAAACCTTGGAGAGCCGCTCTATAGTGCCCCTCGACCTCCTTTAATTTTGCCTCCAGCTCCTCTGAATACTGGCAGAAAAGAGCCTCCCTAAGGTCTTTAATAATAGGGGCAAAAGCTCTTAACTGGTCCTCCAGAGCCAGATCCTCAGCATCACGGGCGCCAACAGGAGGCGCTGTGGGCTGCTCAGCTCTGGGAAGCACCGGACTCCGATCCACTGGGCAGGAAGTGGCAACGGACGGGCGCGGTACTGACTCGCCTGTCGGCCGAACAGAACGGGTGAAGGAGCGACCCACAGGTTTCCGTCCCCTCCTCCGACGGCGGGACGGCAGGACTTGCTGGAGGTTTGATCCTGTCGGTAGAGCCGGGATCGGTGGAGCCCACAGCGTTCCCTGCATCTCCTCCTCTGGAGGGAGAGAGAAAAAAAGATCCGGGCGAAGATCCCGCACCACCTCCGCTTCGACCTCCATAAACAAAGTTGGTTCTGGATAAAACCCATGGGCAGAGCCGACAGCGGTGTCGCTGGGTGAGTGATCCCTTCTATTCTGAGTTGAATCTGAATTTGTGACAAAGAGCCCTCCCAATCGTAAACTCGGAGCAGGCAGCGGGTTACTGCTGCTGCGGCTGCTGGAGAGATGGCGTCTGGGACCGATACCAGGGGGACAGAACGCCAATCTGGAACCCTCCCAAGCCATAGCGTGTGGAGGGGAAAAAAAAAAAACCTCTAAAAACTTGTTGGGCGATAGGTTTTAGTGGGCCAGATCATTCTGTTATGATCGTGAATCAGGCAAACCCAGTATTCAAACCCAACAAGTGAGGTTAAGGCAAAAAACAGGATTTTAATAATGAAAACAGGAACAGGCGAGCTCAATAGTCAAAAGGGCAGTCCAAAATCCGGTACACAAAAAGCAGTCCAAAATAGGCAGAGGTACAGACAGGGCAAAGCAAGCTCGGATAACCATAGGACAGAAACTAGTCGGTAAACCGGTAAATCAGTCAGACAGGGCAGGAAAAACAGATCAGGGAACAGGCTGGCTCAGAATCAAAAAAGGCTCTCGGGTTATCGTCAACAGGTCAATCAAGAAAAGAACGCTGGAACTAAACTCACCGTGGCTCGTTAAATGATCTGGCAGATAGCAGAGGTTTGTGGCAGGACTATATAGGGGAGTGAGCAGGTGAACAGGAGTGAAGGCTAATTATAAGTGAGCAGGTGGATCTAATCAAGGCAAGAAAGCTGACAGATTGCTGAGGGGAGACCGAACAGAGCTGATAAAGTGACAGGTGGAAAACAGGTAACCTAAACAGAAAAACATGTCTAAATCAAAACCAAACAAGACCCCAAAATCAGAAACTTAACTAATAAATCTGATAACATAAACCAAGACAAAACCCAAATCGTGACACAGTCGTTGTGCACTGAGACTTAAATGATGACATGGTGCTCAATGTGATTTAATCAGACATCTGAGGACAAATCCGTTAAGGTTATTGTGTAAAATTTAAGTAAAAAGTATATTTTTAGAAATCTTTTTTGTTGGATTGGTAATGTACTGTTATCTATTGCTGATGTTTTTCTTTGTCTTTTAAGAAAAACACATAAATCCAGTGTTTGATATTACCTAGTGCAAAGATTCTTCTTTCCTCATCAAAAGCAGGCATTAAAATCCAACAATCTTCTGAAGCTTTATCCTAGATGTCTCTCATTATAGTGCAGCATTATACATATTTGTTACACTTCACATTTATTTCATTTTCAAGGCATCGTAAAACAAAAAAAAAAGAACATAAACATACAAACAATAAAACAAACATCACAATAAATACAACAACAAACAGAATATGTCTTACAGTTTTGACAAGAATGATATTAATTAATTCTAGGAAATGCATAAACATAACATTTCATTTTAGTCTATATATTTTATACACCAATACACACAACCCTTTGCCACTATCCTAAAAAACCTGTAATAGGTAGCCAAGCTTTGGTAAAGTACTCCAAAGAACCTTTAAGAACATGTGACATTATCTCCAATAGTAGAATGGACCTGATCTGTGAGCAAAAGTACTATACATGCAGCAATTGCTTTGAAGATGTTGATGGAGAAATACAGAGAAGGTCAGAAGGAGCTGCATTGGGTTTTTGTAGATCAAGAGAAAGCATGTGGCAGTGTGCCAAGAGAGGGGCTGTGGTATTGTATGAGGAAGTCTGGAGTAGCAGAGAAGTATGTCAGAGTTGTGCAGGAGATGTATGAGAGCTGAAAGACAGTGGTGAGGTGTGCTGTAGGTGTAACAGAGGAGTTCAAGGTAGAAGAGGGACGGCATGAAGAATCAGCTGTGAGCCCCTTGGGTTTGCTGTGGTGATGGACAGGTTGACAGATGAGGTTAGACAGGAATCTCCATGGACGATGATGTTTGCAGATGACGTTGTAATCTGTGGTGAGAGCAGGGAACAGGTGAAGGAAAACCTAGAGAGATGGTTTGGCCTGGAAAGGAGAGGAATGAAGCTTAGCCATAGCAAGACAGAATACATGTGTGTGAATAAGTCAGGGAGCCATGAGGTTACAGGGAGCAGAGATGAAGGTGGAGGATTTTAAGTACTTAGGGTCAACAGTCCAGAGAAATAGTGAGTGTGGAAATGACAGGTGAAGCAGGTTGGAACGGGTGGAGAAAAGTGTCAGGTATGTTCAGTGATAAATGAGTATCAGCAAGAATGAAAGGACAGGTGTACAAGACGGTGGTGAGACCAGCAATGATGTATGGTTTAGAGACAGGAGTCACTGAGGAAAAGACAGGAGGCAGAGCTCGAGGTAGTTTGGCAGAGACGAGGATGGATAGGATCAGGAATGAGTACATCAGAGGGACAGCTTATGTTAGTTGTGTTGGAGATGAAGCAAGAGAGGCCAGATTGAGATGGTTGGGACGGATACAGAGGAGGGATAGTAAATATCTTGGTAGAAGGATGCTGAGGCTGGAAGTGCCAGGCAGAAGACCTATAGGACGACCAAAGAGGAGGTTTATGGATGGAGTGATAGTGGACATGATGTGAGAGAAGAAAATGAAGAACATAGTGTTGCGAAATCAAGCCACGAGGAATAAAATCAGACCAATGTTTAAACCTACTGAAATGTGAGACTTTTACAGGCCCTCAGGGGTCTGTTCTCACAGCAGGGGGCCCCTGTATAAAACCTCCTGGCCACGGACATACGCTCTTTTCTCGCAAGCTGTTCCACAACACCAGCATTGGAGGGACACAATGCTGGTCACAATGTTTCACAAAGGTCAAACATTGTATTTGTTTGACCTTTGTCTTTGACCTTGTTCTTGGTTTGAAAACCAAGATTTGTTTGTGCATCAGGCTAAATTTCTGTTTGAGCGTGGTGGGAATTCACTCTTAAAACCACTCAATAGTTTAAACATTCTTCATATAGAATCAAGGTTATTAGGACTTTTCAGCATCTTGATGAACAGCGATGAGAAATAGAGGAGAAGAGTGCCTTTCGGGGGGTGTAAGTTTAAAGGCTTGTATGTTCCTTAATAAGATCAAAGATATTGAGGCCTTGGACAGACATGAGAGGAGCAGCTTCTGCAGCCTGCTTTCCATTCACTCCAAACAACTTAAGCAAATAAAAAAAACAGGCTTTACTTTGAGAAGAAACCTGGACGGGATCCCACTAAGCAAACACTTAGGGACTTCCCAACACTGCTCCTCAGGAAAATTACATGTTTTTCCTTTAGTTTTTTTTCCTTTTTAAGTTCAATAAGCCAAAGCGCCTCTCGGACCTGTAGCCAAAAACTGAACGTGACTTGAAATGTTAAGCAGTCTGCTTCTCTATCTGATTCAAACTCAGTCTCAGATGGTCTTCAGGGCCTAGCAAAAGCGTTCATTCCTCTTGAACCTTTTCCATGTTATTTTTTATTATCTATGTGCTTTTTATGTGTTTTATTGGTTGTTAATCTGAAGGACTAATTGAAAATAGAGCACACTTGTAAATTGCGGGTTAAATAGCTTTTTTTTCTTGAATGTGTGGCATGTGTTTGAATGCATTCATTATTTATATTTTTTTTCGAACAACCTTTCGCTATAATTGCAGCTACAAGTCGTTTGGGACATATCGATACCAGTTTTTCACATCTAGAAACTCAATTTATTTATTTGCAAAATGGCTCCATTGTCTGCTGACATCAATTGGATTTAGATCTGGACTTTGACTAGGTCATTCTAACACATGAATATGATTTAACCTAAAACAATCCATTGCAGGTCTGGCTGGATGTTTAGGGTCATTGTCCTGCTGAAGGCAAACCCCACCTTGATCTTATCTTTTGAAGCTTCTGTTAATTTTGTGTCCAGGACTGCTCCATCCATCTTCCTATCAGTTATGACAAGCTTTCCTCCCCTCACAGTACGAATCTTTCATCACCAAGTATATTGTGTAGTGGTAGATTTTCCTACACACACGTGGTTGTGTATGTTGGGCTGAAAGTTAGTTTCTCACCTTCTTCCACATGTTTGCTTATGGCAAACGTTAAATTAATTACAAACAACCTCGTCATTAAGCGTTCAATAACTACTGCAGAACCGGTGCAGTGTCATAAATGTGACAATGTCTATGAGTATGTCCTCCATGCGTCTGGTACCAAGCTACTGCTATTAGCAAATAGCTGCGGTCATCGTGTGAAAAGTATTTTGGTAAAAATAAACGTCTCTGTTATATTGAATTAACTTACTTGTCCAGCAGAAAGCCTGCAACTTCCACATCCGTTTTGAATCCCCGCTCCCTTATGAATTATCTCCACCTGGTAACAATAGCCAATATAGACTCCTTTTCTCCCGGTTATTACTTCTTTTTTCCTTTCTTGGTTACTTTCTATTCCCTCTCGCTGAGTGAACAGTATGGATGGTCCTCCATTTCAACAGAAAACGGCAAGTAGAATGATTTACGGTCATCTTTGCTTGTTTTATACTCCACCTACATCGACAGCACGTCTTCATGTACAGGTAAAACGCATAAGGTTGACAAGTTTGTTCCCTTTCGGCTACTGTAATCAAAAACGGTGACGTAACATGCCGTCCTCCATTGAGTGCGCAGTCACCTATGTATTTATAAACTACTCATTCTAAGCTATGAGAACGCTTTCCTTTTTGATGTGGTTGTTATTACATTTTGGCAGAATATGTATTTATGAAAGCAATAGTTGATTTTTGCTTAAAAAAAAGCCAAATTAGTTATACACTGTCCCTTCAAGATTATCAGATTAAAGGTGGCGTAAAATAAATGTATGTTAATCTTTTAAGGTTTTTTAAGCGAAAAAATGAAATCCATGTGTTTTTTCTTTCGCCTTTACAATTTTGTGTAACTTTGTGTTCATATATCACATAAAATCTCAATAAAATCAATGACGGTTTGTGGGTTTAACATGATCAAAGGTAACTCTGCTCTGTAACTCTAATAGGATTTTGCACATTATCTTGTAGGAAAGTTAGCAGCTTTGATTGTTGCTTTCGGAGATTAATTCAGCGGCATCTGGTGTTTTTCAAGGATAATGTTATGCAGATTCACTCTGCGAAAGAGAACATCTTGAAGGTGGAGAACTGTAATCATTTTATACATAGGTTAATTTAAATGTCTCACAAAACTGGCTAAAAATCTATAAAGACCAGACACCAGAAACTTAAATTAAAGTGGTTTTATTTTAGAATATAGCGATGATGACGTGTGGGAATAAATAATAATATTTCTATTTTTTTTTTTTAGCTAAAAACAGTCGTATGCATAAAGATATATTCACTTATTTGCACTGTATTGGAGGACAAAATGAACATGCTTTTAAATCTAAAATGTTGCCACATAAATAAAGCTTCACAGCATGTGCACAGATGACACAACATATTCTGGATGTCAATTGAGATGAGGTTGAGTTATTTTTCACAAATGCAAAATTAAATTTGCAGCATAAAGTTTGATTTCTAAACAGAACTGTTGCTCTCTCACAGTAAGTTAATTTTAAAACAGAGATGGTCAAATGCTAACAGGATGATTCTGTGGCAGATGAATAAATGTAAGTTCTACTACTACCGAATAAGAACCATACAAAATCCTGGATTTCTACACTTGTGTAATATAAGTTGACGTTTTTTGTAGTTCATCTAGAAAAGAAGTGTTTCGAGTTTGATACTAGCATATTTCACTGTGTTCGTATGCTTCTTGATCTGAGCTAAAACTGCATGAAAACCCAATTTAGAGGTATTAAAAACATTTCCTGTCATACCAAATGGACCTGAATTTTGTCCAGACAGTTTATGCAGTGTCTGGACATATTTATAACAATTTAGTTTCTCCCACTATTATGGAAATTGGACATGGGATTTCAGTTGAAGAGACTGATTCTTTCACTTTGTTTTAAGATGCATTCCTGTCTTCCTCCATTTTTGTTTCTACACATAAAGATGGGTTTGTTCCTGCCAACGTTATGGGTAAAACTGATAATGGAGGAAGGAAGTTTCCCATTGAAATAGAAGGAAAAATGTTTTTTGGTATAATGACCTGTGACCTTAAATCGGGGACAATTTATCAGATCATCCTGAGTTTATTATGAATTCACTGTGTGCTGCTTCACCAGTACAGATTATGTCATGATGGATTAAGTTGGCTGTTAAGTCACTCAACTGCCTGGAAATAAAATCTTCATGCTCCATGAGAGCCCTCAGTTTGTCAGATAATTATTAGTTGAATCACTCAGAAAGTAGATCGATCTCTTAGTTTCAAGCATCCAGCATGCTGAGGAGGGCAAGTTATGTTATTATCGTGTCATTTCTGCAGAAGTAGAGTCACAGTTGTGTTGATTCTTTAACGGTGGATCACCTGCTTTTGCCCTCTGGACACCAAAATTATTGGTTGGATTTTTCTACACTTTTTTCATCATGCAATAATTAATGAATTGGCGGATGCCAATAACTATGTGAGGAACTACATATTTTCTCATTGATCAGACTAAATACTGTGTTTCCAGTTTACTGATTGTTGATATAATCTTCAAATAAATACGGAAGTATTTCAGTTTGGAAATAATTTCTGTAATCTAAAGTTATTCCATAAAACAATTCTGGTTGGACTTTTATCATTTCATAAAAATCACATAAATTTACATCAAGTGTGTCAGAAGCACGGAGAGCCAACACTGATTACAACCGACGATCAACGAGTGGGAAGGAGCTGTAAGAGTCAACGAGGCCTGAGGCTGAAAAGGCGCACTTGATGTTCCTGGCAGTACAATGGTGGCCCCTCTGAGTTTGACTCTGCTTCTTCCTGGATGGAATCGTTCATTGATTCTGAGATTTCCTTCAAAACTCTGTATTTAAAGAGATTTTTCGTCACAGAGTTCCTGTATATTTCTTATTTCATCATGTTTCGTCTAACACTTTTTAAGACCAGCCATTTTCTCGCGCCATTGGGCCTTGTTTCTGGTCCCTATGATGTTTGAGCACTGTTAAGCCAGAGCAAGATGCTAAATTTGACGTCTCTTGCTTTATAGACTTATCCGAGCTTAAGCTTTAATTTAGAAATACCCTAAATTAAAAATCACTTTGAGTTAAACCAACCATCCAAAAGAGTGCAACGCACAATTTCTAATTTTGTGACTTCTCCATTAATCCTCCCAAATGGGAGCTGACAGGATATCGCATGCTATTGTAGCTAACCACATACCTCAGGAAGCAATTACTATGAATACATTTTCTAATAAACTTGTACCCATCAGATGATAAGCAATTAAACATGCTTAATTATGGTTTCCATACAGTAATTTCTAAGCTGATTAGGTTTGTGTGCTTTACAAGCTGAATGGGGTGAATATTAATAGGCCTTTTTGGTTTGGCATTGCTGGTTAGCGGTGGCAGCTCATCAGTGACTCATATGCAAATGAGACCTCAGGAAGTGTATGAAGCCTGATTCCCACCTATTAGAACTGTCAGGGGAGGGAGGGACATGTCAGCGGGTAGTGCATACATGAATATGCATCTGAATGAGAACCCCACGCACTCATAGTTGAGCGGTAGGAAATTATATATTCTCTATACATGCTTCTTATCCCTTTTGTACTTGTGATATAATCAGTATTGTGTTCTCAGTCCCATTTCTCCACTATTCCAGGGTATCCCACACCCTGATAAGAAGTCTTCATACCCAAAATTGTTGATAAAGGGTTCATATTTTGTGTGTTCAATATTTTTTTTCTTTTTTTTACAGTTGAAACCAGATTTTGAAATGCACTGTATAAAAAGAGACACATTTTTCTCTTACTGTCTGCCATTGAATCAGACAAAATGTTTCCTGTTTTTTGTCTGCTGGGATTACCCAAATTATTTCCATTTGCTAAATTTCAGAATAATAAGAGAAATAAATTTTCAGACATTTTTCTTTTCTTCTTCAGTCAGAAGAAACTATTTGAAAAAACCAAGATTATGTTATCATGACCTTGTAAGTGTAGTAGAGGCACACAGGTGTTTTAAGGCAACACCTCAAACATTCTGCCCCTTGTGTGACACCATGGGTGAATCAATACATCAGCCAAGATATTGTGAAGAGATCTGCGGACCTCCCATAGTCTGGTTCATAATTGGGTATATTTTCAATATACCTGAAGGTACCACGTTCATCTATCCAGACACTCATACACAAGTATAAAGGGCATGCCAATGTCCAGATATACTGTTCAGCACAGGTTTTATGTCCCAGAGAGGAACATGTTTTTATGTGTATCAACCCCAAAGTAAAAGTCCACGTGAAGATGCTAGCTGAGCAAAATGTGTTGATATGAGTGGAAAAGCCACTCAGCAAGGAAGAAGCCAATACTCCAAAAGCAACCTAAAAAAGGTAGAAAGTTATAGACTTAAGAATGCCATCCCAACTGTGAAGAAGTGGAGTGGCAGCTACAGGAAGGACTGGTGTGCTTCAGAAAGTAGGTTACATAATGAGGAAAGAGCAGTTTGTGGAAATTTTGACGATCTAAAGACATCAGCCAGGAGTTTAAATCTTGGGCCCAAATGGGCCTTCCATATCGACACTGACCCTCATCATAACACTGCGTTAGTTACTAGGGGTTTTGCAAGTCACAAAAATCACAGTTAAATACTTATTCAGGTTTATATTCCCAGTTCATTAATTTATCGGTATGCTTCAATTAGGGCTGCACAATATACCAGTATTGCAAAGTTATCTTCATCACAATATCATGGATTGCAATGTGCATATCGCAAATAACTGTTTGGAGTGCACTAAGTGTTAGCTAATAATTTAAAGCTATCGTTGGTAATCCTGTTCAGAAACACTTTTTGTTGTATTGGGTGAAATGGCCGTTCGGGCGGAATGGCAGGGATTGGTTAGAGGATTAGTTCTGCCGTCACCCCCATCAGTCCCTCAAATTCCAGGGTAATCACCTTATCTATTGGTTGTGCCACATGCCAATCATTCTGATGTGTTCACATAATGCCAATGTGTGTGCATGTTCCTTGCCATTTTCTGCTTGTCGCTGCGCATGCGCACTTCTAGTGTTTATGTATCCAGAGAGATTCGGTGTTAGCTGTTTATTGTAGCTCCGCTGCTCTCACTGTATACTTTTAAAATGGCTGAGACTTGTAAGAAGAAAATTGCGTATAAGTTTATGAGAAGAAGATGAACGCCTCAGTAGAAAAAAATTAGACCCGAGTGGATTTGGGAGATTTTCTACGCAATGCCACTGAGGAGCGGAAGAGCAGATAAGATGGTCTTGCGGATGCAAAGTTATTCAAAAAAGGAGTTAGTTACATTTCTGGAAAAATCGAAGACTCTACCTTTAAGCACCCTACATTCAGGCTCTCAGTGCCTGAATGTAGCTAGTGACATTTGTTGTTAAATGTGACATAAACAGTTTGAGAAGGTAAAGAGGTGGAAAAGTTGATAAAAAACTACAGCTAAGCTGTTTCATTGCCAAAACATCACAAATCAGACAGAGGGAACAATTTCATTAAAACGTTCTGCTTGATATGGAAATGGTGAATGTTTTTGTTTTTTAGCATCTGGGTACACTACTTATTGTCTGGGATCTATGTTTGCTATGATCCTAAAGCAGAAAGACATCAATGCTTGAATCTTTTCTGTATTTATCGCAAGCTATATTGTTATCTGAACGCTTATTGATATTATCGCATATCACAACTTTTCCTTATATCAGGTATCTGTAGCTTCAATCACAAAAATAAATAAAATCTGTGATTTGTTTTACTTAGGTCAGCAGTAAACATTGAATCTTTTTTCATTTCCAAAAATAACATGATTTTACTATGTTGTATGTTTTTTTTTGGAACAGACTGGATATTTGGATGGCTTTTTTCAATAAAGAAAGTAGTATAATCAGGCAGAGTCAATGCCTTTAGATATTTTTAACTGAGACTGTGGCAACATTTGAGAGTTGTGTCAGGTGAGTCACTGTAAAATGCAAAGCGAGCTATGTACCTTATTGCTGCTGAAAAATACATAGGCTGGCATAAAGTTTTGGTTCAGTCCACCACTCTTTCTCCACTGTAGCTGTATGAAAAACCTTAATATTCCCATGTAACAGAGTTTAGTGATAGCTAGGAGTCCTCTCTGTTGTTGGTGTCACCTTTAACAAACAGAACACCAAGATACTTGTATTCAGTGGGTTCTTATATATTAAAATTCAACAGCTAATGGCTTAACAGAGATGTTTCAAAGCCAGTAAAATGTATAAAGGTTGTAGGCAAGGCTGTCCACTTTCTCTATTATTCACATTTGCTATTGAGCCACTTCCAGTTTCAGTGCACTCACATCCAAAAATCTGTGGAATAAAAGCAGTGGAAACACAACTTATAATTTCATTGTATGCTGACGATTTTATTCTGTTCTTGACCAAACAAAATCAATATGAGCGTTGGTACAGCAAATGAAATGTATTTTTTTTTGATGATATTTCAGGTAACAAAGTAACTAATACATTACAATCTTATTTGGGGTAGTCAGTTGGAGGAGATATGATATTTCAGTTATGTTAGGGCCTCAGAAAGATCCAAAATATCTTTGAACAAGACTCGGATGTTATGATGACCTTCAATATGATAAAGGCAAAATTCAACTTGGATCGAAAGCATTTCTTCCAAATACATTCTCTTGAGAAACTATGTCAAATCAAATCACAATAATGAACTAAATAAACATTTGCTATTAAATTTGAAAAAAGATGGTTAAGTCAGTCTGAGAAAAGGTGCTGTATCTGAATTTTGCACTTTAAAGGGGAGCTATCATGCAAAATACAGTTTTGTAGCTCTTAAATACATTTTGCTGTGTACTTGGAGTTTCTTGGAATGCAGAAAATTATATGTAGGTTGTCCCAGAACGTATGGATATATTTGTATCCTTTTTGGGTCATGATTTTCAAACCGTTCCGTTTTCTCTGTTCTCTATTAAGTTTGTTGAACAATTACATCACAGTATTTGCTGTGGATCTGATAAACAAGTTCATGGACTTCCAGCAAACCAGTCAATAAGCGATTTTGTGGTCCAAACTGAAGGATGCCGAAGCTATAAGTGGATAATCGGTTTTTCATTACATTGTCCTCCCAGGTTACTACAAAAATGGCTGAACGAGGTGGAGTGAAACACTGCAACCTGAAGGGGGTCAGATATGAAGTGCTTCATTTAGATTTACAGCTGCAGTAGGTAACCTTTGTATAAAGTTTTTTTTTACATATTTGTAAATATGGCTCCTCCCAGTGGTCCTACTGCCATCTGTAGAAATGCACCGCTCCCGGTCAAAAACAGTGTCAATCACTATTGTGTATGTGTCGCTCACAGCCCCTACCCTGCACAGCACTACCATCATTCAAGCTCAAGATTGATGGTGGTCTAAAGCTATTTGGAGAAATGGCGGAGAAACAACCTGCTTTACAGGAAAACTGCCTGTTTTTCTTGAGCGGCACCTGTTTAGAAAACAAAGCCAGGTGAACATTAGAGCAGCCCAGCAAGATCACAATCGAATGATATCAATGTGAAAAGGAAGAACTAAAAAGCATGATATATGTCCAGGTTATTAGCTTCTCACTCAGTAGAAAACTATTTTTATAAGAAGCCTGGAAGGCAAACCTGAAAGCTGAAATGTCAAATGAACAATGGAGGAAAAAAGCATCCACCAAAGTTCATGTACATTTTTAAATACACTAAGGTCAATACAATATAATTGGTCAAGGCGAACTTAAGTGACTCATGTAGAAACAAATTATTTTCATAAAAACATCCCTGGTATTTGCTTAAGATGGCTAGAAGATATAGATATGCTGTGTCACTGTAAATGGGAATGCAATAATAATATAATGTTTTTGGAAGAGAAACAATTGAGAAAATAATCTCAGAACAAATTATTTTGGATCCTAAACTATTTTGTTTGGGATTATATCTAGAAAAACACAATCATCCTAAAAATGAACAGGTTTTTTTTAGACCTCAACTTGCTCTCTTCTAAAAAAAAAAAAAAAAACGTTTATCGGTATGTAAAAAACAAACAAAAAAACCCTCACATACCAACTATAAACCACAGGATAAAACAATTTGTAAGTTTGCCATAAGAAAGCAAAACTTATATTTTGAAGGCCAAACTGCATGGTTTTGAAAATAAATGGGTGTCTTTTCAATTTGGAAACAATTTAGTTTTATTGGAAGGGGAAATGAGTAATTATGTGTAGACAATGCAGCCCCAAGTTGTTTTCTTGATGCTTTATTTATTTTGCACACCTATACACCTAGCTCAAGATTTTTTGGAAGACAAACTTTGTAGTATAACATGATAATTATATAAAAATATATTGATTTTCTTCTGTAAATATAGCATATGTGAAATAAATATTTGGTTGCAACATGAGCTTTGAAATGCTAAAAGAATGTCTGTTACTGGTTTTTGTTAGAATAGGAACATCCAATTTTAGGAAAAGAGCACAAAATGATCAAAACACATCCAAGAAAAATTACATCAGTGATCAGTGCTTCACCGGGAAGAGAAACATTTTTGTAAAGCATAATAAACTGTTGAAATTTAATGGAACCAGGCATGCTGTCATTACCTTAAAATGACATATGTCAATGCGTCACAAAATAACTAGACTATGAATACCTGCAAAACATGGCCAGACTACCCCAGTGTGTGAAAAACAAGACTGATTTCATTTCACATCCCGGTTTCCATCTCTGCTGCTGAAACAAACATTTCATCTGCACAAACCCGTGTTTTCCACATGCAGCCTCCCCCAGGGTTCAGTCCACATCATCTTCCAGCATTCAATCAAACCCCCTTCAGTGGCCGGTCAGAGAGTTTGTTTGTGAGTGTATCAGAAATGATGTCAGACAGAGCAGTATAGTTTTAAACAGTAGATTTATTATCAATCTGAATAAATTCATCTTTTACTTCTCACACAAAATATATAGTTCTCACAGAGGCTCTTGGTTTTGTGTTTCAGATAGCACTATATGAGGATTAATTAAGTCATTCAGTGTCTATAGAGCCAATATTCTGCACAATATGTCACAATATACAAGCAATGGAGGGACAAATTTAACAAAATCCCAATATAATTTCTTCCTAAATATATAATCTTATTACTATCGATACAGGAGGACAAGGTCTCTAAACAGAGGCTATAACTATCTCAGTTTGGTATATTTCACATTTAATATTCACAGAGATGTTCACGCACCGGAGAAAAATGTGAAATCGATGTGATATGTTGCAATTATTACAATCTGTGAGGATTTTTTTGTCAGAGTCCGAGACCCAACAGTCACCACAACACACATGCATGTCAACAACTGACCATGTGATATTGATGAATATATGTATGTATATATATCTATATCTAAATAGATATAGATATATATAGATATATCTATATCTATCTATATCTCTCTCTATATATGTGATAGATATGATATATATCACAGAGGTGGAGAAATGTCAGGAGTTCATTTTGAAAAAGTTTACATCGATCCAGTAAACAGCATTTCATCTGGAGGACAGAATCTGTACAGTAGGATACGTTTTACAAGCAAGAATTTAATGGGTTTTTTTTCTTAGTCTAAAAGTGAAAGTCGAGAGCTGCAGCATTTAAGTGACTTTATGTCTAACAGCAAAAACACAAACATGATGCCTAAGTCCAGTTTGTCAGGACTATTCTCAGTTTTAATGTTTGTATGTTGTGGTAATCAGTTGTTTTTGTTCCAGGTAGAGCAGATATGATATTTAATTTATGTTAGGTCCTCAGAAAGGTCCAAAATATATATAAACAAAACTCAGATATTATGATGACCTTCAACTTGGATAGAAAGCATTTTCTCACAAATACTTTCACTTGAGAAGATGCTTCTGATTTTTAAAAGCAAGAATTTAATTTCATGTTTTTTTTCTTAGTCTAAAAGTGAAAGTTGAGAGCTGCATCATTTAAGTGACTTTAGGTCTAACAGCAAAAACACAAACATGTCTGGACTATTCTCAGTTTTTCTTTTGCAAACAGTGCCTTGCAAAAGTATTATATGTTTTCACATTTTGCCTTTACATCTACAAACCTCAGTGCATTTTATTGGGATGCTGTGTGATAAACCAACACAGTGCATCACATAATTTTAATGGAGATGAAACAGAAACGTGGCTTTTCAATTATTTTCCGAATAAAAATCTGAAAAGTGTGGTGTGCACGTTTATTCAGTCCCCTTTCCCTAAATAAAATCCAGTGCAACCAACAGAGTCCACTTGTGTCTAAGTTCATCTCAGTAAAATACAGCTGTTCTGTGAAGGTCACTGAGGTGTTTTAGGGCATTACTGAACAAACATCATGATGAAGACCAAGGAACAAAGAAAACAGGTGAGGGAGAATGTTGTGGGAAAGGATTAGGTTATAAAAGAATATGCAAAGCTTTCATCATCTCACAGAGCACACTTCAGTCCGTCATCTGAAAATGGAAGGAGTATGGCTCAGCTAAAGACCTACCGAGACATGGCCATCAACCTAAACTGACAGGCCAGACAAGGAGAGCATTACTCAGAGCAGTAGCCAGGAGTCCCATGGTGACTCTGGATGAGCTGCAGTGATCCACAGCTCAGGTGGGAGAAGCTGTCGACAGGACAATTATTGGTCGTGCACTCCAGAAATCTGGCTTTTATGATGCAGAAGAAGCCGCGATGGCTAGAGAAGACAATAATTTTGCTTTCTGGCCTACAGGTAAAATGCTATGATGGTGGAAGTATATAAATACACACCACACATTTGAAATGTTTATTTGTAAAAAAAAAAAAGAAAAAAGAAAGAAAAGAAGAAAGAATGAAAAGACATTGTCGTTTCTTTTTTACAATTATGTACCACTTTTTAGTGTTGTTGGTCTATCACAATAAATCCCCCCCAAAAACACATTGAAGTTCATGTTGTAATATGAAAAGGGTTTGAATACTTTTCCAAAGCAGTGGATCTGGGCATATTGGAATATTTAGAACTGTCAGCCACAGAAACAAATTAATTAATGCAGCCTCTACCAACATTTTGCTTTAAGGATTTCACACACAAAATAGAACTGAGGCAAAAAAAAAAAAAGCGTAGTTTTTAAACAGGTGGCAGCTCAGTTAGTAATCTTCACGTTGATACATACACATCTCATCAGTGGCACTGCAACAGTATGTTCATGAACAACACCACAGCATAGAGAACCATGGGTTCACATTCAGAAATTGCACGGTGGGAACGCTGATCCGAGGAGCCCGCCTCCATCTCCCTCAATTACGACGACGTCCATCAGATCAGCGTTCCATCTCGGGAATTAATGAATATGGACGGGGCCGGCACGATATTCAACATACAGTATCGTATGAAGGCATAGAGGAGATTGCAATAGAAGAGGAAACTGTAGGGGAAGGATGTCCGCTCTGAGTGGGCAGAGAAGACCGGTGGTCCGAGACAGAGGGAGGAGAAGAAGAGAAGGAAAGGAGAAGGTTTAGGTCTTTACTGAGGAAGCGCTTTCAAGATGGCATTCACCTCCTCCGCCACGGCCGTCAGAGCAAACTCAAACTGCTCCTGAGGAGAAGAAAGAAGAGGATAAAGTGTTAGGGTTTGTCTACGTTTGTTGCACGTCTTGAATCCCATCTAGATATGATTGGCAGCTTGAGCCTCCTCCTCCTCCTCCTCCTTCCCCTCCATATCTCCTGACCCCGCCTGCGCCCGGCCACCATCTCGAGCCGGATCGCTCTGTGAGCTTTCAACCCAAAGCGCACGCACAGCCATAACCAAAATCGATCCAACCAGGTGTGTCTTAAAATGCAGCTTTGTGAGTCAAACTGTCTCTCAGCTTTTTTTTTTTTCACTGTGTGTGTGATTTATTGTGAAACCAACACACGGTTTTCCCAGAGGAACTGATTGATGTCTGCCCTGTGGACCTGCTGCTTTTATATTCCTCTACCCAGGCTTCAGGCCACGGGGTCTACTCGCAGAGAAAAGGGTACGTAGGAGGTTTGGAGGGAACAGTCCTCAGATGTGTCAACACACAGGCTGCCACGGTGTGGCCCGAGGATAGGCTGAATCAATACCAAGAAGCCACCAGTGGCCGAGATTATGTGGAGTTTCTATTTTTGTGCATCTTCTGAAGTTGTGATAGGTCCGGAAAACTGCGTAAGTACATCCACATTCATCCCCAACTCACTTAGACTCTTAGTTTGAGTTCAAAGTTTTAAAATAGATTTAAAAATCACCCATCTTCACTGTTCCTGTTTAAACCACTGGGGGGAGATCAATCTCTGCTCCACAGATCAGAAATTGATGTTAGAGAGGAATAAACACACTCACATGTATTGCAGTTGCCACATATAAACATCCATCAAAAGCAGGCAGCCCTAAAGGAGGAGTTCATGTTTTTCTCTAAGCAATTTTAGCAAAAGTTCTCAAAAAGCTTAAAGGTGAACAACTAAAGAAATAGTTGGACAAAAACTCAGATTCAAGCATTAGTCATGTTTCAGAAAACAAGATAGTACGATTACTGCTGCCGTTTAAGAGGAGAATGACATCGCTGATGTAATGGATTCCAGAAAAGACACCCAGGCTCTTTTGCTTCATTTGTTTGAGGCTTTTGACACTATTTTGTTCAACAGACTGCATCAAATTGGCCTGTCTGCAATTAATGTACAGTAATTCGGAAATTTCTTGCTGGCTCAAGCAGAGTGTGTTCACCATGCTGGGTAATTTTCTACTTTTCTTACAGCTGTCAAAGGAGTTCCTCAAAGCTCCATACTAGGACCCTCTTCTCTTTCCTCTCTTCCTAAATAATCATGGTGATAACTTTTTTATGCAGATGACACTGCTGTGTTCAGTTTATTCAAACAATTATTTTAAGTGTAGTAGCGTAAAAAACAAAAACAAAAAAAACAGCAGACCCTCCAGTCATGACATGCATTCACCTGATTCTGTTTAACTAAACCATTAATTGTAGGGAGCATCTTAGCAATAATAGTAGTGGAGGAACTGTCAAAATGACAAGAGGTCAGCTAATGATCAATTCCAGGGTGATTAAAAACAGTCTATGGTCACCAACAATTACAAGACAAGCTATCAGCAAGAAACATCTGCAAAGTCCCATTGTTAAAAAAATTATATTAAAACGTGAAGACGGTACAGTTTGCCAAAGAACACACTGGCAATAAGACAAATGGGGTAAAATTTTATGGTTTGACAAAAGCAAGATCATTCTTTTTGGGTCAAGACAGTTTGTCAAATGACCTCCAAACAAAAAATTCACGCCAGAGTAACCTGTGAAACATGGTGGGTCAGGCATCACGGTGTGGGGATACTATCATATTTTCGTGTTGTATATTTCACAAACAAGCAGTCATCAAAATATCTGAAGTAATCAAGTTGCCCTAAGTCAAAGAGGAAACGACCTTGAAACGGGTGTCTCAAAAAGACAACAACCCCAAAGACGCCACTATGCGAAGAGGATTTTGGTTCCACATCAGCAGAATCCAAGCTATGCAATGGCGAGCCAAGACCTTAATCCAACGGAAACGTTGTGGGGAGACATCAAATATACTGTTTCTGAGACAAAACAAAGAAATGCAGTGGGACTGTGGACTGACGTCCAATGCCGAGGCCTGTTTACTGGTGCCTGAAGTGGGTCAACACCATGTAACACGGATGTGAAGCAGCTCCAAGAAACAGTGGTTATACAACTGAATAATTCAGTGACTCACAGGACAGCTAAATGCACATTTTGCATTTCTCTTTGTTTCTACTGTAAATGTTTGAGTTTGTAAATAGAACTGTATTCTGTCATGATATTTCAGTTATACAGTATAGAGAAGCTGGTTACCTACATGTGCCAGGAAAAACTTACTTACTCAACTTACTCAAAGGATATGTCTAGATGGTATTCTAATTGAATAACTGACTTATTAAATCAAGACTGCATCTGGCATCAAAGTAGACAGGCCAGATAAATAAAATAAGAATCTGTTTGAATCACCTTCAGGCATTTGTTCTGAGTTTTAGTAACTTTCTTTGAACTCACTACTGTTATTTTGAACACAAGTGTATCTATTGTTCCTCTCGATCGGTAATTCAAGCCCACCTGGCTTTGACAGTATTAAGTGCAATTTTACATAATAATTTGGAGTAAAATAAAAAAGAAAATTTAGAGAATCAAAAGGCGTTTAAAGGGCTAAAAATGTAATTATAAATTCTAAGTATTTTACTATAATTTTTAGTATCAATTTGAAGCCTAAATATGATAGGAACTCAATATAGGAGTGTAAAAAAGGTTTCTCTCCACGTGAGGAAACACTGGGTTTCTGCAGCCCTTTAGCCTCTGTTGGGCTATTTCTGAATGCACGTGGCCAGACACTTGTTTACTTGTTTGATATTGCTGACAGGTAGTTTTATATTAAATATATACATATGTCTTTAGAAATTGTTGTAAATGTACCTCTCTTAAAAAAAGTAACCTCAATGAGACTTTTGCCATGATAAATAGACATAACAACAAAAGAAAACAGTGGAAACCTCATTAAAGGTAAGACAAAAAAAAAAATTAAGTTAACTCTACATGTCATACCCCATTACTATCTAATTTCTGTTTAGAGGCTGAACAAGGCTGCAAAGAGGAATCAACCATATTCCACTGTAAATCCACTCAGTACCGTCAGAAAAGAAAAAGAGAGTCTTTAAAAAAACCTTTTCTCTGCAGAGAACAGAGCGGAGCGCAGCTCTAAAAGCAGCGTTAATAGACCGTTGAGGAACAGTACAGTGTGTGTTAGCAAGCAGCTCCCATGAATATTATCACCCGCTGCAGTGTCATTTTTATTATTATCATCCTCCCAAACTGAAAGAGCAAAGTGAAAGGGAACGTCTTTGTGCTTGCATTGAGAGTGAAGAAAAATGGCTGCTGTGATGTAAACTGTAAGGACGAATGTCTGTGACGGCAGTAATTGTTTTCGTAAACTCTTCTTATGGTGAGTCTGGGATAAAGAATATCCAACATTTTGTGACAAATTATTCCCTCAAAGAAAAACTACCCCAACTATCTGAAGTATAAAGAATGAAATGGGTTTTAAATCGATGAGGACACTGCCTTTCTGTGTTTAATTCAATTAGGAATTGAATTAGGGTTTGATCAGGATGGATGATAGATACAACTTTTATTCATAGTGATGAAGAATGAAGACTTGAAATACAGATATTGTTCCATAATGTTATTCTCTTTTTCCATTCTTATGTAGATGTGAAAAATAATTTAGGCCAATTCCAGACCTTTCCAGAATGCATAAAAGCTCTGGTGGATATTTTAGTTGTGAACTGCTGCTGGC
Source organism: Fundulus diaphanus (assembly GCA_037039145.1). NCBI lineage: Eukaryota > Metazoa > Chordata > Actinopteri > Cyprinodontiformes > Fundulidae > Fundulus > Fundulus diaphanus. Next base: position 18,170,249 of record CM073137.1, on the reverse strand, counting down.
AGAAAAAAACAACAACCAAAAACAACAAACACATTTTAGGTAATCTATTTTGGGTGCTAAAACACATAGTTAAGTATTTTTGTGTATATCTGGCAATCATTAATAATTTCAGAAACAGACATTTCAGCAAAACGTTATACGATCCAATCTAATTTATTCAAATCGTATAGCTATGCAAACATGCTACTTTCCAATTTTGGGTAATTTTCTTTGGTTCCTACGATAAATGTGAAGTTGTTTTCCTCCAAGCAATATTTCTGTAATCCTGAAAGCAGTTATCAAGTAGAGCATCATCATTTCCTCTGATCCTGCGTGGATGAAGCAGACAATCATCCCTCTGAAATGCCTATAACCCCCTCTCCCACCCCATTTCCCCTCCCCATCCCTCCCCCCACTCTTCCAACTCAAAGCTGGGGAACCTTACCTTTGTCTGGACCATGCCAGCTCTCTGGTCTCTCAAGTGCTCCAGGGTAGCGGCAATATCAATCTCTTTAGCACCTGCAACAGAGCGAGAATTGGACTGAGTTCAAAGCGGCGCAGTAATCCTGCTCACATCTGTCAATCTCTCTTTATACAGCGCTGCGCTCCCTTTGGAACAGCGCAGCGATTGAAAATTATTACATTCATCCACGGGAAGGAAAAAAAAAACTTGGACAGCAGCCACGGACTGTTTCTTGATAGAATATGCAATAGGATATACATTTTTTGGTGACTGGGAAATATACGCTACACTTTGGCTCCAGTCTCGGTATCACAATCAGAGATGATGTCCAACTCGCCAATTATGATGGCTGGCAGCGGCTCTGCAGCGATGATTTTGATGATTAACCTGTGCAACAGTTGCTTCACCTGTAATCAGCTTCCTTTCAGTCTGTTATGTTAGTCAGGAAAGTCTTTCACTGCCCCAAACCTGGGGGTTGAAAGCAAGCCAGAGCTGATTTGAAAATAAGAGGGATGTTGAAAATGCATCCAAAGTCTGAAGATGTTCTTGAAAGGGATACAGAAAGGAAGAAAACAACACAGCAGTGAATGATTTTAAGCCTGCATGTGAGAGAGAAAGAGGGAAAATGTGGGACTTAATGCACTCAAAGGTACTCCAGCGCTCTGACAAGACTTTCATGTCTTAGATGAGCGGGAATCCAAAGTTATATTGAAGAGAAGGCTCTCTGGCCAAGGGGGAAAAAGAAAGGTTTTTTGGAGAGCGAGCTTATGAAGGTTTCATGCATTTGATTCCAGATGCAGAAAACAAAAGGTTGAAAGCGGGCGGAGAGGCAGCTTTCATCACCACAGGCAACGGCACATTCGTCACCAAGGTACTTGAATTGCACCAGGAAGGGCGAGTCTTATTACTGTTTAACAGACAGTGCAGCGAGGCGTCCTTTTAACCTGTTCCGACTGGGCTGGATCTCTAGAGGGTAAAGGGGTAAAGGGCAAAGATCAGGGGGCAAAGAGCAGACTAAGCCGTGGAGGAACAAAGTCTGGGGCAACAATGGGTGCTTATAATTTGGATTTCTCAAAAGAACTCAGACATCAAATTAAAATGTTTATTCATGCAGGAAAAAGGTGACTATGTCTATTTTACTTCTCCTTATGCAACAGATTTCAGGATTTTCCACAATTATACATTCATTTTCAGTGCCTTGCAAAAGATATTTATGTACCAATGACCTTTTGTTATATTTGTTATGTTACAACCACAAACGTCAACACCTTTTACAGAGAAAATTCTGAAATGGAAGGAAAATGACAATGGTTTTCTCTTTACTTACAAAAGAAAACCTTAAAAGTGTAGCATTAATTTATATTTAGGCCCCTTTATTCTGATACCCACAGGTTAAATTTAAGATCCACCAATTTCTTGAAGAAGCCTATAGTAAAAAGGGTCTACCTGTGTGTAATGTAACTGCAGTATAAATCCAGCTGTCCTGAAAACGCCTAAGAAGTTTAATGGAGAACACAGGAGCACAGCAGACACGACAGGGATAAAGTTGTAGACGTGTTAAAGGGTTGGGTTATAAAAACAACATCCCGTGTTATGAGCATCACTGCTCATAAAATCTACCTGAAAATAAAAACATCCAAATAGATTTACCCATAAAGCACACAAAAAATAGTTTTTTTTTTAACCAAAGTGCTGTCCTAAAACAGATCAAGCCAAGACATAGGTAATAACAAAATGAAACAACAAACAGTAAAACCAGATATAAGACATGCTTCAAACAAACCAACTCACGCCGTGTCAGAAGCCACTGAAAATAAGCCTCTTTTTTAGAGACTTGAAAACAGCAACAGAAGAAGCCTGTCAAAGATTGAGGCCCGTCTACAGGACAGGTCTATCCACAAAGGTATTTTGTGGTTTAGGGTGTGCGTCCACACAGATCCAGTCTTTAGGGAGACAGTAAATGATAATTTCTGAAAGCGGGTCCTAGAGTGGATCCATTTTGGTTTTGTGTTTCTATGTGTACATGCGGGCTGCATCTTTTCTGAAACTATGACGTTGCATTTTCGCATCTTTCCGTAACCCACACAAAAATAAATTCCCTAACTCTCACAAATAACAACAAAGATGGTGCCGCCCGGTGTTGCGTTCATGCTGAGGCAAATTGTTATGCTGTTGGCATTGTCCTTGGACTCTTTCTTTCCAAGGACTCCGCTCTGCACGGCATCCCCTGCCAACCTACATAAAGATCATGTTGAACGCGCATAGATGTTTGCGTATGATCCATGTTGCTGTGTTTACTTCACATGAGTTGTCTGTGTATACTGAGTGTTTTTTGCGTGTTTCTGCGCAGCGTCACAGCACCAACAATGGGGTTGGCATACCTACTACAGTGTTCTCAGTGGTAATGTGTCGTCTTGAGTGGACTCACATTTTTTAAAATTTACCATGTTCGTCTTCATGTGGGCGGGGCCTTAATGGCATTTGCCCATGACTGAAAAGATCCAAGCTCCTCTAAACTTCAGCCTAGTTTTTGGTACAACCAACAGACGCTGGTCAGCTGATCAGAGAGCCCTAGGAGAAACATTAGGCTGAAGCAATGCCAGAGAGGTCTGGAGGTAAAACACCAATAAGATACTTAAAAGAAGGATTTTAAAGTGGCCTTCTATTCTGGACAGTAGCACAGATCTATAGCTATATTGGAAAAATCTGTTACCTGGACAACTGTTGGTTGTGCACTCCACAAATCTGGTGTTAGTGGAAGAGGGGTAGGACAATAGCCAAAGCCACAACAAGTCCAGTTTGCAGGTTTCTACGAGCCATGCAGGGCGCAAAGCAAAAATTTGGAAGAATATGCTCTGGTCAGGTGAGACTAGATCAATGTATCCTGGATACATCAAGCTTGCAATTGGGGGGCTGCTCTTAAAGCTATAGTTGGTAATCCTGATCAGAAACACATTTTGTTACACTGGGTAAAATCGTCCTTCCCCCATGAAAGTAATAAATACATTATGTATTCAGAAAAAGGAGGATAAATAAATCAATCTCCGTGGGAGCTGCAGGCCTGTAAATACTCTAATCAGTCCATGCTGTTTGCACAGAAGGGCATGGATTTGTCTGAGTTTTGGTCCTGCTCTCAACTCCTCTGTACTTTGAGTTATTCTCTATTGGTTGTCCCACATGCCAATCATTCTGACGTGCTCACATAACGCCAATGTGCGTGCTCATTCCTTGTTGGTTTCTGCTTTCTGGCTTCACATGCACACTTCTACTGTTTATGTATCCTGTTAGCTTAGCAGTTAGCTTCGGTGTTAGCTGTTCATTGTAACTCCACTGCTCTCATCAAATACTTTGAACATGGCTGAGAGTCATGAAAAAAAATCGCATACAAGGTAATAGAAGAAGAGGAAGGCCTCAGTAGAAAGAAATAAGACCCAGGTGGATTTGGGAGACTTTTTTCACATAATCACCCTGAGGAGCAGAAGAGTGGGTAGGATGGTGTCGTTCATGCGCAGTTACTAAAAAGATTAAAAGACTTGGGGTAACTTTCCAAAACATCACCGACGCATTTAAGAAGGGATAGCATTTTGCTTGTCATAGTTGATGGGAAGATGGATAGTATTAAATACAGGGCAATCCTGGGTAAAATCCTTCTAACAAGTCATTGACCCTAAACATACAGCCAGGGCTAAAATGGAATGGTTTATTTTGAAGCATGCTATGTGCTAGAATGTCCTAGTCAAAGTCAAGACCTCAATCCAAAGGAAAATTTAAGACAAAAGTAGAAAATTACTCTTCACAGATGCTTGCTATCCAATATGACTGAATTAGTTTACAAAAAAGAGTTGGCAAAGAGATGTAGAGGTGGTAGAAGCATACCCCAAAACACTTAACAACTGCAGTCAAAACAAAGATTTCCTTCACAAAGACAAATGAATACAAATACACAAATTTTCTTGGATTTGTATTTATAAACAAATTTCTGAATCGACTCGATAATGATGCACTTAATTGTATTGGTTTATCTCATAAAATACCAAGAAAACACTTAGTAGTTTGTGATTGTTCAATAGGTTTGAATACCTTTGCAAAGCACTGTAGGTTGGTGTTTTTCTTAAAGTGCCAAGGTTGCACTAAAGGAGATAATCTAATTCAAAGCTGCACAAAGCAACACTAATAATGCACCTAGAAGATTTCCATCAATGCTAACTATGTTCACAGTAAGCAGCACGATTGTATAAATTGCAAAACGAAATTGTCAACACTGTTCTTTTAAGAATAAATCAATAGTAAAATCAACAGTGTTCCATTAAATATTAAATATCGATTTGAACCACTAGAGCAAACAGCAATTTTAAAAAAAATAAATGTTCCCCTCTAAACATTTAATTTCCATGCATGTGCTATCTAAATTCATGTTGCAGCTGCCGATGCAGGTCAATATGGTGTGAAGGTTGCTTAAATAGATAATTACGAATGTGGGCGGAGGTTTCTTTTTCATTTCCCTTCCCTGTCTTCCCTCTTTGTTCTGATCGCTCCACTCCCAGCACCCCCCCCCCCCCCCATTCGTCTCCGCTGCCTCTCCAGGCCTCAGAAAAGTCACCCTCTAATGCATCCCAAGACCCTCCGAGGAGAATGAGAGGCTTTTGCGTTGCCAGGGTTTCCAACTAAGAGAGTGAGAGCGAGAGCGAGAGAAAGAGAGAGAGGAAAGGCGAGCAATTGATCGTTACCTTTAGCCATCCTATTGAGGACCATGTCAATCAGCATGTAGGTCCCACTCCTGCCAGCTCCGTCACTGCAGAGTCACAGACAGAGAGGCAGAGATCATTAAGGTGGCGGCGCGAGAGGCTTTAATCCCAGAGTGCTTTTCGACGAAACAAATTGCTCATTTACATCGGCATCTGCTGTGAGACTTTTGAGTATATTTGAACACAAATTAGTCCATACATACAGAAAGCACACTTTGTGTATCTGCATAAAACAGGACGTTAGATGTGAAACAGCAAAAAAAAAGTGACGTACATCCTCAGCATTCTTGTGAGAAAAACAGATCTTAATACTTCACCAAAAAATTTAATTTCATTAAACCTTTGCACATGAGTGCATGTGTGGTCTTAAGCGACTGTAGGGGGGAGAGAGAGAGAGAGAGAGTGAGTGAGAAAGAGAGAGAGAGAGAGGGAATGGTTTTCTAAGGCACGCTGGGGACAAAAGCTTTTAAATGCATGCACCTCAGGAGCAGAGGAGAGGTTGAGAGGCCAGGGGCGGTTCGAGAACAGCTTTTTGAGAGCCTTGCTTTTCCATTACTCTAGAGATAGCCCCATGAAAAGCCTCCCTTTGTGCCTGCCGGCCATTCAGCGGCTCTGCATGTTAATTGCAAACAAGGCGTGGACATCTCTCTAATAAAGGCAAGGCCAATAAAACAGGGGAGCTGCCTGAGTGCCACGGCTTCATTAATCTAGTGCTAGACGCTCCGATCCTTGGAGAGGGAGCAAGTAGGCTTACTGGCCCCATGCATGACTTAACAGGATGCGGCTATTAAAGGTGGTCTGACAGATACTTGGTGTTTAATGCAAGCCAATCAAAGCTGGTTAACCAACTCAACCAGATGGGGAATGGAATGGTCTCTCATTCAATAAGCTTGTGTCACTTTATTTACATAAGAAACGGTGAGTGGAACAAACAGCAGTGGACCCAGAGCGGCTTTCACAATATACAGCTGTAACGCACACACCAAACAGGTGTACTTGCCTGCAGTGAACAATTATCGGGCAAGATCGGCCACGGTAGCACTTGTTAACCTTTCTGGAATAAAGCAAAAGAGAAAAGACAATGTTACTGCAAGCTTGGCAACAGGATCTTAAATTCAGGGCACTGGATTGGTTTCCTCTCGGTTGAATAAAAATAGCGATAATAACAGCGAATGTGACTCACGAGGGACTTGTGCACTGTGATCTGGATGAAAATTAACCATAATCAAAGCAACAAACACAAATCTAGGATGCTTCCAGCTTCGCCTGCCAATCAGTCAGTCATTTAAATTCAAAAAGAAACCCGTAAATAAATCCATCATCGGTTCAGTAACAGTGAATCTCTCTCTGACGTGTGGGTGATGGACGTGGTGGTGTGATGTTGTAATTGTGGTCCGCCAACGCATTAACCTCGGCCAATTATGAATGTTTTACACCACGGACAACGGTGAAGGCCAACAAGCTTTTCACACCCGGTTGCTGCCATGGAAACTGAATACACCAAGACCTTCCCCCAGCGCTTCGTAGCTTCCTTTCATTTTTCAATAGAAACAACGTCAACGCACCATTTTGGATTTTATATTGAATTGACATTCCATTATGACATTCCATTAATATTTTATATTAAACACTGTCTGACATACATTGGATGTAATGAGAAAACAGGAAACTAGAAGAGTTTTACAATTTGAAAACCACAAAGATTTATCATCACTCTGTTTTCGAGTTTTTAACTGAAAATATGAAGCAATACCTCCATTTCCTTTCTAGCTATTTGAAGCATAATGCAGCTGTGCATGACGACCTAGAGATGGTAAGTCTTAAAGCTATAGTTGGTAATCCTGTTCAGAAACACATTTTGTTATACTGGGTAAAATTTTCCTTCCACCCTGAAAGTAGTCAATACATTATGTATGCAGAAAAAGGAGGTTAAATAAATCAATCTCTGTGGGAGATGCAGGACTGTAAAAACTTTGACCAATCCCTGCTGTCGCACCGAAGAGCATGGATTGGTCAGAGTTTTGGTCCTGCTTTCATTCCCCTCTGTCCCTCTAGTTCCAGGGGTATCACCTTATCTACCAATCATTCTGACGCACTCACGTAACGCCAATGTGCGTGCTCGTTCCTTGTTAGTTTGCTGGCTGCACGTGCGCATTTCTAGTGTTTATGTATCCTGTTAGCTTAGCAGTTAGCTTCGGTGTTAGCCGTTCATTGTAGCTCGGCTGCTCTCATCGTATACTTTGAACATGGCTGAGAGTCGCAAGAAGCAAATTGCGTACACGTTTACGAGAAGAAGAGGAAGGCCTCTGTAGAAAGAAATAAGACCAGGGTGGATTTGGGAGATTTTTTTTTCACTCGATCCCCCTGAGGAGCGGAAAGGCAGGTAAGACGGTTATTGAAAAAGGGGCTTGGGGAAACCTCCGGAAAAATCGCGCACTCTACCTTTGAATGTTCACCTTGTTCTCACAGAATGAGGAAAAAGTTTCAGGTAGGCTGTTTACTTCACAGACATGCTAACTCTTGAGAATGTTAGCACAAACAAGAGTTAACATGTCTATATGTGAAATAAATAGTCTGTTGCAGGTTCACTATTGCTGGATAACTAGCTAACACAGAATGAGACAGGTCTGACAAGTTTATATTACTTCATTAGCCTCATTATTGCCAGTAGTCACCCTGTAATAGGTTTATTATACAAACAGAAAGCTAAATCTGAGTTGTGCTAACCCTTTGAAGAGTAAGCATGTTGGGTAAAATATACAGCATACTACATACTGAGGCTGATGCAACTCTTTGACTAGCTAATGTTGGGAGCTTGACTAGTTAATTTGTATTTTTATGCAGATTAGCGAGCTTGCAGATGGCTGTTTATTTTACACACTGACATGCTAATTCTTGTTGCTGCCAATATGTTTGATAGTAGTAGGTTTTGTTTATAAAAAACATTTACTGCAGGCTTACTATTGGTGATAACATTCCCAGTAGCAACCCTACAACAAGCAGGGCAGCACGGGAAGCCTAAAAGCTGGAAAAGCTGTGGTTAGATGCTCATCCCTATTAGTGAACGTAGGATGTTTATTTTACCAACAGACATGCTAACTTTTAATTGTAAAATGTTACCACTTCTGTTTATAAAAATAAACTATCTACTAGAATTCCGTATTACGGAAGAATGCAATACGCTTCCGTATGAAATATCTGTTTCATAAAAAAAAAAAAAATTAGTTGATATGAAATTTTATTTCAATTTTAATCCTGGAGTTCAAGTCTTGATTTGTGTGAAAAATATAAAACTGACACTAACCAAGTTATTCTTTTTTCCTTTTCTGTTTGTGCAAATGTGCATCACAATCATTTGCAATTTACTGTAAAAATATTAGTATAGATAATATACTGATGAATATTACGCCAATTTTGTATTATTTTGGAAGTTGTTAACTGTTTAGGAAAATAGCAAATAGATCACAGGATAAATTAAAATGTTTGCTTAGGACACAAGTTTCAATGTTGTAACACAGTGATGCATTTGTCTGAATCTTATTCCGATGGGTGGTCTTGAGCTTTGTAGAAAAACTTAACGAATATATGAAGCGAAAAACAAATAGGATCAAAGATGTTCTAAAATGTATGATTCAATATTTATCCTGCAGGGGCAATGCTTTCTTTATTTAAAAAGAAAATCCCAGATGTAGCATGCATTCCTTTGTATTTATTAAACTTTGAATACCTCCAGAGTATGCTTCTAACTTCTTTTGGATACTTTGTTGTGCAAATGAACATGAAAATTTAACACAACCTAGTAAGACATTGTGCAAAGATTGTTAGAGTTCCCATGCAAGCCATAAGGCGGATCAAGCGAGAGGAGGGGAAGGGAAACAGAGAGTCAGGAGTGAAAGAAAGACAATGTGTGCACAGGCCTGGCTGAGGAGACACAGTTTCCAATGATCACTTTTGTGACTATGCAACTGGGCTCATATTACTAGCTGCAACATCACAAAAATGACACTGGCCACCGCAAAAAAACCAACACGGCCAAAAACCACAAACACTGAGTGTTAGAGTGCCTTGTGTGGATCGGACAGAGCTTTAAATAACCTACAGTGGGATTTACGAAGCTCAGTCAAAGCAAACTGAATCTCAGCACAGCAAACAATGCACAGGTAAGTTAAACAGCTAACACCTAACCCCAGGAATGATTAATAAATACACGACTGAAATTGATTTAAAAAGGAAATAGCACAAACTGTCTTAGAAAAGTGTGGAAACTCCACTCAGTCTCTCTGCGTTTTTATTACAAACAAAAGGGGCAGACTTCCATCCACAAATCAGATGCATCTATTCTCATTTGGAGGGCTTCGCCTATCCCTCCTGGGTTTTCCCAGAGGAATATTCCTGCTCTTCTGCCAGAACACATTATATAGAGAACAGAGTGAGGTTATTCAGTCACAAGCTTTCCGCCCTGTCTCCGGTGTTTTGGTGAGACAGCTCTCATTTAATTAGGCGTTTGACTTAGGTGTTTTATTATTCTTTCTTTCTTTTTGTCCCAAGCCAAGCCAGGCAGTGCGGGGCCGTTAATTTGCTGCATGTGCTGGAGGGAGGTGAGGGAGATCGGCCTGGGATGAAAGGGATAGGAGAGGAACGGGGTCCTTATTAAGAACCACCGTTCTCTACAGGACACAAAAAAAAAAGGCAGCGGGAGCAAAAAGAAGAAAAAACAGAGTAGCAGGATAAGGGAAAGTGATTAAAAACCAAGCCAGGAGTAAAAGGTCAACTGTAAAGATGAAATCAGTCTGAAATCTTCCCAGGCTAAGCTGTGGGATCTGCTCTCTACCTGCGGAAGTCTAACAGGGTCCGGGCTGAGGTGGGGATCCCGCGGTCCATCCAGGACAGGAAGTGGAACTGGGTGACTGTGCGCGTCTCGTTGGTCTGCAGGTTCTTCAGGTAGAAACTGCGGACCAGGAAATCCTCACACCAGATGTGCTCAGACACCAAATTGACCTGCATATTGCCAAAACACAGGCAAAAACGAGTAGGCATAACTATAATACATATTTGCTCAAATAAGAGTTACATTTATCTCAAACATTCATATTAACTAGAACAGAATAAGACTAAACAAGTTTGCTCTTGCTACAAAAAAGTTACATTGAGATTGATAATAATTCAGAGGGAATGTTATTTGTTTTTGCCTAAGAAACTTTGGAAGAAACGATGCATAATTAGAGGCATCCTGCTGTACTCGACGCTTTGTGCTCCTCCGTCTACTAAATTAGAGTCATTTTGTGGCAAAATGAGACGTAACTAAGTCAGAAAACAAAAGAATGTGAGAATAATTAACTCACTTTCAACATGCACATGCTTCAGTGCTGAACTGAGAAGACAAACTTTAGGTTATCCTTGTTTGGTGTTGTTACTGGAAATTCAGAACTGTCATATATGTAATTTCAAGGAAAAACTCCTCCACAGAATTGGAGTGTTTCTTAATTTGCTGATTTTGATAATTCTACCCCCATTTTGAAAGTTTCTTTTTTCCCCTCAATGAGTTTATGTTTTACTTTGTAATTTTTGGAGACAGGAAATAAGCAGTGGCAGGAATTGTCTTACTGACAGCATTTCTGGGCTTTTTTCATTACAGCTCCCAATGTAGATGGAATAGAGTTTGCTTATGGGGCTATTTGTTTTACACAAATACAGGTGTATCCCAATAAATTTAAATATCATCAAAAAGTAATTTCATTTTAGCTTTATTAAAAAAGTGAAACACATATATTACACAGACTTTGTCTATTACACAGGCAGAATTCATACAGAAAGAATTCTGTATGTCAGATATTTATTTCTATTAGTTTTATATTGATAATGTACAGCTAACTTACTTATAATGATGCATATTAAAATATTACAAAAAGGCCTAAGAAAAATCACTTTTGATGCACAAAATGATAAAGTACGCAATGACAAAGTTATGTCCTATTTAACCAGGACACCCTTCAGCAGGATTATAAGCCACAAAAAGTTATTGCTAAAGAGTCTGGCTGTTAACAGAGAGTTGTAACCAATTATTCTAACAGAAAGTTGAGTGGAAGGAAAAAGTGTGGCAAAAAAGGCACGCACGGTGCCATGAGCAGATACTGGCTAAGCAGTTAACAGTTGCTTTTGATAAAAGGAACCTTTTTAATAAATATCAGTCAGGATCCTGTAGAGGTATTTCAGTGGAAAAGCTCGTCTCAGAGTCTAATAATGTTCTGGTGCAAAGTGACAAATTGTAGGGAATTATACCGTCCTTATGCTGAACCTAACCTCTGCCTTTAAAACTGTTGACCACTGGATCTTGCTTGAGAGGCTGAAATATTGTGCTGGTGTATTGAGATCAGCCTTACGGTAGTTTTGTTCACATCTACCTGATATATCTTTAATTTCATGAGCCTGATTCAAAATATAGCTCTTCCTTAGGTTCACTTCACTACGGTGTACCTCAGGGTTCTGTCTTGTGGCCCTTATAATTTCTGGTTTACATCTTCTATCTTCTGCACATTCTGAGCACATTCTGAGATCTTTCATGAGCGTGGTTGTGGAGCAGGAGCATAGTACGCGACCCATGTCGGAGACCTCAGTCCTCGGCACGACTGTCCTGGGTTCGAGTACCGGCCAGTGGACCTTTGCCGCCTGTCTTCCCCCTGTCTCTCAACCCCATTTCCTGTCAGGTTACTGTCAAATAAAGGCAACTAGTGCCGCAAAATAAATAAAAAAAAGATATTTCATATTGATGATATTCAGTCATACATCTATTTTAAGCTTTATGAAGTTTCTAAACGGCATGTCTTCCTTAAGTGCTTAGACTGCGTAAAAAGTTGAATTGCTGGAAGAAAAACTGATATCCTTGCACATGCTCCAGGAAATCATGTAGCTGTAGTAAAAAGGAAACCGTTGGTCTTCTAGCTTCTTTTGTCAAATATAAAAAATTATTTTATCAAACAATAAAAAATTGTAATTTTCATTTGTGAAATTCAACAGTGCAATAAAAAAAAATCAACATTTGACAGATTGAAATGACTTGGATCCAGCTTGTGAAAATCTAGGTGGGTTTTCAAAATAGCATTGAGGTTCTGACAGAAATACAACCAGCAAACTGTGAGGTTTGTTAATACTGCACAGACATGTTGCTGCTGAAGCATTTTGCAACAAACTCCACTTATTGTTTAAGTCTAGAATACGATTTCTTGAAGCCCCAGCTTGGGGGAAATCCTAAAATTTACATGATCCTTTTTTTTTTTTTTTTGCAAGTACTGCTGCAATGTTCCCGCATACCTCATATATGTGGTAGATGTCTGATCCCTCGTCAGGCCAGTAGTGGTGACACTGCTTCACTCCGTTTTCCGACAGTGGGGTCAGCATGACGATGACGACGCAGCCACTCTCCCACACCATCTACACACAATAAACAAGACACATCCACCCAAATCATCAGAGGACAATCAGCCTTCTCATATTCGATTTCAAACAGCACTAATAAGCACCACTAAGAGCTGCATGTTGAGCTACATCCTTGTATTAGAGTGAAATGGATTTATTTAACTTTGTGCAGGAAGTATGAATAAATGTCGCCTTTCTGCATATGACAAATGGCAAATGTTGGGTGGAGGGAGTGTGGGGCGGGAAGGGGGGGGGGCGGCAGCATGTTATTGCGCTCTCTGTCGTCGGAAGGAGATCACAACATCTTCTGCACTGCCGCTCCATTTCATCTTATCGCGATCTAATGCGTCCTTGGGAAGACATAGAGGCCCACTGGCAGCCATTAGGAAAATGAGGAGGAAATGCAGGTTTTATGATTGCTATAAAAACACAATGGCCTTGACTATACACTAATCACAAGCTTCTGCGATACAGCCCAGTGGACACATTACACGCCAACTGTGCCAACTGTGCCAAGATGTGATGAGATTTGGCAAGGTGATAATGTGAGGGAATATTAGCCATTTAGTCTAGTGCAATTCAGCTCATATTTGCAGGTAAAAGTGCAACAAATTAAATTATGTCCCATCTCCACCTAAAACAACCCCACAATCTTAAAAAAAAAAAAAAAAAAAAGTGTGATTAAGAGTTTCTAAACTCCACAGTGCATACATCAACCGACCAACTTTTGCCCGGTGAACTCAAGCAGATTGGCTTCTCATTTTGAGGGGAGGCAAGCATGAAGGCCCAGCAGTACTAAGGTAATAGAAGGGAGATGGATGGAGGAGTAAAGTAAAGGATGAAGGGATGGAGGAATGAGGAGCAGAGGATTAGAGCCAAGCAGCCTTTCAGAGCACTGCCTGGGGCCCGGCGTGGATTAGATAGGAGAGAGCAAAAAGATTTGCCTCCTGCACGGTCCATTTGTATGAGTGTGCCAGTGTTTTTTTTTTTTTTTTTTGTGTTTGTTTACTTTTAATGGGGCAAAGAGTGTTTCTTTTCTGTCTTCCAAAAATCCAATATTCAGCATACTGAATAATGAACGGCTGCACGTTCAGTTTGTCAATCAAGCTGCACGTCATGGCTTGCTATTATGTGCCTAATTGGGAAAGATTAAGAGTTGACGTAATTTCTTAAAAAGTATTAGGAAAAAATATTTATTTACCTGGAAAAAGGGAAGCAAACAGGCAGATCCAATCTTATGAAATTATTAGGATGTCCCATTAAATATTTAGAAATGCATAAACATCTATGTTTTTTTCTTTTTTATATTATTTATGTATGAAAATGGGCTGCAGTCGGTAGCACGGTTGCTAGGTCTGGGATTTGAATCCCGGCCAGGTGTCTTTGTGCATGGAGTTTGCATGTTCTCCCTGTGCATGCGTGGGTTCTCTCCGGGTACTCCGGCTTCCTACCAAAACCATGACTGTTAGGTTAATTGGTTGGACCCTCCCTCCCCCCTAACAACCCTGCATGGATGAGCGGTTAAAGTTGATGGCTGTTTCTTCAAAACTGATTTAACACCCAGGCACACTTTAACAACTAACCTTCTTTAACTCATTAAATAAAAAGACAACAAAAAGGTATTTCGTTGCAGAGAAAAGGCAGGATTCCCTATATTTCTTAGACTTCATTTGGTCCTTGTTGGGTTTGCTTGGAGTCATTGTCATGTTACAGGGCCCAGTTCTACTTCACCTTAACTCACATTTTCCTCAAGCACCCCCCAGATGATACAATTGAATTCATAGTAGATTTGATGATGGTGCTACAACAAAGCACTCCCAAACCATGACACTTCCACCTCTATGCCACACAGTAAGGTTGTGCCTTTTCACCTAGAAGTTTACATTTGTTTTATGCCAAAAGTGTCTGCTCTTGTTTCCAAATAATTGAATTCAAGCCTAATCTGTAGAAAGAAAAAGTATTCTTGAAGGTCTGGTCTTTGTCTTCGGTCCTCTGGCAAGCTTCATTTGGCACTTTATGTTTTTCACAGAGAGCAAGTCTTTCCTTCTTGCTAACCTCTCATGGAAGTTAAATTTTAGTTTTCTTCTGGATAAAGGGGAATGAACTTTCATATAAACAATAGTAAGAGTCTGTCATATGTCCCCTGATAACATATTATAGTTTTTGGAGACTTCTTTTAGCATTTTGTGATCAGCTCTCGGGGTGAACTTGCCTAGAGTTGCCTAAACCTTTTAGCTTTAAACAAAGCAAACCTTCCCCAAAATGCTGAGTAATGAAGACCTTATGTACCTAATGTGAGTCGAAACAAATGTGGGAGTGTCCTTATTTATTCATACATTTTAAAGAAAGTTTTAAAAAGGAATTTATTCAGGTTCAATTACGCTATATTATTTCAATTTCCTATTATTGTTACAGTTGGTATTAGATACCCACATGTCCAGAAATTTCCAAAAATTTAAAACAGCACAATGTTAGAACAAAGATCGAAAGCAGACTTTAAAAACGTTTTTTTTTTTCTGGGAAGACCGCTTTAAATGTGCTGCTCTCTTCAAGCCCCAAGCACCTCCTTTCAAACTAAAACTCGGCACCATCATAATTATCCAAAATGAGTTTAGCCTCTGATGCAGAGTGCGGGGCCAGCTGGTTCACCAGGATTTATGCCTCACACTTCCACACCCCGGTCACGGCTATCTGGAGTCACTTCACCATATGGAGGTGATGGACCCACTAATTACTTCGGTGCTGTCCTATTAACACAGAAGAATGCTATTTGGCAGCCCTGCATCATTTAAGGCGCACTTCAACACAACTTGACATGTTTTATGACAGCCTCCATATGCACTAATTGATGGGCGGTTGTGTTTACATTTATAGACAAGGCGAGAAATAGAGTTCGGAGCGAATGCAAATATGAGCTAATACTAGCTTACAAATGCAAGGAGTGGCATAAATTAGAGCTAACACAAAGTTTTTTCTGTGATAACAATCCCCAGTATTCTTCATATGTCTAGGTTAAGGAGTAAGATTGCAGGCCTGGAAACAAATCTCCCAAAACCTTGTGGGAGAATGTGTTAACCGAATTTTGTAAACTTTTAGGCAGTACTCTAGAAACCAGGCTGAGCATAATCACAACACCACGCACAGTGAAACATGGCAGTAATGGGTTTTTCCAATGGATACACATTTGAACAGTTTCAAACATCAGTGAGTGTCAATCCAAAACCTTAAGAATGTTTTTTTGGCTTTAGTGATATAAGTATGTCACCACGTCTGTATGGTGGATGGAGGAGAATTTGTGACAATAGCCCACAAGGGGTTAATTGCCTGTTTAAGATGCAGAGCAAATTAAAAAAGTGGGACCCATATGGGTTCTAGATGTGTTCCACAATTTAACCTGAATTTGGTAATGACAATTTCAGACCAGTGGCAACTGGTGATAAAAAAAAAAAATTGGCTACTGGAGGTTGAGGATTACAACACAACAATAAACATCATCAACAGTCACCTGCCAGCTGCGGGACTTTTCATTCTGATCTTAATTCCTTTATCCACTTTTTTTCCTCGTGTAAAAGTCTCGTGAAATGAATTTTTTGTAAATAATTTTCTCACTCTGCTGCCATTCTCTCCTGTCTTGTCGTTGTTGTTGTTGTTTGACTCTTAACGTTTGTGTCTGTATGTTTTGAGGGACATTTATGCCTGTGCTTCTAAGTAAGGGGTGTGACTTTGATTGAAAGGTATTATGAATTATTCTGATTGGATGAAACATGACACAAAAAGAGCTAATTGGATACAGGAGGAGAATCTTTAAGCAACCAATTAGAGACCCGTATGAAGTCACATGGTAAGTGTGTTTAAGAAGACACTTACACACTCAGGTGGTCGTCATCCCTCAGGATTAAAATAAATAATAAAAAATGACTTGAAGTTAACCCAAAACAGAATGGGAAGGCTGGACAATCAAAAGTTAGACACATTTTATGAGAGAACAGATGTGATCATTTCTTTTTATTTCATAATTTATGTTTACTTTGTCTACATTATATTCCTGCAATTCTGATGAGGCCAGCTCACAAGCGTCCCCTAATAACAAGCCAACACTGTTTCAGACTCTGGTACGTGCTACACCGTGTGCCCAGCTGATTTTTTTGCCGAGGTGGATTGTATTTAGTCAACTCGACTGGGTCCCATGAGTACAGATCATTGAGAACCAAGGCCCAATTAGTACCCATGTTGCTTGAGCAAAATCCAAATGGATCCATACAGAGAGCATAAAGCTGTGACGTCAGAATCCTTTCCCTGTAGCCACCGTGATAAACGGACCTCCAGGAATGAGTTACATGCTGCCATATAAAAAGAGTTTGTATTGTAAAGTAATAGCATTCCGCTAGACATTAATAAGAAGCAAAGGACTCTACTTTGTACTGCCCCAGTGTAAAGTTGCCTCCCCATGTCCCTGTAAAATAAAATATAATTTATTTGCTGTGTATTCCTGAATCCCTGAGTAGCAGATAACATTCAATAAACCTCTTTGATGCTGACACCATGATTGAAAAAAGCCATGCAACCAGTAGAGAAAATAAGATCTCTCGTAAACCGTAAGTTACACCAAACACAAAAAAAATGTGTGTGAGCCCCAGCCTCCCCATTTCTTCCGCCATGTTACTCCACCGATTCTCCCTAGTCAGCAGATACTAAGAATAAAAACAGAGAACTGTTGCAGTTTCACCAAGCTCTTTTTGCCGCAGAAAATTAAACGCTGAAAAGATAAACGTTGCACAGCAGCAGCGAGCAGACGGGTCTTACCTGCCAAAAGTCTGCCACGGTGGAAGCAAGCGGGCCCTGGGCGGCGATGTAAGTAGGATTGCGAGGGTCGTGGTCCATCTGGGAAAAGGGGGAAACAGGGTTTGAGACAAAGTTTGCCTGATTTCATCAAAGCTGTGATATGAATGCAGGACCAAGAGAAGATCCAACTGAGAGAAATCCACTCCTCTACTCATTCTTACTTAGATTCCTGATAGCACAAAGAACAGGGCTACATACAGACACTAAGCTTTGGTATCCTCCCTGTCTAGCATCAATAAGCTCACAAGCACCTCCAAAGCTTATGACGCAACAGAGCTTTTTGAAGTTTTTGATTGCAAAGACAGCAAGTCTGGTGGCTAATCTAACGTCATACACCTGATTTCCAATGAGATTCTGCTTATTAGTATTTTTACATGCACGTCATCCCTCAAAAACTTTGTAGAGAGGCTTCAAAGCCAAGAGGCGGCTGAGATGAGAAGACTTGACGAGGTCTTATTGTGAGAATGTAGCGAGACTCTATTCCCTATCTATATATTCAAATATACATATTTTGAAAGAATTATCAGCGAGAGAGGTGTCTCTGAGCCTATTTAAGAAAAAATAATTATCAACATAATAATATATCTGCATATTATCTGTATATTTACAAAATAAGATAGAGGTACTTAATATCATATGTTTAACTCTACAAATAAACGTAGAAAAAAAAAGATTTTTGTGTATGTGACATCTGCAAGTCGACTCTTCCAAAAGTTGTTAATGAAGACATTTACAACAAAACTGAGACAAAAACAATCATTTGGGGTAAACTTAATGGCATTTTAAATTTCTTATTAACATGAAGCACAATTTGTCAAGGAGAGGTTAAACCGCCCTAAAGATCTGCCTTGACATTTTTGTTTTCTGCCCACCATGACCTTGAGACTCACATTTAATGCCGCAACTCTTTTCTCTATTAATGTTTAATATTCTGAATCATTTGTAATGCTCTGAAAGGTTTTTAACACAAGTACTTAAAACGTTTGAATTCTAATACATTTTTAAAGATCTTAATAGGTTGTTTTTAACTTTAGAAAGTTCAATGTTGTTTTTTACATTATGTTTAATATTTTTTTAAATGTAAGGGTGTGCTATTTCTATTTGGACATTTTCACAATTAGATCTGCAACTTTTATTTCAATGTTTTACGAAATACTTTTGTTTTAAGAAGTTAAAATTTTAAAAACAGTTGCTCTGATTTAAATTCCTCATTTTAAAGTTGAAAAAAAGCAGAAAGACATGGTGTGGAAATAAAAGAGCGCCACCCATTGCTCTTGTGAAGACACTACTGCTATTCACCCATAGCTGGTAAATTACGAGCAGAATGTCTGTTCAACCAGAGCAGATAGTTCGACTAGTTAACCCGCTAATATCAGGTTGGTTTGTTCTGGAGGGTAGAAATTATACAAAAGTGGCTAAATTCTCTACAAAAACACCCCAAAAAACAAAAATACAGGCCTCTGTCTACTTATAAGGCATAACCGTGTTGTTCAGTCTTCCCTTCATCCTCCCTGGTTGAAATTCCTCAAATACATTAGACAAAAAACAACAACCACTAACAGACTATCAAAACTATCAAAAACAGAAAAAGAAAGAAGACCCCCCCCCCACAATGCCAAATGCTAGCCACTTCTCTCAGCCAATCTCAAGGATGCAGGCGTGCTGTAGCAGTTATACCTGCATCCTAACCGGAATGGTAAAGCTGAAGCATGAAAGAGGAAAGAGCAGCCTTTGCATTTCAGCTGTGGTTCCCTGTGCTGTTCTGGAATGAAGATGGACTGCACAAAAAAGAGAAGTGCTTCTTTGGCTTCGAGTGAAATTGCTTGGACAGAAAAGGCTAAAACGAAACATCTGCTCCAGGAGAAACATCTTAGCTCTCAGACACCATGCTTTGAGCCTTCTGTTCTGTAGGACACCGGGGTTGGGCACTAAATGCATGCCAAGCTCAATCCAGAGAGTCCGACACAAAAAGCATTAGAGTAGAAGAGTTGCATAATTTTTGCAAGACGAGTCTTGGGTCGGCGCACATTCCTCCGAACTATTCCTCACGTTAATGATGCCAAACATCTGGGAGTTCTTGCATCATTCTTAGTGAAGCCTTTGCTAGTTTCTGGGCTGTTTTCCCATGTCCCCGTATTCTCAGCAGGGAGCAGAGATAGGCCCCTTCCCCCTTCACCTGCCTGACCTCAGATTCCCTGAACAAAGTGCCGGATCATTTACTCGCCGGCCCCCCTGAAGTAAATTAGACCAAAGAAGCCACGGTGACAGGCGTAATTATCGCAGTTTTGCTCGGCACAGACAAAGGTCTCTTTTGTGCTACAATTACTGTCCTTTCATTCTAACGTTGCTGCATCCCCCATTACTTCCCAACTCCTAAACATTTTCTTTAGACCATAACAAAGCTGTCTTGGGTAACTTTTCTGCTCCTTACTAATCTAGAGTTGCACCGATCAACCAACAAGGGATCGGAAAGGTCCAATTTTCCCTATCTTTGCTCAGATCGGTGGTCGGCCGGTCAAATACTGTCAAAGTGTAACTGTTTTGAAGTAAAAGTATAAATGAATATAAAATCATGTTCTTGAATGAACTTTTTTGAGTTGAATAATAATCAGATAAATGTTAGGGAAGCAAACTTTGACGCATACATTTTCATTTCCTGTCGGATTCAAAACTCCAAGAACCTGCAACACCTTTTTTTTTTTTTGGTCTTACATATTTTATCATCCTCGGACAAAAAATTTAATCGACAGGTCCGACTGCAAAGATAAACCCACATCTGTATTGAAAATCAAGAGGCCTGATCGGTGTAGCTCTGCTCCATTCGGTTTCTTTTTAAACTTATCTGTCCCTGATTGATAAGTTCAGTGACAATTTGTTTTTCGCTATGAAGTTGAATGTGGCTCCCTGACACAGTTTAAGATGAATACATCTCTATGAATATGCTGGTACATGACCAGGAGGTATAAATAGGCCCCCACTGTTTATTTCTGAAAAGTAATAGGCTTATAAAGAAGCTGTGTGTGAGCCAACCTTACGTCTGCTCAGAAAATTTTGGATCTGTATTTGAAATGCATAGCTTCCTGTTCTCTTTGATGGAATCCCTTCTCAGTGGCCTCAGGGGAAATCATGGCTGACAATGTTTTTGTGGAGAGAAGAAAAAAAAAATTCTGAAAAAAAACCACGGAGACGCAAAAATAAACCATAGTGCTTCCGAGCATGGAGCTCTTTCTGTATTTGCATTGGACGCATGTTGTCCGTCAAAAAATGTGGAATGTTTCATGAGAGAGAATGGGAAATAAGGCTTTGGCTGTAAAAGTGATCTGCCGAGCTCAAATTCACGGATGCTTCCAGCTAAAATAAAAAACAAAATAAAAACCCTGAAAGAATCTGGTTCAACAACTATCAGAATGGAACAAGTTAGAGTTGCAAAAAGTTTCAGAGAGAATCCCCAGCCACTTGAAAAAGTTGTCATACCGTTTCACGTTTTGGCACATTGTAATCACAAACTTCTCTGTAAGTTATTGGGATCTGATCTCATGGACTAACACATAGAAGTACATTGCTGGCAAGTGGAAGGAAAGTTATTTTAAATATCAAACTCTGATAAGTTCGTTGTTTGTAGATCCCTTTCCTCTGTTACCCCTAATCCCAAAATAAATCAACTTTTAGGCCTACATATAATACAATACGGGTGATGGACAACTATCATGGCACATTGCCCTCCACACACCACACGATGGTGGCAGCACAATGCTCTGTTTTTTTTTTTTCTTCAGTAGCTGCAGGAAAGCTGGTTGGAGTTGACAGATGACCAGCAGGATGTACATCTGTTAAAGACTGCAAATAACTTGAGATATACACACAGAGCCATAATGAAAGTTATAATCAAAGCATGTTCATGTGTTTATGTGAATGGCCCAGTCAAACACCTAAATCCAATTGAAATGTTTGGCATTAGAAACTGATGTTCCTAAATGTTTGGCCAAGATGAATGGCTAAAAATGACTTTAGATGTGCAAAGCTGGTAGAGACATTTTTCAAATGACCTGAAGTGGTACTTCTACAAAGTATTGACTGTGTGAGGTATAATGCATGCAATAAAAAAACTTTCCTTATTCCCAATGTTGTGCTACATTGTGTTGGTCTATTGCACAAAATCTACAAAGGTTGTGGTTGTAATGTGACAAAGTGTGAAACAGTCTAAGAGGTGTGAGTGTATACACAAAGGGCCGTATTTCAGCTAAAACAAGCAATACTTACTATGGGACTGGCATTGATGTAATCCGAGTTACTGTGATTGTTCTCCGCTTTCAAGGTGATCCGGGAATGATCATCTGTAATGAAGATGCATAATTCATCCGTACATGTTTTAACATCCTGTAATTTGCACTCAGCAAGTCAGCAGCAGTAAGATTTTGAGCAGCAGCACCAGGACATGAAAACTGAGGGACCCTCTGTTTCACCAGACCTACATCAGACACACACCCAATCCTGTAGATTGCTTCCCCTTTTCAATAATTTCAAGGGTCCAAGTTTTAATTAGTAAAATCCTAAATTTCTAAACAACTGTCCACTGGATATGCATCCCCTTTTGCTAATTTAATTTGTGGTGAACAAACACAAAGATCTGATTTTTTCTTCTTCTTGTGAACAAATGTGGTAATGCCAAAGAAGATAAACAATGCTGTGAATTTAAAAAAAAGCGGTTAACTGAGTTGTGTGGTTACATTCAACAGGCAGCAATCATCATAGTTGCCTTTCGCTCGACCCAACCATAAAGAATAACCAACTTTGACGTCTAATAAATGCTTTTATAGCTAGACATGTGGCCTAATTGCACTACTTTTTCCTCACAGTTAGAAAACATCTCAGTCCACATAGGCTCTGAAATGCCAACTAAAATCCTGATATTCCTCTGCCATGCCGGCAGGTGGCAATCAGAACCAGTGGGGCTTGTAAATGTCATGAGTCGTGGGTTGCGTTTTTTTTGGGCTTGTTTTTGATGATGAAGTTGGTTATTTGGGATATTAAATAAGTGACTATAAACACAAGTTAAGATACTCAGCTCAAATATCCAAATATCACTCCGCCCCTCTGCGTACAACCCGGGTTGGGTAGAAATGCAGCACTGTGGTGTGGTGGGTTGCTTGTTGCTCTTCTTTTGGGCTTGTTTTCATAGCGCTGGTCGCTTGTTTGTCTCGCAATATCTGGCAACACTGATCAGAACTCAGAGGAAGAACGTCCTCAACGTGGACTAAAGTTGTGCTGTTGATCTTAGTTTATGCTAGTAATATTTTCCCTGGTATATGATCAACAATATTATTAAAATTAATTGATTTAAAAAAGAGAAAATATTTATTAGGATTAAAGTGTGAATACATAAAGAGTATTTCCAAGGTGCTAAATAACTGAAGGAGTTGCCCCTCCCTGGCCATCAGAGGGAGTGGACTTATTTTCTCACATAAGCATTTTTTGGCCGTCTTTCATTAACAATTTAGATTTCTCTTCCGCTGAGTTCATCACCTTTAGCTTTACTCTTCTTCCCTCTTAAAGAGTCCCTTAATCTCTAAAATCCCGGGTAAGCCTTTCCGACGGTAAGGTGAACTTTTCAAAACTCACTAAACAGAAAAAATACAAAGCAGGGCGGAGATGTGGTGGCAATAAGAAACAAAATAGAGATAGTAGTAGTGGGAACGCACAAGAATGAAAAACTAATAACAAAAGTAAGTAAAATAGAAGAAAATAGAATAAAGCAAAACCTTAGTTTATTCGGGCAACCTGTAATTAGATTTTCGTGTTTGTTGGATTGGACATGCAGAATATCTGAAAGTAGAAACTAAGAATCTTTTTTCTTACTTGCATTTTGCAGCTGCCAACAGATGTTTCTAAATGAACGACAAAAACCTTACCCAAAACCCATATAGTTGTAAGAATTATTATTATTGTTTGTTTTAAATCAGCCATGGATGTCTGTACTTGAAAGACTTGTAGCTGTGATATACTGTCGCTGCAACTGCTTCCTGCAGCATCCCAAAAACGGTTCCCTGGTGCCAGACTTATATAAAAACAACCCTAACAGAGAGAGTTAAAAGGCTAAAAGAAGACCAGATGCATTGCTTGGCGATGGGTTCAAACCTGTATGCACCATAGTCATGTTACCCTTACAGCCATAACAAGAAGGCATAGCTCTGGAGTACATTTCATTCTTATTATAATAGAATAAAAATGGTTTTGAAGGCAAAAATAGATGTTTTTGTGACCACTTTGAGTTACGTTTTATATGTTTCCTCCTGAATTGCTCAATGCAGAAGGATCCAATCGCAACTTTGCTGTTAATAATTTAAGAAAGACAGCCAGATTGTTATAAAGTAACTGTAATAGATGATTTTTGGCAAACATCAATTTGTTTACTTTGGGAGCATATTTTCAAAGAAGAATTTCTGGCCCGTTATCAGCCGCTTTTATGTTCCATCTGTTTAACAAAAGTGATGCAATGACATCGCTTACCCTGCTTTCTTCCCGTCTTGGGAATGGTGGGAGCCTTTCAACAGGCCAGACGAAACAAAAAAACAAAACAAAAAAAATAACAAAACTGAGTGAACTTACATACGACTACAGCGTTAGGTCGGTTCCTCTTGGAGTTCAGCTCGCCTTGGCCAACGCTGCAGGTGCTGGGCTCGGCCTGGTAAGAGCACAGCGCCTCCCACTCGCGCTCCAGACGGTTCTTGTTCTTCAAGTGGTCCTCCATGTACGACTGCCGGGGGGGGAAATAAACGGAGGGACCATTTTAAACAAGAAATCAGAGCAAAGAAAATATTATACACATACAATTAATCATTGTTTATTGTTATATTCCATGCAGAAATGTAAAAGCAGTAATCAAACAGTGAGAACTACGTAGCAGAGGAGGAAGATACTGAGGATCAAGGTGGTGAAGGGTGTCATAAGGCTGGCAAATCTGTGCATGTGTGTTTGACCAAGAAGAGACCAGACACACACACACACACACACACGCACACAATTAGGACTCCTGAAAGGTTTGTCTGCTTTGGAAATACTTCAGGGGTGTTTCAATCACGTCCCTTACTGCTTGCACAGCCGCTGATAAGATTGTCTGCATTTAAGCCGTCGGTTGGAGAAGACAAAATTGAATTCGCTCTAGAGACAAAGATGGAGAAAGAAAAAAGGGGGAGGGGTAAGTAGCGGCCTGCGTGTCTGTGTGTGTGTGTTTGTGTGTGCATTCTGCTAAACCAGGGCGAGTCTTAGGGAGCTTAGAGTTTGTGCTGGCAAGGAGATTCTTATTCTTTTTATTTTAGCTTGGAACGTTCTTCCAGTATCATGGCTCTGCTCCCGACGGGGGGTTAGATGGTTCAGTCCGCTATTGTGCGAGAGAGCAGATTACAGACTCATAAACTGATGTCAGGGATCAGCTGGCTAATACAATGACAATGATACCCAAATGTGCCACGTCTTTATCCCGTATTAAAAGCGGTATACAGGTAGGCCGGGCAGAGAGGTAACGCTCCGCTCTTACATATATCCGATTCATTCGTTCATCCTGTCTGTGAAGTGCAAGAAAATCTCGGCAGGATGGTCACAAACACTTTCAAAAAGATAATCACAATTAAGCTTGTCCAGCAGAATAATAGGCTATTAACCTCAGACTGATCAGGAGTTTAAAGTTAGGTGGCTGTTGTGGGGTTTCTATTAGGGGTGGGCGATACGGATTTAAAATGATATAATGACATACTGTGGTACTATTGAGATAATGATACAGCTGATGATAAAAGATTACAGCTTCTTTGCAGTCTTTTTAGGTAACTGTAAGGCAATCATAGCCACGTGAGCACATAAATGCTTCTCAAGAAGTTTGATTTTTATCACTAAACCACACACAGCAATTGTATTTAATTATATTTTTTAAATGTATTTGTATTTATTGATGCTCTCAAGGAACCAACAGTGGAGAAAATAGCAAGAACAAAAATACTGGCAGTTTTTGGAGAGGTGTGGTACAGACAACACTCTTTGGCTGGATGTTTTTATTGAGGGAACAAGATTCAGTTAGCTATTTTCAGGATCAGTGAGGAATGTAAAAACGAAGTCAAAGGAAGCAGAAAAGCTGCAAGTAGCTTCTAGAAAGGAAACTTTACTTTCTATTTTCTAGTGACTGTTCATTCAGAATAATAAGCAGACACTTCAGGAAACAACAGGAAGCTAAACATATTGCAATGTTTCATCATTTCAAAGATTCGTGTCCGCTCATACTGGATTAAGAAATGCTGACTGTCTAACATTACTGGAAATATACACAAAGAAAAATATTATATTAGTAATACTAATGTCACTTACTATGCTAATCACTAATATAAGATGCAGAAGACAGTTTAAAAGGCCAAATCTGCAATCATTGGGTCTTTGCTTTAAAATTATGGTGAAATCTAGTGTAACTGCGGAGCTGTGTAACACCAACTGCTCTCTCTCACTGTGTCACAATGCCTAATATCCTAACCGTGACATGACTAAAATTTTCTTTTCAACAGCATGGCTTTGTACGTTTCCTGTATACCTACAACAAAAAGGAAAATAAATGTAAACAACAGCCTACTTTTAAGGTAGTAAATTATGCTGTAATTATCTTTTGTGGGTTTATATGTATTGATAGTTATGTCTCATAATCTGAAGGATTTCAACATACATAACCATGAATGTTAAACATGGTATTTCAGTTTTTTAGCATCTAAACCAATGTAGACCCCTGTTTAAAGATTTATGGTACTTAGATCATTTACATTCAGACTAAATTAACCCTAAACAAAATACAGATTTATAATGCACACTTTAGTATCTAGCCTTCTTTATTCTATTTGTAAAGTAAAAAAGTAGCAGGTTATACTCTGTTTGGCATCAAAATCAGTTAAAAAAATTGACCTAAGAGAGTCTAGACATCAGAAAAGTTGTGAAAAGCTTTTTCTTTTACATTATTGACTTTAAATTTTTCAGTCTGTTCTCACTCAGTAACAGAAGAAGCGAAATGATCAATAAGCTCGATTAGTTTAAATTCATGTAAAAGTCATTTATTTTGTAGATATGTTGATCTTTTTTAAATACTTTTCTACATAATAAAGAAAAAAAATCTTGAAACTTTAACATTTTTCCATTTTCTATTTTCTCTCTTTCTCTTATTTAACCAAACCTGCAAAACAAACTGAATACTTTCCCATACCCTGCTTTGAGAGGCAATACAAAAGACTACAAACGAAGGTGAAACTCAGGTTCTAAAACTTAAAAAAAACCACACTTTAAAAGATTTATGCAGCTTCATAATAAAATCAAATAGTCTGTTGCTGTATATGAATGAATGAATCAATCAGTTTTAATAGCGAATAACACGTGTAAGCTTGAATACTCTTAGTTATGCACCGTCTACGCAGAGCAGAGTCTTCCCGGAAAAAGGACAGCATGCCATTATGGTCACTTGACAAAGCCTGTCACCACTGCTCTCTCATCACCCCACACAAGTACCCTCTGCACGCCAGCCTGACAGCATCCCACCTCCCCCTATAGTGACCAGCATTACATCTCCATGTACTCCATGCATTCGCTCTGAATTGCATCTATTCAAATGATAGCCGCCAAATCGATTGCGTTCCAAATTCATAATTCTGTTTTTTGAGCATTATGCGATGTAGCCAGCAACTTCTGTTTTTTTTTTCTTAAGGAGGGAGGCAGTGGACCGTGGCATATTCCAGAGACAGGGTAACGAAGGCTCGGTGAATAGTGGGGTGTGTGTGTGTCTGTGTGTGTGTGGGGGGGATTATGTCTGCCAATCAGAGAGCTGGGGATGGGAGGCCTGTGTATGTCAGGGAAACAATGTCTAATCCTTCCTGAGCAGCGGTCTCCTCGGCAGCAGAGGGATGAAATTGGGATGAAGGCACGACCAGATACAACAGGTAACACGTCCCTGTCGAATTAAAATGCTGCAAGCAGTTTGGGCTGGGGGCTTTATGGTATGATAAGCAGCTGTGAGAAGTGGGGGAAAAAAGGGCTATTAATGTGCAGAGTGATTTTTGTGCAACAAATAATAGCCAAACAAAAGGAGCCTTAAATGGGAGAGCAAATTGTGTTTTTGCTCAGGGAAATTAAAAAAATTAAGGCAGAACATTTTGTTTTTCCCTTTAGGCAAATAATTTATCTTTCTGAAAAAAGGAAAAAAAGCAAAGAGCCTCAAGCAACTTATCTATTTTTTTTTAAACATGGTTGTAGCGCATTGGAGAATGAAGATGTTAGCATTTTCTTCATATTACAACCTGAAAACTACAAATGTCAATGTATCATAAATGTAAGATAAATGCCTAATTGTGAAGAGGAACCTAAAGAATACGTGTTTTTTTTAAAAGTGTTATTAGAATGTAAACTCTGTAAATTGTGATGTGCATGTGTATATAGCCGATCTTTTGTAGAACCACCTTTTACAGCTGCAATTGTGGCTCCAAGCCTCTGAAACTCATTTCCTCCAACTCTGGGATCAGCAGATGCAGTGGTTTCCTTTAAAAGGCCAGCTAAAAATTTATAATTTGAAATCTGCTTTTATTTAATTTTGTCTTGTATTTTACACCTTTTGTTTGTTGGAGCAGTTTGTGATTATTATCTTGAATAAAGTTTTACCTAAGCAATTACTTACTAACTCTTTTGGAGTATGTCTCTGCCGGATTTGCACATTTTAAAAACAAGATTTTGGTGATCCTTCTTTGCAAAATAGCTCAAGCTCAGTCAGACTGGATGAAGAACTTCTGTGAACATAAATTTTCAAGTTTCGCCACAGATTCTGAACAGTCCGGACTTTGACTAGGCCTTTTAAGCCCATGACTCTGCTAAACGATTCCACTCCGCTCTGATTGTATGTGTAGGGTTGTTGTCGAGCTGGAAGATGGACGTGTTTTCTTAAAGGACTGCCTTGTTTATAACTCCATTCATCATCCCATAATTCAAACTCTGACCCTGATGAAGAAAAGTATCCCCACAGAATGATGCTGCCACATCTGACCAAAACTTTAATCTGACCAAACCCTGCTTTGAATGTGTCCACCACTTAATCTCTGACCTATTTGCTGTGTTCCTTTGTCTTCATGATGACATTTATTCATCAACGTCCTTTATAACAAACATCTGAGGCCTTCCTGACCGGCTGGACAAATACTGGAAAGATTACATTATTGATTCTATTTACCAATTAGATGACTTCTGAAGGTAATTGATTTTGCGATTTTCATTCGTAATTTTATTTTTTTTCCCCAAGATCCTGTTTTTCTTCAACTTCACAATTGTGGACTGCTTGGCGTTGGTCTTTCATGAACAATTCTTATAAAATACATACACGTTTGATGTTGTTCTGTCACAATATATATGATATGATAAATAAAAAAACACTGGAAAGGTTTGATGGGAATGAATATTTTTGTAAGGCATTGCATCAAGAGCAAGAAAAAGCAACTGAAGCTTGTTTCGTCTGCAAGTTTAGAGAGTCTACTGCACTGTCCGTGGTGCTGAAACAGCCAAATGCTGCAGAAATACAGCCACACGCTGCTTCCCATTATCATTTTGCGATATTTTTATCCACTCAAAAGATAAAAAGTGCAGGTTACAGCACCACAGAGCAGCTGAAACATGCAAAAGGAAAGAAGATGCAAATTGTTAGACACCAGAGGCGCGTCGAAGCATCAAATGGAAAAAAAAAGACACACCCAGCAGATGAGTCAGCACGTCCAAATTCAGTTCTGAAGTTTGAAGTCGTTATGCAAGTCTCAAGGTGGGCCGCGCAGTGGGATGCAACATTTATCCTGAAAGCCTTAAAAAGTGTGTGTGTAAGAATAAGGTGATCAAGTCTAAAGAAACAAAACAGAAACAGAAAAAAAATACCCTGGTAAGCTTTGGAGAGCTCAGTATTCATCATCCAGCTCTGCACGATGTGAGTGGAGAGGAGAACCAAGATGAGAGGGGAAATATAGGTCTGAGATCAGCGATAACAAGGCAATCTCACACATGGTTTCACGTTAAGATGATGGCAGAATTTCAAAGAAGAGCCCCCTCTATAGGACACCTCTGTGTCAATCACAGCATGGAAAGAGAAGCAAAGGTCCCAGTATGTTTTTTTTTTTTAAAAAAAAACCCTTTTCTATATTCTAATGCCTGCACGGCTGCTGTGAAGAAACAAGGCTTAATAATAACAACAGCTCCTAGAAATGATTCACTGCGGCTCCTTTTGTTATTTGCGCAGCTAAATGCTTTTCTATTGTCAGTGTTTTCAAAGGGGGCTTCACAAACAAGCCTTGACAAGTGCAACAAAACCCATCTATTACCACCAAATACGAGGCATTACTCAGATTCCCTCTCATTCATTACAGCCTCCCAGTATAAAAGCCAGACATGCAGTGTGATGAATGCTCTCTCCATTAATGGAAACTCTGCGAGGCATCTATCCATCTCTCTTTTTTTCATTTTTTTCCCCCAAATGAAAGTTAAGCAAAATTAAAACTATCCACTCTGTTTGTGAGAGCTTTCTTATTAGAGGGAAAACTGGAAAATAAAGATGCACCACTGAACACATTATTGTTGAAACATCCAAAAAAAAAGAAAAAGAAAAAAAAGTAGACTGGTGCTGATATTTTATTTTTTGTTGCCTTCATCACTGGAGACGATTGCCTGGTTTTAAGCTGCAATGGCATGGGTGCAAACCTGAAGGGTCGAAGATGAAAATTACAGTGAAGGAAAGAAGTAGGATGGAGTGATAAATGAGGGAAAAGATGAGGAAAATTTGTGGAAGGAGGCATCAGGGCCAAGATAATACAGGAGGCAGAACATAAACAGCAGGAAGGAGAATGAAGGAAAAAAAGAACGAAAACAGGTTTTTCTGGCAATAAGAGAGAGCAGATATCAGCTGTACAAAAAAAGGCCGCAAACATATTTATAGAAACTCAATAAGAAAAAAATAATGAGATAAGCACAGTCCTCCAAATATGTAAAACTAAAACAATATCCGGACACAATTTTAATTTAATTTGGACTTCTTTTAAATAATTTATCACTATTAGGCCGAGGTTCTCGTGATGCAATAACCTCAGATAAAAATACCACGGTCTTTACAACATACAACAATATTTACTTAAAGGAAAAACGTATAAGTGATGTGGTTTCTTTTATTTAAAACAGAAAAGAAAATATTATTCCTATTTCTGCTATATCAACATAAAACAATAATCATCTAGTGTCATTTAATACGTATCAATATGATTAAGAAAAACATTGCAACATAATGCTAGTGTTGCTTTGCATGTTTATTGCTTTGATATTTTATATCTTTTTGCTGTTTTGCTCTTTATCGAGTAACACAACAGGTTGATATTAGGTGGTCAGTTGATTAGTCAGGCTATCTGCTCAAGCAGCCTGTAGTCGGTGGCTTCACAGATATTCGGTTGCTTCACAGACATCTCTCTTATAGCCTGCAAATTGTAGTTCTTAAACAGGGTTACTCTAACATGACCGAAGGGTGGCACAAATTTAGTTTCCTCACCCTGAATGTCTATTTTATTTTTTCAAGACTGGAAATTTTACAATTTTAATTTTGTGTGAACACTGGAAAAAGTTTAATAGGTTTCTTTCAGGCAGCTGATGGGCAGTGTTCAGCAACAGGTGGGGGAAGGGAAGATCTGAATATGTCTACTTTCCAAATAACTGGAGAAAACTTCATTCACTTCATCCCTTTCTCTGAAACATAGAACCTTTTAATACCTTGGTATACATTGATACAGGAAACTGGTCCATACCTGGCTCCCATTACCTGATGCAAGTTATACCTGTTATTGGACCTTTTTTTGTTGTTTTATTGCTATTTAGCAATATTTTACCAATATCCGATGGAGAAACATCTGTTTTCCCTTCATTACAAACTAAAATATGAATTCCTTCTTTTTTGAAATACATTTATCTGCTCCACAAAACTGTGGGAATTTTACCATCCTGTTTCCCCACAGCCTTGCTTTACATGTCAGGTTTATGCAAAGTCAATAACTTGATAAGATCACCTGGGCTGCCTTTAATGGATAACTTTATTTTATTTTTTACCAATTGACATTATATGATCAGTTCAGATTGACTGTATAGTGTTGTAATTGCAGTACAATTAAACAGCATGTGACTGAATGTCAGTTGGCCTGAATGATTGTATTGTGTTGGGATGAATAGGATTGGTTTGATAACATTTGTCTTTAATTTGGATTTGAATTGGACCAACCTGTCTTCTAACCTGCCTTTAAATGACGTTTGTTGTGAACTGGCGACATGCATACGTAAATAGATCGAATTGAATCTTTGAGTTTAAGTTGACCAGTAGTAGTATCCGTGAACTTCATTTTCACAGATTTCAGCCTCAAACAGGAGCCTCCATCCTGCACACTGTCTTTATCTCACAAATCCTCTCTAAAATGTTCTCAGCCTTACCAGTATCATGTGACCCGTCGAGATGTCCATGTTGGACGGCACCGGCTCCTCGCACCAGGAGGAGGTGCTGCTGCGTGTCGACGGGCTGGCCATTGGGCCGTCGCTGAACTGGGACGACACGCTGTTGAGGCGCGAGTGACGCAAGGTCTCGGGCCGCTCCACGCGCTCCGACGTCCTGATCGCCATGCGCTGACGACATAGCTCCTGTTGGGGGGATTACAGAATGTGATGATGAAGGACTGAACAATCAAAAATGCTTCTTTTTTTTTCTCCCACCCCCTACCTCTCTAACTCCTTGCAAGCTGTCACGTATTTTATATCCTTGTCATACAGGTAACAATTGCTGATGTATTTTATATGATTATCCTTTTGATGCGAAGAGCTGACTTCTATAAATGCACCTCGTAAAATCCTGTATCCCTGCTCACTTGTCTGTAGATTAATGGCTTATCCCTGTGGATTATAAAGATTATACTAATTATGTCAAAAATACATGGGCTGAGGAAGCCTACGCCTTTTCAAGAATAAATGTTGCACCTAAATGCCACAACAATGACTCTCTCTCTTTCTCCCATTTTTCTAAGAATGGGTCCATAACAATGTGTTTACATCACACATTTCCATCCGCAGAAAGAGCTCACTACATTAATTCTTCAAAAATGACTATTTAGACTTCTCTCTGGCAAGCATAGGACAGATACTGGGGAAAATAAATCAAATAGCAGGAAAGGAACTCATTGAGGCTTTTTCTTTCCCTGTGCTTCTGAAATTCATCTAAACAGGACTATGCAGTTGAGGGCAAGGATGTGTATGGGATTGGCCATTGCACAATCCCAGACATGTTGGGGGATTTTAACCTTTAGAAATTACATATTTTATGTAATTGCATAAAGGTTTTTTAATTTTATTATATACTTTTAATCTGACAAATGAGCCTCTTAGAAATGCATAATCTAATTTATTGAATATGACTGTATTATATATTTATATATATATTTATATATATATATATATATATATATATATATATATAATACAGTCATATTCAATAAATTAGATTATGCATTTCTAAGAGGCTCATTTGTCAGATTAAAAGTATGTTTTGAAAAAAATAACTTTTAAGCCGGTATTAAGCATACTTTTCATTAAGCCCCAATTTCTGCATGAAAAACTTAGCTTTTTTATTAGTCTGATGCAATATTCTAAACTTAAAAGCTGCGTTTTTATTAGCTGGGGGTGGGGGAAAGAGTCACCATTCATTTTACTCCATTTTATCCTTTGTTTAATTTTTACACCAAGTTGTAAGTCACAGCATCTAAGGCTTTATTTCATCTGGCTCCACACACCACTAAGAACGTGATAGTGAGGTCAGAAATTTCTCAAAAATGTCTGAATTTAACAGAAAAATAAATACATAGCAAAATGCGTGAGGTTTTGTGCTCCAAATGACTTGCATTTCATTGCATAATGCTAACCTAAAGTTTTGAAAAAGTTTACAAATAAAAAAATAAAATAACTAAATTACAGCTTTCTGAACCATGCTTTAAAAGAAGAGTGAATATGATATGAATATGTTGCGCCAGAGGTTTGTCAGCCTATTCACAGGTGAGGCCAGAGGAGAGGCACTGCTAATCAACGGCGGGCAAAAACTCGAACAAAACTAAAAATCACAGCAGCAATTGTTGAGTTTTACCGGTGCTGTTGTCAGACGGGTAGGACAGACGTTCCAAATGGACACACAAAGGTACAAAAAATATGACTTCTTGTGCATAAACAAAAAAGCATTGATACTCAGTGAGGCTTGTCCTGTCCTCTCTTAAATTCAAGATCCCATTAAAAAATGTGTTTCCCGCATGTAACGCTGCCTATCTAATGCCTAACACATCTAATGCTTTATTTTGATTAATATCTGAATGTTTCCTGCTAAAAGCCCCACACCTCTCCTAATGACTCAGCTCCTCTCCCATCATGCCTCGGTGCAAACATTAGCTCCCTGTAGCAGAGCATCATAAAACTGTGTGCAATCTTCCAGCGTTGTCCCCCCCCCCCCCCCCCCCCCCCCCCCCGCTTCTTTCCCCGAGCTGAGAGCTCATGTGATATTTGCATTTTGAATTCATAATCTGGGAAGCCCACCATGTTTGACTTTTTTTGGGGGGGTGGGGGAGGCGAAGTAGCTCCCTTTCTCTCCGCAAAATTAATTTTCACACCCAATTAATAACGACGAGGACAGCGCAGGCCAGAGAAAATGCCTCATGAAAGCGAACGCTATCTCATGATGAATCGCAGTGATATTTCCCTTTAGAGCACAGCCCTCCTCCTCCTAAGCTCCTGGTCTTGGTTCAGCTTTTCCACCATCAGCCTTTAATGATTACAGCCATCAAATGGTGCCCAGGGCCCTGGCCTTGGGGCAGCGTCCAGGTCCACCTCATAACTCATCCCACCTCTCAGCGTCTCTTCTAAAAGTGCCAGCACTCTGCTGCTGGAGCCGACAGTTTTTTTTTTCCCCCAGTAGAAGGAAAAGGAGCATACAGTTGGTGCCAGCAGAGAGACAAAGATGAGCACAGGTCATAGGATTAAAGGTTCAAGCTGCCCTCTCCTTTCTGACTACTAATAAGAAGGAAAACAGGCCAAATCATAAGCAGGGGTCCTACACAGGAACTGTTTTTAAAACTCTATACTTTTTCATACTCGTATCTGTAGGACGACATTATATTAGAAGTCTCGCACTTATAACAACTCTGCAGGTGAGTATCTCCTGCACACTTCAGTCGATTGAGCGTACTGCATATATAGTCAATGCATACATTTGTGATACTTGGTATAATATTATAACTAACACAAGTGCATTGCAAACAGTCATGTGCAATGTTATTACTACCTGCTTAGCTACCTACCTAGGCTAAGGCAAAAAGCTAAGCTCCATTCATGCTCATTTTTCGTCTTTCTAACAAAAATCAACTGGGGTCGTTAGTGTTAACTCAGAGTGGCCCTGCAGAAGGCTGATAAAACATTGAAAATGTTAACTCGACATGTGGATAAATGTGTTCGGAGTGGCACGCTGGGCACAGCTGAGCCCCAACCCTGCAAAAATCAATACGGAGCAGGCTGCCCGCTGCTCTGGAGGAACAGTGGGAATAGGTCAGGGTGGAGACACGTTTCCGAGCACACGCGCACGGTCTCACACACGCGCACTTCACATCAGAAAAGGTAAGCAGGAATTATACGATGGAGACATACAACTATCCCTAGAACGTTAAATTTCAGTTCAGCTGATCTCAAAGGCAGATCTAATCAGACATTTCCAAACATACTCTCATAAACCAACTAAATAATTGGCTGTGCATGAACACTGTGCGTTTTCCACCACTGGTAGAGAACAGGCTGGTTCTCCTGGCCTCTGATTGGCTGGCAGCACAGAGAGGGGGCTGGGACGAACCTGATAGGCTGTGGTGGCGTCATGGCTGGTGTCAGTCCCCAGGCTTGCCAGCTTCTCCTTCATCTGGAGGTGTGAGCGCTGGCGGACGCAGAAGAACGTGGCGGACACGGCCAGCGCCACCAGGATGAAGAGCATGCAGAGGACGGAGAGCAGCAGGAACTGGCCGGACTCCACCCTGGTTTCCTTCACCACAGGGATCTGGGTCAGGCTGCCCCTCTGGAGGACAAACAGAAAGAACACTCTGTCAGAGCAGTAAAAATCATGATGCTCTCTGTCTTTCTTTACACGGATGTGGTCAGTTCTGGACAACAGTGCGTTGCTTTTCACACGGACGCTTGTGTTGACTTTCAAATATGCAAAGTCTGGATGTACAGCCACCATCTGACTGGTCCCCCTCATTAGACATCCCTTATAGCTGCCTCATTATGTGCATTAAGGCTCAGTCAGCCACCATTACCAAGCTCCTGCCCAGTGCTGTCTCCTGTCTCAGGCCCACTACAGATATTTACAACCCCATTTAGTGCTGGCATGAGCCAGCCTGGCACCGTGCAGCTGCAGGATGCTGGGATGCAAAAAGCTTGTGCTTAATTAGCTCCTCTGGTCCTGAGTTGGCTGGATTAGGCTCTGGTCAAAACAGGGCTGGGGGGACACACAGGTAGCCTAAAGTGCATCCACCAGCAGTTGATGGAAAATGTTTTTTTTTTTTTTATTAATAAATCAGCATGCTAATACAATCAGGAGGCTCTTTTGCCAGCGATGTGAGATATTTTTAGTCCTATAGTTTAATAATTAATCCATTAATGACCATATTTTGTAACTAGAGAGAAAGAAAGTCATACTTTTGCCGACTGGTACCAACTTGTTTTCTCCGAGTTCTGCCAGGGACCGGAATAGGATCAGATGGACTAAATATAATAAAGGTTTAACAATATTAGCCCCCCCATTTATTTTCTTAAACTCAAAAATTGTTAGCCTTTATAAAAGGCATTTTATTTCAGTCTGGCTTGACATAATCAATAGGATGGAACTGAATTAAATCTGCAAAATCGCACATTCATTGAACCTGCTTATGTTTTAAGATCACATCTGTTGGTGATCTTAAAAAATGGTGCTATTTAAACTAAATACAACTAAATTCAATTTCAATTATTTCATTGTTTATAAATATATTGAATAATTAGGGAAATATTGTCGTTTTTTTATTTTAACTGGCATACTTATCATGTACCACAGCAAATTAATAAGAAATTAGCTGAGTCAATTCTACAGTCGATTGATTGATGAATTTTTACTTGCCACCATAAATTCCCTCTAGGGGCTTGTTAGTCAACTATAGCTAATAACAGCAATTTCAATTCAGTTCAATTCAGTTTCAGTTTATTTTGAACATGTAACAATATATAGATAGTACACTGGACTGAAAAACATAAAAATGTGAAAAAATAACAAATATACAGAAATTAAGCAATACACGGCAGTATAGCCCTTCGTTATTTTAATTTACAAATTTGAAAAATATTGGGAAGAAGTGTTTCGTTGAGAAGGGGCTGGCTCAAGACATAAGCAAACTAAACTGCTTAGCTTTTTCTGGTGCTGTGTAAATAATCTGAACCCTAATGAAATGGTTTAACATTCTTTAAGCTTTTAAAAGAACCAGGAAATGTATTCAAAGCGCACAGTTCTTTGAAATAGAGGTAGTAGTTTTAAATTCTACAGAAAATTAGGGATGAAGATCAACTTCACTTGCACATCACAGCATATGCCCCTAAAATTTATCAGATCTTTAATTAATGCAGAAAATAACTGCACAAATGTAGAAGGTGTTGGTTGACGCAGTTACAGATGGACAATTGTGGAAATTCTTTGTTTGATGCATTTAAATAATAGGAGAAAACCTGAGTTTTTAGCATAATTGACAATGACATTAGTGGCCAACAGTATTTTTTTAAGCATTACTAAGCAGAGGTTATTTAGAGCAGGGCCAACTCAATGGGACATAAATCTAAACTGCGACTTGGCAACCTCCAGACCATCAGGGGGCGCTGAAGACTTCCCGTGTAGTCTATGGAAAAAAGCAAACAGCTTGTAGTGATGTTTACAAATACCGAAACTACTTTCAAATATCAATTTGAAGGTTTATTAAAAGACATTTTCTTTCAATCTGGCTTGACATAATCAATAGGATAAAACTGAATTAAATCTGCAAAATCGCACATTCATTCAACCTGCTTATGTTTTAAGATGACATTTGTTCAAATATGATGCTATTTAAACAAAATAGAACAAAATTAAATTAAAATTATTTAAGTGTTTATAAATACTAAATAAATATCCTAGGTATGATATTAGTGTCAAGACTCATTATTAAATGCGGCAGTTTAGCGTTCATTAATAATTTCTGCTGCTTGTGTCTGATTTAGAGTCACATTTGAAAATGCTGCTCGTTAGCACAACCAATTAAACTGCTTGCTCATCCCCGATTCCCTCGAAAATCTGAACCAGACTGAGAAATAACTTTATCTTCACAATTTATTTAGTGCAAGTTATTTAACAAATATTGTGGGGTACTTTGAGGGTGAAGAAAAACTGATTTTGTGATTAAATCAATTTGGTTGTTGGTTTACTAGTCAAACTTGTTAAATGCACCACACGACACAAACTTGGATTATTTAAACGAGATATTTTTGCTGTTGTGGTGCCTTGTGGGCGATGGGCTTAACTGGAAGTGGGATCCCAGATCAAATTCTGCTTAGGGGACCATTAGAGAGGCACCAATGTATCAGGCACAGATCAGAATCCTTAATTAGTTCTGACTGGTGATCAGCAGGTCAAGAATCTGATTCCTTTTATGTTTCACAGTCATCTGTATAAATATGTCAAAATTGTTCAAATTCAGAATCAGCTAGTCAGGCCTTTGAGAAACCCACAAATCAGTTTGGCCTTTGAAAAGATGGATCCTTGCAAGGTACAATCTTGGACCGACTCCAAATTAAAGACTCGAAAACCGAGGGTGACGAAGTAAGATACTCTTCCCCGATTGCAAAGTCGGGTCAGGTTTCAAAACATGGAAGATGCAATTTTTCCCAAAACAATTTCCTGCCCATAAATCATCCTTACTATCCCTGCGATTGACGTGAAAGCAGGAGGTTTCTGCAAAAAACGGCTCTGCACACATTTTTTTTGATCTAATGTAATCCAGCACAGCAGCTATACATCTGCAAAAAGGGCAATATCGATAAACAGCGCACACATAGATCAGCAGGCTCCTAATTGTCTGAATGCAATATTGAAAGATTGATGGGCCGCCGTGAATGTAAAAAAAAAAAAAAAAACACGGAGAAGCTTTGACATTTAGCCTAAAGGGAGTCTGATAGGCATGCTGAAGGATTGCTCCAACTTGTTATTGCCATAAAAAAAAAAAAAAATACAAGACACTTTTTCCCCAACCAGTAACAATCCGGTTTGACCTTGTGGCTGATAATTGCCACTGGGGTTTAGCATGCCGGCTCTGTTCGAGGTGTTGTGTTGGGCCTGACAGCGTTCGCTTTTGATTGCAAAAGCAGTGGTTCCGGCATGTAGTTTCAATCAGGGTTTAAGAGGCTGGAGAACAACAGAGAGCGAGGTTCGAAGAGGCCTGATTGCAGAGAAGAGAAATGGCCTCCATCCAAAGGATTATCTGTCTCAGGGAGCAGATGAACACAAACTGTTTTTTTTTTCTTCCTGAGTGCAAATACTGACAGGATCAAAGTAAAACTATATCTTATGTAAAATGTAACGATATCTAGCACCCCATCAGGTATAATTAGAGTGCTTAAAAACTGAGTTCCAAGACCTCTGGAAGCTGAATTGTTTCTTATTTTTTTATTTTTATTCTTCTTTTAGAATCGTCCCCATTACAGGTGCTACCTCTTATCTTTGGCTACTCTTGAAAAATATTCACCTTGAAACGACTTAAAAGCCTCTGTACTGTGAGAGCAAACTGTCTTGAAATTCAACGGGAGCATAAAAGACAGTTTGAAGGCAGTGATCGTGCTGGTAGAAAACTGGAGGCAGAGACAGAAAGGGGATAAAAAAAAGAGGATGAAAAGATTGTAAGAAAAGAGGAGAAAATGAGGAGAAAAGGTGAGGCAAGAATTTACCATCATGGGCCTGTTCATCCTTACCTCTTAAAGGTTTTTTTAATTAACTTATTTATTTAGTTGGCTTACTTGTATGCATAAATATATTATTTAACAAATAAATGCATTTAAATAAAAGTGTTCCACAGAAAAAACAAACAAACATTAAATCAACAGTGATTTGCTTTTTAAATAAATATAGTCGATAAACGTTTTTTTTTCTTCAAATCACTGAATTGTGACTTTATTCTTTGGTAAGAATTTTTTTTCTTTTTAAAGTATATTAATAGAACACCAAAAAATGTAAACTAATTGATTTAACTACAGCATCTTTGTCTGATATATCTAACATCCAAAAAAAAAAAAAGTTCCCTGTTTGAATAGGAACCCTCTCCCTCTGCTTCCCTCTATTGAAGTTGCCCCTGTGGAGAATGAGCCAATCTGAGATGGAGACAAGGGGGCAGATGGATTTCGGTGCTCTGGATTATTCAAATGATAAAGAGGAAGGTCAGGCAGAGACGGGTCACAATAACCCTTAAAATCATGCTGATTTCCCAACTGCAGCTGCCTTTCCAGATTAATTATTCCACATTATTAAAATGAGGAATCGGCTTTCTTTATAGCACAGATCATGTTTTCATAAAACATATTGAGCGCAAAAATTTTGTCTGCTCCAAAAAAGTTGCACAAATGTAAAAAAAAAAAAACGGGGAAAATGTTGTTGGTGGTTGGAGTAATTTTGCTGAGAAATATATCATTACCTAAATTTGAATAAATATAAGCTTTAAAGACGCAATTCATGCAAAAGTGAAGCATAAAATGATTTTTATGCATACAGGGGAAAATTAATAAATAAATCACATCACTGTTTTTTTTTTTTTTCTCATTTGCAAACTTTCTGAAGCTGCTGCTGGGCGCTAATGAGGCTGAACCTGCAGAAACTTTCTTTCCAGATGTGCTCAAAGCACACCAGCGCGCTCAGAACTCATCCTATTTTCTTGGAAATGTAAAATTTTCTAGCACCATACGAACTGGACTCCAACAGAGATCTAAATCTCGCAAAAAATAAAATAAAAAGGAAAATAAGTCATGCCTTTTACGCATCAGGACTGCCAAACAGGAGATGATCAGGCGGTGTTTTCGGACAGATAATTACCCAGATCCATGCCGCCGCTGCCGCCGCCGCCGCCGCTGCGCACGGTGAGCGGGTCGACGCCGCGCCTCCGTACTTCCAGAGAGCGCCGGGAGACGCTGACGCTCGCCGCAGCTCCGTCGAGCGTTTGTGCGCGTCCCAGCTTGGTCCGCTTCACCAAAACCTTCCCCCTGCCAGAGGGTCCCATCGTGCGTGCGTCTCCCCCACCCCACCCCACCCCTCAAAAGAGCGCGGCTTCACTTCAACACGTATAGTTGAAGCAGAAGAAGAAGAAAAAAAGCACGGAGAGAATGAGAAAAAGGGGAGAAGAATGTGGGATATGCCCGTCTGATTTTCCGAGCTTTGCAAGAATGTGCAGAAGCCCCACTTGTGAGTCCTTTCAGCTTCTTCGTGCCAATGAAAAGAGACGGGGAGGTGGCGGGGTTAGAGGTGTTTTTTTTTCTCTCTTCCTGCCATCATTTAGTTAAGGCTGAGCCCCTCCTTATATTCAGCAGCTCAGGAGTCCCCGTCCATTGCACATGTCATATCCACCGGTTGCTATAGCGATGCCTCCACATGTTGTCGACAGTGAATGTTCAAGGAGCGATGGCTGGCTAATAGGCTTGCGGGCCGAAAGGGCCGATATGAATGGACGCAGGGGCTAGTCGCTCATTTGTTGAGCTACCAGGGGTCTCTGTGTTTGCTGTGTGAATTGCTGTTTTCTCAGGCTCTCCTTCTCCCCTGTTCTTCCTCCCTCTCTTCTCTCTCTCTCTCTTCTCTCTCTCTCTCCCAGGGATTGGGAATGAGGCAGTTCTCTTTTACTTCAAAGTGGGATTTTTTTTTTTTTTGCATTCAAAGCCGAAGTGAGCACCATAATAAGGGGCTGCCACACAGTACAGTAGTTGTAAACTATATGAATGCTACACTAGAGATTAGGTGCTTTTTGAGGAAGGAGAAAAAAAAGCAAATGCTTGGTCCATAATGTAAATCGTGTGTAATTGGCTAAGTCTTTTCTGTGCTTTCAGTTCAGATCTGTGAGGCTAAAGAAGAAGAAGAAGAAGAAGGGGGGAATCGCAAATTTAACAAGCTTTGGAGATAAAACTCGGTGAAAATTTGTTACCTTTTGTTTGTTGCTTGTTTTTATATTTGTGCCGTGTCCTGGCAGCTTAGGCAAAGTCTACGGTGGGCCTGCCACGCAATGTATATCGTAAAGATCCACTCTTCCTCTGCATAGAAAGAGGTCAGTTTGGGGAATCTCCTCAGGATGCCTCTTGGACACCTGTCTTCCCACGTCTCACTAGAAGGACTCCCCAGGGTAGACCCTGAATTTGTTGGAGGAGCTATATATCTATTCTATCATGGGTATGCCTTGGGATCCCCCAGAATGAATACAAGGGTTGCTGGGGAGAGAGAAGTCTTCTGGACCTGTTACTAGCTCGGTTTCTGTGAAGTTCTGGTGCCGGTTTTGCCCTCCAAAAGAGGGGACATCAGATATTCTTCCAGTTGTCTCCTTCAGGTCTAAGTGGCAAACACTTTTATTATTATTGTTTATGTTTTGCCCTGGTGGTTTAGGCAAATAGTGCGGTGGGTCTGGTTGCCATTCAGTGTCAGAGTTGTTCTACAAAAAGAGGAAGAGTGAGATATGTCTCCAACTGGTCCCGTCAGAGCTTGGAAACGGCTGTCATGTAAACAGGTCGAGCTTTGCAACTCTGGACTATGAAATGCACGATAAATTAAGGTTCACGCACCTGAAGGTTTGTATTTGTGATACAGGTGGCGAACATCACTTTAGTAAAACTCGACTGCCCTTTGAATGGCGCATCTGATGTTACAATTGCAAATCCTGGCACAATGTTTGTGCCTCAAACTTACTGGACAGAGACCAACCAAACCGGCCAATCAGATGAAAGCTTTCTATCTTCCATTTCGAGCTCTCATGCAAATGTCCAACTCTCTTACTTTGTTAGCTACATGTTTTTGTTATTGTGATGCTCATATGAAGAGTAAACTTGGAAAAGAATGGAACACATTCCTCTATGAAAGGATGTTTCATAGGTAAACATTTGTAGCAAATAGGATTCTAAAAGAAGGCTTATCTGGTTTTTTGATTTTTAATTTTAATTACCAAAAGGATTCTTCAAAAACTGCTAAGTTCAGTTGCTGGATTGTCCTTTTAATATCAAATATTAAATTGACCCTTGTTATTTTAAGACCAACAATGCAAGCACAGATTATTGCATTTTTCATAAATTCAAATTATCAGAATTCATTTATTTCCTGTAGCTACTACCTTAGGTCTCTAGACCTTTTAATGATCCCATTTGCGGCACACAGTCGCAAGCAGGGAGATATCTGTACATTTATACCCTTAAAAAAAGGAAATTTTAACAACTCTTGATTTCACTTCCTAAAACGCAATGACTTTGTTGTTTTGCTTGTTATCGTGTCCTGTCAGGGTTGGTAGAAGTTGTATGGTGGGTCAGGTTGCCATGTAGTGTTGGTAGCAGATTTACTCCACAAGTGCATAAATTAGACGTTTCCCCTGTCGCACCCATTAGATCTGTGTAGCCAAAGACAAAGAAGGGGTGGAAAATTGCTACTTTAACAAGTTTTGAGGATAAAACATGCTAAACGGCTATCCCAATTAGCAACCAGGCTAGAAAAAAGTGTGTGTGTGTGTGTGTGTGGGGGGGGGGGGGGGTGCTGAGCAACAGCTGCACTTAACGGAGAGAGAAAGAGTGAGATTGAGAGAGATTGAGAGAGAGAGAGAGAGAGAGAGAGAGAGAGAGAGAGAGAGAAAGGGGGATTATGGAGAGTGCAGGGACAGAAAGGGAGAAAGCAAAAGAAAAGGGGCGGTGATGAGAGGAGAACGGGAGTCCTGTCAAATGCAGATGACGAGTCATGGGGAGGAGGGAGTGCTTTCCAGTTTATTTTTTTCCATTCAGCAAGCACCCCCCCCCCCCTCCTCTTGTCTATTGTCCCTCAGTGTGACAGCTGGAGTTGGCAATGCAAAAGGGAGAACAAAAAAAAAAGAAAAAAGAAAAACCGAGCTCAAGTCCACGGCCCCATCGGACGCAACCCCACTATTAACAAAAAGAAGAAGAAGAAAAAAACAAAACAGATACAGGGGTGTAAAACCCAAAACTGACCCTACAATCGTAACATTCACAGCACAACCTTAAACGGCACCTATAAGCAGGAAAAACGTTCATTCCGCAAATGTTTCTGTTCCCTCTTTTCCTTGTAGACTCTGTGAGTGACAACCGTCACGTCATGCTGTTTGCATTCCTATCTCCATAGAACAGAAATTATTCTGAATTCAGATTTTGTTTTCCGTCTGTCTCCCAGAGGGCACA
This sequence comes from Fundulus diaphanus, assembly GCA_037039145.1. Taxonomy (NCBI): domain Eukaryota; kingdom Metazoa; phylum Chordata; class Actinopteri; order Cyprinodontiformes; family Fundulidae; genus Fundulus; species Fundulus diaphanus. The sequence goes on along the minus strand of CM073137.1, from coordinate 18,126,269 downwards.
AGGCAGACTGTCAGGCTGGAGAGGCACATTTTGCATGTCCTATATTCTCCTTTAGTTAGAGTGCAGGAGAAAGTGCAGGGTGGATGCAGAAGGGATGCATGGTACTCACCCCCTGATTTCTGGTGAACAACTTCTGTTACAAGTCAGAAATAAATAGCAGCTGCTGAAGTTAATGCTCATTAAAGTCAATCCTCTCTTGATGTCAACCATCTGGTGGAGATGCTGCTTCACTAGGATCCATATGAGACAGCCTGGTCACTCACCTGTCAGATTCATCTTAAATCCATAGTCATACAAATAAAAAAAAAATATTCCCCTGATACCAGCAAGGATGGATGGCCAAAAGCAATTCTTTCTGCACATGTTTTCCTGTGGTATGCCTGAATATATTGACTATGAGAATACTCAACACATTTACATTTTTAGGGTTTTTCCCATATTCTTCATGGTGAGAGTTCCACTTCATTTTTTTAACACATTGTAAAATTGTATAAATACAGATATCAAAATAGTTTATTTCAGGTCTGGCTTTAAATACAAATGGTGGCGGAAACCACAGAATACAGGATGGATAGATGGAAGGACATATACACAATGTGTAATTACATGGATGGATTGAAGGGAGGGATGGATGGATGAACTCTATATTTAGAAAATATGTCAGGGAATAAAACACAGGAACACAAATATATTCCTGTTTTATGTTTATTTTTCCATACCAATCTGGACCTGCACAATAAATATAAATCAACTTTTCATACTTTTCCAGACATTTATGGAGGAAGTGTTCATATTATAACTGCAAATCAGAATAGCACAATTTCACAATTCATGTCACCTAACCACGGGGAGGCCAGTGCTAATGGCTGTCACAACAGGGAGGTCTGATGTGCATTGACTGGCTCCTACAAAGACCCCCCACCCCAAAAAAAGAAAAAAAAGAAAAAAAATGTAGTAAGGAGAATATCTAAACCACCGCTCTGATCCCTGGTGATAGCTGCTGGTTCTCCAGTAAGTATTTACGCAGGGTAACATGAGGTAGAACAGCCACGGCTCGTCCTGCCAGGCTTACCTGTTCCTCCCTCACTAGATTAATCCTTCATTACATATCTTTTATTTTAAGATAAAAACACAGAAAAGTGAAGTCTTTGCTTAAGGTGCACATCATCGTGACAAAAAAAAACGCTGAACAAATCCCAGGGTCAAGGATACCACTTGAGACCACAGAGCAGAGATTTCCTCTGATAAATGTGGAAGCCAGGAAAAGGAAAGGGAAATATTCCTTCTTCCATGCATGTTCAATCTGAGTACAGTGGTCTAGAACATTCTTAACATCTACTCGCATTGCTGAGTGACTAAAAGAAGACCTGAAATGCAAAATATACATGAAATAAATACATTTGTTTTTGTTCAATTACGTTTCTTTAAAGGGGCATAGCGCAAGTTCCAGGATTTTTGGTTGACGTCTGCCCCCTCTGGCGACAAGTTGAAATGACACCAGTGTTGGGCACATGCATGGAAGAAGAGGAAAAGCATCTGCCGCTGCAACTGCACAGGTCTTTTGCTTAGAGGCGTAATGTCTTCTGAGCTAAGAAAGCTATAGATATTGAAGTTAGCCCGTGTTCTCTCCCCGATGTGTCAATGGCGGCGGAGACTCAACAAAGTAGCCATGTGAACGAGAGCATTCACACCCAGAGAATATGAGCCGAATCACTCGCTCATGAACTGACTAATACAGCCTGTAGAGGCAACTGTGTTAAATAGAGAATACCTCCTTTCACACCCCGGGCAATTGTAAGGGCATGTATGAGAAAGAAAAAAAAATAACACTTAAACTTGCAGAATGCTCCTTTAATGTTTTAGGGAACATTCGTATAGAGTTTTATGCCTAGTTTGACACAGTAAGATAGTATGACAAGACAAAAGACAAGCAAAAGGCAAAAGTTTCAGCCCCCCTGCATTTAGTGTAGTTCTGAGTGCTGTGGCAAGTGCAGAGACGGAAACTGACATGTTAGTCATATTTTCACCTCTGGAGAGTGTGATCAGTTGTCAAAGCCTTCAGCTGGTGTGTCTTCATTTTGTTGTTTACAGTCATGATTAGGATTAAGGCCCGCCTCTTAAATGTCACCAGGAAGCCTGCGACAGTACCTGGGGAACGGTGGGTTGGGGAGGTGGTTCTATTTTTAGGGAAACAGAATCAGAGTCTTTTCCTGCCATTAAAGAACCCCTCTTCTCAGTCACATTTAATATCTTCCAACTCCAAGTCAAGTATTTGAGGGGAAAATCCAAGATAAGTCTCAAGTCTCGGAGGGCCAAGTCAAGTCTCGAGTCTTACACCTGAAATCCAAGTCAAGTTTACATTTTTTGGGGATTACTCCAAGTCAAGCCTCTCAAGAATATAACATGTCAAAGGTTGGTACTTATTTTTTTAAATGACCCAAAGCTATAAACACACTATTTAGGTTATGGGATCATTATTATGAGATTCACAACAATTACGGACAGCTAGTCAGGAACCTTTGATATCCCATGCTCTATAAAGTGACAAGATTTCTGTAATGAAAACCAGGGACATCTCTTATTTTGTTAAATTGGTTGGGGGGGGGGGGGGTCTAGTTTTGGCTGATCCGCAACGCTGAAGGGGTGGGGCACGCTTGGCTCAGCTCTTCTAATACGCCGGGACAGCTGCAGGATGGGGTAAATACCTCTTGCTGCGGGCAACCTTTTTACTCCATCATGATAAACGGGGACATTTCCGGGGACACCTTTTGCAGGGGACAGGTCATCCAAAACAGGGACTGTCCCCGGAAATCGGGGACGTCTGGTCACCTAAATGTTCTACGACACATTCCTGGTTTTTTAACTTATCAACCATTTAACAGGATAATATTCTCAACCCTCTGTAAGAGCTGTGCACTATTGTTTACTTAATATATATGCTTTCTTAAAGGTAGAAGGAAAACAAACTCGGTAGCAGCCTTGGGTTCATTTTATTGGCACATACTACAGAAAAACCTTACAGAGAACCCACACATACTGAACATCATGTTACCAACAATTAGTTACCATCAATCAGAATGGGCGATGTTAATCAGTCACTGAAACGATGTACACTTAGCAGCTTATGTTCACCCCTGATTATGAGATAAAGATTGTTTCCTAGTTTTCGGAGATGGAGTCCGAGTCAAGTGGGAAGACTTTGTTTTGGCAACTTCAGTGGGATTCGAGTCTCTGTGCCATGGTTGTACCAGTTGTTGAATCTGGAGGATCAGGAAGGTCAGGAGAAAGGGTGTGGCTTTCTTCATGGTCATGTAAGCGTGGACAAGATTTTAAAATGGTTTAACACCGCGTCCCTCAAGGCATCTTGTGAAGAGTACTTCTGCAAGGGCTGGGCTATTCAGATCTCTTTTAACCAAAGTAGAAGCCGTCTGTGCCTTGCTGGAACAAAGTTGGGCTTGTTCCCAGGACATTATGGACTCTGCCAGGACTGCTCCTTATCACCGATCCTGGTTGTGGTGTCCTTGGAACGCATCTCAAGACACTGTTGTGGAGTGTAAGCGTGTTGTTTTGGAACCCCTGGGTCTGACCTTTGCTTCTTTTTTTTAGTTGACGTAATTCGGTGCTAAGCGGCTGAGATGAGAGTCACCAGCTGAGTCTGAACCCAAGGTTTTCAACTGGAAAAATTTTGAAAAAGGCGAGGAGAAATTATTTTCCTTCTTTGAACGACTTCAAGTATTTGGGTGTTTTGTTCACAAGCGATCATAAGCTGAAGCAGGAAATGTATAGACAGATTTAAGCCTTTTTTGCAGCAAGTTGATCATTGTTGCAGGCTGTTATGGTGAAGGAGGGTCTGAGCCAAAAAGCTAAGTTTTCAATTTAATGGTCCCCCCACATTGCGACCCTTACTTATTTTTTGGTGATGAGATGTATATTGTGTCCAATAGAAAGAGATCTCACCTTCAAGTGGCTATAATTAACTTCTTCTGTGGGGTGTCTGGACTCTGAGACAAAGGAAGGAGCTCCATCTCGCTGGACAGAAACCCCAGGAAAGACCCAGATATTACTTGAGGACTTTCCTTCCTGGGATACCCAAGAATGAGTTTAAAAGTCTTGTCGGGGTGTTCACACTTTCCTCCTGAGTGACTGTGACCTTTTTACGGACAAGAGGAAGACCATTGATGGACAGACAAAGCTTTAGAAGTGAACTGATTTTCCTTTTCAGATTTTGAACAGATTGTGGGAGATCTTCAGGCTGATTACATGAAAATAGCAGCCCTTTATAGGAACAAATGATATCTTGGTAACATAGAAAGAAACAATGTTCTTCTATACTAATGGAGTTGTGTTGTTTTTTACGATTTGTCTTTTAGATCTTGCTGCCTTCAGAGCCAAATAACTTTTCTGGACAGGAGGTGAAACCTCTTTAGTGAGGAATTTCACTAGCTTTCTGCAATGGTTACAAGGAAACAAAAGCCAAGTTTTAGAGACGACCTCCCCGCCCCTGTGAGAAGTTTTCGGACTAATTTCCTTCGAGCGGTTTTATCTGAATGCTTTCTTCGGGTTTCAAAGCTTGATTTGATCATCGGTGATCCTTTCATCTGTCATTCCTTAACTGCATCACCAAAAACAACAACATATCCACAGTTCATCTGAGCTTCTATACCTCCGTGGACACCTCTCACTAGGTGAGACAATCTTTTTTACCTATAGTTTATCTAATAGAAACGAAACTTGGCTTGCTAGGGAGTGGAACATATATAAAACGGGGTTGCGAGCAATCACAGCAAAATTGCATCTGTGCAGCGGATAACGTTATTTACAGTCCTTTTACAAGAAAACCGACAGCTGTGTTGCGTACCTGCAAACTTAACAAATGTGGGATGCACCAAAAATAGTTGTTCTGCTCGCCTCTTTGAAATAGGCTGCAATAAATTATTCATAATAATATCTGAAACAAGGCCGTTGCTGCTGCTCAATATAGGAAGGTGTTGGCGGATGAGCTTTGAATTGTTGTGTGGAGAGGAATGTATGCGAAACAAAACAAAACAAAAAAACATTTTTGCTTTTCATTTTTCAGATCCTCCAGCTGTTTTTGTTGTCGCTGAAGTGATTTTACAAGATGTGTGCGCGGTGGGGAAACATCCAGCCTCATCTGGGGTTTGACTCATTTATTTTTTAAATGTTTTTGATTTATATGCTGATAGCATTTATAATGGAACAAAGCTCCCTCATTTTGAGCTGGAGATGAGATGTTGAGTTTGGATGGAATATCTTATCTGTCCAGCTACTGGACTGTGATTTTTTTTATATACATAGATATTGCTATTTGCAGCATTGCAGTTTGATTCCCCCCCCCCCAGCAAATACAATGTTTAAACTGGGATAAAACATAAAGAAAAATGACACTTAATTCTGGTGCCTCCTTTGGACATTTCTTTGTGAAATCCCACATTTCCTGGCGGTTGAAGCTCAGAGACACAAGAAATTGTCTCACTCTTTGGCTTGTAGTTAAAACATTTGAAACGTTGTCTCATGCTCATCACCTGTTTCAGAGAGGAACCGTTTAAAGCCCATGTGTGTGTCAGCCGTGTCATTCTGGAATTTCTCCCGGAAGAACCGGTTCAAATAGGCCCCGTTCTCCTCCCAGGCTTTGCCTCGTTGTGTAGTTCAAAGCAGTAAACATCAAGGTAAGCGCTTTGCTTGTCACCTCAATTATATTTAAAGCAGAAAGGGACTCAAACACGCACAGACACAAAGGTGTAAAAATAAGATCTTCGGAAATGTTTTTAAAGGCAGGCAGGTTGTTCTGAGGAGTCTCGGGAGTGTGTTGTTTCTCGTCATGTGATCTGACGCAATGGTTAGTGAAATCAGGACTCTGTGGGCTTATATCAGACTCTTTGCTCTTCTTGGTGTTTAGGATAACTTTTCACACCTACTTGCATTTTTAGAATCAGTGTTTGCCTTGAAGCCGAGCCAACTCTTTTTATAAAGCACTTTAAAAACAGCAGACACTGACCAGATTGCTGAACAAAAGGAATGAATGAGTAAAATAGCTAAAAAACATTGAAATTTAGAACAAAGGAGATCATTATTAAAAGTAGAAATAAATAATCCAAGTAAGAGTAGCAACATGAAATAAAGCACTGACAAGAATTGATAATTGATTATTTGAAGGGCAAACTCAGGAGAAGTCAGACACCTCTTTGTTTTTCCTGTCTTATGGATGTAGAAGACAGTTTTGGGTTAGAAGTGGCACAGGCCCGTTTAAGCAGACGGGGGCCAAGAGTTTCCACATATAGTGTTTTGTGTGTAGGCCAAAATCGGTCTAGTCTGACCGGAGCACCTTCTTCCACATATTTCACTGTTTCATCCAGGATTACCCATCTCCTGATGAACTTCCCTGTTCCTGCTAAAGAGGAACATCCCCCACCATGATGCAGCCTTCACTGTGTTTCTGTATTAGGACTATTTCTCCTCTCTGTGACGTAATTTATGTTGACTGACAGATCTTAAGGTGATGTGCCATGTTAGTATTCTGCCCAAAAATAGAATCTTGCTTTCATATGACCAGATCACCTTCTTCCACATGTGTGATGTGGCTCCTAAATGGCCTCTGGCAAATATTAAACAGGCTTGTTAATGTTTATTATTTGAACAATGGCTTTTCTCTCCTTTTATCACAATATTTTGTTGTTTTCTTTTCTGAGTACCAAAAAAAAAGGATTGAAATAATGTATTCGTTTTTTTGTAAATCTATGCCTGCACACACAGTTTGAGCTTCACAGTCACACATATTTCTATAAAAATAAAAAATACCCTGCACCAATGCACCAAATACATGAGATAATACATTTGTGCTGCTTGTCAGAAAACAAAAAATGCATTCAGTCAAGTTTGAAAACATAACTGCTGCATTTATTTAGGGTCTTGTGAAACAAACAATGGTTTAATTCATGATAGGCTGAGGAGCAAAAGTATTACCAGGTCACACTATTACGCATCAGCGTTTCATTCCAATGCTGTTGGAATGACAAATAAAAAAATAACGCTCCTACATAACCTTTCTACATATTCAACACTCTAGCTTGCACAATTTGATCACCGCACAAACCAGCTTGCTACTGGTTTTTCTGATGCGTCAAAGATTCCTGCCACACGAGTGCAGCAGCTCAGACACACGTTATTTATACCATATGCACCACTGCAACAGAATTGAAGAAATCACATCTCAAACACGACAGTAATGACCTAATAAAACCTTATGGACAAAGTTGACTCATCTGGGAAGGCTGGATGCTTCAAAATAAAACTAAAATCTGAGGCATTCTTTACTGTCTCATTCATTTTTTAACACTACGGGACACTCATCGAGCCTTGAAAATTCATCTTGAGATGGTCAACAGATCCTTTAATATGCCAAAATAATAATAAAACAAACTGTGACATTGCTTAAAAGTAATATACCCAGTCATGACATAGCAGGACCCTGTGAATTCCACCCCGTTGTTTTTATGATGCACCTCGAACAAATCCAAAGCAAATGACATACTTCAAAGACACTGCTGTACTTGATGTTCAAAATCCACTTTAGTTCTTCACGTTAAGACCCAAGAAACTGTTTTTTTGTTATTGTTGTTGTTTTTCAAAAAGCTTGAATGCATCACAGGACACTCTGTCACAGAAGTTAACAAGAATTAAAATTGCATAACATACCACCTTTCTTTTAGGTTTACGAGCATCCTTAATTATAGTTTATAATTAAAAATTAAGTAATTATAGTTTATCAATATTATGTAAGCATGAGTAAGTATCACCACGTGTGCTTTTCTCCTTAAAGCCGATGATTCAGAGACAACTTTAAACTACATCTGAAGCTTAAAGAAGATAGTGGACTAGTGGAGAACAGGTTATCATGTCAACTATTAAAACTGCCATTAAAGAGGCACAGAGTGGGTATTCCTCTGGAAAACCTTATAAACTATGGTTTTTAGCAAATGCCACCTTTAAACCTGGTACTTAACTCCACGGTGTTAAAATGCAACTGGAGTCATGTTGGTTAAACTTGTCGGGCTGTGATAAAGTGCAGTTCAAAATCCAATATTGATCGCTTTTAGCATCATACTCATTAATTCAAGCCTTAAGCACAGATATATAGACAAGGTTTAACTAATTTATCTAAACTTTCAGTGGTGTTTTTTTTGTTTGTTATTTAGTATTTGGGATTGGTTCCCAACTGCCTTCACCTAAAAGTAGTGATCCTTTCTGTGTTCCTGCAGCTGTGTTGTCTCAGTATGTCTGACACATTTGCTGAAATGCCACCGAAAAATTAATTAAAACAAAGTCAGGAAATGTAACTCGTAACCACAGTAAAATTAATATCTGGCCACTATCAAAGAAACTGTTTTCACTGTCTTAGAGGGAATAATTTTGTGTTAATCAGAGAGGCTTTATCTAAAATACATTTCTGATTTAAAAAAAATAATTAGGAATAATGTGATGCCTGGTTACAAGGAGCAAAATAAAATTGCCACCACATGATCCAAGTTTTTCAAAGCAGAACCAAATGGTGAAAGGAAATTGATGGTAATGCTTTGTTTTATCGAGCGAGAAGATAAAAGACCAACACGAATCTCGACCAGAGTCCAAAACAACAGGGAGATCAAAGCTTTAATTGTTTCATTTGACTGGAATCCACACTACCTTTAAACTAAAGTGCTCCCAGTAAGCCGGCAAAGCATTTTTTTTTTTTTTTTATCTTGGAGAAAGATAAAACTGCAATTAATTTTTGAGAGTCGGGGGAAAACACTGAGACAATACATCAAGTAACACATGAGTGGTGGCAGGCAGGGATATGTGGTCTGCTGCGGAATAACAAAGGTAGTCAAAGGTAGTGTTCATAATCGAAACTCCTCACAGGAGACTTTGTGTGCTGTTAGACTCTGATACTGAGCCTGACAGAGACAGGACAAAGACAGTGAATTCACAGGTTCACCAGGACGTCTTCTTTCCACACAAATCCACCTGAAAGCATCCAAAACACAACATTACCTGTACGGCTGGATTTAAATGTTCCTGCCGAAAGAGTTGAAATTCAACCACAGTTTGAACAATTTCTTTTCTTCGTTGTACTTTTTAAACTTTCAGTTTGCCTTCTGTGTAATTATTCCACTTAGGTTTCACTAAATATAAAAGAAGCTCAGATAATCATTCCAACCGGTGAAAGGAGCAGCCGTGGCGAAAAGAAAGTGAAGTTTAGGCCTGTCTAAAATTTGCACGTACTGTAGCCGCGGCAATTACTGGACGCGCCGGTAGAGATGTGTAAAAAGCCTTGTAATCAATGTTTTATTGCAGGAAAAAAACATTCTAAAAAATGATAAAAAGCTACCTTTAAATTGATTGCAAATCAATTTATGCCAAATTAACACACTTTTGCAGACTCAGAAATCCAGTCTTCAGTCATTTTTCAGCCCACTTTTACAACATAAATATAAAAGTTCGCTGCTGATATTTCCCTAGATGGGAAATGGCCGGGTGGATGATCCATTACTTTCTTGTATTATCAGGAATTAATAATCAAATAGCTCTGTCTCTGTCAGTTATTGTTTTATGGATACCTGCGTGGTGAGAGGTAGCATTACAGAGCAATAGATGAAGGAGTGAGGAGATTAGGAACATTCAACTAAACTACTAGGTAAACATAATTAGAATAAGGAAACCTAATAAGCTACGGGCAAATGGAAAGAATGAGTATCAGTAAAACTGAAACCAACAAAAAAGGTGCATTGATGTCAAAGTTCAGTGTGATTGTGTGTGTTTTAGAAACAAGATCTGTTTTGAAGTTTTGAATGAGCCCAAATTAGTTTGTTCAAACACCCAGTTCACAATACAAAGCAGATGGGAAAATCTAAAATAATTTGCTGAACTATAAATCACTAACATTTTGGACAATTCAATAATGCTGTGCTAACAAAGCATCAGAGTGGCTGATTTGAGTAATGGACCGCCAAGATGGTGGTGATAGACGTTTATGGACTCACAAGATAGCGAACGAATGTACACAGTGGTGATGTCACATCCGGGATTAGCGGTGCAGTTGACAACAAATAAAAACGGTGGCTGCAGCGCTGTTTAGCTTACAGTGATACCTTTAAGTACCACTATAACAAATATGAATGTGCATATGAAGGCTGGCAGCGTGCTACAGTCGACCAGAGCCATTTTTAAACACTGCAGAACTTATAGGACTACTGTCTTATCATTAGCAGAGCTTTAGCTGTAGCATTAGCAGCTGAGATAACAAGAAACACAATTTACCATGTTTATTTACCATTTTTTATGCAGGTTTAGTGAGAAGAGACGAAACGAAAACACCAACCATACGGAAAAAGCTTATGTTACTGGACTATCAGTGCTCAAACCACTCACTGAAATCAAGTTTATATCACAGAAAGCCTTAGCTCCAGCTTGCTCTAGGGCCACGCCAGCTTGACACAGTGTAAGCATCCACAAACAAAGAACACAATGGAATAAACAATATTCAAATTGTTTTATTTGAAACCAATTTTCTCTGCCTAGACACAACCTCCTACGTGAACCGTTCTGATAAACAGAAAGACCTCCGAGAAGGTCAGTGACTTGGCCGCCCTCGGTCTAGATGCTGGTGTGAGCGTCTGCTCTGACTGGCAGACATGGGAAGCATAGCGAACCACTGTCTCAATGCCGTCTCCGGCAGGCAGTGGGGGAAAACGCTTTGGTCAATCCATGCTGGTCAAGCCATGCTTTTATACCCCTATGATGTCTCATGGATTCCTGCTGAAAAACTCTGTCTGAAAACAGGTGCATTCTGGGATTCAGAGTTTTTGCCACTCCCTTGCATTCTTTGGTGCAGTTCAGTTCTTTTTGTTCCTTCCATGGCTGGGACCAACACAAGGCTGGCCAAGTACCCACATTTATCTGCCACCAGGCATAAGGAATTGCAGTGAAAATTTCTGTGTGACTATTGTATGGAAGGAAAACGCTTTATTTTAAATTTAGTTTTTTTTTTACATTTTTAGCTATTTTTCTATAGCACTCAAAAACATCTAATGAGGTAAGAAATAGCAATTTAATAACTAAAATGTTTATTTAAACATAGGAAAAATACTTAAAATGCCACTAAAAGAACTAAATTATTGTAATCAAGGTTACGGTTCTCTCAAAAATCGTAACTCCAGATATACTCAGATAATTTTGACCTAAAACTGATATTACCGGAAGGATTCATCCTGTCAGTGATTAGAGAAGAAAGTGCACTCAGTCACACCTTTAAATCCAGAAAATTGGAAAATAGGTTCTTGATGAGGTGTCAATGATAGCCTTCTACTGGATTGACAGGTGATTTTTTTTCCCACATCTAAACTTCTAACATAAGGGATTTGGTCTGTTCTCAGCAGCTGAAGAAAGTGCAACGAGCCTACAAGGGAAACAAAAACATTCCATTTTAAATAAAAGGATTTGCTAATACACTAAAGAAAATCATAATTAAACAGAAGATATTTGAAATGGCACATGGAACATCGAGTCATCATTACAGGTTCACCAAAAATGATGCCTTTTAGAATAAGGAGCTTTAGACAGCAAAGCGGGCAACTGGGCTGCTAAAACAAGGTAAATAAATGCTAAATAAACTAAGTGAATGCTAAGCTAATAAACCGCTAACCTGAAAACTGATAGAAAGACCGCAAAGCTCACTATTCCAACTCCAACTCACTCCAGAGGTGTATGAGCCTGCTTTTATACCCCACAGCAGCAGAGCTACCGACCTCAGTTGTTCAGAGTGACGTCACAATATCTTTTGAGCCCAAATCAATAATGATTCAAAATACAAGTGCAGTTAAACATGAGGAGGGTGCCACACAGATGGTTTTAAACACACAAGCAGGGTTTTAATAATGTGCAGTAAATTGTCAAAATTATGACTGGAACATGCAGACCACACTATAAGACATCTATTTATACAGTTTATTAGCTAAAATTTTGATTTTAGCTGTTCTTTAAGTTGCCTTCTAATTTATCAGCAACACAAAAAAACCTTTGTTGCAGTAGATGATGATACTGGAAAATTGGAAGAGCTGCTAAAGTAGAAGGCTAGAAACGAGAATAGCTAAGCACATCTAAGGACAATAGGGAAAAAAAACTACAAGAAACAGACTCAAAACATGGCTATTCCCAAAAATACCAGGGGCAGCTTTCATTGAAAACTCTGTATTAAAAGCAAAGAAAAAAAAAATGGAAATTGGTGCGAAAATCCTGCGACTAACTTCATCCTGGGTCTTATATAGGTCACCTACAGAACATGTATTTGGAGCTGATTGATTCAGAAAATAACACCATTGCTTTTTTCTTTCAAAGTTTGTATGTTCGATAACAAGATGGATTATTTAGAGATGCAAGCAGACGCTCAACTTGCAAACCCAGAAGTAAGAGCCTGTTGTGTTTTAGTTCTCGTCCAGGTCTACAGCAACATCATTAGCCAGGACCGAGCTAGGCTGCACAGCCCGCGTCTTCTTGCCCTGGATCTTTGGCCTATCGCTGAACTCAAACCTGCGGAGTTAATGGAGGTGGCGGGGACTTACACCCATCAGGCCGTGCAGCAGTTAGTTACCATGGACACGCAGAGTCGAGAGGGACGGCGCCAACCGAGGAGCGACTTTCTGATGTCTGGATGGCAAGAGAGGCGACAGGTAATGCTTTCCTCTCAAACGCTGTTTGATATTCTAACATCTGAAGAAGATTTGACTTCAACAGAACCCGCAGGATAAGTGAGGCACAATGTTGTTCAAGCAAATATTTTTTTTTTTTTTGAAAATATATATGAAATGAAAAATGAATGCTCAAAAAGCCAAATTTCCGCCTGACCCTGGACCTCGTTTGAAACGAAGTTCGCAGACTGAGCAAGAGACGGTCGCGCCAGCCGAAACAGCCTTGGTCATGATTGGCCTCCCCAGCAGGTGAACTTTAAAGGCAATTATCCTTCCTTAAATGGTCACCCTCTGCCTATTTGAAAACACCAAAATGCATTTTGTGCTCGCTCCAGCCTCACTAACGCAATTTCTGCTGAAAATGTCTCTGTGGAAGTGCCTCAGAGGACATTAGCAGATTATTATTCTGCCTGCTTAAATTGAATGAAAACAATAAACATTTTGGATTAAGTTTATTGGACCGCCAGTGCCACATGTCTCCAGCTGCCACCTTGGTGAGGGGAGGATGTGCGGCATATTGGGGCCACCTGCCCGAGCACACGCCCCAGTGATCAGCTGTGGCTCGTGTAAGTGAAAATATAGATGTAGAACCACAGGAGGCCGTGCATGACGGGCTAAGGGTCGTATCCCTGCAAAACGCGCGCAGCCGCAGCCTCATAAATTCTCATCAGCGTCTTCATTAAACGATTTTGCCCACTGCTGTTGCCATGACAACACCGGCCCCGCATGCAGCCCCCAGGAGGGGGAAAGGCGTGTGCGCCGGTGTAACCCTGGGGGTTGTATTGGGGGGGGTGACTTGGCACAGACTCCAGCCGCTCGCCTGCATGTCAGACTCCGGCTGTGTCTGGACTGCAGGCAGGCGCTCTGATTTCTCCCTTTAATTACTGCTAATCGGAGGAGCCCAAGCCCATGCTAATGAAGCCACACCAATCAGCTGGGAGGAGTCAGGGGCGCCTCGCGCCGCAAAAGCAACACTCTCCGCGTGAACAGAACCGACGCCGCCGGGGCCAGAGCCTTTCAGCCTCAAAGCGTGTCTCCTCGCTGTCTGTCTGTCTGTCTGTCTGTCCCTCTGTCTGTCTCGCAGCTCAAGCAGCTTTGTACGAGCAGTCTGCCCTCGAGCCAAACCGAGTGCCGCGGCTCGTGGAGAGGCCCCTCTGTGAATCCCTAATGAAGCTGCTGCTGCTGCTGCAACGTCTATACTACGGCATCGGTTCACATCTCCCATCGCTTCAAACCACGGCCGCTCGCAACAAGACGAAGGCGGGCTGATCAGAAATTCTAAAGGCTGAAATTATCCGTGATTTATGTGGAGATTCTGACGGCTCTGTCATCTACGAATACATCAGTGGCTCATTATTCTAAATGTATATAATCAATCCGCCATATTTTTTCACCCACAAACATAATTACACTTTTGGGCTTTCAGTGAAGCCTCGGCAATGGATTTTCCTGTTTTTAATACATGTGTCATGTATAGTGACAGACATGACTGAATCGTGCATCTTAAACAAAATAGCCTATCATTAAAAAGTAACTCTATGTACATGTATTTCAATAATTAAGCTGAAAAGTTAAACTCATACTATATAGACTCATTACACAAAGAGTGATATATTTTAAAAAATGTTCTCCTATTGTTTGAATGATTCTGGCTCACAGCAAATTAAAAGCCCAATAATTCTTTCTCAGAAAATTTGAAAGTTATATAGGACAGACAAAAATATTGTTTTTAATACAAAAATGTGTAATGTCCTTCAAAATTATGGGAACGATTTCTGACAGCTGCTCGGCAGACAGCCAATGACACCCTCCACAAACAAGATATTATGCCACAAAAGTTATTGCCAAAGGAGCTGGTTATTTATAGAGTGCTTTAGTGGAAAGAAAAAGTGAAAACTCAGAATATTTTGTCTTACTACAAAAACAATAATGTAAAAAATAATATCTATCTATCTATCTATCTATCTATCTATCTATCTATCTATCTATCTATCTATCTATCTATCTATCTATCTATCTATCTATCTATCTATCTATCTATCTATCTATCTATCTATCTATCTATCTATCTATCTATCTATCTATCTATCTATCTAACTATCTATCTATCTATCTATATATATATATATATATGGCTGCACAGTGGCGCATATATGGCTGCACAGTGGCGCAGTGGGTAGGGGAAGGTTCCTGACTTAACTGATTTCCATAAAATAGTGAAGAACTCCCTCCACAAAGAGGGTAAGCTGCAAAATTAACTATTGTATAAGACACTGGTTGTTCCTAGAATGCTGTATCCAAGCATATTAGAGGAAGGTTATGTTGAAAGACAAAAAGTGGAAATGTGAAACTCATAAAACACAGATTTATTACAGAGGGATATATTTCAAGCATTTATTTCTGTCTAATTTAGGCAGTTATGGTTTGCAGAAAGCAAAAAACAAAACTTGTCTTTCTCTGAAAATGTGAATTTTGTGAGGGTGCTGGGAAGCATCTATATTGGCTGACAGGAAGTTTGTCTTTTATGCTTTTATTTTGAAGACTACTATCCTCTCCCTTTTTCAGTTCAACTTCCTGAAGTCAAGATTCATGAAGTGCACAGAGATGACAGCCTACTGACTTAACATGGAGGGAATGCCCCTAATGGGGCAGACCATTAGGCTATAGATGAGAGCGGACTGAAACCTTTTTTTTTTTAGATTTGACTCAGTTTGTTTTGCATATTATTTAATCTGTATCAGTTGGTGGTTAGATGGATGTTGTGTATGCAACATACCTTATTTATAAATGCAATGTTCAGGTGAAACCCCTGAGATTTGATCCGTGGTATTCTCTGTATCTATTAGTTGATGGTTGGTATGTAATACATTTATTTACTTTGTGTTTCACTCTTCTTTGTATCAGAAAACAAGTTGTATAAGACAAATTAAGTTTAATTCATCCCACAAGCGCTTTCAATTTTTTTTCAGCTTGGTATCATGACTGTTTAGCTCAGATTGTTTGTGTTGCCGCTACTGATCAAAAGCTCTTTTTATACAACGATGCACCACCTGTAACCATGCCGGGTGTTTGCTACATCTGTGCATTTGCAACAAACACCTGACATGATGGGAGCCCATGTGAATGCAAATAGGCCTGTTGGCAAGCGTCCATACATGAACATGACTGAGATATGAGAAGCAAAGCTCCCTTCGCAGCAGGACACAGAACGGTGTTACATCTGATCTTCGTCAGTGTTTTTTTTTTTTTTTTTTTCTCCACAAGTTAAATCTGCTGTGAATGCATCCTGTACTAAGATGAAAGCAGACACACATTAAAGCAGTTGTCCAAAGTTTTGGCCAATAATATGACTCAAAAAATGTTGTTCTGGCTGTAACAAAAGCCCATAAATAGTCATGAAATAACTTCCTTTCTGAATACATCACTTAAATCTTGTCAAGACATAATGGGCAGAATTTAATTTATTAAAAATAGTTAGAATCTCTAAATCTTTTTTAAACATGTGGTCACATCGAGCCAGAAATATAAATGTTTTTCATGAGGATTTTAGGTGATAGAAGGCAAAAGTAGTGCATAACTTTGAAGTGGAAGTTAAATGATAAAGAGGTTTTCCTTTTTTACAAATTCTTACTCTATCGCCTCTAAATAAAATCCAGAGCAACCGATTGCCTCCAAAATTGACCCAATTCATAAACTGTGAAGGTCTGCGAGGAACATTAGCGAACAAACAGCATCATGAACACCAAGGAATACAAAAGACGGGTCACCATTATGCATTTCTGGAGAAGTTTAAAGCAGAGTTTTATTACGCAACAACACCCTAAGCACTGAGCATCGCTCAGTCCTCCTCACAAAAATTTGAAGCTTATGGCACAACTATCTGCCTAAACTGGCAGGCCAGGCAAGGAGAAGATTAATTACAGCAACAGCAAAGAGGCCTATGGTAAATCTGGGGGAATTGCAGAGATCCAGAGCTCAGGTGGTGGCATCTTTTGACACAACTATTAGTTATGCACTCACCATGAAAGAAATGCAAGAAACCGTTGTTGAAAGAAAGTGACGTGAATTTTCCCACTGGCAAACATGTGGTCAGATTAGACCAAGATGTAACTTTTTGCCCTACATGCAAGACACTATGTGGGGTGGAAAATTAGCACTGCACGTTATCCTGATCACATTGTTCCCTCAGTGAAACGTGGTGTTTTCCATCTGTGGGGACGCGTTTCTTCACCTGGAACAGGGAAGCTGATGAGTGGAGATAAATTCAGGGGAACCATTTAAGAAAACGGGCGACGGTTCCTCTTCCAGCTCTAAATATACCGCCAGAGCAACGTGTGAGTGAATTAAATCAAAGCAGGTTCATATGTTTGAGTGGCCCAGTCAATGGTCCGACAAAATCCAACTGAGAATCTGTAGCCAAACTTCAAATCTTCTGCTTAAAGATGTTCACCATTCAATCTGACTGCTCTTAAACTATTTTGTGGACAAGAATGGGCAAAACATTTCAGTCCCTTGACGATGTGAAAAGCAGCCAGACGTTCTCCAAAACACTTGCAGCTGTAATTGCAGCAACAAGTTGTTCCACAAAGGATAGACTCACGCTGAAAATAAATGCGTGCCTCACTCTTATGCGTCGAAACGAAACAATTGAAAGCCTTGAATTCTTGACCTTCCACTTCATGATTATGCACTACTCCGTGTTGGTCTATCACATGAAATCTCATTAAAATGCAATGCGGTTGTAACGTGACAAAATGTGGAAAAATCTGAGTTTATTATCACTTTTGCAAGTCATCTGAGTTTAAACATTCACATATGAGTTAGCCTGATCATCCATCATTTTACTATCCATGCCAGGTTTAAATACTAAGCCTTCACCGCTTACCATCTCTCAGCAATCAAAGCTTATAAGCAGATGTTGTAAAACTACTAAGTGGAGCAGCACAGCAGACCATCATTTCATGCTCTATCCACGCAGTCTTCATTCACCATCTTCCCAGTCAAGGTCATCATATTAAAGACCATAACAGCTCATCAGGCAATTTAGTTGACCTTGCCATGCAGAAAGTAACTAGCAGTTACAGCAGGATTTGCAATTATAGTCAATTAAAGTCAATAAAAGATGATATGACAGTTGATTATGTTTAATTTACTGGGAGCAAAGTGGTTTCCGAATTGTGCGCTCACTGAGCAATAATTAATGCGCGGCTTCACAGCTACCATGAATTCAGATTGAGTTTTGTTTAAAAAAATAGATACATGAAGATGAAAATCCCAATATATTCTGTTTTTTTGCCATGTAGCCCACTCTTTCAGCCTAAGAACGGATGTTTTCCTTGAATTTTACCTTGTTGTCCGGCGTTCAAGGAATAGCATTAAAAGTAGTCAAACAAATACTGCTGCCCTGATTTCGCTGTGATGTTAAGTAGATTACCACGGGCCACCGGTTGGCCTGCAGCAAGGGCTTTTCCTACTGCTGTCAGTGCCGAGGTGCCAGATGCGCTAGGCAAGTAGCTGCATGATAAATGGCAGAAGGTGAGGGAGCCAGAGCTGCAAGCAGGAGCACCCTGCCCCAGCGTCCCGCTGCCAGTCCCTTGGCATGCAGCACGCCGGGCCAAATGGCAGCAGCATCCCCCTTCAACGCTGACATTTAGAACCTCTGCCATGCTATCCAGCTGTGGACACCACGGGCTCCCCCCGGCACTGTACACCCAGCCTCTCCCAGGAACCCGGCCCCTCAACCCCACCGCTGCCGCTGCCAGACGGCAGTCAACAAAAAATCACTTGTTTCATCAGGTCTGAAATCGTTTAGTGACGAAGTCCGGCACATCTTTGTGGTCTATTTCAAACATGCAACTCACAAAAGATTTAAAGTGCCAGCGTGCTTTTCAGTTCGATTCAATGCAATTCAATTTTGTTTATATAGCGCCAATTCATGAAACATGTCATCTCAAGGCACAAATATTCGAGCATAAATATAAGTTAGGTCTTTGTGCAAAATGTGTTTAATAAGTATCAAGAGCCAGCTTGAGTATTTTGATCTGTTAAACTGAATTTCTTCATTCCTTGATTTGTTGGAATACACATTGCCATTGTAGGAAAAGAAACATCTATCCAATATTTCTAAACCCTACTGTTGTTTAATGATGTTATACACACACACACACACACACACACACACACACACACACATATATATATATATATATATATATATATATATGAATCCAGGAAACTGATGCAGGTTATGTAACAAAATACTATATATTGCCTTCCAAATGTTGCTAATAAAGCCTGGCATGTTTTAAAACTCCAATAAACTACAAATTGACATGAGAGAAATTTATTGTCTTTGGTTGGAAAAGTGTTACTTGGACTACTTGCACAAAAAAATAAGATGAGGTATCTGCTTGTACACTGCGGCAGCACGCATAAAGGGAAATGTCTATATAAAGCGATTATTATCTGGTTTCAGAAGGGAATATTGTGCCTAGCTGGCAAGAATGGTTGTGCATGAGTCCAAGAAACATGCAAAGGATGACCATCTGGCCTACCCTGATGAATCTAAGCTATTCTGGTACCTACATCTCAAGGCCGACACCATATCACTCTGAAATAATGGAAATCGACCAAGTAGGACTCACTTCAAATAAAACAAACAAAAACAATCCTCTGGCAAACAGTGAGGCTTTGGATTATGACTTGCTATTGGATGTTGAGAAAGAAAGGGGCTTAAACTCAACCATCAACAGTGGTGCGGCTATAAACATGTAATAAATACTGAGCTCAGTGGTCAAGAAGCGGTCTATGGACTACAGAGCTACAACTAAAGACAGGAGAAAATAATCTGGAGACTTCCGACGTTGAAGATTCAAGAGCAACACACATAAGCAGCGGTATCTGGTCAGCGCCTGTCTCTGAGGCGTGGCCACCCAGCGATCCTGTTCTGCTCAAAAGCCTGGATAGTTCTGATGAACCTATCCTGAGCTCAAGTCCACTTATGTCGTTCTGTCTTGACAACGTTCCCCCTAAGCTTGTATGGTCCAGTATAGCAACTGAGACAAAAACAACGCTTATTTGTAATGAAAAGATCCAATTTATACCTTTGATGTTCAAAAAGCAATTGATGAATCTGGACTTTGCATTTAAAAAATAAAAACAGCAGGAGTAAAAATAGCTGACAAGGCAAATCTAAAAAAACATTTGTTTAAATTTGCATTAAACTATTCACTAAAACATCATTAATTTTAACCTGTATTCCAATTTTTCTTTCCTTTCCTTTATTATTTTGTTACATTTTCATAATGTGAATAACTTTGAACTGTCTCGTTGTTAAAATGTGCCTTATAAAACAATGCCTTGTCTTTTCCGTCTTTTCACCTTTTGTCAAATTCGGTGAATACATTTTCAAAGTTGAAAAAATTAGATTTTAAATAACTCCAAAAACGTTTGTATTTTGAATGGAAAGTGTGCACAGTTTGATATTTTTTAAAGGCAAGATGCTAAATATTATTTACCTCTATAGTTATAGCTACCTAGGTAGCTGGCTAGTATTTAATCTATGGTTTTGTAATCTACAAAATTCTTCGAGGGTTGGGAGATCACTGGCAGCTTGTGAATAGCTATAAAAACATATTTCTGACAGCTCATTGATTATTTTTGGACAAAAGTTAATTTTGAAATGTCAACTGAAATGAAAATGGAAGATAGACAAAACTTTGGACTTTTAGTTCGAACTCTTCTTTTAGGAAGAAATTACAACACACATTGGTTAAAGCAAATTTTTTGTGAATATGTGTATTAAAGTTTATTCTGACAGTCCTTGCCAGAGTTTTATAGGACAAAGCATCCGTTAACCACGAAAATTTCCTTGAAATAAAGATGAAAGAAGAGGTTGGGGCTTGGGCAGTTGACAAAAGATAAGACTTTTAGGTTTGTATTAAGTATTCATAACAGTGGAGAATCTTTCATTACTGTGTTTTGCTTTAATTTGATCTAAACCTCTAAACCACCTCCAAGGCTAATTTCACTTTGAACGCTTCTTTGTTTTCTTTAAGAAAGAAATCGGCACGTCCAAAAAAATTTACCTATTTTACTTTACAAAACTGCACAGACGTGTGTTTTAACAAGCTGAACAGCAATACCAATGCCAACTGAACTCAGTGACTATAGCCCATTTTAAACAGGCAGCAGAATGAAAAAAGAAGCAAAAGGTAGGAGAGTAAACACTTTACATTCTGGTACTCATTAAAAACAGACAAGTCCAGCCTTTCCTGTGCGAGAGCACACGTCATGCTATACAGAGGCAAATACCAAGCCGCATGGCATAGAATCAAAGGCATTTCTGCGGTCCAAAGGTCAGGTGATGGTAAAAGGTTGCTGAGGAACGGAGCTGCTGGACGGGCTTTCATCAGTGGGAGGCAGCTGGAGTCTCCAAAGAGGCAGCGTTACTTGGGGCTGAAGGCACAATAGGGCTGCTCCAAAATGACATTTCACATCCAGATCTGCCACAGTAATGGCATTTTAGCCACTTTTAAAATGGCCAGATTGGCTTTCCTGCACTGTTGAAATTTTTATAGACAGCAGTTTTTTTTATATTGTTTGGGCTTATTACAGTGTCTGAAGGAGATTGTCTTTGAGAAAAAGGCAATTGGGGCCAATGTAGGAATGATTGGCTGATACAAATACTTAAACTTCACATGATACAACAGAGCAAGCAGCGTAGCATACGTCTGGCAATGCTATTAAACCACTGTTATTGCCTCTGAGGAGATGCAGACTTAAATGAAAACAAATGATCTTACAATTTGCATAAAATATATTTATCCTATCTTGTGATTCTTTGATTTAGAAAAAAGAGAGACATTGTACAACATGTATTAATGTAAGCTTGGTACATTGTGTGAGTCGCCGTGGTAGGAAACGGTTAGTGTAATTTTGCTTGGGGAAATTGCAGTGCCTGGTGCTCGCCAAAGTGGATGATTATTATTTTATTTAATTATTTATTTTATTTTATTTTTTACAATATGCAATCTTTGTTAGAGTAAAAGAAAGCAACATATATTGTTCCCTTTTAAAAAAATCCAACAACACAATAATAAATATTCATGGAAAACAAATCTTCCATCAAAACAAAATGCAAATTTGCATGATCATATCTGCACCAAAAGAATGGTGATTTTAAAAATGTATCGGTTTATTTCGACTACACTATATCTTATTATAGAAGTAGGTCCAGATATTACATAATATACCATTCTGAGACCAAAAAGGGACAAATAAATGATAAAAATAACAGTTTAACTATTAAATATTTCAGTTTTTTATCTTATATTAGAAATCTGTAGTATGAACAAACCAAGTTCAGGTATCAACAATATAATTCTGACTTTGTTTTCTCTAGATATGTGTTAAAATCTGTGAGATTATTGTTGTTCATTCTCCCCCAATATGAAGAGTAATACACTGGATGAATCACTTTTATTTCTGCACTTTTTTCGACATTTTTGTCATTAAGGTTTAGGTCAAATATCACCTTTCAGGTCATACGACATAAAGCCGTCATAATTTTATCCAAGCCTGGTGACAGACGACTTTGACCTGATATGTGGAGCAAGCATCCAAATATATAGAGTTTCTGGGGCTAAGACCTTAAAGGAGACTAAATAAGTAGAAAATCCTGCTGCAGCCAGTAAAGAGCATGGTAGAGACTAGTACATAACAAAAGCATATAAATGTTATTCTACAACCACACAAATACTGAGACTTATGCTATTTTGGAGTGACAATGCATAAACATCCTGCATGCACAGCGCTGAGCTCTTCATTTGCCATATGTGATTTAAATTCGGTGGCGGGATAATCAGTCAGCATTCAGCTGTGGGAATTCTGAGCTTAATGAATGCCTCTTCACATAGGCAGTTTGCTGGAGTTATTCCGAACACAAGACTGCTGTCAAAATGTCAATGAATCTCAATTTAACTCCCTCCCAACCACATGGGGACCATCTCATGCAGGCTGGCTGCACGTCTAAACGCAAGATTTAGGAAAATATTGTTACAAAGAAAACACTATTAGTTCCCAATTTCTGTATCAAGCTGTCAGAGCAATTAGATAATTGCCACTTTCTTCATATTGCATTTTTAATCTAGGGGAAACCCTCAGCACACATCAGGTTAAATCTTTACTCGATTTTAATCACAGAGCAAGTTTGGTGGTCATTATCACCTAATATTACTTTGCAAACTTTAAGTAAGAATTAAAGGTCATTCCCTCCATTTTTAAAAACAAGAGAAGCGATTGATGAGCACAATATGACAACCGAGGAATATTTTTCTGACACCTAATTTTGGCTGACATAGTCCTGAACCAAGCAGATCACCTTGTACCAGTCGAGCTGTGCGTCTGTGACTGTCAGCATCTTTCGGCTTGTTCCTGTCTCCACCACAAAGAGGCAGGAAGGACAGTAGCAGAAATGTTTAGGAACAATTATGCTGGAGGAGTCAACATGTGTAACAACCTGCCAATCTTTGTATCCCAAACTTGAGGCCCTGATAACACGTGTTCTGCATTTAGTTTCAGGGGACCTTGAATGTACAGCGTACAGCGCAGCCTGCTGGGGCAGGATCAAGTCAACTGTGACTTTATTTGTTCCTCAAGTCTTCTATTTTCTTCAGTTTTTAACACATAAAAAATCTGCACAATTCACAATTAATGTTAGAGTGGCAAGAAGGCTACCATTGTTGAAATAAGGCCATCCATAATCAGCCATGTTTGCTGTTCGCCCCAAGCAACGTCGGGCCTATCTGTTCAGTATTTTGTGTGGCAGAAAACAGCCTTACCCAGTATAATTCTGATAATTCAATGGGTCAGGGTTATGTGTGAATAAAGCCAGAACTGATTTACTGGGTAAAACTGACCCGGCAGTTTATCATCAAGACCTTATATCATACTTGGTAATTTACTGGGACAGCTCTGGTGTTATATTCCATTTGCGTGATTACGTAAGACATTCTTAGCTCCTCCCCTGATGTCTGCAAGTCGCTTTGCTGACCGAGAAATGTACTAAAACTGTATTTCTTCTGTATAACGAAGAAATACAGTTTTCTTCGAAATATGAAATATGTTTCTTCTCGTGAAGCTACGAACCACTGTTAGAACCACCGGTCCCGAAGCCATTGTTCGTTGTGGCTAACCAGCTGATTGGCGGACGTAATTTCCTTCTGAAATTCTTCTTTAGAGTTTGGCTTGATCAGTTAAAGCTATATGCCTTGCATTACCGTCACTCGCAGGTGATATTATGTACACCCTTTCCACTGTTGCCGGGTTAAGCGTGAAAAGAGCTGACCCAGTAATTTACTGGGACTAATTTGCATGTGCGAAAGAAACTAATTCTTATTCGGACTGGGAATGTGACCCCAGTAAATTAGTGTGACTTAAGTGTGAAAGGGACTTAAAACTGCACATCACCTTGAGCACACAATCCCTGTGGTGAAACCTGGTGGAGGTAGCATCATGGTGTGGGGTGCTGGTCAGAGTGGATAGGAACATTAATGGAGCTAAATGTAGGGTAGTTTTATGCAACGTGTGGCTTCCTGGCCACATGAGGCTCTTTAGTCCCCCCTGCTCACAAAAAACACAACAAACATAATAAAAGGCAGAGTACTGCTATAATATAAAAAGGTAAATAAACAGTTTTAGCACTTGTTTTATGTGTTTCTCATGCTTTATCTGTGTAGGATTTCCAGAACAGAATGAGATTGTGTAATAAAAATCATGTTCAGCTTTTTCACGGAAAATATTTATTTTCCGTGAAACATGTGTCGAAACATTTATGTATTCTCTTTATGTAAAAGTGATGTTTTTTTCTGTTTTATAGAACTTAAAAATATAAATAAAATTGTGTTTCTTAAATTTAAATATAAAATGACAAATTTAATTAGTCTTTGTCATTGTAAAAATGTATAAAACATATTTTTTCTAAGGGTATAGTTGCTTTTGTGGTTCTAGCCAAATGTTATTTAACAGGACAAAGGGTATAATTGGTTTTTAGACCTAAATCCAACTGAGTGTCTGTGAGAACCTGCTTCCATAGCTTAAAATTGATGTTCACAGATCTGTTCAGCTCAATTTGACTGGGCTTTAGTTATTTTAGAAAGAGGAAATGCCAATATTTCTGTTTCTATGTGTACAAAGCTGTTAGAGGCATAGCCCTACCCACTGTTTAGAGGTTTTGTTTTTGCAAAACGATTTGAAAACCATGAAGCATTTTCCTTCTACTTCACTTTGTGCTGTTGTGTTGAGCTGTTACATAAAAACCTTGTAAAATATGTCAGCATTTGTGGATTTAATGGGGCAAAATGTAAAAACGTTCAAGGTGTCTGAATTCTTAAATGAAAAGGCATTGTATGTTCCACTCATACATGCATCGTGCAAGAAAAGTAATGTCTTTCTATTACATTGTGAGCCAACTTCCATACGATCTATAATGGAGTGGATATTGCTTAGCTTATTGACTAATGTCCCCTCCTCCCCACTTTGACATTTGCTTATCCTCGCGAGCATCTCCAAGTATTGATGTTTGCTCTATCTGGACATCTCCCTAAGCTGTTCTGTCATTTGTCACCTCTTAAATAAAAACCAAGGAGGTGTGGGAGCTGACAGTGATAAGGCTTAATGACACAAACCACCGTGGTGGTTTCGTACAAACCCAGAAGAAAGAATTTGCTGTGCGGCTTAATTTCCTGCCCGGTACCTGTAATGGATTCACAGAGCAATTTTACCCATGCATATTTCCATCCATGCCACTAATAAGCAGACTAAAGAAGAACCTCTCTCCAAGCCGTGGCGTGCATTCACTCATAACTGTGGTCAATTTAGAGGAAATTTATTGAAAGCGGGCTTTTGGTTTAACACCTTTTAAACTAATGTATTTGGAGAGCACACTCCACATGCTCTCCTGTCAAAAGCTGCCATTTTCTCCCAACTTAGCCTTAACTCTCCACTTCTTGGATGCAAACTGGTGAGGTCAACACATGCACATTAGAGCTCATAAAACACCCTCTAAGTGGCTTTTCAGGATTTCTACTTCGCTAGCTCACTTTTTAAAGAACAATAAACGCGGCGCTTCCTTAAATACGGATCTCACAAGATCCAGCCGGGAGCAGATTTTCTCTCCATGAGGTAGGAGACAAACTCTTCCTTTCCCACCCTCCCTCTTTCCTATTCATCCCTGCCTCAGACTGTCTCCTGCAGAGAGGCTATTATTGCAGCTAATTATCTACAAATAGGCCCAATATGACAAACACAGACCCGAGCTAGTGCTGGCTACAAGCGCAGGAATCATTCTGTGATGAAATAAAAGACAGGGAGGCAGACAAAGACCAGAACAAAAGTCACATATTTAAAAATATAAAAAGAGGCAAAATCTTGGATAATTACGAGGAACATGAAGAAGACACAAGATGAGAGAAATTGCAGGACCAAAAAAAAAAAAAAAAAAAAGATATAAGAGGGTGGCAGATGGGCGAAGAAAAGCAGCACAGAGAGAGGACTAACATGGGAAATGATCTTGTCTCTGCAACGTGTGACGGTTGTTGCCATTGGAAACTGTCCTGCAGTGCACGGGCCACATCCACTTAGCTCCCAGCGTGGTTCAAGATCAGGATAGCTCAGAGGTCTAAGGCTGTCTGTCTCATTTCCATAAAAAAACTCATTTACCAGGCAAGCATGGAGGGCTATGATGCATCAATGAGGGCTTGATTAGATCTTTACCTTTGATACATATGAATATTTATCAAGGCTGAATAACATTTGCTCTCCTTTCATCTGGATCATCCGGAGAGTCCTCCTTCTCCTCTTAATTTTTTTTTTTTCTTCCAATGAATATGTCAGCGGAGCATTGGGGATCATGACAAGTGACAGTACTCGAGATAATCCGGTCATTGTTGCACGAGGCAACGATCAACACTCTCTTTAGGTTTTACAAAGTGCATCGGGCTTTTGTCTTGTTGTTTTTCTATTTACCGTGGGGATAACAGCGGCAAGAAATTTAAAGGAAATCAATTAGTGGGACAGAAATCACCGCGGCGTCCTTCAACAAAAGTGTGTGTGAAAAAAAAAAAAAAACACACCATTGTGGGCGTGACAGGTTGCAACCGCATTCATAGCGTCCTCTTTTTTAGCAGCCGTTACAATAAGATGCACTTACATCACTCACTCCGGCCTCCACTATCTTCAGGCTCGTCTCCTTCTCCAGCTGCTGCTTCTCTTGGACTGCAAGGGGAGACAAAAGCAGAGGAGGATTGATGTCACAAAGTCGCAGGTTTTTCAGTTCCCGGGGCTAAACAGGCAATCAGCGAAACTGAGAATGATGCAATGGATGTATCAGTCTGAGTCAGATGTCAAACTGGTCATTGAAAATGTCCGGCACCCAAACGCAAACGCCTAAAATCTTCAACAATGAAGGAGCTTGGCAAACTTCGAAGTTATTAGGTTGCACAGAGAGGGATGCGGTAGAAAAACAAGGTTATAGAGTTTATAGGAGTGATCAAAAAAAGTTGCATCTTGTCTAGCAGATCTGTTACTGTAAAGTTACAAAAAGGTGCATCAGTAATGCTGTGTTGTCCCATTTACCCTTCATTCAACACAAGATCAATGACTTTAAGTAACACAGAGCCTCGAAAAGAGTTTTCAAAACGTTTCAACCACAAAGATGGACGTATTTAGATCTTTTTTTGTTAATGACCAACTTAAAGTAGTGCATAATTGTTAAGAGGAATGAAAAAGATACATTGTTTTCTTTGCTTATTCCAAATTAAATTTGAAAAAAAGAGCATGCTGTTGAAATTATCAGTCACCTTTAGTCTGGTAACCCTAAATAAATCCCGGTTCAACAAATTGTCTTTAAAAGCCACCTATTCTTGCCGGTTCGATCCCCCACTATGACCATCTCAATTGCTGTGTCTTTGAGCAAGACACTTCACCCGCATTGCCTGCTGGTGGTGGTCAGAGGGCCCGGTGGCGCCGGTGTATGGCAGCCTCGCCTCTGTCAGTCTGCCCCAGGGCAGCTGTGGCTACTAACATAGCTCACCACCGTCAGGGTGTGAATGTGTGTGTGAATGGGTGAATGACTGACTGTGGTGTAAAGCGCTTTGGGGTCGTTGGACTAATTTAAGCGCTATACAAGTACAAGCCATTTACCATTTTCTAGATTTTTAGCAGTCAAATAAAAAAAGTGTTTTTCGTTCCACAATCTCAAAACTGGAAAAAGGAGTCAAAACAACCTGTCTTTAAGTTTTAGCTCACACTTTCAGCATTTGTGCATAATTTACAGGCTTCTAGTGGTTCTTTTTCAGTCTAAGTCTAAACCATCCTGCAGTTTTTCTTGATCTGAAACCTAGATGAAATATATATGTAGGTCAAAATCATGGCTCAATGGGAGGCTTTTACTTTTTTTTTTATATATATTAATATTATTCTTATTTCTATTTTTCAATAAGACGGCTACAGCTAACACATTTTTTTTAATAATTCACCAAGTGGAGAAACTGCCCCAAGACAAAAAAGAAACAAAAAAACCCCCAATTCTGATCACTCGCTGCAGTCAGATGTCTCATCATCTGTAATGAGTTGATCAAAAACAGCATGAATAAATACATATTAGAAGTAAGTGTTAACAATCATCTTCACCTTTGAGTTGGTTCAGTCCAACTCACTTCTTACATCAAAGTCTGATTTGGGAAAAAGAAACTTGTTTTATCTTAAGTTGATCTTTTCTGTCGAGCAGTTTGCAGATGAGTAAAATCAACAGACTAAAATGAATAAAAGTAAAGAGTAAAATAAATCAGTCATTTCTGCTGTCTCATTCACAACGAATCATATGATATACCTTAAAGAAATTGTTTACGATATTGCAGATGAAGGCTGCAGACAGTTGTGACCCGTTTCAAATCTGCAACAGAATAGCCAGCAGCAGCGAAGGTGTCCGTTACACATCAAAAACGTTTGAGAAATTACCACGTTTACATATTTTATCTTAATATAGCTATAAACTCTTTTAATTGGCTTATTATTCAGCATATTCAGATTGGAAACATTATGCTGAGGTTCAAACTCTGGATTTCTGGAACAAAAGAGGATGTGTAAACCTCCAAGCCACCGTTGTGGCAGCCCAAAGGCTGGTTTATGCTTGATGCACGTAACAGTCCGAGCGGCAATGAGATATGCAGACACCTGCAGCATTTATGCTCTGTGCAGCTTTTCCTTCTGAGTAGCAGTATTCTCCTAGACTGTAGAGGGCAGTGTTGCGCCCTACGTCAAGCATACTACACCCTACTACATGTAGAAGTAGAAAACATAGTTGTTTCCAACATTTTAAAGCCTTTTACTTTCTTCTAAGAGTGACTACGATTTTTCTCCAGGAATTGTTAACAATTTGTTGATGACATGATCTTTATGAGCCGAATCATAAACATGTCTATATTTATAAACCTCTGCAACAACAAAGGCTTGTCATGTTTGTCTGTGTAGTTAGGAACTTTCCCGGGTGTGCGGAGTACAAAGGGATGTGTCAAGCATAAACCAGGCTTATTGCATATTGGGTGAAATATTAATTTCACCTGATATGAGTCATTTAAGTTTTTTCCTAAGTTACACATACATGTGAAACTTATATTATGGGATTTTATTTTTGAGCCCTGAGAGAGCTATATGGCAGTGGTGGAGATGAGATTTTTATGACTCCTCATTTTACAACATCACCACAAGGCACCAGTGAAGTAACGACACATGAAAGGCCTAAACTGGTACTTTTCTAACTTCCTGTCACAGCTAGCTGTACCACAGCGTTAAAACTAGCATTGTGAGTTTCTTCTTACCTCTGTTCTCCTTTATAACAATACTACAGCTACAAACCGCCTTGTTACTAGCATATCTGTTTATGAATGTATAGGCTACAAGGCAGATTGCTGCTGCCTGTGTAATGTGTAACAAAGCGGGCAATATGCTAGGTCCTTTAGCCACCACAAGGGTGGGCTAACAAAAGGCACAGCGTTAATAGTTTTTAAGAAATGTGAGTCTTTTTTGGCAACCATTTAGGAGAAGTTAGGAAATTATCACACTTTATGGGCTTCAGGCAGTAGATTATAATGGAAACTATTTATCTATAACTACCCCGAAGTTGCAAATACCCAATGTCGTACAAGCACCACTTTGGCCAGCAAGTTAAAAAGTGCACTTTAACATGCACTTATTATTATGCACAAGTATCCATTCTTACTGAGGATTACCAGAAAGCAGAAGAAGTGCTTGTACATTCACAGCACACAATAACTTGAGCTCCTGGCTTTGTTCTTGCAGTAATTAATACACCACCCGAGTTTGATCCTCAGATCTTGTGATCTAATCAAATATGGCATGCTATTTTCGATGCTTTGTTCACAAAGGACATTCTCATGCAAATCAAACTGAAGTGAGGCGACGTTAAATATCCATCGCTCAAGATCACACAGTTTCGCCGACTTTTTCCTCCACGCTGTCCTAGACATCCCCTCCTCACTTTGATGGAAACATTTATATTAGAAAACAAAATCAAAGGGGGCCCTAATAGATTACGCCAAATTATAGAGCCAAGGCGGAAAATGCAGCATCATTTAATTGAGTTTGTTAGCATGTGAATGTGACTGTTAATGTGGAAAAGAAAAAAAAGGGAGAAAGAGAGCAGGTCCTTTAAATCCCATCTCCCCAGATGAAGGCTATGCAAATGACCCTGAAGAGCTGAACTCAACCTCGCACTCCAAATTCAGCAATGGGTCTGTTTAATTAGTATTTTAATCTATCCCAATGATTGCACTCAGTCCACAATGTATGCAGAATTCTCTCTAATTAAGGATGCTACTTTTAGGGTAATCATCCATCTCCTTCTCTCTTCCTCCGACGCCTTTTCTCTTTCTGGTTATTAAGGATCCTACCAACATTGATCATCCTATCATCCCATCAACATGGCAGGCGAGGAGATATCTTCTATTTTAGGTGTCATCCACAGGGTTCTGGGGGATGGCAAAAGGGAGCTTAAAGAAAGCTTACATATGGACTTGGAAAGGTTCGATATACACTCCCAATGCATTTTATTAGGTACGCCCGTTTAATTGCTTGTTAGCATGAATAGTGAATGCATTTATGCATCTAGATGGGTCGAAGGCAACTTTTTGATATTCAAACACTATCAGAATAGAAAAGAAAGGGAATTCAAATGGCTTTGAATAGAAAAAAGGCAACAGCAGCTCAAATAACCATGTGTTACAACCAAGGCATGCGAAACACCATCCCTGAACACACAATTTAAGAGTTTTATTGTGAAGGCACACACAGCGGCAGCCCACTGCTGCCCAAGGGATAGGTTAAGTGCAGAGGACAAATTCAATTGGAATGCGCAAAGTTGCAATAACAAATAAATATATTTGTATGTAAATAGAGCTACCTTTAAAATGGCAGCAATTCCTGAAATGAAAGTAAAACAGACATAAGTGTGAGCTGCCAGCGTTTTGACCCTCGGACCAAGATCAACAAATCCTTGAAGCAGGTGGGCTACATCAGCAGAAGACAATGCTACTCCATGCTAAAACCATGCTATTCCTGTAAGCTAAGACTAGACAACTGATGCTACAATTCCTGCAGGTCCATTGATTACATACATGAGAGTGAATGCCAAAATTAACTTGATAATTTATTTGAAATATTTGTTTATCAGTAAAATAGTCCAGAAGATTATTTTCCGTATGCACTAACAGCCACTTTAATCTTTCGGATTAGATTTTGGGATGCAGTAGAACATTCAGACTAGCTCTTATTGTGCCGATGAACTGAATTCATGTTTAACTAAATAAGAGAATAAACCAGCCACTCCTTTGACAATTCACAAGATTATTATTTTTTTGGTCATCATCCAATAGGGATGTTTTCTCTTGCACCAAATCAATGTGAAAAGAGACATATTTGCAGTAGCTGAGGTTTTATATGTCCTCAATGAGATGCTTCTTATGATGAGCAGGCTCTGCATGGAAGTCAGTAAAACAGCACTTCAATTCCCAAATCATAATGCAAATCTGATCAGCAACCTGTCAGTCATGTGACCGCAAAGAGTAGATGTTGCAAACCTGTGTACCAAGATGCATGTATTTTACACCTCACCACCCACCTATACACACCCCTGGGTTTTTAACCAACATGCTACCTACATGAAGATTTCTAACTTCTACCTTTTCACTCTGGCTTATACATACTGTTTGGTTCAGGGTGTCGTATCTGCTTGTTCATCAGTGTAAATAATGACTTATGGCTGCAATCGATGTCATTTTAATCAGAAATGTACTTGAAACATTATGTTTATTACAAAAAAAGTTTTAGTTTTAGTTTTCTTCATCAATTTCATTGCATAAACATTTGCAAAAGGCAGATGCATTTAAAATATGAAAATGGCACCCCCTGGCAGATTAAGGTATTATTTTCATTTTAACAATGTGTTTCTTGTGACTGAAAGTGATATCAACATTTTGTGGTGGACCAGCCGGAGTCTGGACTTGAATCTGATAGAAATTCTGTGGAGGATCCAGCGGCAAATACTCGGAGCTCATCCCCAAAGACAAATTCTCAGAATACCATTGGAAACAAAAGCCGGTCAACAATTATAAGAAGAGTTTCATGATGTAACGGCAATGACGTACTTTGCAATGATTATTGAGAAGGGCATAAATCATTTTTAAGATGTCATTTTTTTTATTCAAACGTAAAAGCAGACCTCACCTTTTTGTTTCCGAATGCGGTTTTGATGCAATCAACGTTTAATTTCGACTGTTATTGACTTGTATGTGTGCAAGACATGATCAACAGTCTGTTTGGCATTAAATCCCTCCCTGAGCTCGTTAGTGCCCCACTTAGAGGCGCACTAGAACACCTTTGGCATGTGGAGGAAGAGAAGATATGCATCATGGATCTGCAGTTGACAAATCTGATGCAATCTTGTCAGTATGGACCAAAATCTCTCAGAGGAATGTTTCTGGCACCTTACTGAATCCATGCCACAAAGAGTTAAGGCAACTCTGAGGGCAAACGAAGGCCCAACCTGATACTAACAAGGTGGATCTTATTAAGTGGCCAATGAGTGTACATTTGATGGAAAGACGTGTGGAAGATAAAGAAGAATTAATAACTCTCATAGACTGTTTCCACTCCTGGATTTAGCCACAGACATATTGGCTCTCCGTAGATAGCTCCAGTACCTGTTTAGGAGGGGGTAATGAGCGAGGTAATTGGGCCCAGCTGGGTGAGGGTGGAGGTGGTGGAGGAAGGCCAAGCTGCTTAAAGGTCAAACAACGTTTTGGTCTTAATGAGGACCCCTCTGGGGTCCCAACACATCATGAGTCAAACTAGGAAAGATTAGCCAGCAATCAACAGACATACGTGTTGCTGCAGCAGAAGCCATGGCGGCTCAGGTTAGACTGACAAGCTGACATTAACCGTCTTATTGTGAGACTAAAAACGCCTGAAGGTCAATATGAATCAAAGCTAAAACTTCTCCAATCAACCTGAGCGGAAGGACTGTCCCACAGCAGCCACTTTAATTGTAAATACAATGTAGTTTCCAAGCTCATTTGCTGGCAACTCAGCTGATCTGGGCGGCTCCTACAATCCAGCCAGACGATTGCTTGTCTTCACCGCCGGCTGGACAGATAACAGCCCTGGACGTCTCCTTTTTGGTCACCTCTTCTATTAACCTCCCTCTGGAGCTCACTCTCTTTCTCTTTTCGTACACGCGCACGCAGATTTTGCAGGTTTCAAATTAGCGACCAAATACCCCTGACAGGCTGTGGAAAAGAGATGTCAGGTCTCATTTCAAAGAGACTCCTCCAGCCTTTTTAATAGGAATTGTCCGACTCTATCAAGGCTGATTTTCTAAAGTGAAGATCTGATCACTGCTGCTCGTTTGATCATTTTCTGAATCAAACTGAGCCAAATCATTTGATGCTCTGCAAGCTCAGAAAGAGACTCAAAAGGGTTTTTACACCCTCTTTTGCTATTTATTTGCATGCACTTTAGCTGAAATTAAACACAAAGGCAATAGGTTTTTGCTGTAGATATCCAGCTAAAACCTGAATTATTCAGAGAGAAGGAAACACAACTTTGAGCTTTTTGGCTACAACTTAATAATTCGATATGCTTTTATGTAGTCTTGATTCAGAATTTCCTCCTTCCAGTTTATTGTACATCTTTTTTTTGTTAAAAACCCATACCATTAAACCAAATGGCAACAGATGCTTGTAGAGACTGACCAAGGCTGTCTTGGTGTAGAAAGAGAGAAACTGAAAGTCAAAGCTCCTAATTGGGTCCCTTTTGTGTTTCAACTCTCAACACAAAGATTTGGATCATGACCGGAAAAACAAAAAAGTGAACAGCAAAATTGAGCTTTTCCTGTAGTGTGACCAGACTCAGCATTAGAGATAGGGATGAGGAGCTTAGGGGAGGGCAGATGTTGTTCCTCTGCATCAAAAGGACTCAGCTAAGGCTCTTCCAACCAGGGTGCTTCCTGAATGAATACCTTTGGAAGTATACCAGGCACGTCCCACCGGGAGGAGACCCTGGGCAGACTCAGGATTCACTCAAAAGACTATATTGGTTCTTTGGGATAACCTAGCATGAGTCCTAGAGTCTCATTTTGGAGAGGGATGTTATGGGTTTCCTTCCTGAACTTGTTACTGTGTCCCGACACCAGATGGATAGTCTGCCTGGATCAGTCGTCTGTGATTTGTGGCGTGTGGACATTTCCCAGGGTAATCTAGACAGCTAATTCCTCTGGCCTATGGACATAGGAGATGTTGCTAGTGCTAATAAGAGGGTGTTTCCAACAAAGAGGTCCCACTGCTTTGCTAGAGAAGACGTCAAAGCCTTTTCTTCACTGATTCTGGTTTTCTAGGTTTGTTTCAGCTTTTTTCCATAATTTTCCCCTTTAACATTTTTTTCCAGCTTTTTCGATTTAATTGTACAGTGCATATCTGACATTAAAGGTAGAAAAGGTTTTGAAACGGTTTATCAGGGTAACAGTTTTCATATCAATTGCAGTATAAAATATTTAAAAAACAATACTTTAAGTTATCAATGAGAGTTTACATTTTCATGATTACCGTATTTTTTGGACTATAACTCAAAAAATTTTGTTATGTTTCAGATTATTCAGCCGATTGTGGACACAGCTGTGTAACTGAATATGTTTGCTTAACAGATTAAATGTCAGTTTTTAGTCTTGGATTGTGTGAAATAAATTTCTAAATAAAAGAGACTTAGAGTCCGGTGCGACTTAATAGTCCGAAAAAAAACGGTATTTGTATTATATGTATATTTGTATAATATACTTAACTACCAAGTAATATCAACATAAAATGTTTGCTTAGATGATACAAAGTGTTTGGACAGAATAGTGATGAAATGGATATGAATGAGGGCAGGAACTGGCAATGGTGCAAACTGACCTGAAGCCTGTTCTGCTGATCATAGGCAACTGGTTATTTTTATCAAATGAGCAAGCTAATTTTTAAACATATGTAACTTAAGGCATGTCAACTGCTGGCAAATAAAAATAAGCATAATGAGAAACTTTGTAAATTATTCTGACTGGAGGGGGTGATCAGATTTTGTAGGTTTAAAAGAGTGGGGGATCAGAAGGAAGGAAGTTTGCACCTCAGCTTTTGATAATTGGGGAGCAATTGCTCCACTTGCTCCCCAATTATCCACATAGTGCATAGTTGTGATGTTTGCCATATTTGCTGCATCCACCATGACGTCGACCTAACTTCTACATTGTTTCACTTGCAGAAGTTCATCTACTCTTTTGAGAATTGCTTGCCTTATATGTACACGGGGCACACTGAATCAGCTTTAATCATCGACACAGCTATGAGATGAAAAACAGATATGTGCTTGTTGACTCGTTCTAAAGAGGATGAAGATCATTTCAATCAACAGTCTACAGGGTGATCAAACATATTGCCGCCTTTTTTTTGACACTGATTAAAGAAAATACGGATAAAACAAGCAAGCAGACATTAAAGCCGGATATTTTTTTTTTTTGTGACCTTTAAATTTCTCTGCAGGATATGCACTTACCAAAATGTATCAAGCGGTGAGATAGAATTTGATTAAATTGCTGCTTTTCTCTGCCATATGCTGAAAACGGAAGCACTCTTCATTATAGATTCCAACAGCAAATCACGAATGATTATCATGAAGCCATCAGAGCTTAAAGTCATGACTATATATATTCATTTTTCTGATATATGACTGTGTTGTTATTGTTAGAGGCAATATAAATTCAGCATCGGGAGACAAATCACCCCCTGCGGGCTGTAAATATTTTGCATTTCAACATGGCAGAGCAACCAGTAAAGTCACATGATTTTATGTTACTTCTTTGGCCAAATAGGGTTATAGAGTTGACAAAAATGCATATTTCACCATGCTTTGATTGATCTTTTAATATTAAATAACATCCCCATCCATGCCATCTATCCACTCCTTCTCTCCCGTGTTCCTTAGGTCGTCCATATTCACCACATCACTCGATCCATCACTCCAACCAAACAAAATGAAAGTGTTTATTGCGGAGGAGGACTGACGCTCATGCCTCTCCGCAGCCGTTAGCCTTATCAGCAGGAAATCGCTCCAATATTAAAGTTGCCATTCCACCCATCACTCCCCTCCCCCCCTCAAATATGACGGGTGTCTCTACCTATCAGAGGTGGAGACTGGAGCGAGGAGGAGGAGGAGGAGGTAGAGGAAACGAGAAGGAGATGCTCCTGACCCTCCCTCCCCTACCCCGACTGATAAGACACTTGGCAACCCATTTTTTTCCAGTCAAAATCCTGGGAGAGAAACAAAAACAGCTACACAGGGAACCACGGCGCCGACTTCAGAGCAGAGGCACGTTCATTACACGCATGATGGAAAACATACGTGAAACCCCCCCCACACCCGACACCCGCGAACAGATGCTTATCAAAATGTAAATAGCTTCACAAATATAGTTGCTGCTTTTATTACGCTTTTTCTTCCACCCAATAAAGCTATGTATACAAGATAAAAAAAAAAAACGGCATTCAATAACTTGAATAAAGACCTACATTTTCAACCACGTTATGGGTGTCTACATGTCATCTCAGATGCTCCAGTACATATTAGGAGGAAAATAGGCAGGCGATACCAATGCTGAGCATTATAACCTGGAAACTACAGAAAAAATGTCTTTAAAAACAGGCGTCCATGCCGCCACACACATATTATAATGTTCAGAGTTAAACTTGGGAGTTTCCCATTCAGTTCCAAGTACCTTATATCAACCTGCAGTTTCAAATAATTAATGTTAGGCCCTAACGGCACCACTCAAGCTATTATTTAACAGTGCTTTTCTTGAAAGGACTTGTCAGAACTGGTGACCATGAACTTATTTAACATCTAACATTAACACATCATTAGACGCTTGATGAGCAAGTCAACCTGAGGAGTAAAGGGAAGTTTAAAGTCAAGAGCTGCTGAAAGACAAGGACTCCAGATAGAGGTCAGGCTAATTATAAGATTTAGGTGAATTTAATATGAAAGATACATAGAGTTACATATAAGCTAGTATCTAAATGCACTACCAGACTATTTTAAATGAAAAATGTATGTGTGCAATAATCCCCATAAACAAAGAGGAGTTTCAGGGGCATCTTAACTACCTGATGAGAAACCTAAAGATGTGTCTATAATCTGCAGACTGATCAAGCTATAGCTAATTAAATATGTTAAACCTTAATTAAATCAAAGGACTTATCTAGAACATCATGCAAATGAGGAAAAAAAGAGAAAAATTACTGCAGCTAGAGATTAATGTTATAAACTGATCTGAAAGCTTTTTGATTATTACTGAATCAAAGTCTTGATTAATCCCCAAGTTTATTGTAGTAAAACTGCAAAAATGTCAATCAAAACTTTTCAGAGCAGACTATTTTAAACCACTAAACAGTGAGGGGAAAATGAAAAAAGATTAATTCAGTACAGAAATGATCCCTGAGTTAATAGAAATTGAAAGTAATTTTGACAATAGATTTGTTGTTTAAGTGATTTCTTGAAAAAAAAAAATCCTAGCTGCTTGTTTGGTGTTGCATTTGATAATAATGGTAGATAAATAAAGTGACCAACTAAACGATAAGGGCTAGTTGGCCATTAGTTGAAGGTAAACAATTAACAACATTGTCTTATGTAGCTTATAAAAGTAAATAATTGGTAATAAAGAAAGCCATGATAGGAAAAATGATCTATACTGTGATAATTTATCTGGTGTTTTACCTTTTTTCTAATAGAAAATGAGGTTATTAACAAGTTAGGGGTTCAAATATGAGAAGACCAAATGTAAATCCATCACTGAACCTTAATTAGGCTTATATCATATCAACTCATCTCAGCTCTAGATGTCCTCTGAATATACAGTTGTACACAAGCAATAATTGTTTTCTACTTTGCTTCCAAGGAGAGACTTTCCTGGAATCTTTTAAAGTGGCTTTCACCAATAACATGTGTTCTGGAGGTCCATTTTCTTCTTAACTTTGGCTGTATTTCACTGATCTTCTTGTCCAGTCCTTGTACCTGACTAACATAGTATATTGTGCAGTGGGTGACTAATTTATGTATATATATATATATATATATATATATATATATATATATATATATATATATATATATATATATATATATATATATATATATATATATATATCATCCATTCCTCCATCATCTGCCTATCCCATGCTGGGATAATAGAGAAAAACAAGATCTGGCATGAAATAAGCAGCCATAGCATGATGGACTGCATCTGATAGTGATGTATCTGAAGAAAATAAGAAATATTAGCTGAAAAAGGACAGAATCAGCAGATATTTTACTGCTTTCTTCAAATTTTTATCCTGATTTTCAGTCAGTGGCTGTTATCTTTGGTGGTTTTAAGAGAATCAGTAACAGAACTGGGAACACGTTTTGTCACTATTCATGTTTCCACCCAATTATCATGAAAATTTTGAGTGAACTTTTAAAATGTCGCAAAAAAAGAAAATGCAAATTAGCCATGTTTCCATCTCATGGTTTGGAGTGAATTAGCCATTCTACGCAAAGTGTCCTTTCATTTGAAGTTGACGTTACGCCTGACTGTAATGAACAGGAAGTAGAGATTGCAAACTAGCATGGACCACACATCTGAGAGAAATGGAGAGAGGTTTTCAGGAATGTGTTGCTATCAGGCAAATTATTCTGTCATGTTCATCTTTTGTTTTGCACATTAACTCTTTGTCGCAAACTCTAAAAACCATCTCAAGTGAGCATGAAAACGTTTTGTAAAACTGAGGAAATTATTTCAGATTTTCCCTTTTCTAATGCGATTTTTTCAAAATGCGCATAAAAAAAGTTGATGGAAACATGACTATCGTGAAAGGCTGCTAGTTCCTAATGATTCATTTTAAAAGTGGGTTCTTGTTTTAATATGTAGACACAACACTTCTTCATTCCTTGTGTTAGAAATATATGCTTTAATCATTCAAGGACCAGAATTTAGTGGCCAAGCAAACAAGATCATGTTTTAAAAGTATATAGCATAGTTGGGGACTTTGGAAAAAGGAGAGGAAATAAGATGTGTAAAATGCTGGAAACAAAAGTCATAGAAAATGCTAGCCAAACAAAAGAAACAAAAATGAATAAATAGAAACTCAATATTCCAGATTAATGCATCACATTAATTCACGGTAAAAAACGCCCGTGAAGCTTCCTCTTTTTTTTAAATTCTCCCTTTTAACCTTGTGCATAAAGTCATCCAACATATTGTTTTATTATTTAAAAGGACTGAATAGTAGGTTTATTAGGTTTGGGTTTTCCCAGACTTATTCACCCCTTGATTTTAATTAACTTATCATGAATTAATAATTATGTGATGAAATTTGGTCGAGTTTTCATTAATTAACCATTACTACACTTGTCATTGTCATTTGTTCTCTAATAAGTAATATCACTTTTGTTCTTTACCTTCAGGTGTTTCTCTTTCTCAGATATAGTTCATTTTAGAAACAAATGCTCATAGTTATGTCCTAGAAGTCAAGCACTATCTCATGATACTGAAAAATTGTGTCCCATGTACTTTTTTCCACCATAAAACAAATGCAAAAAGCAAAAACACAAATCTAAGTGCTGTGAAAATCATTAACTCCACAATAGGCTTTATTTATTTATTTTTTGTCACTTAAATCTTTCAAAGGAAAAATAAACCTTAAAATTTGACATGGACAGCTTAAGTAAATATAGCAAGCAGTTTTGAAAGGATTATTTCATTTTTCATGATAAAAAAAAAACTATGTCCAAACCATCATGACCCTATG
This sequence comes from Fundulus diaphanus, assembly GCA_037039145.1. NCBI lineage: Eukaryota > Metazoa > Chordata > Actinopteri > Cyprinodontiformes > Fundulidae > Fundulus > Fundulus diaphanus. The sequence continues at coordinate 18,086,086 of CM073137.1, read as the reverse complement.
TAAAAATATATTTCCAGTGTTAAATCATGAATTAACTGTGATTCCTCACAATTGTTCAGCTTAGTTAAATTTTACACAGGCCCCAACACTGTCTGAGATATCGAATTAAGAAATCATCTAAATAGAACCTGTCTGACAGCATGAAGTAGACTAAAACATCCACACCTACAATCAACCATGGTGGTAGTAATGTGCTCATTTGGCGATGCTTTAGGAACTGGATGACTTGTATTAATTCATGAAACCATGAATTTTGTTCTCTACAAATTATGCAGGGGTAATTTTCAGTCATCAGTCTCAGACCTCAAGTGTACTTGGGCAGCAGGACAATGATCCAAAGCAAAAGATCAAGACCAGCTCTAAATTACTAAAACATAATATAAGTCCAGAAGTGGCTTTGTCAAGTCTGGACTTAAATGTGATGGAGGGAGATTCTGCGGCATGATTTGTTGGCAGTTGTTGCCGCCAAGGGAGACACAATCAGTTGCAATGACCTTTTCCAACACAGTCTCACTGAAAAACGTGTAATGTCCACGTTGTTCTACAGGGGGAAATGTAGTATTGTCACAGTTTGGCTCCTCAATACGATTCAGTCCTACGTTTTATTTGGCGTATTCATTTACATTGGTTTGCAACCGGGTCACGTGACAATCAAGTTTTCCCCAGCGAAAAAAAGAACATGGCTGCCGTTGACCTTGGAAAAGTAAACATTTAGGAAAACAACTGTGTTTATATGCATTTTGATTACAGTTCTAGCGAGAAGTATGTATATTATTTTCATAACCTTCGTTCAGGGAAGGTAGAAAATCTTTAATTTATTAGTTTTGACGAAGATTTTCTCAGAAAGACGGGAGGAAGTGACGTTTCCTACCTACGTCACCTAGTGTCACCAAGTTTCCGTTACATATGAAAACAACATTTAGGCAAAAGATCTGCAGTTGTACGCATTTTGACGACATCTCTAGCGACAAGTATGCATGATATGTTTATAAGCTTCGTTCAGCAAAGGAAGACAACCTTTTATTTATTAGTTTAGCCGAAGATGTCAGTGCTTCTCAGAAAGACGTGAAGTACTCACGTTGATAGGCGGTTGCTAAGGACGCAGCCGATTGTGTCACCGACGTGCGCTGACTTCCACGTTCATAAAAATCAATATTCAAGAAAAAAACATTGCAGTTCTATGCTCATTCAACCATTCTGTAAACATCTTCCCCGAGGTTTAGGAGGGTTCATAGTAAGATGCAAAAACCAAAATTGGAGCCTCCGCTCTAGTTGGTCCCAAAGGTGCAGGTCAGTCAAGTTTCTCTGCACCAAACTGTGTACGCCTGCAGCCATGGAAGTAGCAGGAACACTTGAATCCATTGATTTGGTGGTGGGCCCCTATATATTTTTGCAATGCATGTAGAACAGTGCAACGCATTTCCAATGACAACATCTGCTATTTACTGTATGTTTACTGGACCTCCGAATGCCTCAATGAGCTCAGAAGATAAAAAGTAACATTTAAAACAACAAACAAAAAGTCACACTTTAACACAAACTGTAGGTGTGTGTCTCTCTGGTGCATTTTTTGCTTAAAACAAGTCTGCTCTTTATTTAATGAGGTTACTCATGATGTGGTAGAGTAGCCAGAAACTTTACTCAAGAAAGAGTAGCGATACTTCTTGATAATATTACTCAAGTAAATATATGCAGCTGTCAGTTCTGCCGCCCAGACTCCAAATCCAAACATCCTGCGTTATGTGTGTCCTCGGCTGGCCAGTTGGCTGCTATTTCAGTCGTTAACCACATGCACACTATTGAAGGCTTATTCCAATGTCTATTGAAAGCATATACATCTTTTGTTGCCGTGCATATAATGAGAGACGCCTCAGCTGAATTGCATGCAGCCTCGCCGGCCTCCATTTCTCTGTCTTGATCTCCAAGCACACCGCATTACATGCATCCTCACCAGGTCAGCTGGCTTTGTCTTTTAGAGTAGGCAATGTGGTTCCTCCTTTATAGCAAGTCATCAGGAAGCATAAGCGCAACCTAACTCAAATGGCAACAAATGAGAAGTAGCCTATCTGTTTTGATTATTTTTGCATAAAGAGGTGTCTATGCTCAAAAACACATTATATATTATGCAAAGATGCATAATGGTGGGAGCTGTGCTTTAAATAAACAGAAAATGAACACATCTACCTGCTTAAGAAACTAAATGGAGTGAAGGTCTGGTTGTTCCATTTGATGGAGGACTTTTTGAGGATTAACCATTTAGAAAGTATTAAAGGTTCATTCATTTTTTTGTCAGTCAACTAATCATCTGTGTGCTGATTCATATCGGTTGGCGAAGCGCTCTGCCTCTTCAATTACTCTCTCTTCTTAAATACTAGCTCATGAAAAAAGATCATCTGCAAGTCTAATAGGATCCAAAATAGTTTATTAAATAGTAACAGTCACTTAAATCCCTTTGAAGGACATATGGAGTTGCGTTGAGCCAAATCTCTCAGTCGCAAAGAAAACAAGTCTCTCTCGGCAAACCAAACATCATGACATAGTTAGGCTCAAACATCCAATAAGAAGTGCCAATCATAAAGCCCCATGCCTGTCACATGGTGCAACCATGCTGTTAACAGCATGGGTCCTGGCTGGCTCACTGTTTATTCACCCCAATCGATCGCGTCCTGCGGATAAGGCCAACAATGCCCCCCAAACAAACCAACTGCTGCTGTTATTCAGCCCAAATCAACACATGACGTACCTTTGCTGTCTAAATAAATGCAACGATGATGAACTCTGAGGCAAAATACTGCACATAAATGAACAAAAATTGATTGTCTAGTTGATGCTTTTTAGGGGGGGAAAAAAAGAATAAAATAGGACCTGTCTGGAGCCATGATGGCTGGAGTCCAGCAATCAGCATGCACTTCGAGTCCACTGCAGACACTATCAAACCGTTTTCAAGCCCATTCCTTTCTCAAACAGAGCACATATGACATTTATAATTGCGTGCTGCCTCATTAGAGAGCCCTTTCAACGATGCCTGAATGATACACCTAGATGAGGCTTCGCCTGCTGCTCTTGAGTCAACAGACACACCAATGCAGAGCACCAACCACCACCTACATAATATCTTTTTCCTTTGCTGCTGCGTTGATTAATAGATTGTGGCTGCTCTGACACTCTGTGTAGGATAGGCATTTTGCCTCTGATAGGTGCTGACACCAATTCTTCATGGACCGCAGGGGACCAGGGAGCGGGAGAAGCACCGGCAAATGACTTGGACGGCGGATGACTCCAGATGTGGTGCAAAAACCCACCCACCCCCGCCGTCCCCGCGCGGATGTCACTCCGCATTCTCACCGGGGTGCGCTCAGATCGTTTACGCTGCCTCTCGGAGATGACAGTTGGCAGATGTGTGACACGCGCCGCGCATAAATCGCATCTGACAGTCGCTCAGAAAGAGAGGGAAGGTTTGTGGTTTACAGTGAGGGACGAGGTAAATAATCCACATCCGAGGCAATCTTGGTGATCAGGAGTCCAGCGTGTTACAAACACTTAAAAGTGTGTGAACGGGTTTAGAAAAATGTACGGCAACGCCAGGGGGACCTCAGCCCGGTTAAATGTATTTACGAAGCACAATGCGTTAACAAAAATATTCACACCCCTTGACCATTTACCACATTTCATCATGGCACAGTCGCTAACTTCAGTGGGTTTAATGTGATAAAGAAACACAAAGTAGTGCGTAATTCTGAATTGAAAGAAAATAATACATGGCTTTCAATATTTTTCCTTTTTAAAGAACAATTTAAGTGTGCCTTGCATTTGTTTTCAGCCCCTTCTAATCTGACACCCCTGAACTAAATCCACTTAGGTGAGTGCTCAATGTCACCTAACCTGTTAACAGAGTTAACCTGAGGGTGATTTAAAATAATATAATGAATTAATCCTAGAAGCAGCAGATGAGCACCCATCATCTTGAGGGCTGCTCAGGTAGGAGAAACTGTTGACCAAAATTATCCACACTGTAAAAAGTGAATTAAAAGTAAGTAATAACTTCTTAAAATGAGTGTTTTGTCCTTCATTTGAGGAGGCAAGTTTAAATGACCTGCCAATGGAATAAGATTTTTTGGCATCAAAAGTAGGAACAACTCATCTCCGTCATCTTATTTCAAGTGCAGTATATTTAACTATATTATTTTAGGGGTCATAATAGTCATTCCAGTGGCAGATAATCTTATTTATCTGCTCGAATCAAGGAGAAATACATTCATTTAAATAATTTTTTACTTTCTTTTAGTTCCCTTTCTGCAGTGAAGGTAAAAGAAATGTTTATTTCTTCACCGCTCAATTATGAATTACTTTGTGCTGCTCTATCCCATAAATGGGGGGTGTTAATGCTTTTCAGCAACGCATGTGACCCCACGATCTCTGAAAACCGTTTTTTTTAAAATCCTTTCATGTGTTGAGCATACAATTTTCATAATAATAACAAAAAAAATGCTCGATTCATTGACCTGTTTGGTTCTCAGGGTTACAAAATAAGATACGTCTGCCACTTTTTTTTTTAAAGAGATGCTTCAGGGGAAAAAGCTTATCAGAAAAAGGGACAGTAAAATTGACACAGAGTTGAACACACACATGCCTGGATGCATTCACACACACACACACACACACACACACACACACACACACACACACACACACACACACACACACACACACACACACACACACACACACACGCACACACTCTTCCTCTGCTTCCCCACTGAGAGAACTCTGACAGAGGCAGCCCTACCTGTCACTGTAGTAGCAATTATCCTGCAGGCTCTCTCCATGGACCGTCTCCTGCAGGTCTCCACATTACTAACCACATCGCTGGGCAAAACACACACACACACACACACACAGAGCATGCAAGCTGACACACAGGAGGGCACACCCACATGTACACGTATTGTGCATATTCACAGTCACGCACGGCTGTGCTTTTCATCCACAATTCCCTCTCCACAAGCTAATGGCTTGAACGAATCACGGCGATGTGTTGGTGCAGACATCCTGCTCAAGGCAGGATAAAACACCTATTAATAAGTGGAAGGTGGGTTGCTCGTGCAAGCATGTACACATTTTTTTTCTTCTGTCTTGATACAGTTAAATTCAGTATCTTAGGTATAAAAAAAACAACAAAAAAAAACAAAAACAAACCGATGTCTTTGAACATTTGCAGTGGAGAGCCTGGATAAATAAGTAAAAGACATCACACGGCAGGTCTGGAAATGAGAGGCAGCATTAATAAAAGGGGAGGATGTGAGCCTCAGTGACTCGACGTGTGATTCTGGTCACTGAGAATTGAAAAAAAAAAAAAAATCACAGGTAGGACAGGGTATCCATTTTGGCTGCAGGGGAGGTTTCCGGGAGGAAAGAGTCGAGCAGATTCACACTGGCTCACTGGAGCTCAAACGCAGAGCCCCCGTCTGGCTTCCAGAGACAGGCTGACTGTACAGAACTGTGAAGGGTGATTTCAGAGAAAAGATGCCAACGTGACCTCATTACCGTAGATTTGTTCCAACTGTCATTAGGAATCACAAACGCCATCACTCAAGTCAGGAGCAAGAGGGAGAGAGGATGGAGTGGAGTAAGCAGGGGTGAGCAGAAGGGTGCTGCCGAGCTCTAATTGTAATCAAGCACGTTTGATCCGAACAATAAGACGTAACGTCAACCGTCCATGACTGCAACACATCCTGTAGCTTATAGTTTGAAGCCGAAGTGATATTTGTGCTGGCAATACGACACAACTAACACCACATCTATGACTAATATACCACATGCAATATAAGTGGAATAAAGAAATCAGAGCCTATGGGATTGTTTGGCTCCTAGTTAAATTCTGCAGATCAGAATATTGATACTCACTGAATTTTACCACGTTTACCACATTACAACCACAGATTAACTTCATACGATTTATTGAGATTATGTGTGAAAGACCAACACAGAAAATGGTTGGCAAGATACTTTATTTTTCATGTGAAAAGTGTCATACATTTGTATTGATTGATATTTTTGCACAGTCTTTGTTGCAACACATCTCAAGGTCAATCTGACTGGACAGGAACTTCCACATGTTTGGTGATGAAATGGATCCTATCTTTTCTACTTCACAATAATTCTCAACCTTTTTAAGACAAGACTATATAGATGTTTTAGTCTTCATCATTATCATCTGGATTTGGTTTATCCCTTTAAATATCAGCTGAAGACATATTAATCCATGCTTCTAGGTAGATTTGAGCTTATTTTTGTATTTTTGAGCATTATCTTACATTTTATGCTCTTTTGTTTCATCTTTGGGGTCTTAAGTGTATGCATACTGTATGATTTTACTGTGAAACACATGTTTGAGAGATGCTCTATAACTAAAGTCTACTTACTTGGTCTATCGTCCAAAAAACAAAAGAAAATCACACCAAAATTCACTGAAGCTTATGGTTATGGCGTAGCAGTATTCTAGGGTATAAATACTTTTGTAAGGCGCTTTAGAAACATATGCGAAGAAATTAATTTCAATATTAACCAAAGTCTCCAGCCTCAAATAAGTGCAGGGTCACTGAGAGCTTGATCAGTAAATCATACGGCAGCTTTAATTAATGATTAACATGTGAAAGGTGTTGAGACTGAACTCCCTAACACAAATACGACACTTTTGTTTAATTTGTGAATTAACCTCTATTTTAACATTAGCGTTGCAAAAGTTCATTTGCTGGTTTAAGTATATTTAAAGTTGTTAAAGAGAGAGGAAGCCATTAAACAAGTATGTGTAGCCACATTAGAGTAAGAATAAAAAAAAGAGCCATTCAAAGCTGGTGAAAACTGCATCTTTGAATATGTGTGAACAGCCGTTATTAAAGGACGCAGATCAATTAAACCCTGCATCGCTTCGGCATTTAGTTCTCTCGGATAGCTTAGATGACGATGCTGAAAACAAACCGTAACAGCCAGCATTGATGTACATAGATCATTGAAGCGAAATAAGAAAGCACATTACAAGAGGTACAAAGAGCAAAAATATAAAGAGTAATACCGTTTATATTAAAACACAAAAACTGACAAGGAGTGCATGTTTTTAATCATGAGTGCTGGAGTAACATTTATAGGTTGGCAACAAATTCTCAATTTTAAGGCAATGTTCCTTGTAGTACCAACATAAAACTACTGGACACACTTACGACAGTAAAAATCTGCCTAAACGGCTGATATGGTTTAAACGGCAAAATAGTTTAGGAATGAATCACAAATACAACCGCCATGGCTTTAGCCTGCTTTTCTAACTTTCTACTAAAGCTGGCTGTGGTACAATAACAGAATTAGCTAATAAGCTAAACAACAAGTGGACATGCGAGTCAAGTTATTTTCCATGCATACATACCACTATTACAGTGTTATACCTACTTTAGTTGGTGTCGCTGCTTATATCTTCATGCTTCCAAAAGCAGAGGACAACAATAACTTTTTTTCCTCTGGTAATGTTAAATATATGTCAAATTTGCTGTTTGTATAGATGGCATTGACAACATATTTGGGTACAAAATTGTGTTTTCATATCAAAGGACTTTACTGTCACTGATCAAATTTGATGTCATGAAACCTTGTCCAGCTTTGACAATTTTTAAGCAAGAAAAAAAAAAATCCTAAATACGCCTGTTGACTCACTCACAAGCACATATATAGTGGATCTCAGAGGTTTACACGAAAGAAATGCCAGGTGTGTGTCATTAGATCATCATGAATCACTATAAGTCAAGAAAAAAAGGATTAATTTACATATTCACATTCTGAAACAAATATTTTATTTAAGTGCCGTTTGATTCCCTTTCTGCATTCATTCATCTTTGGTAGGAGTCTATCAAGATGCCACTTCTTTTCTCAGAAATATTTCCCTAACCTACCTTGCAAAGGTTCTCCAGGTCCATCAGACTGTGAGCACAACTTTTGTCTACAATCCTATTCAGCTAAATCCATAGATTTTCAGTCAAATTTGGCTCTGGACTCTCGCCAGCCCATTCCAAAAATTAAATCAACGTCCCATGAGGTTATTCTAATGTTGATTTAGATGTATGCTTGTGCTCATTGTAGTACCAAATTACATCAACCTTCAGCATTTTATCGTACAATAGAATATTTAACCTTGATATTTTTTGGGAAGTTTTAACCAGGCAAATGTGTTTGTTTTTTGTTTTTGAGAAGAATTATAAATTGCAACCTCACTCCTTAGGAGGACGATATTGAGGGAGATTGTTGTGACACCTGGAGCCCAACTATAACGTATTGGAAATTCCTATTGCTGCTTTTGTAATGTCATTGTCATGCTGTATTTTCTTCAGCTATTCGTAACTGTATTCATTTTGACGGGGTAAATTCAATCAGGTCTAAAATGATTAAATTATTGCTTTATTCAACCAAGAAGTTTGTCTCTGATCAGAGACAGCCGTCTCTGTTTTAATTCAGGTTAATTGGATTCAATATAATCAGAGGTAAGTGTGAACTAAACAAGACTGGATGAAGAAAACGAATCAGAAAGTTCTTCAGCCAAGAATTGTTTTAGCGCTTTTGCCTCTAGGTAATTGCATCTTTCTAGTTCCTCCTGAACAGATTTGTTTAATTTTTCAGTTGATTATTGTAGAGTAATTACCACACTGCTTGTGAAAAAAATGTTTTTAAAATGATTGCAGCTTGTAAACGCTGTTAATAGACATACAACGCTGCCTTTTGGCTCTTATTCTTAGAGTTTTTAACCACTAATTAAAGCAGTTTTTGTAGAACTAGATCGCAATTTTTAAGAAGAGGTCAAGATACTTTCCCATCTAGCCTTTTAGTGAATCCATCCAACCATGTTTACAGATGTTAGCGCACATCTTCCCACAGAGAGTGCCTAAAGCAGCTGAGCGCTGCGTCCTACGAGCTCGCCTGTCTTCGTCACCATGAAGCATCCTGGCAGCTCCAGCGTTAATCTCACCATGTTGCCTTTCTTTGTACAGCTGGGAGTGGTGGGCGCGAAATGAAAGTGTCACACAACAGCCTCATGCAGGTGTCAAAATGTGAAATATGACATTTCCCTTCTCAGACTTTATTAGTTCACAAATCATTTTGTATTCAGCCAGCCTGGCATTACTACTTTGCTTTAGGACAAAATGTGATAATCATTATTATATGTCTAAAGCAGAGCAGCTGCACGGCAAAGAGAAAAGAAGCAACAACAACAACAACAACAACAAAAAAACACGTATTCAGGATGGGAAGCAATTCAGAAATCAAACTACACACTCTGACGAGCGTGTTTGTTGAAATTTGCTCCACTCCTAATCAATCATTTTACAGCAGAGCTTCTAAAACAATCCCTTTCAAAAGTGAGGCGAGTGAGCGATTCAAAGTCACAGCGTGATGATTAAATCTATACACCACAGAAGGGCACCATACTGTTTTTTGTTTTCCAGAATTAACTTCCTAATATCCACAAAAAATCTCTCTGTTTCAAACCCTACTGAACTGAGCTCTCGAGCAGTTTGAAGTGAAAGGAAAAAAAGACAAGACTCTATAGGAATAGTTCCCTGTCTTTTTAAGGACACATGTTGGGCTGCATGGCTCATCTCCTCCTCATTTAGCCGTCTGTCGAGGCTCCGTGGGGCTGATTACCAGGAAGAGCTGATTCCAGTTGCACTGCTTATCAGTCTAATTAGAGCCCCTGGCAGGTGACTTGAAGGAAGTTGTGTGCCTCAAGGATATTCAGGCACAGCAATTGGTACAGGCTTGGTAGCAACGATTCATGACAAAACAGAAAAAGTAAAAACTTGTGGTTCGAGAATCCTGGTGACAGATGAGTCTTTATGCACCAGAAAGGAACTTGAGGAAGGTAAATAGATTGTTTTGCATCACAAACATATTAGATATAATTGAACAAGAGATGGCATATTCGCTAACATTTCCTTGTAAAAACAACTGCCGGCAAAGGAGATGAGAAAATAAAGAAAGGAATAAAACCACAGCAAAAAAGAAGGATACAAAGACGGGGACAAGGAAGGACAAACCAAATGAGAAGCATGGGGAGAAGAGACTGAAAAATTGAGGGCAATATCTAAAATCTACAGGAGGGCGAACAAGTTTTCCAGGTAGTGTATCAGCCACAGATAAAAGGTCAGCGGACTGCTGTTCGCACATCCAGGTGCTAATGTAACACCTCTCACACCTTCCCTGGTTGCTTGTCAGTGGTCGCCTGCAGGCTGGTGGGCAGAAAGACTGTTGTTTGTGCTAGAATAATATGTTGTAATCCCCTGTCTCAGATGTGGCCTTAACACAGGTAATTGGACTTGGAGTGCGAAGATGCCTGTGGCTAAATACTCACCACCACTTGCGAAACACATACAAAGCAGTCCAATTCGAATGTGTTCATCATCCCAACACAGATAGACATTCTTTGTATTTTTCACATGGTGCATCGTTGTTTTGAGTTGTATTATACCATATCGATACTTAGAATAAAGGTGTATGGATGTACAAAAGCAGACCAAGAACAGATCAAGATGTAGCTTCTTTAAGCATCAGGCATTTCCATGCAGGGGTGTTTTAGCTTTAACTCTTACAGGCCAAATCTTTCTGATGAAACAAAAACACTTTTAATGTTGTTGATGATTTTACTGATAAATTTTTTTTATTTTTTAGTGTTTTTATTTTCTAACTAATTGATGTATTAAGATCGCATAGCTTCACAAACCTGCTCATTTGAAAATGTAACGGTTAATAAGCAAATACTTTAAAGGTATATAGTCACGTAATATGCTTAGAAAAAAAAAAGACCAAAAACCGTTTGATCATAATAAAATAAGGTTATATCCATCAAGTTTCTGTCATGGTTTTAAGGTGTTTGGCCCACATGCAGACACAATCGGAGAACAAAAGACAGTTTAAAGATGTTTATTTGAGGCTATACACGGATCTAAATGCTCACAACGTGAGCAGCAGGTGAGTTTCGGAACGTCAGAGTAGGAGCACTGCGGGAAGAAAGAGGATACTGATTAACACGGGTCAAATCAGGGAAATCTGCGCTGATGCTGCTCTGCTTACCACTAGGTATGGAGAACCTATCCGGAGAGGGTGAGTGGAAGGGGGGATTCTGCGATCTTATGCTTTCCGATGGGAGGAGATGGCTGAGCGACAGGTGAGCTAGTGGATGGGACGCAGGCGGGGAGCCCGAGCAGCACCACAGCGGAGACAGGCACGAGGAGCAGAGTGAATCCAGGAAAGGGGTCTCTTGTCCGGCTTGGTACCACCAAGTGGGCTCGAGGGGAACGCCAGAGCAAAATCTGAGCAGCAGGGATTCAGGAACCGGTCTTCAACGCACGGAGACAAAACGGGTGAGTAATTCCAGAGCACGACGAACTGAGGGAGACAGGAGACAAGGTTAGAGCTAGGAATCTGGAACATCAAAACTCACAGGAACGGAGAAACTGTCGACAGGACAGTGGCCTAGGCGTACCACAACAGGCTAACACTCTGGCGTTCTTGAGCTGATTGAACGCTCCTTTTAAGCTCGAGCCAGAGTAGCCACAACGAGCCGCAGGTGCGGGCCACGCCCACCTGTCAACAACAGCCACCTGTGGAAGAGAGTTAGTAGAGCACAGAACACAGAATCCTGATAGTTTCCATCTTAATAGCGGTTTGGTAGTCCTTTTTGATCCAAAAAAGAATTCACTCTCGGGCGCGATCAAACAAATATAAACAGTTGTGGCGACATCTAGTGGCAGTATCGCAGAACTATCATAATGCCTGTTTGCTTAATATATAAATCAATTGTAAATAACGCCGGATCGAGCCTGACCCTCTGCAATGCCTCACAATAAAGCGGCAACTCAGCGTGATCGAAGACCAACCGTTATTAATTAAATTAAACGATCTAACAGCAACTTTAGGAGCCTCATATCAGAACATTTACTCACCTCAATCAACTCTTAGGTCATATCTGAGCCTCGGCAGGTTAAGCTTCCGCTTCAGTGAACAATCCAGGTTTACCCCTCTTGAAATCTTTTTTTTTTTTTTTTGCGCTTTTATTCACGGGATCTTAGACCTTTCTTCATTGTTTCGCTGGGAGATGCTAATAGGCGTTAGCTGCTTCCTTGTTGTAACCCCCGCTGCACATGCGCAGTATGTACTTCCGTTAAAATTGTAAATAAACATGAAAGGCTTTATTTGCTAACAAATTGTGCAAAAACAAAGCATAAAACACCAAAATAACAACTAATACGCCAGCAGGACGTGATAATCTTTCATAAAAACTTTATATGCAACCAGAGTGAGCTACTGATGTATAAATAAATAAAAAAGTCAAATAACGGGGCTATGCACCTTTAATCTACACATACGGTTTCTCCCACCCCCACCACAGACAACATATTAACATTATAATATTCCTTCTAACCACACAAATAAGGCATACTTTAAATATGTTAAAACTATAATTTTTCTTTAAGTAGTCAGAGTATCATTAAATGTGCAGAGCCACGTTTTCTGACTTTTTGAAAATGTACATGTCAGTAGCTCACTCTGGTTGCATACAAAGTTTTTATGAAAGAGTATCACACCTGCTGGTGTGTTAGTTGTACTAACTGTAGCAATGCCGGTAAAGAAGAGAGAAAGAAAAATAACATGGTTTAAATCAAATCTCTGGTTATTGTTGCCGTTTATGTTCAATATTGTTTGAAGCACAGCTAGCTGCTAAGAAGTTTGCCAAGTAGCAGTTTGAAGTCCCAGTCAGCCATTGCTTCAAGTTATGGGAACACTTATGGTCTGCTTACTGATTTTGGTAGTGGTTAGACAAAAGTGTGACAGGTTTGCCAACAGTGGTACTAGTAAGACAGTTTTGTTGGAATAATGCTGCAAAATATTCAACTAGAGGACATGAACTTGTAGACTAAGCCTGTGGTTGATCACCAGGATATTTAACAGGTAAATAAATCGTCCAGCCATAACTCAGCAATGGGTGAATCCTGTAGGCATTGAGTAGATGGCAAAACTGCAAAGAGCAAAGATAATAGCGATACCATGTTATAAGAATACACATGGCAAAATATTGTAAGCAATTATGTGTGGTGTAGAATATTTGACTGGTCCCTTTAGATTAAAAAAAATGTAAGTCTAAAAAAACAATCTAAGTCTGAAGTGGATATAGTAGTTAAACTGGAAGCAGTTTTACATTTCAGAAACAAGTAACCACCTCCTGAAAAGGACCCTGGGAGCTACAATACCCCTCTGTGGCAGTCCAGTCCGATACATGCAGGCCACTGACCCATGACAGCCGGCCCACATCGATTTAGGAGAAGGCAGAGGACACGGAGGGCAGAGAAAGGAGAGTATCAGGGGAGAAGGAGAAAGGAAGGAAAACAGTGAGAAGGGCAGGGAGTAACATCCCTTTTAAAACTCATCCATAATTCATTTCCTTTTCTTTCATACTTCCTCCTACATTTTCTTTCTCTTTCAGAAAAGCTATATGACATTTTAAAGGGGATTAGTGCCAACCTCTTTTAAATTGCCTCACTCGAACAGCGACAGACACATCCAGGATTGTACAGCCAATTTACCTTTACAGGAAAAACAGATATAAGTACCAGAAAGAGATTTCAGTGTTATTGTGGTGAAATGACTATTGTCTGTGTCACACAAACAAGGTTAGTCCATAATTGCTGGTTTTAATGCTCATAATGTAAAAGATAAAAACACGGACATGCCGGTGATAAAAGCATGGTATTGTGCTCGTATAAATGAAACTAGACTTTAAAAGGCACACCAAGGGAATTTGTCACTTTTCCCATTTCATTCACATATGCATTTATACAGCCTTCTATTATTCTGCCTGGCTATAATATATGAAAGCGCAATTAAAGGTTTATTTAAAAACAAATGCAACAGACTGAAACCCTCTCTGGTTGTTTAACACCAGTTCTGTAACTCATCAATGTGGAAGTACACAAAGCTTTACCAAGCATCACCTTGAACATACATTTGTTAGGGGTCTTATCACAGATAGACAAAAAAGTGGAACAACGCATCCATATTAAATTAATTTGCAAGAATAATCCATGCACCACGGTGTATCCTTCGTCTGTTGACAACTGGAACTGTCTCTGTTGTCATTAAACATAGGTTGATGGGATTTTAAGCTTTAAAATCTAAGCTACATCAGTGACATTACATAATCAAATGTATAGGAATACGATATTTTCTAGGTAGTCCTAATACGTATGTAAAAGTTGGGAAGCGTAACTCTGATTCATAATTATAATGGGGAAAAATCCGAAAATAAAAAAAACTAAAATCAGTATTTTATACTTTATAATATATATAAATGAAAACATATAAAATGTCTTGAAGAAAGGCAGGAAATTTGCTGTTTTCTCTTAACCTGACAAAAGCCAGCTGTATGTCGCTCCGCCTAGCTCCACTCACATACATCTGGGACACCGCCATAGGAATTGCCTTTACAGAAGGCTGGGCCTTATCAAAAATTCTTGCATATGATTGGATAAGCCACTTGTCTGTCATCTTTATCGACGTGCTATTTCAACCACTCACACCGAAGCTAACCCGTGACGCTGATGATAGCGACGCAGGAAAAAATAAATAATAATAATAATAATGTGTTTGCGGCTCTAGTGGCACGCGTTTTATTGACAGTGAGCTGACAGGAAGAGGGGGGAAGACAGGCGGCAAAGCGCCACGGGTCGGAGTCGATTCCGGGCCGACCGCGTTGAGGACTAAAGGCCTCCTAACATAGTTAGCGCTAACCGCTAACCGCTAACCGCTTCGGGGCGCGTCCGCGTCTGCACGTCCGCTGGCCCCGGAAAACAAAACTTGCCAAATCCGGTCGGGAGAAGGGCGAAAACATCGTTTCCACCAACAAAAGCCTTCAGAGGCGTTCTCTGATGTTCTTTTAATGAAACAATATTAGGTAGATTGGACAACACGGAAGAAATAGCAGCATCAATGTTAACGCTTACTTCCTCGACGAGCCGCCATTGCTATCAAAACAGTCTCACGTCATGGTCGCGTCTCCACTACGTCACATCTATGAAACTCCAGCCCTGAGTCCTGATTGGCCAGACCATAAATTTGGTTGGAGAAATCACTCTCTACCGGCGGTGTCCCAGATGTATGTGAGTGGAGCTAGGCGGAGCAACATACAGCTGGCTTTTGTCAGGTTAGTTTTCTCTAGCTCCAGTATATAACTCCACAGTCACAAACTCATAAAATACATCCTAATTTCCTTAACGTTCACTCTAAATCCTTAAATGTAAAAGAAAAGTGGGGAGGATTGTTGCTGTAACCACTTTTTCTCCAGGAAAAGTATTGTAATTTTTGGCTCCATGTGCAACAATGCTTGTTTTTTTGTGTGTGTCTTGTTTGTGTACATTCAACGATGTATGGAAGACAAAAGGCAGCTTGAACAATTGCTGAGGAGGCAGGCAGCTGCCCCCACTGACTGAGTGAGGACACAGCTTTTGGTGTAGGAGGCTGGGCAATAGGGCTGTTACTCAAGCACAACTTAGACATTATAAGTTAATAATTATAATAATAATAGATTACATTTTTTTGCACTGCACTGTACATTGATATTTTAATCAAGTCCTTGTAGGATGTTAAAATAATTAAAATTGAAAAAATATTTTTTTAAATAGTAACATGGTGTTCATTTCCTGGATAACAGAAGGGATTATTAACAGTCACAAATAAGAGACTGCTGTGATTTTGTTTTTGACCAGGTCTGTTTCTACATTTCTGACTTCAACTTCACAGTGTAGAAGGCTAGCAGTACCTTTTACTCAGAAAACTATATGTTGGGTTTGCTGAGAAACAGATATCCCAAAGCTGTGGTAAATACCCAAGTTGAAACCCAAAGCAGTAATGGAAGTGGTGGAGACCACCCGTTGCCAGTAGTGGCCAGTATAGTAATTGGTTAATATGGATACTCTGGAAGCAGGCTGGTGCATTACAGACCAAGAGCAACTCCTGTTGCATGCTTGGGCATCAAAAGGTGTGATGGGTGCTGCAAACCCCAATAGGTGCCATAAAAACAACACGAATTCATCAACATCCTACCAAAAAGAGAAATGTAGTTTGTTCCATTACATATCTTTAATATATATTAAACAACAAACAAATGAATAAATGACTATCATTCCTATTACATGTTACTTATTTAGCTGCATACTACATACAGAAATAGTTAAATTATCTGATCATCGACATAAAAATGTATTACAAAATTTTAATGCTATTTATAAAATTCTTTATCTTTTGCTTAATTGACAAATTCAAGAATAATCTGTATATGACAGCCCGTGTGACCTGTTTTAAATCTACCATTTTATCAACATTCATTGTCTGTTTGTGCATTTGTGGAGTAAGGAGATTTAATTATATTAATTGCCCATAATCAGATCGTAAACATCTTTAATGTCAATTTGAAAGCCCATGAATTCTAAACACAACAGTGACACATTAAACTTGCAATATCTGTGTGGGAGTTCATCAGGCTGTGAAAGTTTGATTCTTTTTCCTCCATAAACTTTCTCTGTATGCTATCACATTTGGAAAAAAATCATTGTTCTAAAAGACATTTCTGCTGCATTAAATTCAGAAGTGCGAGAGGAGAAAAAAAAAAGACACTTCAGCTTTTACAACTGCAGCTATAAGTAAATGCCCTAAATTGCGCACTACACTCTGAACTGAGCGGTACTCGTCAGTTTGCAGTAGAAGTACCCCCAAGCAGTGTCAGTCAAACATTCAGTGGGGGGCTGTGAGCTGCACAGAAGCTGCATGTAAATACAGCTGCACCATGTGCATGTCTTTGCATAAAGCATCTCATGATGACGCCAGGATAGAAAAATCCGTTTGTAACCAACATCGATAGTAAAAAAACAAGAACAACACAGGATGGTTTATTATTTACACTTACACAAAATGCAAACCATGACATGTCCATGGATCTGCATAAAGCGGCGTCCAACAGTTAGTCATGGCCATGACTCGATTTAATTACTGCTCATTGTGAAGTATGGAGACACCACAATCTGCATCACGGGCAACAAGAGGTGTGCCCACATATGAACACGTATGGAGAGCTGCACAAAGGAAGGGAAAATTGAACATCTGTCCTCCTTTTTCCCTTTCAAGCCCCCCTGCCAAAGAAAGCTGGCGCTGCACCTGGACATGAATTATAGAGAGGCACTTGGATGGAAGAGGAGAAGAGGAGAGGTGAATGGAAATAAGGGGATGGGATAGGCTTCACATATTCCCCATCTGGAGACACTCACCGGGTGGGGACTCATTTGGTCAATGATCAGTTCGAAGTCAACAGCTACCAATAGGGAGTATCACTGTGATGTAGCTTTCTATATGTTGACCTAAAGTTGAGAAGTATTTAGAACCAACACGGGAGTTCGTGTATTTCAAAACACAGCGACGGCTCGTTGTTAAAAACTCGAATAATGTTGTTTCGAAACGACCCTCAAATTCTACTCCATGTTTTCAGACAGCTGTAAACCTTTAGAAAAAAATATATAATTATAGTCAAAGAGGAACTACAAAAGCAAATAGAGCTTTGAAGATTAAAAGCCCAAAATGTCACCCACCTGCTTTGAAGCTCCCTGGCTCGCTTTGTTTCTCTACACTTGTAGCTCACAAAACCACAGGCACAGAGCACTGCATTGAGGGGCCAATTTAGCATGGATGTACCATTAGGAAGAACAAAAACTCGCAACACTCACCCAAACACACAAGCTTAGACAGTAATGTGCTGTAGAAAGACAAGGACAGATGAAGACATACACACACCTGGAAATGGTTCATTGAGCAGATGTACGGCCGTCCCTCTTTGATTTGTACCAAGCCTTTGTGGTTTGAGCAACTGAAGTGTCACCTGATGCTTCTTTAATAGAATGATAGGAGTTTGTTAGTCCATTAACGGCAACATCCCACAAAGAATATGCATGTCTTCAGCATATATCCTTGTTTTTGAGATTAAGTTGTTGTTTTTTTTTGTTTATAACTCATTAGTGATCTTTCAGTGAGTTAAATAAAAACCCCATTTAGCTGGAAATTATGAAAACAAAAACAGCTATGACAGCCTGCTGCACAGGTCAAAAAATTAATAATATGAGCGACGCAACTTAGAAACACAACATAGATTGTGTGTAGGCATGGGTTGGCATGAAATTCTTTACTGAATGGGAGGCTTAAAGGGGACACGTCATGCTAAATCCACTTTTCTTTTAGCCCTTAAATATATGTTGTTGTGTACTTGGCGTCTCTAGGAGTGCAGAAAATTGTTATTTATTCTGTTCAGGAGTTGTGTAGGTATTTCTATATTCTATTGGGGCCATATTTTTCAATTTGGTCAATTTTCTGTACTCTCATTTACGTTTTTGAACAATTACGTCTCAGTACATACACGGTCATGGACTTCCGGTTTACCAATTTCACCAATCCGTTATCTTTATTTTTTTTCCGCCGCAATTTTGTAATCTGAGCTCAAAGATGCAGATCCTACAAGCAGATAAGTAAAAATGTTTGGTTGTTGGGTGTATTAACCCACACAATTCACAACACCGTTCCGCAACATACGACAAAAATGGCCGAATGGAGTGGTACTGTCTCTTTAAATGCAAATGCCTAATTTGCTTTTAAAGAGACAGTACCAAAACGAGTGGCTTTTAGGCAAACCTCAGAAAAAGGGTAAAAGAGGGGCTGGGGTGCAACAATAATGATAAATTCAGACCAAAGCATTGCAGTTCCACTTTATGTAATAGGCCACAACTGAATGATTTAAACATGAACAGGGGGAATTTAAAAGCATTTTCTCTTTAATTAAAAATACCAAAGTTTAGGGTATGACTGTTAGGTTTTTTTGTTTGTTTTCGACTTTTCTTGAATCAGCCACCATCCTATCAGCTGCCACCTCTCGCCACCAGCCACTATCCAACCAGCTCAGTCTTCTCAGTCACCAGTCAATTAGCCCAGATCAGCTCCACCTGCTGCCAGTAATTATGTCCAACTCTGCTCACCTGTTGCCCTGTCCATATTTACCTGCCTCAGACAACTCATCCCTGCCTGAACGTCTCATCTTGCCTCGTGTTGTCTTGTGTGATGACTCTACCAGTTCTATGTGCTCAGCCAGCTGGATTCTTCTGGTTACCCTCTCTGATGAAAGTTGCCTGTATCTACGTGCTGCACAAGTCTGCCTGTTTCCCCGTGAGTTCTAGCCACTCGCTCTGCCCGTTCTGGTGGTTCCTCGGTCCACATCGGGCTGCACCTTCTGCACCTGATCAGCTCCTGCCTTCATCACTCTAAGTCTGTCACTACCTACATCTTCTGGTCCCCTGCTCATCCCTGCCTGCCTCCGCTATCAGCCATTACTCTTCTGTCACGTCTGGTTCTGCTTGCCTGCCTCAGTTGCCACCACTTTTCCTCACAATAAACCTTTATAAAACGTAACTCTGTGTTTGCCTGAATATCGGGTTCACCGGCATTAATCATTACAACGATGGTATAAGCATTAAAATCTTACTCAAGACAGTGATTTACAAACAGCGGTTCTTGTTTGATTGGCACCCTGGACAAGTCTCTATCTTTGCCCCTCCCCAACAAATAATAATGCAGGAAATCGCCTAATTTCTGGGCAAGGATAAAAATGCAATGTAGCCCTGCAAAGAGAGCATAAAATAATCTCTCAATTCTTAACATCAAGGAATGGGCGCCAACTCCTCAATGTATAAACACAATAGAAAACTGGATTAAAGCATTAATACCAGATAAATCTTTTTTACACTGGGTGTGTGTACCCTGCTGTTTCATATGCTACACTATAGCTTACATCAAAAACCACCAAAGTGACTTACTCTGTTATTTCCAGCAGAGAGCTATAAACTTATTCACATTATCATCCCAAATCAGGAGGAAAATATTTAAAAGTGCTTCTTTTCCTCACACGTAGATTCACGTAAACATGTTTATTTGACGGTAAAAGTAACAGTGTGCCAGCAGAGGGTATTTTTTTTGTAAATTATGAGCACATTTTTGAAATTTGTTGATTAACATCACCATCTTTTTGAAGAAGTGTCACCCTAACCATCATCACGAGGAATAATGGCATTTCCATGCCGTGAAAAAGTATTATGTGCAAGTTGAGAGCTTTTGGCCACTTCACAGACTGCAGCCCTTCTGCTCCTTTTTAAAGTAAACATCTAATCAGCCAGTCACTTGGCTGTAACTCAGTGCAGTTAGGCCATCAGACATGATTAAGACGACGTGGTGGAGCTGAGACCAGGCTTCAGAGTGGGGAGTAAATGTGACAAAGTGACTTTAAATGCGACTCGGTCGTTAGACTCCACAAGCTGGTTGTGAGTTTTATCAGTAACTGCTGATCTCGGAGATTTTCAACCATCTTTCTAGGGACCAATTGCCCAAATGAGACTTTAACATCCAGTGAGCTGTATTTTCCGGGTGGAAATACCTTCTCCGAGAGGCATGGCCAGGCTAGTTCAGGAACAAATGAGGGTAATGGTAACTCAGATAAGAACTGTTACAATCAGAGTATGGAGAAAAGCGTTTCTGACTGCAGAAGCCGAACCCTGGAGCAGATGTGTCACAGTAGCAGGGTGTACCAGCCTACCTGAGTACAGAGGCAAACAATTTTCATCCCTGTGTAACCAAAGCGTGCCTATCTTCACCCCAGCAGAGAACGGTACAGTGTGTAAAGCTTTAAAATCAATAAAGTATCACTCCTCGAATTGGCGTTCGGGAATGAAAACAGGGGCCTTAGCGAAGAATACTTTTCTCTCAGATATGTTCAGTATAACGCGGCATGATGATTAATATTCAGTGCTCTGCTGTGGTGGAAATATGGCAGGAGCAGGAAAGAAGCTCATTTGCATAGCTGTTTGTATCTGCTGCTTCCCAAAGTAGCATCCATTGAGTATACAAACCCCTGCGCACAGAGCAGACGTGCTGCATGAGTACCCGCTGTTCTTGACATGAGGGCCATCAGTACATGGTCTCTCAATCGGAGTACCTATCACTGAGGGCACGGGCATGGAAGATGAAGGGACGAGGGAATATAGAGAGTTGGGGGTTGGAGGGGTCAAGATGAAGCAAAGAGAGTGCGAGATCGCCATTGTCGGCAGGACTGAAGTGGAGGTTGGATAGTTTGCAAACAGAGACGGAGGGCTTTATGCCTTCATCCGCAGACGAACTAGTGGGGTAAAAAAGCTTTCAAGCTGCTGATTTCAGGAGGGCTTTTATAGCCTTTTTCTGATGAAAGAGATATTTTGTCAATTTTGCAGATCTCATTTGGTTAATCGTCGTCACAACTCTATGGCCAAATGTGTTGTTTCTGTGAGTTCGCAGAACATGGAGCTAGTGAGGCGTTTTGTCATTAACTTTGCCACCATGTCTGAGAAACGTTTTATTGCCAGTGCAGGGCTTAGCTGGAAAATTAAATTACGGCAAATTCCTCGGTCAGATAAAAATGGCATCGTCTACTCTCTGGCTCAAATCCAGCTGGAATTAATTAAAATTTGGATGTCACATAATGACGAGTCTCTCCTAGCTGGAGTTCTTCTTACCCGAGTGCCAATAATGTGTTTATCAGCTCTGTGTGCAGATATATTTGGAAATAGGATCAACATAGAAGGCTGTACTGTTGATAATATATGTCATATCATTGCAACAAGTGGTGTCAATACATGGGCAGAGTCGTGATAGGGAGAGCAAATTAATTTGACCTTGATGGATGCAGTTGATTACTGCTGCTTCTTTTTGTGCACTTTTCTCTTCAGCTCACCATAAATGTTTGTTTCTGAAGGATTTTGTTCTGAAGTGAGATGACCACGGAAACTTAATTTTGTGTGTAGTAAGCCACTTCTGTGTTGTCTTGGCAGAGCCGTCGCTTAGGCTGTGCGAACTGTGCAACCGCACAGGGCCTCACGCCTGCAATTTTTATCTATTTGTATTTATTTATTTAATAAATGAATTTGTTATACATGACTGTTTCAACAATGCTCAAATTTAGCGGGTTTTTATTGTTGCTATCATTGGTATATCAATGATTGCTATGTCATTACGCCTCCCCGAGGAAGGAAGAGAGGGGAAGACCACATGTCAGCTGCAAGAGAACCTGATCCATTTCGCAAGCACGAATCTAGTTCTGAGAAAAAGGGAAAAAAAAGGAAAAAAGGAGGAATTCAATAGGTCACTACGGGGATTGCTGGATACATTTATCAACACTTCCAGAGATGCGGAGGCTGCGCTGATGCCCCTAGCGCGTCTGAATGCGGTGAAACCGAATATCTTCACCTTTACCGACACGGCGGCAGAGCCTGGCGGGCTTCAACAACAGAAGGACCGGCGCGTGGGCAATGAGGATCACGATGAAGTCTGAGGTGAGGAAACAATAAGCAGCTGTACTTGACAAATTTTTTGTGATGAGGCCAGAGTGACCAGATGTCCCATTTTGTGTGGGACTGTGCTGCATTTTTCATTTTAGTCACGGCGTCCCTCAAATTAAAACAAAGTCCCGTATTTGACTGGGTCAGATTCAGAAAAGTCAAAAACGTATTCGACAGGCGCTTTTCTGAAATAAAGAAGGCAGGGCTGCATTCCTCATCAATGAGAGCAGCGTCGGCTGTCAATATATGCAGCAGCGTCTCACCTCATGAGCAGCCGTGTACCAGAACGCTCATAAAATAAAACGAAAAATGATTTTGATGCATACACAAAACTATGTATATATAAGCAGGTTTGCATGAGTAGCTATTGTAGTTATTGAACTTATGAAGATCACAATCTGCCTTACTTGAGTTGTATGATTTGTTTTTTTTTATTTAACAAATTTAGAACAATGGCCAAGATAAAAAGGCCTCAGTGACACGTCATAATTTATTAATTTTTAACCAAACCTTCTAGAACCTCTTGTGTCTGGAAAAGAAAAAAAATACTTAGACATATCACCAACATGCATAGCCTTTCTTACCTGTCCTAATACAATCAGATCAACTAGGATGTTAAAGAAACCACTGAAAGTTGCCCAAGACAGGTCCAGAACAGCCGCTTAAACGGTAAGAATAAAGCCATCAGCACATATGGCCTGTCAGTCCCCTGATGCATCCCTGGTATAACTGTGAGATAAAAGCTACAACAATTAAGGCAAAAAAAAAGCCCCCTACAACGAATGGAAGAGTTCATCCCAAGTCTAGCACCTTCAGACTATAACACTAAGCATGTGGATTGAGGCAGCAGGTAGAGAATCTTAGGGCCACTATCCAGGACAAAAGCTCAAAGATCCAGGAGAAGTTCAGGAAGATGGCCCCCAGCAAAGAACTGTAAAGCAATTGCCTCAGGCAGCAGAAACCCATGGTGGAGAAAGAGAAAGACAAGCATCCCCCATGAAAGGATAAGTCCCTGCACAGCATGAGCCATTGGCAGACCGAGGAAGTGGCTGAGATACTGAGAAATCCCACCCGTGGCTGTAAAAAACTGATCTGAAAGATGCCACAGAGGCTCTAATTGTCACAGGTACAGGTTTAGTACAAAGGCAGCGTGGCCAAAATACGTGTAGGGGGTAGAAATAAAGGCTTTCAATCATGTCGCTAGTTGAGTTGGACGGTGTACACCTTCATGATGGCAGGAGACGACACGGTATGATCCAGAGAGCAGTGTAGGGCTGCAAAGAAGCTTTGTTTTCACATTGACTGGCTGGTTTCGGGTGCAGTTCGAGAGATATCTCCTGTCTGTTGGCTTTGTTCAACAGATTTAAACTTTGATCACAGCTGAGCTCATCTCAGCCCTTTCTCTGGCATTGCATTAGAACCTTTAAACAGTACATC
This sequence comes from Fundulus diaphanus, assembly GCA_037039145.1. NCBI lineage: Eukaryota > Metazoa > Chordata > Actinopteri > Cyprinodontiformes > Fundulidae > Fundulus > Fundulus diaphanus. The sequence continues at coordinate 18,062,171 of CM073137.1, read as the reverse complement.
AGAATTGTATAGCAATTCTTAAACAGCAACTTTTTAAAGTCTTGGTAGCCTTTGATAGTGGAATCTGGTCTATGCCTACTTATATAATGCGATGCAATTTCAGATCAACTTTGGCATTACAGCCCCTCGTTTGATATGTGGATATTCATTATCCATGCATCCATTTTCTATACCAACTTAATCCAGGCAGGATCTCCAGCAGTCAATGGGTGAGAGTAAGGGTAAACTCTGGACAGGTCACCAGTCTATCACAGGGCACCAGAGAGACAAACAGGGCGAAAGGACCATGCATCCACACACGCACAGTAAAGGGCAGTGTTTAAGTTGCCAGTTAACCCGGCAGTCATGTTTACGGGCTGTGGGAGGCAATCAACGGTTCCAGAAGGACCCCACGCACACATGGCCAGAACATGCAAGCTACATAGGAAAAGGCTTTGACCACAATTATGTGAAAGGATGTGCCACCATGCAGCTAGATATTAAAATAAATCTGGGAAAACCGGTGTTTTAACCTAAAGTTAAACAAGTACAGCACATTTTTTCTTCAAGAACGACAATTATTCAAATTTGCAGGGATTTATTTTTGGTCTTAAAACAGGAGTTTAGACAGAATTGCTGTTTAAGCATCTGCAACGTGCTGGTTCAATTTACAAATGCTAATTGCTGATGAGTAGAAGGCACCTTAATGCGTCAGTATCATGCTTTGACACATTTCGTATTTAAACTCACTGCTCTGCTTCCATCCTGATCTGTTTCCCGTTTCGAAGCTTTTATCCACCTCTGAAACAATGCATATTCAGTTTTTGATTATGAGCACAGGGTCTCTGTGGGTGTTTGGGAAAGGTTTGGAGTACCATGTTTCACCCCCCCCCCCCCCCCCCCCCACTCATTAATCTCCCACAGTTCGCTGATAGCTTCGTTGTGTCCACTAGAAATCGCTTTCAATTATTCATGCCCATTTTCCACAAATACCTTGGAGATGGAATTAGCAAATAAACAATGCCAGGCAACACTAATCCTCGTCTATAGCACAGATCCTTTTAATGCACCGGAGATCAGGCCTGCTGTTGACAGGCACCTGTTACTGTCTCCGGCTGCCTCGCAACAGCAGCGCCGACACAGTAGACATGCTTAAAGGAACGCCGCCGCCGCCGCCTTGACCCCAAACTAAAGGTGCAGGAATAATACCGAGCAACAACAGAGAGGAAGAGAGCAAGAACTGGAAGAATATGTCTGACAAGGATAAACAGGATGAAGAGGAAACATGAGACAAGGCCCCCCGATTCATCTCCTGGAACACGCTCAGCTCGGATATTTCCTTTCGCTGTGACGAGCGAAAGGAATCAGCGGTTACGAATCATCGCTCTCCAGGGTTAGATGCGAGCGCCAAAACAAGACGTTTAAGACTGACTTACAGACGCCCGAGCGTTTTATTTTTAAATAGTCGTCTTTGAAAATTTAAGTTATTTTCTCTTCCTCGAGGCGCTGGAGGATGGAAGAAAAAGACAAAAAAACAAAACAACCCAAATTTGACCTTGGAATTAAAAAGATGTTTATTGCCGTGTTTCTCCTGAAACAAACACACAATATTTAACAGTTTACCGTGAGTCACGCAGCTCTGGTTATCGGGCGCCCTGCAGCCAACACACACACACACAGATGCATATGTGTGTTGGTGCAGTGCATAAATTACCTATGGTAACAGGGAGTAAAGATTTCTGTGATCAACAATGCATAAGACAGGAAAGTGAGACGTGTCATTTCAGATAAGCATCACGTTAGGTTTATGTATTCATGTGCGCGTGTAGATACTGTCTATATGTATATACGCGGGTGTATTTGCCCTCTAGCAGGCGGGTGGATGATGCACAGAAGCCTAAAAAAGTACCAGAGATACTGAGAGAACATAGCGAGAGTGACGACTGAGAAGTATGCTTGTAGCCGGATGACACATACACACATGCACACAGAGGGTTTTTTTTTCTTTCGTTTTTTTTCCACACACTCACTCACAGAGCCGGGGGCAATGGAGGAGAAGAGACCGAGGAAGACTTTGATCACCGAACTGAGCACATTCAAGCACTCAACCAGAGAGGGCAGCCAGTGATGAAGAGGAGTGGAGAGTGCCCAGGGAGGGGGGGAGGAGGGGGTGGAGAGGAAGGACGATGAGGAAAAAGGAATCCTGTTGTTTTCTGACCTCTGCACTCATTGATACAGATGTTAAGGTATGAGCGTGGGGATAGCCAGGCATCTAACGCGGATCCAACAACGCTCGAAAAACAAGCAATGTTTTCCCTGACATGAAAAACCCTGGTCGACGAAAGCAATTTCATTTCAGCCCCTATGTGCCTGGACATGAGCGCCCCGAAAAGCAGTGCCAGCATTCCCAAGATTTAATTCACACTTATTTCTTCAGCCTCCGGTGGCTTGCTGACTTCTGAAGGGTTAATATTGCAACACCGGGCAGAGACACAGGAATCCCTTCAGATCACAGCGCCATGCAGAAGTACTCACACCGCCGGTTGAACTTTTCAGTGTTTCGGCGCGTTAAAACCACAAACCTTGTGTGATAGAGCAACACAAAGTAGTACATAGCTGTGCAGGGGAAGGAATGTTATGGTCATCCATTCTCTGGTAAATAAAACTCTGGAAAGAGCAGTGTCTATTTGTTTTCAGCCCTGCTGAGTCAATACTTTGTTTAACCGTTTTTCCTGTGATTCCAGCTACAGGTCATTTAAGATATGTCTCCACCAGCTTTGCATGTGTAGAGTTGAGACTTTTGATCATTCTTCCTCCTCAAGCCTACACAGACTGGATGGAGAGCATCTGTGAACAGTGAAGTTTAAGTCTTGCCACATCACCTCCCCTGGACTTACAGTTGAACTTTGACTGGGCCAGTCTAACACAACAACAGGAGTGTCAAACTCTAGTCATCGAGTGCATCGAGTTTCCCTGGTCTAACACACATAAATCAAAGATCTGATTTGACTACTTAGCATTTAACCAAGTGCTACAGCGTCCTTCTAATGACCTAATTCAGATCCATGTAACAGCTGTGCGACACTGTTGCAGGATTGAGGTTTGACATCTGTGATCTAAACCATTCCCTTGTAGCTCTGGCTGTATGCTAAGTGTCATTGTCCTGATGGAAGGTGAACCTTCGCCCCAGTCTCAAGCCTTTTGCTACACCTGTTTTCTTTTTACCTGGCTTGTTAAGCATTTAGCTCCTTCCCTCTTTTCATTTTCCAAATCTGACCAAATTATCTTTTTCCCACAACTTTGGAAGTTATCTGAAAGTGAAATAAAAACAATTTGTGTTTTGTTCATGCTTCTTTGGGAAATTTTTTATGTTCTTCCCCGGAAGGCAATTGAGAGAAATGAATAAAAAAAATTAAGAGGCTTATTTTTGTTTGTTCCTGTAATATTTTATTCTACCACTAGAGGCACTGGAGTAAAACCCCCAGGCATTCACTAACTAACCTGACTTTCGCCAGATGGATTTCGTTCCACACGGCTCCACACATCCGTCTGGGATTGCTCCATGTATTTCAGAAGGAGGGGTCTTATCAAAAATCCTTGCCTATGATTGGAAAAACCACTTGTCTGCCATCTTTACTGACGTGCTCCTTCAACCACTCACATCGAAACAACCTGTGATGCTGACAAGAGTGAGGGAAAACCAAAACAGAACAGCCACCGTCAAGGATATGGCACTATGTCGGTGTACTTTTAAAGAATTATCCGTATCAATTGGACCATAAAGCGCATTGAATTATAAGACGCATTAAATATTCTTCTCATTTCACCACGCCCCTCCACGGACACACATATTGAGAGAGCTATCCGTCTCTGTCAGGAGGACGGTTTTTAAGTACAGTATCGCGGACTTTTGATCACTGCTCCGTGAGCGCACGAAACAGTTTAAATATAACTGAAAACGCCGAAAACATTCAGCCAACATTTTAACTTTTGATATCTGTTATGCTTAAATACTGCACACAACCCCGCCCCCTTGACAAGCCCTGTTAAAGCAGAGAAGTACTGGGCCGGTTGGGGGACCAAAGTCTCGGGAATGTAAAGCATGGGTAAATGAAATTAGTCGGGAAAATGTGTATGGAAACGCTATCCGTGATTTGCAAAGCCCCAGGCTTTTGAGTAGCAATGGAAAAGGGGCTATTGTTGCCGCTTGCTTCTTCCCTGCGAGCCGCCATTGGTGTCTGAATCCAAACAGTCGCTTCTCTGATACGTCACATCTTCGAAAATCCCGCGCAGTGATCCTGATTGGCTCTTCCATTTTATAGGGTATTGAAATCCCTCCCAATGGCAGCGAGTCCAGATGGATGTGTGGAGCCGTGTGGAGCTCTGCGGAACTACATCCATCTGGTGAGAGTCAGGTTATTAACAAACGGCTGTTTTGTTAAAATGGAGACTCAAAGGGCTGGCTTTCAAGAACCAATGTCCCATATTCTAAATGGGATTTTATATATTTGTTTTAATTGCGGATTACTTTAAAAGTTGCGAGAAAAAGATGATTTGGTCACACTTTACACAAAATTAGCCTGTAAATGTTTTATTTCGTTTCACTTGCTTTTCAGGACTTCTATATTTTTGGCCAATCTACCTTGAAAGCTAGATTCATGGAGTGCACAAGCAACAGGTGATCCTTCCACCTGAGCGCTGGATCTCTCCAGCCCCTCCAGAGTTGCCATGGGGCCCCTTGGCTCCTTCTCTCCTTGTCCACCCTGTCAATCTAGGCTGGCTTGAACCTCTCTGAGATGTCTTCACAGAACAAATGATTTTTTTACTCTTTTTTACTAATCTGGTGACTTCTGAAGGTGATTGCGTTTCACTGGATTTTGTTTAGAGGAATCAGAGAAGAGGGGAATGAATGCAAATATGTGCTACAATACACGTTATGTGCTACTTTGTGTTGGTCACATGATGTCCAATAAAATCCATTGAGGTCTGTGATTGTACTGCGACAAAGTATGGAAAAATGAAAGGGGAATAAATATAAAAGCATTGTTCATTGTAAGACAGGCAGCCATGGAACTTCAGATTCATCCTCCACTCCTGAGATGCAGGTGGATAAACCGTGGTGCTGTTTGCGAAAAGAACAGGTAATTATCGCTGGCATTTTGACAAGTGTTTGCTAGAGTGAAGGTCAACTCTGTCTGCGTGGGAGATCTATGCTAATCTGCTCAGCTGGAAAAGACTACCATTCACCACTCAAATGGTAGCTGGCTCCATCACGCAGTCACAGTGTTTCCATTTTAGAGTTGTCTTGTGTGTGTGTGTTTGAAAGAGGGCGAAGCGCGAATGCGTGGGCCTCTGAGCACATCTTACACGGCCTCTAAAGAGGAGACAGAAAAGACAGACAGACGGAGTGACAGGCAATAGGATCCCAGTCATATATAGGCTGCCTCTCACGCATCTTTAAAACAAAGCAACCGGCCATATTTACCTCTCTGCACCTCTGGCTTACGTTTTTAAAGCCCATTTAAATAATATTCTATTCCCCCTATAGAATCTTCTCTAAGAATCATTTATGAGCAGATGGTAAAAAAGTGGGAAAAAGAAAAGGTGAAAGGGAGTTGTTTGGTAACAGGAGGGCATGCTGCTAGGACCTGATCACTCCTTCTGAACTACCAGAGCAGCTCCTCACCCCCCATATGGGCCCGTCACTACCTGCTGAGGGCATATAGGTTCATACTATTCATTGCTGCACTGATGTGACTAAAGATGTTTGCTTTCCAAGAATAACACCCAGTGAGCATTTTTGTATTGCAAAAAATACAGTGGTGTGAAAAAAGTGTTTTCCCTCTTCATGGTCCCTTATTGTTTTGCATGCTTGTCACACTTCAAGTGTTTCAGAACAACAAACCAATGTAAATATAAGTCAAAGACAACACAAGTAAACACAAACGGCAGATTTTAAAATGTTTTTTTTTTTATTATGATGGGAGGAGAAAACCTACATATTCCTGTGTGGAAAAGAAATCTCCCCTAAATAGCTGGTTGCGCAAACCTTTGGAGCAACAACTGCAATCAACGTGATGAGAATCGAATCTTGGCGTCTTGTTCACGAATGATTGGAGGATATGGAACAAAGAATGCAAAGATGAATCAGTGGTTCCTCTGCTGTAATGGATCTACCTGAGCCAAACCTCACCTATGATCATGAGGTATGGATCAAGACAAAAAATAATAATAAAGCAAGATCCCTGATAATTGAGCTTCCTCCTGGGGGTGGCCGGGCTCAGCCTTAGAGATGGGGTGAGGAGGTCTTATCTGGGAGGAGCTCATAGTTGAGCCGCTGCTTCTTCACATCGAAAGAGGTCAGTTGAGGTGGTTTGGATATCTGATCAAAATGCCCCCTGGGTGCCTCCCTTTGGGGATTTTCTGGGCATAACCACTGGGAGGAGCACCCGGGGTGGACCAGGACTCACTGCAGGGAATTCTGCTTTACGCAACCTTAAATTTAAAGCACAAATATTTTTTTTTTACAAATCAGGCAATATTGTGACGATAAACTGTTTCCACAGTCTACAAGCTAAAGATTGGATGAAATTTTATGTATTTATAAAATGTTGTTTTTTACAGTGCGGTAAAATTGTATTTGCTCCCTCGCAAATGTCTTTTTGTTCCACTTAAATGTTTCAGATCAAACTCATTTTTATATCAGAAAATAACCAGAGTAAATACAAAAATGCAGTTTTCAAATGAATGATTTTATGGTGGGTTTTCTGCTTCAACACGATTCACTTTGGAATTTGGAAACTTTCTGTCACACCTGTCATCTCCTTGGCTTTCACTTACGTGTGACTCCGTGTGTGCAGGACAAAAAAGACAGAAGCCGGGGCAGGAAACACGGGGGACGACATTGTGTGCGTCCACATCTCTGCGTGTCTCCCTCAGGGTGACAGCCATGTGTCAGGGTCTCTGCTCTCCTCTCCAGATGGCCCAGCAAGTTGCTCCCAGGGTCCTTATGATCCCGGCGCTCATTGACCAAGGCCGGGGTTCTCACGGCCTGGGGGCCTGCCGGCTCATTGCTGTGGCCTGGCCTCTGGGGCCTTTGAGGCCTCTAAAGGGCTTGGGGGTCACCCAGCCGTGACAGCCAAGACAATAGGAGTGTCCTCACCCAGCTCCCCAGCCTCCACCTATCAGCCGTGGTTAACGCGCACATATCCCCATCACAAATACTGGTATCTGGTCTGGGACATCCTGACCCCTCTGGAGTCATTAGACTTCATGACTTCATATTTTTTTATGTAAAACACTCAAATTCATTAGGCGTACGTATAATTACAACTGTAAAACAGGCCTATATCACAAATTTAAAAACAGAATCAATCACGCCAGGACATAATTATACAATAACACTTTATGAAGCCAGAGCACTCATCCTACATATAAAACCGCCTACTCACTTGCATAGAGTAGGAACGTGTAAGTGGATCAAATCCATCATCGGCAACAAAACGTCACTCCGCGGTGAGCAAAAGCAGCTCTGGCAGATCTATTATCCCCCCACTGAAGGTGATTTACATGTTTAGAAATCACTGTGAGGAAGCAAGAAAAAGTAGAGCTCTAAACAACACATTCCAGCGTCGCTTTTTAACAGCTTGGCTGCCACTTCATCAAATATTGAACAAATCATTTTCTTGGCGCAGTATGAACACAGCTGCAAAAAAAAAAAAAAAAAGAGTTGCACACATCCACACGAACAAACACGGACACACAGATTGCCTTGTAGTTTCGATAAAGCAGCAGCTTTCTCTTTTGTTTCGTAGCCGAGCAGGGATTAGGCAGTGCCGGGCTTTGTCCTGCAGTTTTCCAGTTGAGCAGCACACAAGAGAACTCTACCTCCACTAATACAGTCAGACCTCCCAGCAGGCCTTTCACCGCACAGCCGCTAAGAACCTGCTGCAGAAAAAAAGATGCTTTTCAACCAGTTATCAAATCTCTTCTATACTGTCCGTGCCTTTCAGCCAAGTCTTTTTGTCTTTCCGTTTCAATGGGGCATTGAACGCATCGAAAAGAACTGATGGGCAGATAGATGGACAGCAGAATGTAGAAGAGCCATATTAATCTTGTTTAGACACCACCGAGTACAGTGAACGTAACAACCATGGAGGTTTAATTTATATGATAATATAGACTTTAAGTAACTAAAACTGACACTTCTCAGTTTTTTTTTTACCTTGACATGACAAAAACATTCAAAGAAGCATAATTAATTATTAAAATAGTCAATAGCTCAAATCGGAACTGTAAATACAGCATACTCAATAACCGCAGACCAGAACATCAATTTCTTCATCTGTTTGGAAAGTTTGTAGCAACAGGTTTAGGAAAAAGATGAGTTTTCTTCTGCATTTATGGTTAACTACAGATATCAGCGGCAGGAACCAATTATTTTATTAGGTAAACTGTGTGGGCGGAAAATCAAAAATATTATTTTCTTCTTACCAGTGTAATCGCAGCTAAAAAAAAAAAAAAAGATGCAAAAACAACTCACGCTAGAAACCACCACAGCCTTTGGTGATCAGACAGGAAAAAGACTCAGAAGTTGGGTATTTTCAGTACACAGGAAACATTTAAAAATGAAGCCAGAGAAAGCAGAAAAGTGGTAAAAAGCTATCTGACAATGGCTGGAGCTCCGCTGGTATTTGTCATTTTGCTTCTTTGTCAGTTATTACCCAAATAATAAATTGTGAGCCACCCTGACTGGAGATTGGCTGGTCGGACACACAATAAATATTTTTCCAATCAGTTAACCCTCCTAAGTTTGTCACATACGGTTAACAGAGCTCAGTCATTCCAAATTTGAGATCACTACATTTAGCAATAATTAACATTTGGTATTAAGACACCTCCAAGGACCTTTTAGAATTAGAATTGGCTTTAATCGGCAAGTTTGTACACACAAACAAGAAACTTGACTTCGGTCTGGGGACAGGATACCCCTCTGGGGTGTCGGTACGTGGACCTGGGAGTATAGAATGTGTGTATTGAGTGCTAGTGTGTGTACAGTATCCCCTTTTTTCTCTTGTGTGTGGTTACGAGCGTTTGCATGTGAGGGCCACAGGGTGGGGATGTGTGAATGTGACCGTGTACCTGGTTTTGTGTTTGTCTTTTTGTCAGGCTGGGTTTTGGACAGCCCCCTCTCCTGGGGCATCTCAGGTCTCCACTAAGGGTGGAGCCCATCCCCCCCGTCCGGCTCCCCTCCATTGGGTGACGCCTTGACCCACAGGTGCGTTGGTGGTCCTCAGTGTCCGGGGCTGTGTGCTAGCTCACTCCTGGCAGCTGCTTCATGGGGCCTGGGCTCCCTAGCTCTGTTGAGGCCCCGCTGGGGGCGGGGTGCCCCTAGGCCTCGGGTCTCTGGGCCCATGACTGGATCCGCGTAGCTTTCTGCCAGCAGGGCCGACGGGCTCTCCGCTGCATCTCCAGGGGGCTCCGGCACTGTGGCTGCAGGGGGATTTCCTGGGGCTCCTCTCTACTCTTCCCTGGGATGGGGAAGGCAACTGTCCCTGCGTTGGTCCTTCTTGGGGTCCTGTGCTCTGGGGGACCTTTCGGGTGTCTGAAGTTATGGTTTCTCCGGTGTCTGCCTTTCTGTTCGGGGTTTGGATCTTTGGCTCATCACAACCACTACTGAGCACACCTACAGGTGCTTGGATCCAGGTGCTTTCAGCTTCATATCTATACAGATAAACCCTATCATTAGCTTTGACTGTCACTATATACATCTTGTATTAAATAATACTGCATATTTTTCAGTGATGTTTTCGATGCGTTGGTTGTTTGTACCTTTGATACTCTTTCGATTGGTTTTGCTGTTCTTTTCATATCTCTTTCGGCAGGTGGAGAAGCACACTCTGAGGATGTTATCTTGTACACTGTTTTTCCACTGCTCCATTTTTTTCACCTTTTCTCCTTTTTAGCGTTTTACCTAATCTTTTTCTCTTCCTTTTCTGTCTCTTTTACATTTCTGTTTCTGTGTCCATTGAACTTGAAATAATCCCAAAATAATATCTAATAAAGTTTTTTGCATATATATCAAGCAGAGCACTATAGCGATAGCAGTAATGCTCCTCTTGGGAAAGTAAATCTGTTGGACTTTCTTTGGCATCAAGACAATTCTTAATGCTACACTGCCAGACAGGACAAGTAAAAAAGTGGACCTGCAAAGCTTTGGTCTGAATTCCTCGTTTTATGTTGCTCCACAGCCCCTTATTTGCCCCTGTTCTGAGGTTTGTCAGAGAGCAACTGGTTTTGGTGCTATCTCTTTAAATCTAAAGGAGGCACTTCACACCTCCAGGTCTCCACGCATTTCACTCCACCAAGTTTGGCCATTTTTGTAGTATTCTTCAGCATTGACCACAAAATTGCGGCAAAATAAATAGAAATGTTGGATTTGTGAAATTGGTAAGCCAGAAGTCAATGACCTTGTTTTGCATTTCCACAGCAAATACTGTGACATCATTGTTTAAACAAGGTAATGGACAATAGAGAAAACTGAACGGTTTGAAAAAGCTTGCCTGCAAGCTGAATTCTCACGGTATTTCTGCATTCACAAACACACCAGAATCCATCTTGTATTGCGCTCCCATCTCAAACCAAAATGGATGGCCAATCACGTTGCATTATCATGGTTTAAGACCGGACATACCAGCTGTGATGAAAGTAAGAGGTGCCAAGCTCACAGCCGAACCTAAATAAACATGGCAGCCCAGCCGGATGCACGCATAGCTGCTGCTATCTCATCTGTTTTGTGTGTGATTGTCATGAGTGTCACCATCCAAATAAGTGCACCTTGACTAGCTTAACTTGTTGTGATTTCTCATGGCGGCTGCAGCTTCCATTTTCATTTGATACCGTGATTGTCTAAAACAAACCTTTAGTAGGCGGGCACTAGGTGTCCCTTCAGCCAATCAGCTCGGAGAGTTCTGCTATATGTCCCTCCTTTCCCCGAACGGCTTCGATGGTAGCAGGCCCAGATTGATAATGTGCAAAACGGAGAGTGCTCCACATTATCAATCTGGCTTTTCAGGTTATTGAATAATATGACCCAAAAATAATATAAAGATATATATACAGCACCTGCAGAGATTACGTTAAAATTTTCTGCTCTCCTACACATTTCAAGTACACAACAAAATGTATTTAAGGGCTAAAAAAGTGGATTTTTCATGATATTTCCCCTTTAAACTGAGCCACCTGATCTAAAAACAGTCAACAGGAAGCCCATAAACTAAAACTATGGTAAAAAATACAAGTGAAATGCTTTGTTTTTGTTTTCTTTAGCATTAATGCAAAATATGTCTGTTGTCAGAGATAATGTCTGAATAGGACTAGACACGACATCTTCCCTAGCTGCAGGTTAAAAAAATGCAAATGTCTTCATAAAAATTCAAGTGCATTTAATTAATAGCTTAACACTCCTACACAGATAATGAACTTCTGACTACTGTACATGTATTTTTAAGCTTATAAACTGGCCACAGTTAGATAAAATACACAGAAACCTGGATTATTATTAGTTTTTTTCTTAATAACTACCACAAAGCTTCTTGGTGCAGACTGAACTCTGGATGCAGCGAAGGGGGTTTGATGAGTTCATTAGGAGGCCACGTCATTTATGCACTGTCACACATAAGGCAAAGGTCAGGATTACCCAGGTGGCCACTGTATGTGGGCGTCACTTTGATTTTTAGATCGCGCCAAAACCGCAACGCTCTTCTGCAACGTGGTAACCGCTTAGAAATCATCACGCTTTTGCCACAACGAATTGGATTCAATGTCCCTGATGGCTTTGTTGGGCTTGAAAATGGATATGAAAGCTTTTATTTCAGATTCCTTTGAACATCAGGAGGAGGGTGAGAACTCATGTCCACTTCACACTGTGGATGGAGTATAGGGACTAAAGCTTGTGCCAGGACTCTTAATTCAAGCTCTCTGCGATTTCTTGGTGCCATTTCAATGCATTTGACAAACACATCTTGTGTTTATTCGAGATGAAAGTGATTTTTTTTAATTACAAGAAGCCCTTCCCTCCACTTTAACAAATTGCTATTCAAGCTGGCTGTGTTCATAATTCATCACCGTGGACCAGGCTGATGATCATGTTGACATAACATTTGGTCTGACATTTCAGCCCCGCTCATGCCCGTCATTAGCTCTCACCACACGAAACCTCATCACAGTCAGTCACACGGGTTTAGAAGAGGCCAAAAAAAAAAAAGAGCGAAAAAGAAGTAGACAAGAAAATAAATCTAAAAGAAAATCACAGAAGGATAACCTTGGACCTGCCAATCTAAAACCATCATTCATTTTCCTGCTTTTTCCAACAGGAAAGTGACAACGAATGCTGCTTCAAGTAACACGAACGCACACAAAAACAATAGCGTAGCAACACAATACTGCCAATAACAACACATTTTGATTCCACGAGGGGAATATTGGATCATACTGAAGCATCGCTGTCCTGCTCGAAGTCATTTCCGGCAGAAACGAGGACACACTTTGAACAAACACACACGGCTGACCGGCTGGAGCGCAGACAATGAGCAGAGGAGCGTGCTGACAGCGACCTGTCGCTTTGTGACAGATCCCCATCAGTCTACATCAATCCAGCGCACACTGCGGACATACAAACTCAGATTGGCCAACACAAACCTGTTTCAAGCTGTCAGTCTGTTGGACCTAACAAACTAAACAAACTGTCCAGTGCATTGTGTGCAAGGATGGGAGTGGGAGGATGGAGGGATCATCATTTCTGTTACTGATGCTCACTGCAATCCTTTTAACGACTGAAGATGATGAAAACCCATGGACCTAAAACTGTATCCTGAAGCAAAGACCGCAGCAAAGTGATCTGCCTTGTAAAGGTGAGAATGAATGTCGCCAATGGGATCCTTCTGTGTCGGTGATTAATGAAAGCATGTATGTCAGTCTTACCTGCAAGTTGAACCAGATCTGCAGTGGTCACGTTTTTAGAGTTTGGGCCGACCCTGAACGTCAGTGCAGGACCCAGGACGCTGCAGACAACAAGTTTAGGAGAAAAAACATGAGGTTAATGTAGAAGGACCTGTTTCCACTTATATGTATAATTTGCTGCCTAGATTAGTTGGCAACGTGAATCTTCACTGTAGATGTGTCCTACATCTTCAGCATGACCCTTACGGTTTGCACGTGGTTGCCCAAATGAAGGCTGTCCAAAGAGTTTTTCTAATGTAGTGAGAGGAAAAGGTGGCAGCTAATGCTATCTGGTAATTTAAACAGAATTGTTTTTACAAGACTATGCTTTAAGAAGTGGGGTGAGCTTCACTTGTAAGTACACACACAGATTTATGTAGTTTCTGCTCTAAAAACAGTGGTATACAATTATCTGTTTTAATGGGATTTTGTTAATGTAGAGATCTAATCCATTATTATCAGGGTATCTGTTAAAAATCAGATTTTTTTTAATTTTTCTTTAAAGTCAGAAATTTGCACACACTAACACTTCTTTGTGTTTGATATTACTCCTAATATATCACTAATACATACAATGTTGGTAGTTGTAAAAGTTGCTGGCTGAAGCTGTTAAGAAAGTGTCATCATCCACCAAAATGGACCAACATGGGCCAGAATCGGCTATGATGTCATTCAGCAAGGAGGAAGTGATTACTCCAAAGTCAACATCAAAACAGTTACCGTTTGCAAATGCACACAGTGACAAAGACATCCAAATTTTGGAGATATGTCCCATGACCAGATGAAACTTAAGAATAAGTGTGCGTAATGAACATTGTTACATTCAGAAGAGATGGAGGAAGTTTGATAACTTGAGAACATCATCACAACTAAGAAGCAGTGAGACGGCTGCTTTTATTCAGCAGAAAAAAATTATGCCCTTCACAATAGAGATGACATCTTGAGTGAAGAACAACATGTACAAACTCTGAAGCAAACCTGTCAAGACGTCAGGCAGGAAGTTATGGTTTGGGCACAAACTGGTCTTTCATGTGAACAATGATCCAAAACATGCCACAGAGTCTGTGGTTTTTCCAGAAATGCTCTTCCGCTCCTCAAGGGGATGGAAGAAAAAAATTCCCAAATCCACTTGGGTCATATTTTTTTCCACTGAGGCCTTCCTCTTCTTCTCATAAACTTATACACTCTCAACTCTCAGCCATTTTCAAAGTATACGGTGAGAGCAGCGGAGCTACAATGAACGGCTAACACGAAGCTAACTGGACACATAAACACTACAAGTGCGCATGTGCAGCCTACCAACAGATAAAGTGACAGAGGGGGGCATGGGCAGGGTGAGACATGAAGTCATCTAATTGGTTCTTTTCATTCGGACCGAATGGCAGTGACTGATCAGGATTTTCACAGGCCTGCAGCTTTCACAGAGATCAAATTTTTTAACCTCCTTTTATTGAGTACATTTAAAGGAAAGGTGGCGGGTGAATGCAAAGAGCATAGCTTAGTGACTCCCTTAACACTAGAAGGAGGTTTTTACATTTACCACAAGCCAGATCCTTATAGCCAATGTGGATTATGACGAGCGCCGTTAAGTTTTTAGTGGGATCGTTCTTACAAAAAAAATGCTATTCATTCTTATCTCTATAAAAGCTCGTAGATGGAATGGATTGTTAACACACAGGATCTGATAAGATGTTTTCTCTAGTTTCCATGATGAAAAGCTTTTATCTGAAGTAGGAATATTTACTTCTCCTAATTTTCACTAAAAAGGTAAAGTTGAATAGTTTTGATCTCTTTGACCCAACAGAAAATGAAGATTAAAATTTTCACAGTTTCACTGTGCAATTTAATGTTTACGCTTCCAACTAGAGCACAAATTAAAAGCCTCGCCATTGGGAATTTTGTACCAAGAGCTTTTCTGAATATGATGTAGATCACTATGAGTTTTGCACTCCTTTTCAGTTTGAGTATGTCCAAGGAGCAAATTACAGTCATTGGCTGAGCAACCCCGCAGCCCTTTTCTGTTACATTGATGCTTGTACTCTTTGCACCCATTCTCTTCTGTCTGGCCTGGAGTTAGCAAGAGACTCCTCACCCTGGAGCAAAATAATTGCTAGAGGTCCCCGAGGTTGGGCATCAAATAAAATCTAACAACTTCTACACACTCTGGTAGAACTACCAGCAATAGTCACAGAGGACAAAAATAACAGCCTAGCAATGTGTAAAGAAAATAAACCCACTCCTGTCTAGTGGAACCTCTTTATATCCCAAATGAAAATATATTTTATACACCAAGAAGCATAAAATAAAATAGGCTATTCTTTGTCAAATAAGCCGTTATTGTGGTTTTCCTTCATAACAGCAATCATCAAACTAATGAAACACATTTTATTCCCCGTGAATGATGAAAACGCAAAGGAAATATCAACAACAAATATAACTTTTTCATTATGCAACACTGAGATGATTAGCTTTAGCTTGGGACACCGAGGAACAAAACAATAGGTGCAATGAAACTATTGTGGTACGAACCAGATGCATTGCCGCTTAAAACTGAGCCAAACATTCAGAATAAAAGAGCTAAGGATTCAGTTTGTTAACATGTGCTTTCAGTATATTTTAAAATCCCAAAAGTCTATTTTTTCTAAATCAATTTAGATGCAAAATTCCAATTGTGTTAATTGAAAGCGAGGAACCCTAAAAGCAAAGTAAAAATATAAAGCAAAATACATAAATGTCCACCTGGAAGATAGTTAGCACTTGGTTGGGAATCCTAGCAAACACGTACGCAGTAAAGTCCAAACTTAATCATACATCTGGCAGATTCAGATTTAAAGTTATTCTTTATCAGCAAGTCTGTTTCTCATAGGAGTCAGGTATCTATCAAAAAATAAAACACTGAAGAAGTAGCATCAATTATGAAAAAAAAACATTCTACTTGTTTTCTGACTTGCAACCAGAACGGCGTCATATCAGGTGTGACTTCATTCCCAGATCCAAGCTTTGTCTTCCAAGAAATGTCAAGTACAACTTTGTTACGAGCCAGATTTCAAGATGTACACCACCTAGATACCTTTTATACCTTTTCCATAGTTTTTGATTGAATTTAATCTAGCTACCTAAAAAGATAGGTCCATTCTTTGCAGAGGGGTTGTGTAGAATTGATTAGTAATCAGTGTTTCACACATTTTTGGAGTAACAGGGATACATTTATTTCTGCCATTTTAAAACAAGTTTCATCTCAAAAGGTTTGCCAGAGATTCATTCTCATTGCATGTTTTTGCCAACCAACTGCATAGCAACATGTGTTTCTGAATAAAAAAGAAAAAAGTTTACATCAAGATCACAGTATGATATGTACGGTTGCGGGTTTAAAGAAAGAAACAGATTAAAGAAAAGAAAAGAAAGAAGAAAGAATCATATTTGTGCTGAATTTTGCAGACAACTAATAATCTATTTTCGGGTTTTCACAAAAAAAAACAATAAAAGTTTCTCAAAGCAGAAACCGTGTTTTAAAGAATCAGTAATTAAGGGAAAGTATTTATACAAAGGTATGACTAGTTCATATTTTGTGTCTTTTTTTTTTTGTCAGTTAGTTTTTGCTTTTTTGGCCAGATGTAAAGATTGTTCAAATACTAATAAAGAACAAACATAATTATAGTTTTATGAATAACAAACTGTGTTTTAAATAATCCTTGTTCATTTATCAGTTCAGGTTTGTCCACCCTAACTAGGTTAGATGTTGAATTTCCCCACACATTGGCATTCAAACAATTCTAAAGTTATGGAGGCTTTAAAACCCTTTTGCGACCGGTTGTTGTCAGCCTGTCCAAACTTCCTTCATGCCACTAGAACACTCAAAGTGCCAGTGTTCTTGGCCAGTTCACCATCTTTCTGCAGGCTTAGGGCAGTAAGGTATCCCACAATGCACTATGCAACCAGCAGCAGAAAAGGGAGAAAGGTGAGTGCAGAAAGTTTAATTTATAGTTTTCATATGTTTTTAGGTAGGGATGTAGACCGCAAACCGTCACCAGCTCCGTTGAGATGCAACGATTGACATTTGGTTCCCTGCTGACCACAGCCTGAAGTCAGTACGTCGCTCTGTCTCCACTCCCTGTTTTTTGTAAGTAGCGGCTGAAAGCTATAAAACGTTTGTGAAGTTATATTTTATGGCACTCGTTAACTGCATTGTAATAATTAGAACACTCAACCGTTTTCCCACAAACAGAGTTTATTTTTGCTTACCTTTTAGCATGGATTTAGCATTCAGTGGTAATATTTTAACAAAGTACTTCTTAACAATCAATTAGTGGAGCTTGAATGTTCCTCATGGAGAAGAAAAACAACATATTTTCCTTAAGACAAGCTGTTCATGTAAAGCTAATTTATTGAAGCGTAAACTGTTTACATTATTCAGCATTTTTCATTGTTTATGCAGACAGCTCTGCAGGAGGAGAGAACACAACTGGAAGCAGTTTTGTGACGGCTCCCAGTGATCGTCAACACCCTCATCATCTCCTGCCACCCTCTATTCCACCATCCCCTCCTTTCCTTTCAGATTTGTACTGTATTGATACTTGCTGATAAGTTGATATCCAAGCTATTAAATTCAACCTTTTTTTTTAAACGAATGCAATAGTAACTATTAACAAGTAGTCTCTGTTTGCCCTATAGATATAAGAGTCTACCTAAAGATATAACAATAAAAATGAGTTGGTGGTCAATGGTGTTCAGTAGTTTTAGTAGTTGAACAAATCATGCAGCTGTAAAGCAACAATTATGACCAGATAAATTAAACATTGAACTGTTCTTGAAACTCCTCTTGCTCACACATCCTAAATCTTCTTAAGGTAGCAATGGTTTACGTTTTTAGTAGACATTCATGTTACTTCCGTTCTATTACATCTGTAGTTGTACGAAACTAGGGTTCATCACTGTTTTGAGGTAGCAATGGAATTGAACACAGTCAAAAAAAGCAGGTGCATGGTACTGAGTGTGATTTATTAAAGAAACAGAACTAAGACAAAGAAATAAGTACACAGAACCAGGGTGAGAACAACAGAAGAATCCAGCGGTGATCAAAGAAACCAGGGAACTAAGGCCTAGTCCATGCAAAGAAGAAGAAGAAAGTACATTTTCATAAACGACTAAGAAAAAAAAGTGCAGATGCAGCGCCACTGGAAAAGCTGTGTAGTAGGTTCGCCAGGCCCATTGGTGGCGCTGTGACACTGCCACAGAAACATGCAAAAAAACAGACACTTCACGCGAAGTATACACAGCAGCATGGCGGGGGATCAGACACAAACATCTACGCAGCCATAACAAGGCCAATATTTGCTTTAGCATGAACGCAACACTGGACGACGACATGTTTGTTGTTATTTGTGAAAGTGAGGAGCATGCGGGCTACAGAGAGAGGTGGAGCTATGTCGTCATCGTTTAGGAAAAGACGCAGCTCGCATGGAAACACGGAAACACGCAACCGACACGTTGAAGTTTTTCCACTCACGGACCCGGTTTGAAAAAAATATCATTTGCGGTCTCCCAAAACGCCAGATCCGTGTGGATAGATCAAATGAATGCACAAAAGCTGGAGAAGAATCTGAGGTGGGAACTCAAGGAAGGTGAATTAACCACAGAGCGAACTAAAAGAAGACACAAGTAAGTTATTTTGACAAAAAAATTATCCTGCTATTATACTATGCCATGAGATCTTCTACCCCTACTATCTGCCAATAGCAGCTCTGCAGTATCCTACTTAAAAAATACTATAAACTGCACTTTTTAAATATTTTGGACAATAGCAACTACCTAAAAAACAAAAACTATGTGAAAATGTGTATTAAAATGTACAAATGTATTCTAATTCAAGCAAGACTCAGAGGTCTCCTAAGAAGCATTACATACTAAAGATGATCTATCAGGAACACAAGAATAATTCCCTGGGGTGCTTTAATAATGTTTATACATGCATCACTCACTACTTCAACTAGATAATACTCCGTGACAATACACATACAGCTAGATATTTTATTGACAGCATTATTGGCCTTTGACTGCGACCGGTCTATGCATGTCTCATTTTTCTACCTGCTTCAATCCACCCCGGCCCTTCAGTATGTCACCATATCTGTTCTGTTATGTCCTGGAAAGTGCACATACATTTTTAGTGCATTTCCTGCCAGACTGTGCAACATAAAGGGAGATTCATCAGACTGCCAGAGAGCTGTGACCCAAACCCACTCACCATCAGTCAGCCTGCTACAGACGCAGCTCCCCTGGTCCAGCCAGGAGCGATATATGAGCCAATACTTCTCACCAGACGGGCCCAACCATGCAACAATGCATTTATGAACATGATTATACACATGCTCGGGCACAGACAGAGAGGAAAACACACCACTCTGAAAAGAAATATGCCCTTCCCCCAGCACCACCTTCACCTGGGCTCTAGTTTGCTCTCGTAAATGTCAATGTTTCCACAATCTTTACCCCTGCCTCGCTTCTCCCTGGCCAAGGGTGCACTGACTGAGATCCCAATGCATCTCAAATTGAATTGACATGTTTTCTTTTTTTTTCTCTCGCTCTCTCACTCTCTCAAGCCTCACCAACGTTATTTTAATATACAGAAGGAGAAATCACTGCTGCTGTTGGAAGATGAAGCTAAGATAGATAAGTGATCTGGAGGAATTCACACCGTCTCCTTTGTTATTGAATGAGTAAGCCCGGACTTCGTTCTGGCTCTGCTGGTGGGACATGATGAGTGCCTTGTGTGCACAACGGTTTGTATTGTGGGGTGCAGGAGTGGGGGTGCGGGGTAAATGTGTCTCTTGCAGACTGTGTTTGAGCACACTCTTGTGAGCGTGTGTCCAACTCCCCCTAGTGTTGTTGGGGAGTAAAACACTTACGTCATCTGAACAAGGTACATCAAAAACTGAAGTTTAAAGGAACCATGGTAACCGTGGTGATGTGATCCATCTCAAAGAAATTCTACGAAATATGGAAAAAATTATGAAGTTGACTTATTTTTCCGGATCTTGAAGAATATTCTTTTCTGACTTTATTCTCTACCCTGTTGTCTAAACATTGTCCCACCTTGTTTGCTTATTTTCTTCCTTCCTTCCCTTTGCCTTCTTTTCTTCCTTGTGTCCTACCTCCCTTCCTTCTGTATGCCTTCCCTTTCTCAACTTCATCACATCTTTCCTTTGCTTGGTTGTGTCCTTCCTGTCTTTCTTGTGTCCCTTCTCTCCTTTCATTCCTTCCAGTCTGGGTATTTGCAGGTTCCTTATTTAATCCCTGACAACTGTAATTCATAGGGAGGTTTGGTACTTGAAGTATGCCGTGGAGGGCTTGGAGAACCCTGGAAATCTGAAGGAATGTTTGTGGAGTTCTTACATGAAAATCATCTAAGAACCTTGAACTTAAGCGTGCACATCATCCTCCACCGTCCAAACAAAGCCGGGCGACGTGTTCTGACCCGGCTCTCGTTCTCCCAGCCGACACATATTCAGAGAAGAGCTTTCAATTACTCACCTGTGTCACGCATTCCACAAAAAACCCAAGATAAAAAAACTTGCGTCATGTCCTTCGCCTTGGGTATTTCTACATGAATGTGCTTTCATTTTTTGTGTGTGTGTGTGTGTGTGTGAAAATAACGAGAATGAAGGTAAACAGTCCAGACAAAGAATACATTTTATCCATTTGCCTTCCGAATAGAAAACAGTATATTTGAAGTGCAAAGACACAGAGGAAACACACAGGAAGCTTCATTTGAGACTGGCTTTTACACCGTTTCCGCCGTAATGAACTGACATAACGCAGCAAACCTCTTTTAGATATTCTGTACTACATTTTAACATAGTCCTTACATCAGTGTCAATAGATGTACCAAAGAAGAAAATGACTTGTTTGCTTATTTATTGAAGAAAATGTCTTTTCCGTTATAAGGTTAAACTCTAAAATATCATCTTTGCAAATATAGTCTATCTTAAATAAGTCTTAATCAAAGTATTGGTTAAACCAAGCGGTAGGGTCACGATGGGATGCAACCTGTGCAAATAGTCCAGTCCTGAAATTTCCTTGTGGTTAAATATCCCATAGTCAGCTGGAGGTAGTAATATAACAAAGTGGAGGTGATCGAGAATGACAGCAACTCAGCCATGAAGGGGTGGGCCATATGAACTCCCAGAACAGGATCAGAGGATGCTGAGGGACACCTTTCTCCTGATTCAGTGGCTACAGTGTCATGTGGTCTTCAGGTTAGCTCCAGAACGGCGCACACAGAAAGCTTCATGGAAAGGTTCCCATGGCTGAACTGCTGCATCCAAGCCTTACATCACCAAGTGCCATACAAAGCGTCAGATGCAGTGGCGTAAAGCTCTCAGCCCCTGGACTTTAAAGCAGTGGAGACGTGTTATGTGGAGGAATGAATCATGCCTTTCTTTCCGGTAATCCAGTGGACGAGTCTGGGTTTGACAGCTCCCAGCAGAGTGACGCTTGACTGACTCGATAGTGTCAAGTATGAAGTTTGGTGGAGGGGGGATTTAGGTGCTGGGCTGTTTTTGTTTTTAGGAGTTGGGCTCAGACTCTTAGTTCCAATGAAGGAAACTCTTCAGCAAACACTTCAATTTAAAGATGCCCTCTTACTGTGCCAGGGCTTTATTTTTGAAGGAACTGGTTAAAGAGTTAAAGCAAGTACATTTTTTTTTTCTTTCTGTTAAATTTCATCTGATTTAAATGTGCACCCAAACAGCAAAACAAGTAGCAATGTCCGGACGCGTTCTTTCAAAGTCAAAATTTTGTAAGGACATGCAGAAATGACTAATGTGGCTTCACCTGGTGCGTGTAAAATGCCCTCAAAGGGAATCTTAATTACTTTCCACGGGTTTCGAGCAGAAAAGGAATAAAGACACATGAGGCTGACCCCTCCAGATTTAAAGCACCACTGTAAAGAGATGTGTTCTATTCGCTTTGTAAACCACAGCCTATAAAGAAAATTACTGGTTGAAAATAGTCAAATACCCAACTAATGCGCTCTGTTGCAGTGGAGCTGAAGCAAAAGATAAAAATACTGGTAGGTATACACAAGTAGATTCCATTTCTTCAGGTCATCCTAATATTTCTGAAAGGCGAACGGACCGGTGTCACAACAAAGATGTAAAGATTGATGCCTCCACATTTTTTACCCAAATCTAAATTACAAGAGACTGTTATGTTTACAGAATTCAAGCAATGCATCACTTGGCGCAGGAATATGGGGGTGACACTGATGTTTGGCATCCTGGTCTGGGATTTTCTCTGTGAAATGTGCATGTTTCCTCCAGATACTCCAGTATCTTTCTACAGCAAAAAAAATACATGCATGTGAGTTAAACTTGAGATTACAACTGTTTCCTTCAGTAGGTGTTTGCGTAAGTGGTTGTTGTGTTGGCCTTGTGTTTGCCTGATTCAGACAACGGTCTGTATACCATTCCTGGCTTCTAGTATTAAGGTGATCTGCAGGACTTTGACATAATAAAACTTTTAATGCAGGAACTGTACCTTTGATGAAGTGGTTCCCACAAATTTCCAATGCGAGAAGTTCACCCCAGCGATGTCTGAACGAGAGTTCGGCTCAATATTGCCTCAGACCTTTCATCAACATCAGGCACGAAGGCATTAATCATGACGTGTGTCTGCAGTTGTTTCCAAATAATGTGAAATGACAGGGGTAATAACAAAATTAACAAAATCGCTGCCAGCAATATGTACACGTCCCCGTGTTTTGGCCCAGCTGCACCAAATGTGGAGGTTGTATTAAAAAAGGTAGCGCTCCGAATGCCTCTGCAGCTGGCGTTGACGCTAAGGTCAGTGTGTTTTTATTTAGGAAGCATTATGCAAGCATCTCGTGTTGGAGTCTTTGGCATGAACACTGCAGTCCTCCGGCTTTGTTGTTCTCATGCTGCAGGTGTTACTGAGCCGCGCAGAATTCACTTCTTCCAGCGCGAGCATTTCAAAAGGCTCGTCAGATCTCAGATGAACACGTCTCCTCTCCCTCCTACGCGGTCTGACACCGAGCGGGCAGAGGATCCACGTTAAAAAAAACACCAATGTGTCCGGGTTCAAGGACAGTTCGCTCACTCATTAATACATTAACCGTCTCCTGATGGAGTCCTTTTCTCTGTGTCCACGGCTACTTCCTCTTCCCTCCTTTTGACTTTAAGTAAGAATGGTTTGTGGGCTATGCTGCTATTTTTTTTTTTTTTTTTTTACAACAGGCGCTGAGGCAATGTCGCAGTGCTGTTTTGAATACAGCAGAGGCATCAGTGCAGTTCTGGAGGTAATTAGGACTGATTTCTCTTGCTGCATTAAAGAAATAACGCCCCAAAAGGTCAGAAAAACAACAAACGCCGACAGACTTTTGCACTTTTCTGTGTTTTTTGCACAAACAATCCTTTCAGGTAATAAAGAACAGCTTCCCCCCCCCCCCCTCCCTTGTTTCCCTAAGCTCAAGGACTCCAATAAAGATGTTTGAAATAAATTAAATGTGATTAATAATCCTTTATTTGGTGTAATCAGTGTTTGTACGTACGAGAGTTGCGTGAGGTCTGCGGTGTGGAGGTCCATCCTCTGGGTCAGCCTCTCCATCAGGTCCGAGGCCCGGTCATTGGTGAGGGAGCTAAGAGAGACATCCAAACGTTAAACCGGTAAAATGCTGTCGCTGTGTTTTGTTTTTTTTTCTCCCAGGAAGAAGCTGCCGCATTTCATTCCTGCAAACGGGTCATTGCACACAAGAAAAAAAAATGCTTGCTTGTCTGAGTGGATGTACTGCAAAAAAAAAAAAAAAGAAAGAAAAAAAAAAGATGGTCATCTCAGACGATCACAAACAAAAACACACACACAAAGCATTGGGTTGAGGGAAATGGGATCAGCTGCCTCTCCAGGCTTGCTAAATCACCTGCTTTTTTTTCCCAGCAATGAAACAAACAATAAGGTGCAAATGGAACCTGCGTGAGGCGAAATGGCTGCATCGTACGGACGCTCCTTTCTCTCATCTTTCCCCTTCCTTCTGCATTGACATTTTCGCCAATCGTGCACGCGCCGCAGCCTCAAAACACAAAAACGCGGGACGCAGACACACGCGGCGGCCGCGCACGCGCCCTCACGTTGAGATGAGAATAATAAGGTGCAAATGGAATGGAGGTGAAGTGTAATGGTGGTCTGATAAAGCCATGCCTCATCTCAGCTCAGTCCGTGGCTGCTTTCTCACTCAGGAAGGAAATAGACCAAACAAAGGCAATCTGCCGGACGGCGCGCTTCGTACGTGGGGAATGAGAGGCGCATTCTCACAAGCTCTCTCGGAAAGGCGACTCTTTTTCCTGACGGCTTAACCAGGAATCACGAGGAATCGCTGCCAGGTGGCTGACATGCAGGAAGAGGTCATGGATAACGGTGAGACATCCTTTAAATGTGGTCTCCATTGCATATAATGGAGACGTGTGAAATAAGCAGGAAGACAATTTCATGGGGGCCTGGGCACTGAGTGCAAGACCATATACTGCATACACTTCCTCGCAAAAATCTGGACACCCCACTGAACTTTTTCACATTTTCTTCACACAAAAATCGCAAACCTCGATGTATTTTATTGGGGTTTTAGAAGAAAGAACAACATAAAGCAGCACCTTGTGCAATTGCGTTCAGCTCCCTCTATCAATAGTTTGTAGAATCAATGTTTGCTGCAATTACAGCTGCATGTATTTTGGGGTATGTCTCTGCCAGCTTTGAGCATCTAAAGTTTTGACATTCTAGGACAGAGATGGATGGAGGGCATCCGAGATTTGCCACAGCTCCTCAACTGGATTTAGGCCTGCATCTTGACTGCACCATTCCAGCACATGAGTGCGCTTTGATCTAAACGCTCGTGTTGCACCTCTGGCTGCATGTTTGCTTGCCCTGGTGGATCATTGACCTTCTCAAGTCGTTTGAAGCCTTCAGGTGGTTTTCTTTAAGAATCGCCGTGCATTAAACACCATCCAACTTACCCTGAACTAGCGATGCTGCCACCACCATGTCTCACTGTGGGAATGGTGTGTTCAGGATGATTTATTAACAAAATTGTTTCCTTCCACTTCACAAATATGTCTTCCTATGTCTTTGTCCATACGTAAAAATTAAAAGTACTCTTTTAATGGGAAAAGAACTGTATGGGGTGCGTCTTCTGTCAGATTAAGCTCATACATTTTGTCTTCGTCTGCATTTGCACCTCAGCCACATTCTTCTAACAGATATAAATGCACTGTACTGTGCCCAAGTGGCTGATTTTTCTGTCCACTTAAGAGAGTGCAAAGCTCTTTCTGTGGCAATTTTTTTGTGGAGTTTTAGAAGTTAAAGGTCCACCAAAGCAATTCCAGACACGTCCCCATCCCTCTGTGGTAATTTGAGCAACTGGAGAGCTTCAGGAGTGACTTGATTCTTGATGCAAACACTTTTCCCCCTTGGGGTTTTCTTTCTCATTCTCCGGAATCCATACCTTTCCCACCTCCTTCTCCAATCCCTCCACACACGCCGTGGCAATGCCTCCTCCTCCTACACCTCACGCCCCCCAACGCCGTCTCTCTACAACCAGCCCAATGTCAGAAGCTGTTGGATAAGCAAGTCTGTGTGGCCCCACAGCAGGGTGTGAAGAAGAAGGGCACACCAACCGTAAAATCATGACGTGCAGCAAATGCAGAGGCACCTGTATGGGTCCACTGTGGGTGTCCGCTGAGTGGACAGCAGAGAAAGAAGGAAGAAGGAGGTGAAGATTTTTCCCTCAGAAGGTGACCTGTTTCTTTCACTGTGTGTTAATCTACTACTTCTATTTCTACGGCAATATGACGACAGCGACTGGACCCGTGTCGGACCTTTACGAGGCTGCATGTGTTGATCAGGTGAAGGACAACCCATTGACAACGGACTTGATAACGCCGTAAAGAGATTTGAGAGAGCGCCAGGGGCTAAGACAGAGTCGATAGAAACTTATCTCTGCCGTGACGGAGCCGAGCCGAGGTAAGAGAGAAGGAGAGGCAGAAACTTGGCTCCCCTTCCCCACAAAGTATCATCATTAAGACCGTAATGCTGCACAGTAATGTTCTCACGCTGAGGGATTTATCATCTCCGCTATTGTAATCAGGTACAGCACACACAAAAGAGTCCAGCTCACAGCATCGCTTTCCATAAAGATGGGAATATGTAGGTGGCTTTGACAGGAACCGAGCTTTTAAAGGCAGCGTGAGTAAGAGAACAAAGCAGACATATGCTTGGTGCTAAAATGAGTGTACTTGAAACAAGTCCATTAGTATGTCAGAAGCAAAACACCACAGCACAAAGAAGCCTTGCGATACAGTGTCAAGCCAGGTAGCATTAAGACTAAAAGACGGACTTTTACATCTGCTGGTGCTACGTTTGGAATTATAGGATTTTACTTAAAATGCAATTGCATGTGTCTGAAATATAGCTACAGAAAATATGGAATAACTGATGGACTGGCGACCTGTCCAGGGTGTACCCCGCCTCTCGCCCAATGATTGCTGGACATTGGCAACAGCCCCCCCCCCACCCTGCATGAATAAGCGGGTATAGACCATGGATGGATGGATGGATGGATGGATGAATGAAGAATATGTAGTAAATGTAGCTCCTACAAAGTGATGCCTGAATTGTCTTGCGTTATCTGAACAGCTGCAGTTTTAATGCCAAATGTAAATGCATGTCCATTGTAACGCTCTCACTCCTGAAATTAACTATATCACTCGCTGTAAAGAGCGATCGTTTCTTTAAATCTAAACCTTCATGGATCCAAATTTGACATTTTTGTAAATAAAGCCATAGACGAACAACAAAGCATGACTTTGGTTCACTTGATTGTTTAATTTACCAAACCGTTGTCTAAATGCTTGGATGAGATTAAACAGGAAAAAGGCCCCATTTACCCTTCATAAGGACACTATAACGTTAAAAATCAAACAGAAACTACAAAACCATTCCAGGCTCCGGGCAAGATGCTCTGGGTTGTATCAGAAAGGCAGTGGGCTCTCCATTACACATAATGGATTGTGGAAGTTCCCCAACAGTTTTAAAAATGCACAAAACCTTTGCTGGGAGGTAAAATGTTGTATATTGTAGGGTCCAGCTTAGACTAAAAGGCCGACAGTCCACTGTGTCCTCATGGCCAGGCCCTCAAAGTAAGGTATTGTAACGTACATTGTTTTCCCATTACTGCTCTTGCTACAACCAAATAAAATCGTACCGGGCGGCTGCAATGATCAGTCTGAACTCCAATAAACACGGCACAACACTGAGGTGCTTTGCACATAGACATCAACACTGCAGACCCCACTGGAAATGGATTGGAGGAAGTTTTGAGTTTCCCCCCCCCCCCCAGCTGCAGGTTAAATGTATTTTTCCAGCTGTGCTATGGTGACAAGAGGAACACAAAGACACTATATGGGTGATAGGGTTTAGGGATTGACTAATGAAAACCAACTTCAGACTTCAGAGCGTGATCAGTTCAGCCAAAAAACATGGATTTAGGATTTTGTGTGCTGTATTATATCTTACTGCACTGTTATACACCCTTATTTTGCGCCAGGTTAAAATTATTGTGTAATCTGGCATGCCTTACATACCGCTTCTCCAAACAAATAGACTGGACTATAAAAGAATATGGTATCATCATTGTCTCCACAGTGAAAACAAGGGTTTTTAGACTTTTGCTATGATCCAGGCACATTTAAATATCTCAATCGAGACTATCGAGACAACTGAGACTATCAATTGAGGACGCCATGGCAGCAGCCTGTTTTAACCAGTTACACGCCTATAAGCAGAGGATATGTAATACAATAATGTGGAAAAGTCTTCAGATATTTTTCATTTCTTAAATTGTTTACATCAATTGAGACACAATTTATTGTACTCTAGTTGCTTTGAACATTTTCAACCCTTTTCAAAGGTTTATTTCCAAGCTATTACTCATTCAAATACAAATGACAACTGAGCAAAGAAACTATTTTAAACAGGACCTTTTGGCACTGAGATTCATGCAGCCAGGCAGTGATGTTATTTCGCTAAACTAATGACAGATGGGATGCAAGGGCGTAAATTTATTACTTTTAACCGATAAAGTACACCTGGATCAGTGCTTCTGTGCTCTTATTGTGTCTCTGCTCTGTCTTCTCTAACCCCCAGTCGGTCGAGGCAGATGACCGTTCATACTGAGCCTGGTTCTGCTGGAGGTTTCTTTCTGTTAAAGGAGAGTTTTCCTCTCCACGGTCGCTTCATGCATGCTCAGTATGAGGAATTACTTTCACTACACGCTCATTCAGGAGGAGTGAACGCTGCAAAGCAATGACTCGATGGAACCTGCTGAGTTTGCTTGAATAAAAAAAAAAATGTAACCATTTCGAATAATAAACTGAACTTGTCTGCGTTTTTTTAATAACAAGGGTCATTTCAAAAGTACTTAATTGTCTTTGAATCTAAATGTATGATTCATGTGAGCTGATTTTATTTGATTTTGCAAAGTGCCTTGAGACAACGTGTTGTGGATTTGTGCCATATAAATAAACTGAAATGAACTGAAATGAAAAACATACAGCAGATAAACCAGATGAAGGATGATGCATCACCCAGACCTGAAGTATACTATGTCATAATTAATTAATTACATACTGTAATTCAAGTCCACAGAATTTTAGTAATCTTAAAATAGGAAAGATCAAGTTTTCTGGCTTAAAAGCAGTATACTACATTATATCGTCAGTAATAACGAGACTCACTCTGAGTTGGTGATGATGTAGCCAAAGTGTCGGTCCTTCCCTCTGCTAGAAAACTCCTTCACTCCCACATGGACCAGCTGGGTTTTGATCTTTACGTCCTTTTTCTGCTCCTCCTCTGCCTGTACACCCCCCACCGGGGCCTGGTCCCCCTGCATCCAGCTCTGGATCTCAGAGCCCACCCTCCCATCAGGCCCCTCACCTCCACCGCTCAGCCGCAGGGTGGACCCTTCCTTGGCCGGGACGGTCACAATCGTTTCCTCTGAGCGGTAGGGGGCAGGCACTGGGCCCTGCTTCGTTATGCTGTGGACGCTCTCCAGTCCGACCATCTTTTGGAGAGGAGCTTGCTTTTCACCCGTGGCCCCTGGACCACCGCCAAACGGCTCCATGTTGAGGTAGTCTAGCAGCTTGGAAAATATGGCTGCATGCTGTTTTGAACGAGGACAATTTTACTTTTAAAATCAAGAGGACATTTGGTTTTCTCTAAGAAGACGTTTAATAAAGTTTTTACAATTTCTGAGACTGAGTGCAGATTCCAGGATTCATTCAGCTGTTTACATTCAAACAAGAGATTTTCTGAAAATGCGATCAAAGATTGTGCAAGGATGCGCTCTCTTGCAATAATTAAACTTTTCAAATCCTCCCTTTTAAGCAGCTGGTATTAGCAAATAAAACTGAATCTTGGGCATGTCTCAATCCCAGAGAAACCAATTTATTTTGTAGCAGAGTAATTTATAATTCACCTCGTCAGTGGACTCTTTGTCTGCACCGTCTATCTTTTGGCCTGGAAACAAACACAGTGAATGTGAGTGGATTGAGCAGAAACTGAACCCTTTGTGTTCAGCGAAGAAAAACAAGTTATGACAGAAAACTGAAAGAGTGAGAAATGCATTTGGCAACATTTTTTTTTTTTTAATGAAAGTTATATGAACAAAGCCACGCTATGGCCTTTCATGCCACGTACTCCTGCATCAACTATATAACTCTCTGAACGCTGTCCTGCTTTTTTTCTGTACCAGCAACACAAACACCTAACCTTGTTGTTTTAACTTCAGAGCTTCTTTTTGGTTGAGATCCGGCAATTTCACATCTTGGTCTTGGTTCAGAAGTGCCCCTGCCGGCCGTTCCTGGTTAACCCTCATCTCCCCCCTGGAGTTCCCAGCTCCGAGTCCTGGCTCGGCCCCATCAGTAAGCCGCTCCTCATCCACCTCCTGCAGAGCTCCTGTGATGACCTCAGCCAGATGGTCCAGATCTTTGCCCATCAGAGCCTCCATGTTAAGGCTGTGTCTTCCCAGCTGGTTCATTGCGTTGAGGATGAGATGATCTGACGCACACAAGAAAGATAAAGCAGAAACGACTCAAAATTATTCCATTTCAAAGCTGGACTGACGATTTTCTCCTATCGCCGAAGGGTCAAACGTAGCCATGCAGGCTCAAATGTTTACTTATATCCTTATATATTTACTTATTTACTTAAAACAGAGGCGGATGGTAACTAGTTACATTTACTCAGTTACATTTAATTCAGTAACATTTTGAACAAAATGTACTTTTAGGAGTAGTTTTAGGGCACTGTACTTCTTACCTTTGCTTGTGTAATATTATTAAGAAGTATCACTTGTCTTACTTGAGAAACATTCCAGGCTACTCTACCCACTGTGAGTAACCTAATTAAATAAAGAGCAGACGTTTTTAATCACAAATGCACTAGAGAGACACACCTAGCTTGTGTTAAAGTGAGACTTCTTGTTGGTACACAAGCTTTTTTCCTTTAATGCTATTTTCTGTCTGCTGAGCTCTTTGTGCCATTTGGAGATCAAGTGAACATCAAGTATTGTCATTGGAAGTACTTTGCACTGTTCTGACATGCTGTTTATACATTAACTACTGCACTGTTTTAGTGGTGTTATGTCGAAAAACCTTATTTATTAAAGTGTTTCTTCTGCCTGAACGTGTTGCTTTGTAATTCTTATTTGTGTATAGATTTTCTTTATTTTATTTTAGTCTTTAAAATACCAGAATTAATACATAGCTTAATATTTCTACCTGGCCGATTGCATCATTTTAAAATAAGTTGTTTTGATTGGTTACTCAGTACTTGGGTGGCCTTTTTACCAATTACTTTTTTACTCTTACTTGAGCAATTTCTCAGTTGGCAACTATTTGCTTTTACTTGAATAAAAATATGCGGATGCAGTGCTACTCTTTCTTGAGTACAATTTTTGGCTACTTTACTCACCTCTGAACGATATTCAGATAAATGTCCCTGAGCATGCAGCATCTTGGCCACTTGCTTTTTATCAAAAAGCTTCTGGCATCATTTAAATTAGAGGGTTTCCTGGCACAGACCGGGCTTCATGCATTAATCATCAAATGTGCAGAAGGGTTGAAGTTTGAAGCCCCTACAGACACTCAATGTAAGCCTGCTTTATCCATCCCAAAAACCAGTTTTGATGTGAGTCTGGGTTTATCGTCCTGTCCTAACCCAACTGTGTCCAAGTTTCAACCATTTAGCATTCAGCTTTGAAGTGGGATTAAAGAATCTGTAGGTTTTCCTGCTTGTTTAATGTATCCAAGTTGATACCACTAAGACAGACCTTTAGCATGTTGTCGTTTCGGTGTCCTTAGTTATCACAAATTTTGGATTTCAGTTGTTGTCATTGTTATCTCACTTTATCCTCTCAAACACTAGTTTTGATGTGTTTGGGATCATTTCTCGGTTCAAACAAGTTGTGTCTTGGCAACAGCCATCAGATCCAGACTGTCAACAATAGGTGAAACGAAATAATCAGGATCAGACAGGAAAACCCAAGAATTACAAAGGAACACCGGCATCATGTGAGGCTTAAACTGAACATCAGCTGTCAAACGTGGTGGTGGCAGAATCATGCTAAGCATCTGGTTCATTGCAAGTGGTACTGGTGCATTGCACAAGTGGGATGAAATTATATGCAGTGAATTTATGAAACACTTTTACTGTCATGCCGACCACTTTAAAGTGCTTTACACAAACTTGCACATATTCATGAACCAGGACCTTAATGGCATTGGACATCCGTGGAAAGCACTTAAACTCTTGGGTCCTTGTCTGGAAACTAACCAGATTAAATAATCCCAACAATGTTCCAAATTGCTGAGAGGGATTTAACCAAACATTGGTAGGGGTGGATGTATTGTATATATTTGATCTTGTCTATAATTATGACCTGGTGGGGATTTGAGAAAATCTGCAATATATCCAAACCAAGCCACCCAATTCCTGTTTTTAAATTTACTGAAGTTGCGTTATACGATCGTTCAAACCTGGATAAAGAATGGTTGAAAGGGCCAAAACTGACACGACATTCACTCAGATTTTTACTGTATGTAAATTTATAATCAGAACTTTAATTGTTCTGAATGAAACAAAAACAACAAGCATGCATATATGGCGAAGAATCTCAAACTGGAGTGTGAAATCTGGAAAGAAAAGCCGCAAATCAGATGCACCTACCATCCGTGACGCTAGGTGGGTTTTTTGCAGGAAGCCGATTTGAGCCGGCCTTGAAGAGCAGTCTGTCAAGATTAGGCTTTGCAGTACGGGAGCCAAAAGCAATCTGTGTGTCTGCGTGATTGCTCTGAGCAGGCTGCAGGTAGCTGAGGTAGTGGAGTTTCCCCTTTGGCCATACAGGCTCTCCACCGGTAACACCCTGCTGAGGGCCCAGTGCCCCTGGAAGAAGCTGCTGCAGATGGTTGGAGAGGAGCTTGCTCCTGTCAGGTTCATGGCCCGGGTAGGTTGCACTGAGCTTGGGGTGTCTGCCATCTCCACTCTTGGTAATGACTTTGGTCACTGGAGGTTGGCCAGTTCCTTTCTGGAGGCTGTAGACGGTGGTCTCCTTCCAGGCCTGCTTTGGTTTTGGCTGGCTGGGCTTTTTCAGAGCCCCGGGTGTGATATCTTCATTCTGCAACACATTTAGAGCAATAATAATGTTTTGAACACCATTTTCATGAATCCAGTTGATGTATGAGTTGAAATATCTGTCAGATAGACTTTGTTAGACAAATACTGTCCAAATTTATCTCATGTGAAGTTTTTCATCTAAAACAATCTGGGAATCAGCTTGTTGGAGCTAAAATCTTGGATTGCCTGTCAAACTTTGGTATATTTTCTTTTATTTCTGTTTATTTTGAACAATGTCAATACATTATTTTTATGTGTCAACTTTACTATTGGTTCTGAGTTTTGAAGACTTCAGGTATTAAGCTGAACCATCCATCCATTTTCTTGTTTGCACCCTGGACAGGTCGCCAGTCTGCTGTATTTATGCTTAAGCTGAACATAAGCATAAATACAGCAAAAAAAATCCAAATGTTTAAAACACACAGCGCATTCTTCAAATGCCTCAATTGTACTAACTAAAGACCTACATTTATTCCTAAAAGCATCACACTAACAGCATGTTTTGAGCTTTAGCATCAGAAGCTGGAGAGCTCTGTAGCTCGTCATGTGAGGTGACCAAACATCCACTTTTGCACGGACATATCCACTTTTCACTTTCTGTCCGGGGTATCCAGGAGAGAGTCACATATTAATGAACCACCCACAAGGCAGCAGCGCAGGGATGAACACGAACACACAAAAGAGAGCCTGTCTTATTCCATACATTGCACCAGTTAATTTAAAGGAGCAATAAGTAAGAAAACTACTGTAAGATTTACCAAAATCATTCTCATTTGTAACATTCCCTATAAACAATCAGTCTTCTCATTCAACATCTCAGTCAAGTTTTTCTTCTTTCAATATTAGAGGTACGGGGCGGAACTACTTCGGTGCAGTGTGTATCCCGTGCATACTTCCTGGTTCCTGAGCCAATCATATGACAGTTCCCAGTTGTGTGTTGTTTCGATTTGAAACACTAGGTTATGTCTGCTCCTTTAAGGAAAAACGTCAAAGCCAACAGGGTGCGATAATTTAGTCGGAAAACCTTTGTATGCAACCAGAGTGAGCTACTGGTATAGAAATTTAGAACGTTAGAACGTTGAGCTAAGTCTTTTGACATGATTTTCAGGTGTTAACGTGGAAAATAAAATGGATAACTTTTTACCGCACTAAGCTAAGGTTTTAACTTTGGAAGCATCTGTCTACATCAGCTAACATAGATTGCAAACATTACATTTTATTTATTTTTTTACTTTTCTTGGAGCGTTGGTGTGGGAATGTTCCCAGGATACATTTTCAACCTAACCGGGTCTCCTCGATAACTATTTGGCTCAACGAGAACATCAAATGAGCTGCAGCGGGGGTCAGAGCTGATGTGACAAGCTTCAGAATAAGAAGAGCAGCAACCTGGGCTCCACCAGACAGGACAGGATATGAATAGGGATTCTAGATCAAAGACAACTGCCCTTGGAAATTGCATTATGGAAATCCCAGATGAGATAGTGTCACTCAAAGAGTAATTTCATGCATTTCCACAACACACCACAAACTTTAAAAGCATATCCCCCCAGCCTGAGTAGCAGAAGCAATCCCTTATCTAAATGGGGAAAAAATGATTTCAAAGTTACCCCTATGAGTTCATATTTCACACATGATGAAACGTGTATTTGCATTACAATGCGCCCGCTACGTACACAGACATTTAGAGGTCTTTTTAACCATTTGGCAATGAAGATGGAGCTGATACTGGCACCAAACTGTGTGATTTTGTCTTTTCTTCTCTTTTGTGATTTCGTCCTGTGAGGACGGGGGAATCATTCTTTCCATCTGAGTCACACGAGCCCACGCACACAGCATACAGTACATCTGATGCACTGAAAAGCATTATTATCCATGTCACTGCAACACTAATACTAGCTCTCTCCCTTGGTGCCATTTTCTGTCTTTCAAATGTATACAGAGAAAATGTCAGTCTTTCCGCTGCCAGCATACAGAGACCCATAATGGCATTAGCACAGCAAGACGGAGGTGCTCTGCCATTCATGCTAACCATGTTTGCCTCTTTCCATCATGCCGCACAACAAAGGACCCCGTTCCATCAATAAGGAAGGTCCTGAACTCTTTAACTTTGCATTGTGGATGCAGTGACACAGCAGCAGGAAGCAGCTCACATATAAGAGATTCCAGGCACATCTTGCACAAAGCGGGATGTCCACCCTAAATATGATAGTTGAATAATGTAAAGGAGTGATGGAGGACCTTTTTGTAAAAAGGGTCCCTACTCAGTGGGAGGGAGAGAGGGGACAGAAAGCAAGAAACAAAAGCAAGGCAGGGACAAGAGGACACACACAAAAGACAATAAATGACTCCTCTGCAAAAGGGATATTGTAGGAAGACATCCTTTATAATTATAACGGCAGAGAAATCATTTTTTTGTTGAGGTGTTGCATTGAGAATGGAGATGTAAAGGCCTTTGCCAAAGTATTCATCCCTCACATTTAATAAAGAACCATGTATATATAATATGATTGAACTTAACTTTGTAAAGTGCCTTGAGATGACATGTTTCATGAATTGGCGCTATATAAATAAAATTGAATTGAATTGAATTGAATGTTTTGTCAAGGCACAGCTATAAAGTATAATACATTTTATTGGGATTTTATCTGATCGACCAACACACATCGGTATTCAACAGAGGGTAAAAGTCCTGATATATCAAAAGTAAACCAATGAAAAGTATGTAACTCAATTGCTCTTAATATATCGCAATCTGAATAAATTGATCTAGAAATTGAATTGATTTAAAAGTCTGATGGCACAACCGTACCATATGTCTTACTTTAATTACTGATTAACCTTTTTCTGTCCAACTTATCACAGGTATTTTTTTCAAGTGTTGGAATCTCACCTGAATCACAGCTTGATTTCCTTCTTGTTGCTTTGTGTCAGCATACGGCACAAAGCCCAAACCCGCCAGATACTGCTGAAGGTTTCCGCTCAGCTCTGCCTGTGTCGGCCTCAGCTTCCTGTTTCTGGAGCTGCTGTAACTCGTCAGCCAGTCCGAAGATGGGCTCTTCTGGCGTAACGGGATCTTCCTCAGTTTGGAGAGCTCTCTGGAGACGACCTGCTGAGTAATGTCATCCCGCCATGTCAATCCTGGAAAGAAGTTATGATGAAATTGGGTCAATGTGAGATGGATCTTAGGTTTTGAAGATGTTCAATTCTCCAGATCTAAAAAAAACATAAAAAAACCCCACCTTAAACCCCCTGAATATGTAGTAAACCATAAGAAACAATGCCTAAAAACCAGACGTGGGCAGTAATGAAGTAAACTGAGTACATTTCTATGAAGGCTTATTACTTATTACCTCTATTTGGCTGTGTTTTTAATGTAGTCTTTGTCTCTTTAGTCCCACCTACACATTGTAAAATTACACACTCCATCCCTATCTGGTAGGTGGCAATATGGATATGTAAACTGGTTGGTGGGAGAAGAAGAATTGTTCTACTAGTGTTGCCGTACAAGTACATTGGGTGTGCCCAGATAAGGCGGGCTGCATATATTTGTGATGTTATATTTGTGCCACCAATCTAAGTGCACAGTGTGACTGGTGTGCTGGTATAAAAACACTATATCTATGCTGCGTTGTTGCGGAAGCAGTAATGAAGGGTAGATGTTCGCCATGCAACCATTGGTTCACAGGATCAGATCCCCGCCCAATGGCATATTGTTGTTGCGTCCCCAGGCAAAATCCAACTTGTCCATGTCTCTCAGATGCTAAGGTACACTTGTGGACCCCTTAGCTACTTTGAAATGTTGCTGTACTATCATGCATATTGCATATTATTTCATACTGTTCTGTAAATAGCCTGGTGTTTCTTTTCTCATTTTTACTTTCACTGTTAACTTTAATATGTAATCTTTTTGAGTCTGAGTATGCCATATTATCAATAATTGTGCAAAATTTACTCTGGCATTTATTTTTATGCTTTTATATTTGCCATTTCTGATAAAGCTCATCCTCTACTGCTTTAGAACTGACTAGAATAGATTAGATTAGCTTGTTTTTCACTACTATGAACTGTGCGTAACTCTGTCTTTCCCCATTGTGGGACAATAAAGGATTTCTTATCTTATCTTATCTGGGAATCGTGACTGTGTGAGTGTGGTGGTCTGGAGGGACCATAGGTGCAGAACAGCAGAGACGTGTCAACCATCAAGTGAAAGACAGAGGAGTCAATAAATAATGGCGGATATTGTAAAGCATCTTTGAGTCTTTAGAAAAGCGCTATAAAAGACTGATGCAATATTATTGGATTTGGACTTAATGATCTGTCCAAATTAGCAAAATATTTTCCCAATTATTCTCAACTGCACTCAACTGAAATCATTCAAATGCAATTGAAGTATTTTTGAAAGCACATATTTCCATTAATTTAACTTACGAATTTGACAGAGCTACTTTTACTTTTATTGCAGCAATATTAGACCAGTAGGATCTGTAATTTGACTCAAGTGATGAACTAAGTACTTTGTCCACCACTGCTACAAGTTAATTTTTAACTCTTTCAAGGTTAAAAACAAAATGCTGTTACTGACAGGAAGCTGTGCTGCATAAGTTTATGTTGGGCAGTCTTTTAATATAAACTACTGTAGTGGATGGAGCTTGACACAACATGGAAACAGGAGCAGAAGCAGGGCTGACTGGATTTTATGGAAAGCCTTTGATCTGGAAAAATTATGGAAATGTAAAAACACTTATATTTGTGTGCGCACCTTTGGATCAATTAATTAACCTGAATGGTAGCAGCACAGGTTAAACCTAATGAGGTTAATGCCTGTTTCCAACTAACTCAATAGAGGTGACATATTGATGATGTTAAGTTTTGACCACTTTAGATTCAGCTGGTATATAATATTTTATTATTTTTATGACTTTGTCTGTTGATATTCCTGCAATGAATGACAATATTTGCCTATTTTATCTTTCATGTTAAGGTAAGTCA
Source organism: Fundulus diaphanus (assembly GCA_037039145.1). Taxonomy (NCBI): domain Eukaryota; kingdom Metazoa; phylum Chordata; class Actinopteri; order Cyprinodontiformes; family Fundulidae; genus Fundulus; species Fundulus diaphanus. The sequence continues at coordinate 18,024,470 of CM073137.1, read as the reverse complement.
TAATCAATAACTTCAGGTAATCAAACTGTAGAAAACCTAATAGATACAGAGATATGTTTAAGTATTTTTTTCACAATTGTTGTCAATCCAGAATCGTTTGAGATCAATAACAGCTAAATGATGATAGATGGAAAAAAGGGGATTTTCTGCCTACGTTCTTCTTAACGATGCATTTATGGCTTCTCTCTAGGTATTCAAAAAACATGTATGTTTGGTGAACTGGATACTCTGAATGTGTGTGTGTGTGTGTGTGTGTGTGTGTGTGTGTGTGTGTGTGTGTGTGTGTGTGTGTGTGTGTGTGTGTGTGTGTGTGTTTGTCCTTTGTGCCTGGCTGTGTGTACCCCATGATGGGCTGGGGACCAATCTGGGTTGGACCCAATAAGCACCACAGGATTAAGCCAATTTAGAAATAATATATTAAATTTAAGAAATACAGGGAACATATATTTAGGCAGATATAATATATCAGTATTACTGAAGGAAGGCTTAACAGTCTCAAAAACAACCAAGACTTAATGTTATATATTCCACTTCTTTAATTTTGTTTGCTAAATTGTTCTCTTAGCCTTCATTGAGTAATTTAATTCTCTTTATCCCAAGTTATGTTTTGTATCATTTTGGATTTCCCTTTTCTGCAGCCCCCTTCATATTTGCTAAAATTTGCCGGCCTATACGTTTTGAGCTTCCTTTGACTCTGGTCCCTAACATACACGGCGCCCGACATAAAACGCTGTAGAGATACAGTAAAGAAACAAAGATACATACAGCAGCCATTCAACAGACCCGAGGAGAACGGCGCTCTGCGGCCTCGTGTCTTGCCAACATCTCTGCTAATTGCCAACACATAGCTGTGATGCAGAACTCCTGGGCAGGGGCGAAGCACAGCGGTGCCAGGACCAGATGGAGCTACCCAAGCAAAGCAGACACCCAAAACGTGGCTCTTTTCCCAACATGCCAAGAGGCACAGAATTCCATCGGCAAAGCGGATCGACATACCTTAGATGATGTACTTTCCATCAGAGCCAAGATGCGCTCTGAGGGCACTTCAGTCTCAGCACCATAAGCATTTTTTAATGAGATGCAACTAGATCAGCTGCAGTAGAGATTACGATTTATTTGCAGGACTCATCTAAAGAACAACCTTGCTGTTAATGACGTGGACGTGTTTAATATCAATGAACTAAGGAGTCACGGCAGAAAAACGAAACACGGGAGTATTAGTGCTGCAGAATGTCTTCATTAGCCTGGTTTCTCGCCCACACAAGATATTTTCAAAGGCATTCATGAGCACAGATGAGGATCTGAGTGATGCAGAGGATCCACCGATGCCTCCAGTCATTCTTGGCAGCGCTGAACGGAGCACAAAGCAGCGTATGTTGTCACCGTTCTGGAACGCAGCTCAGCCATCCATCCGCACAACAATGACAGTTAACTACCCGTGGCTTACCCAGTGTGGGGCCTACGGACTATACGTTGCCACAGTGATGATCATTTACGCTATTATCACCGTCAGTGGGGATCTCAGGGACTGGCGTTCCATACGTTACCTGCAGCTGGTTAAACGCTTTCAGAGTAAATTTGTTATTGCATCCCAAACAGGGGTGAGACTAGCTTCACTAGCTGTGACGCCTCCGTCCCTCCCCCTCTCCTGGCGGGGATGCACTAATTTCCATACATACCAGGTTTTCTGAGCTTCTGATGGGCACACTTGAGGGGAAAAAGATATGTCGACACAAATTACATTGCCAAAAAAGGGCTATTTTGTGCAGCAAAAAGCCGACGAGAGGACTGATGTGGCTTTTACGACTGGATTCCTCTAAATGGACCTCTAGGCTGGTTAACCTGGCACAGAGGAGTCAGATGTCATGCAATGTCCCTGATAAGTCCAGAGCAGACTTCGTCATCAAGTGCTGCCACTTTCTGCCTGTTAACAGTAACATCCCAGCTCGGGCAAACGGCTCGGTTAATTAACGCCTTGCCATTAGCACAACAGCTTTCAAACAAGCATGATATTTCAGTTGGCCTCCTGTTTTCTGTGTGACATGGGGAGGCAGCGAGAGAGAGAGGGGGGGTCTCCTTCATATTCAAAGCCTATTAGATGATATCCTGTCTACATGTCTCCTTGCTTCATCTGGTGTTTTTGAAATGCAGATTTCCCTCTTCCTTTTCTTCTGTCCGCCAACTGATTTTAAAGGCATTAATTGAAAAGACTGTGAATAATTTAGCAGCAAGTTGAACCTAATTAGTCAAACTGAAATGTGTCACTCTGAGTTTGACACATGAACACAAAAAAAAACTCTGCATTGAGAAATCAAACAGCGAAAACAATACATTTTTTACATAATACTTCACAATGATAATCTTTGTAATCATTTTTTCATTTTTGTTAACATATACACTCAATCCTTTAAATACTGATAATAATAATTTAATAGCTGTAAATTGTGTGTAAAGTAAAAGCATTTAAAGGTTAATAATTAATCAATCCAAATGTGAATTGTAAAATAGTTACAATAGTTGTCGTCAGAATATTGAGCATATCTCAGGCTGATAAAATACGTGTATTTCCAAATAAATGTCTGCGACACACATTTTCTGACACATCGATGTTTACCACCAAGTTGCATCATATTTTATGGTCTATCTATAAACTGAGGAGTCTGATAGCTCTAGTTTTTAAAATGATACAGTTACCCTGTTGTGCTTGGTGCAGCTTGGCTAATCTAATCAGCTGGACCATTTTACGATGCAGTCTTCTAATACATGCAACATGTGGTTTGGCAATGTGTTACCAAAATGATAAAAAAAAAGGATATAGACTGGCAAACATGTTGCTCTGTGTATTTATGTGTTAAAGTTTTTTTGAGAAAGAATAATAATGTTAATAAATCATAATTCATTTACCGTAAATGTATATTTCAAACTCTTCGAAGTACCAAATATCCCTTTACAGACAATGGACCAATTTTAACCTTTGGTGGACAACAAATGTAGACTTGTGTCCCTAAATCCCATAATAAACATGTTGTCATAACTTTGACCTCCCCTGGCACTGTATTAAGTTAGTAACATCTGTTTCTGAGTGATTCCATGCTTTTGTTATTTCTGGGCTCCATTGTTATTTGGGATTTTACTAAGAACAGTTGCCTCTGCAAAAGCATTTTGTTGAGACATAAAGGGAGATCATCATCCTCCACTTTGAGTGTTTCTTTATTGGCTCAGTTTTAAATCTAGTAAGGAATCTGTTAATATTTATCTGACAAAGCTTCACCCTACTTAAAAAAAACACACACACAGTTCGATATATTCCCAGCAGAGCACTTCATTCTGCAGCTGTACTGATGGTCCCTGGAGATCTGACAAGTAGAATGGCAGCCAGATCTTTGAGTTATCAGGCTGCTCTCCTTTGAAACAAGCTCCCAATTTTCCTTTTGTGATCCAGACACCATGTTTAAAACTAGGCTTAAAAGTTAAGAGGGTCAAAATATTCCTTTCTGACAAAGCTTATAGGCATAGTTACAGGGGCTGGAGCTTTCCTGAATCATCTCTTTAGTTATACTGCTACTGTTATCATTTACGCAATAGTTGTCTTTTTGCTGCCACTGATTTTGAGTGATCTATTGGCTGTTATTTTGAAGTAACAAGTACTGGCCAACTGCATCAACAGTTTATCCTCCTTGTCTATCTCTGTTGTCCACTCAACCACCAGCCACTAGGGACAGCTCTCTATTTATACTGAGGTCTCCTTCCGTTAAAAGGGAGTCTTCCCTTTCCACTGTCGCCTTGTGCTTCCTACGGAGGAGAGGCTGATTTGAATTTAAAGTGTATCTCACCCCGATGTAATAGCATAGACAAAATTTGAAAATTGCCACAAAATCAGGTGGTGCCAAGAGCCCCTGCTGGCTGGGGCCAAGTGTGTGGATGAGGGGTGGGGAGGTTTAAGAAGTCCCTTTTTAATGTGCAAGAACATCTTACCTGCTCTTTTTCTCCTCATGGGGATTGCATGAAAAAAAAATCCACCCAGGTCTTATTTCTTTCCACTGAGGCCTCTTCTTCTCATAAACTCGTACAGAGTTTGCTTCTTGCGGCTCTCAGCAATTTTCAAAGTATACAGTGAGAGCAGCATAGCTACAATGAACCGCTAACACCGCAGCTAACCAGATACATAAACAACAGAAGTGTGCACGCGCAGCCAGCTAGTAGAAAGTAACAAGGGACATGCAGACATATTGGTGTGGGACACCCAGTAGATAAGGTGATAACCCCGGAACTCAAGGGGCAGAGGGGCGCGTGGGCAGGAAGAGACATGAAGGGATATGATTAGCTCTTTCCATCGTGACCGAATGACAGGATTGGTCAGAGTTTTTACAGTCCTGCAGCTTTCACAGAGATCTAATTTTTTAACCTCCTTTTTCTGAATACATGATGTATTCACCCAGTATAACAAAAAGTGTTTCTGAACAAGATTACCAACTATAGCTTTAAGCGGTGCTGTGGTCGGGACAAGGGAAAGTGACATGCTGAAACATGAAGAGTGACCTGAGTGAGATGTTTTTTGACCTTTTGACCAATCTGTCTGTATGATTTGATTGAATTTGACTTTTTAAAGTGACATGTGTTGTGAATTTGTGCTATATAAATAAAATTTTATTGAATTGAATTTAAAAATGTAATTGGATTTTAAGTACAACTAAATTAAAGAACTCTGGTTCTGTAGCAAAAGGTTGTGTTGACATAAATAACGATCAGAAAGATTCTGTTTGCCTTCATGGCTCTCTTTAAGAAAATTAAGAAACAGCTTGATTCTTTTAGTACCTTTTTTTTTCTTAGTAGCAGCCAGAGTTTTCACGTGCATTTAAGTGACTTTGTGAACTCTACAACACTTTCCAGCATGGTTGGAAAGGAACAGTCTGGTTTTAGCTGTTTTTTTTCCCCCCAGAAAGATTTTTTTCTTTTTTTTGTACTTGCAATAAAGTTAAAATAGGAGCATTTCTGTGATGTCAGTTTATGGTCAATGATTCAACTTGATGGACAGCTCTTGTCAATAAAGTTAATACAAATGTCACAACACATCATCTTAACTTGTCTCTGCAATGAGAATATATCTGCTGTAGTGTGCAGGTCGAGAGGACAATCGACTGCAGGCCACTGTAGTTTAACATGGTCCATCAACTAAATCACAATTACTCTCTGAAAGGATTCATGCTGTAGTGCATTCTGCCGAGCGCTGTCTGCTCTTTAGTTTGTGCTACAATAAAACTCGGTCTATAACAACTGTGTATTAACTGTGGCAGAAAGCAGAGAGTTTCCAGTAAATGAAGATTAGGGTTTTCAAGCAAACATTACAACACAATACATGAGGTGATTTTATATTGGCATCAGTAAGAAACATTGAATTGTAGCTGGTAAAGCCCAAATCCCCCTCCTAACCCATTAAAGCCTGATATGGGAAACAACAGGCTGAAAATATTGGATAAATAAATATCTGCATTTTTGTATCATAACTGATATATTAGGTTTTTATGGTCATGTATTTATAATAATAATAATAATAATAATAATAATAATAATAATAATAATAATAATAATAATAACCCATCTGAAGCAATGGGCCATTGCTGTGTGGTGTCCGGGCTGCATTCTGGGGATACTGGTCTTCCCAGAAGGGCATTGTGAGTGTGGGATTCGAACCAGGGAACTGACAGCCTTCCCAGGATGCATGTGCCCTGCTCTAACCACTAGGTCACGACTCACCCATATGGCAATAACCATCCAAAAGGATGAATCATGTGTTGAAAACTAGCACTTTGAGACTTCTTTGAAATGTAAAGTGCATTATAAATAAAATGTATTATTATTATTAAAACACATGGCAGAAATCTAGTAAACACTCTGCTCAAACCCCTAGAATAAAGCTAAAAACCTAGTGTTTCACTCTTGATATTTACTGTTTCAAAAGATGTTTTAGATTAAAACATTTATTGATATGGTAGGTTACATTTTTGTGTTACTGTTAAAGCTTATAGCTACAAATCTTTCATCAAAACGATAAATAAATAAAAATAATACATCCACAGAATGTCTAGAGTTGTGCAGAGTAAAAGTATACATTTTACAGAAAAATAAATATATAGTATATAAATAATTGTTTTATAAATTTAGACGGGTCTAAAATATTTAAATATTTAGTTCTGGTTACGATGCCAATGTCAACAAGAAAGGATTCTGCACCAATAGGAATAGTAGGTTGAAGTCACATGAGATGATGCTCAGGCGTCGCCAGATCGCAGTAGTTTAATAAATCTGACTCTCACCAGATGGATGTAGTTCTGCGGAGCTCTACACATTTCCACACATCCATCTGCTGCCATTGGGAGGGATTTCAAAACCACATGAAATGGACAAGCCAATCAGGCTCGCTGGGCGGGATGTGACATATCAGAAAAGCGACTGTTTGGATTCAGACAACAATGGTGGGTCGCAGCGAGGAAGCAAGCGGTAACATTGATGCTATTTCATCAGTCTTGTCCAATCTACCGAATATTAATTCTTTAAAAGAACACCGGAGAACGACTTTGAAGGCTTTTGTTTGTGGAAACGATGTTTTCGTCCTTCTCCCGACCAGGCTTGGTAAGAGCTTGATCTTCCCTAACGTCAGCATCATGGGCTGGTTTTGATGCGAGTGGCTGAAGTAGCACGTCAGTAAACGACGGACAAGTGATTTATCCAATCATATGCACGGATTTCTGATAAGGCCCCTCCTTCTGAAATACATCTCCGATGGAGCAATCCCTGATGGATGTGTGGAGCTCGGCAGAACTACATCCATCTGGCGAGAGTCAGGTTAGTAGTTTCCTGATAGAGATGAGAAATGGCTTCATCTCTGCATTACATTTCCCAGATTGAAGTGGACCCAAAAAAAAAGCCAAACGAGGGAGAACATCGGTCGAGCTTTTGAGTGTTGGTGCCGACTCAAGGAAGCAAAGGGGCACAGAAGCCACACGGAGGTTGTCAATTTCCTTCTGGACAGGTAAGTTAAATGTTTGCTAATGCTAACGTGGCATGCTAACCAACAACCAGCTGGCAGACAGTAGCGAGCGTGACTGCACCACCTACTGACCGGGAGGAGTTTAACTTGTATTTATCTCCTAGACAATTAAAAAGAATGCATTAGCCCATTAGTTCTAATTGTTTTACGTTTCATTTAACGCCGTACAGCGGCACAGTTGGTAGCGCTGTAGCTTTGCAGGAAAAAGGTTCAGGGTTTTTAATCCTGGCCTGGGGTCTTTCTGCATTGGAGATGGCACATTCTCCCTGTGCATGTGTCGGTTCACTCCGGGTACTCTAGCTTCCTCCCACAGTACAAAAACCTGACTGTCAGCTTAACTAGTCTCTCCAAATTGCCCTTGTGTGTGTGTGTGTCTGTGTCTCTGTGATGGACTGGCGACAGGTCCAAGGTGTACCCCACCTCTCACCCAGTGACTGGAGATAGGCACCAGCCCCCTTGCCATCCTGCACAGATAAGTGGGTTTAGACAATCAACGGATGGCTATTTCATTTCCAGTAGCCATTTCAAAGAAATGATTTTGTACTCCTTGAAAACGCTGCTTCTTAGCAGGTGAGTGCAGCTATCTTGGACTTCCACCAGATCCTCCACCAGAGAGCAGAAGGCAAGAATAGGACTCAATACAGCAATTTCTTTTGACAAAAGTACCCACTTTGTAGGGCACATTGAACAAGGAATCTTGTTTTGCATAACTGGGCAAAGAAATAGTCTGACATAAAAGTAGGCCTAATGTGGAGTAAAAATACTTAAAATAAGGTTTGCTTGAACCATGAAACTTTCAAAATCAGTTTAAATGGATTCATTGTAAAATACGCATCATAAAATGATATGTTTAGTGTAGCTGGTCAGCGACATGTCTCTATATCTATGGACATCACCTACGTTTATATTGTAAGTGCAGCAATCAAACTTACAACTTATTCATACATTTTTTTTGAATATTGTATTTTTCTCAAAGGTAGCTTTATATTCTATATTATTGTCTTATATGCACTTAAGTTTAAAACTGGCTGAACTATGTCATATTAAGGGTACATAGCCGCATTTTTTCTATTGAGAAACTCAAAAATTCGCAGGCCAGTTTACAACCAACCAAATTTTTTTCTGTTTTGTAATTTTGTCACATTTAAATGTTTCAGTGTCTTTAAAAGCACAAAAAAAGAACAAGAGAGAATGCAAGACTCGATTTACTGATTCTCTGGACAAGAAAGTCCTGAAAGAGAATGTGTGGCCATCTTAAAATTAAGTGCACTCAGGCTACGCAGCAGGAGAATGACCTTAAATACTCCTCAAAGAAATAAAATGATTTTTTTGAGTGGCCTAGTCAAAGTCTGGAACTAAATCTGATTGAGAAGCTTTGGTGTGATCTTAAATAGGCAGTCTGTGTGCATAAAACCCTTGTGGCTGAATTAAAACATTTCTGCAAAGAAAACGACAAATTTTCAGGGGTAATAATTTTTTCACCAAGGGTTGGTTTGGAAAACTTTGTTAGTTTTTTACTGGATGGCAGTTATTAGATTTAAGGGACAGTAGCTTTACATAGACATGGCCAGATCGGCTTAAATTGAATTAACTTAGATTATATTTGTCTTATATTGAAAACAGTTTGATGATCTAAACCATTTAAGAATGATTTAAAAAAAAAGTCAAAACTGAAGAAATCTCTGAAGGGGGCAAATATGGCGTTGAGGTTAAACATGTTCATTGGTTTTGGAAAGGCTGAGAATAAAGAAATATATTTTTATTATTCCTACCTCCGCAATACTGCTTCTGCCTGAAGACGCTGACAGACTGCTTGCTTGGTGATTGTCGTTAACTGAACAATGTCCGCTCAGGGTAGACGTTTAGGAAGGTGCAAGGCAAACATTTCATTTCAAAAGACTGTATATCAAATTCAATTAACCGGACCAACTGAAGTCATTCTCAGCATAAGGCTATGCAAACACAAATATTTAGTGACGCTTTAATGAGTCCTAAGCAGTGTGACAACGGCGTGCGTGGCTATAAACCGTGTGGACCGACTGTGGCTGCACACGGTGAATGCTAAAGCCGCTTTGCTTGGGGTGCTGCCTGTAAAATATAAAAGTCATTTGCAGATGGATGAGTGTGCCTTGCATTCACAGGTATTGTGATGAAAATTTAATACCAGACAACGTGCTGCGCCGATGGGGACACATCCAGACAACCCAAGCCCCCTTTGTTCAAGGGTCAATTTCTATTGATCCGACTGACATTGGTGTTGCGCACCGAGCAGAGATTGTGTGATTTCTACCTGCTCTGATGCAAGATAAAAAGGATTGTAAATCGATTCCATTGATGTTCGTCCTGTTTTTTTTTCTCTCCCCTTCATCTTCAATTTAGCTTACAGTACAATGGTCTCTACAAACCTGTCTAAGCTCAAAAAGGACCCCCCGCCCCCTCCCCCCCCAAACCCACACACCTCAAAGATGACACTTCAATAGCTGTTGAGCTGATAAGAATAACATAACACCGAGCGTTAACTGCACATTGTGGACTAAACGGCAGATAACGCTCTCTGTCTCTGGATGGGAGTCTTACAGACAGTGAAGGGGGCGGGATGTTTCAAAGTGATGATGTCATGTCTGCAAAAGGTTGTCGTAAATCACAAGGTCAGAGAAGCAGAATTTTTAAAAAGCATTTAAAGAATGAAAAACAAACAAGGTATATAAAAAAATGCACATCCCCTCTCATTCGTTTATTTCCAGGAATTAACTATAATGAATATGCAGGCTGGTTTGAAATAATCATCGTTTTTTTTCCCCTGCTTTACCCACACTTGTTAATAAATTTCAACATTTGTTCACGCCTGCTTTAAAATATCAGACTCAGAGTGGCCTGCAAACCCATTTTGGACGGTGGACCTCTGCGGTCACGGTCTTGTTAAAGGTTTCTACTGCTCCCTGGTGGGGTATAACTGTCGGTGCAGGAGCATAAAGCAGAAGAGTTTTCTGTTAACCTGCTGCTAATCATAATAAAAATATTCATCATGCCATGCTCATGTGCAACCTATTTGCAGGCAGGTGTTTTTTTTCTTTCTTTTTTTTTGCAGCAGCAGACGTAATAACCATACTTAAGTAGTTCATTAGACATTAATGAATTGCTTTGACAGCCACAGACTGAACACTGTTTGTCATTAAATTAAACTTGTGGCTCAAGGCAGCATATTTGTATATTATGAAGACATGAAACCTGAAGTAAATGACATTCCACCAATTCCCTTCACATTTTCCAACACTGACTGTCATAAGAATTTAGTTGGGGCTTTTGTCCCCTGGATTTTTATTGCATACTCTCTGGATGATGCAATCATTTCCACACGTGAGAAAAACAATTTGAACCGGCCATGAATATCAAAATAGGCATGATTTGTATTCCAGAACACTCGGATGACCCTCTTAAAATATGTGATATGGCGAAAAAGAATGTCACTTTCACCAAGTTAAAGAAAATCAAGAAACAATTTCCCCTCCGACTTCTCTCCTTATTCATCCATATAGGCCCTCTTTTCATGAAGGCGTTGGAAAAATATAGATGCATGATATATCACAGTGTTTATACCCATGCAACGTTTTCACACTTCAACATGACACAACCACAAATGTTGCGTATTCAATTTATTTATTTGGGCATCTATCTGATGCACAAACATAAAGCAGATATCAATTTGTGAAGCGGAAGGAAAAGAATACATGAATTCCTAATTTTGTTTAAATATAAAACAAAAACAGTGCTGCGTGAATATGTATTCAGTCCCTTTTACTAGACTCTGAATTAAAAACAAGGGCAACCAATTATATTCAAACGTCACCTTATTAGTAAATAAAGTCCACCTGCATGAAATTTTAACAAAGTATAAATGTAGATTTTGTGTGAAGGCTTCAGAGGTTTCTTCAAAAACATTTGCGGAGACGTTAAAAGCAGGATTAGGCTGTGAAATAGCAATCCAACCTTTGACCTTCTAAGAGAGCACTTTTATTTTCGGCGTTAAAAACTGGAAAGAGTGTGGCACAACTGTATACCTACCGAGACACGGTGGTCCTCCTAATCTGACTAACATGGAGAGAGTTAATCAGAGAAGAGTTCACGAGGTTCATGGTAACTCTTGAGAATCTGTAGAGATTCAAAGCTCAGGCGGGAGAATCTTTGGACAGGACAACAATTAGTTGTGTTGTCTGCAACTCTGGCCTTTGTGGAAGAATGGCAAGAAGACAAAAGACAGGAAGTCCTGTCCGCAGTTTGCTAGAAAGCCAAGTAACAGACACCGCTACACAGAAATGGGAGGTGAAAAACTAACACTGCATGTCATCCTTCACACACCACACACCATCTCCATCACATGGTGGTGAGGGAACCAGGCTGTGAGGAAGCTTTTCTGAAGCATGGACGCAACTAAACGCAGGGCAGTACGTGAAAAAAACCTGCGAGAGGCCGCAAAAGAGTAGAGACCGAGACAGAGGTTCACCTTCCAGCAAGACAACAATGCTAAACATACCCAGAGCTAGAGATGCAGTTTAGCTCGATCCGTATTTATGTGTAGGAATGGCCCGGCCGGAATCCATTTTCCTGATTTGAAAATCAGGAAACTGGTGTTCACAGACACTCTCCATCCAGTCTGACTGAGCCGTAGCGGACAAATGGGCAAAACTGGTAGAGAGAAACCCCCAAAAGGGTTGCAGCTGTAATTGCAGTATAATGTAGTTCTATAAAATGTTGCTTTAGAGCAGTGAATTAAGCTGCATCCATCCTCTAGCTTTCACTTTACAATTCTGCTCTCGTTTGTGTTAGTCTCTCACATAAAACACAGACAAAACACATTGAGGTTTGTGGCTGATGGGTGACAACATATGGAAAGATTAAACGGGCGTGAACATCCTGCAAGACCCCTCGTGTTCATCATATAGATGCCTTGTAACTGCTCTAAGCTGTAACCCGCTTTAAAGCTCATCATCAGCCACTGAGTGGGTGGGAGAGACAGATGTGATTACCCTGCACACCTCAAAGTTACTCATCCACAAAATTAACTCTAAACGCCCAACTAGCATGAGAGCCAACAAGACTGGCGGCTGGAGTTAAGCGACGATGGCCAAACAATGGGCTGATATGAGTCAAATGACCCGTTCTAGCTCTGTGGCAGTGTGTTGAGCCTGCCAAAGAGACAGCTTGGCTGACTTGGCTCTCCTCACGCTGAAAGGCTTTTTTCTGCAAGACCCGCACTGACAGATGACGAACGCAACAGAAAGCTCTTCAATCCGAAGACAGACAGGCAGTTTGTACCTCTGTGAGCCAGGTTCTGTAGGAGGATCCTGAGGCGCTGAAGAGCGGAGGATGAAACATCGTACGTGTACAGGTCTGCCCCAGCCAACTCCTGGCACCTTCCAAACACTCCATCTACAGAGGGAGGAGACAGAGGGGGGAACGGTGAAAACAGGTTCACGAGGTGTTTTGTTGCACCTCAAAGCGAGAAACCCACACGGTACACATTTTTCAGCACTCCTTTTGCAATTCTGTTGATGTCAAATAACGTCTGGTGGCTCAGATGAAAAGCTTTGCTGTAAGGCACCTGCCGTGTTTTGTACATCTTATTTTCTCTGTTTTTGGGGGGGCTAATAGTTGACATTTCTTCCTCAGACAGCTCCATGATAAGCAGACATTCATGGCAGAAGGGACTTTATCTGAGACCTCGGTAATCTCCCTATCAGCAGGCCTCCCGCTCGGGTTGCCAGGCAACCAACCCCATAGACTCCCTATCAACCCATAATTCAATGGCTGCTCTGGACCTCTGGTGGATACTGAGGCTCATGGAGGCACGCGGGGGTCAGACAGCAGTGTGTAAACGCGAGGCCTGGAATTTAAATGAACCGAGCTGCCATGTTTTCTCAGCCAAGAAGATGAATTCCTGCACCTCATTGGTCCGAACGTGCAGAATGAGAAGTTCGGCTCACAGATCATCTCAGGACAAACACGTGCACGGATATTTTTTGAGGCTGTGCTCAAGCCAAAAAAGAAGGGCACCCATCGGCAAATTTGATCAATAACCTACACATCTGATGAAATGGGATAACTCAAATTCTCAAATTCAATAGATAAATAAATAAATACCAGGTCACCATACCATATCATATTGTGCATGCCTTTTAAATAACCAAACACTATATTTAAAAAAATCATCAAAAGATATTCTAACTTGAAACTCATCAAAACTCTTCTCAGAATAAATTAAATAAAAATAAAGCATCCCATTCATTATAAAATAACACATTTACAAAAAAATGGTGAGGCCATTGTTAATGTTAATAGTGGCCCTTTTATTATACTCATAAAATCAAAAAGGCAGCTAAGCATAAATTAGGATTTCATGGCCCTGGAAATACGGAGAAAGCCACCAAGTGGTGAGACAGCCTTCACCCTGCAGCAGAGGTGCAGAGGCCAGTGGCAGAGAAAAAAAAGAGAGGAGGCCTTCATGCTACGCTCAAATCTGACCCTCATAAAACTAACAAGCCTCATATTGTCAATATCCTGTGCTCTCAGCAACATAGCTGAGTTAAAGCTACGAACTTCTGCAAACTGTCTGGATTACTGTGTGCTGGTTATAACAGAAACATTGTTTGACGAAAACATCCCAGGGTCGGCTATCGACCCGACAGGCCTAACTGCTGAGGGACACCCCAGGGATGTGTCCTCAGCCCCCTTCTCTATTTCATATTTACTCATGAGTGATCCCTCATTCACTCCAACACCATAGTCAGGTTTGCTGACGACATCACTCTTGTATGTCTGATTTCTGATATCTAGTCTGCTGACTGAACACTTGACGTTGTGCAGCTGGAAAAGTAACTTGGACCTCAACGTCTTAAAGACAAAAGTGGTCATTATTGACTTCAGCGATTCTAAGATCTCCACACACACTCCTCTCCCCATACACTGTGAGGAGGTTGAGAGAGCTGATCACTCCAAATTCTTGAGTTTCCACATCTCTGCTGACCTCACCTGAAACAAATACATCTCACACCAGGTGGGGAAAGGCCAAAAAGGCAATTTCCTCAGGAAGATAAAGCACATTCCTTCGTTCCCAGCTGCTCACAGACCTCTACAGGTCAGTGATGGAGAGCTTCCTGGTGTATTGCTGCAATGTGTGGTTCTCCAGCTGCTCTCAGGAGAATAGGAAGAACCCGCAGCGTGTGGTGAGGTCAGCGCAACGCAACACGTTATTGGATCACAGCTGTCCTCTCTTATGTACATTTACATCTGCAGACTCCAGAAGAAAGCCATTGCAACAGACACCACTCACCCCAGACTTTTTTCTCCTCTCCCCTCTAGAAAAAGATTTATGACTTTAAAAACCAAATCCAGAGCGGTCAAACCAATCATCCCTGTCACTTGAAGATACCATTTGGACTGAATGTGTTAAATATCCTGATTGCTGCTAACCTTTATTTTGTGCATCACGTAGAGTATTATTTTTTGTAAATATAATGTGATGTTTCCACTGCCAAGTGAGAGCTGCTGAACTGCTTTTCATTCTGTCTTTTCTGTTCCAACATTTTCCCATTTATTTGCTATTTTTTCTGTATGCTGGTCAGTATCATATAGCATTATATTTAGCCTTCTACATATATAATTTTGTAATGTTTATTACCAAGCAAACTGATTCCTCAGCTGTTGAATTATAAACGCTTGCATGAAAAGAGCTTCTTCACTAAAGGTGACTTTTCCAAATGGAACCGAATTTTTCCCAGGATGCCATAATTAGAAGAAAAATGTGTTGTTGTTTTTTTCACACTTTATTGTGAGAGCTAGATGACAGTCTCATGCAAAATGCTTGTGGTCATGGCTTTTTTTTCTTCCATTTGTGCTTTCATACCAAAATAATCAAGATTTTTAAATTAAACAAAACTAGTGAACTGATCCCTAGGTAGGACAGAACGTTTTAACCGATCTGTCTGTATGATTTGATTGAATTTGAGTTTGTAAAGTGCCTTGGCATGACATGTGTTGTGAATTGGCGCTATATAAATACAATTGAATTAAGTTGAATTGAATCTACTTTGTAAAACTGTTAAACTGGCTTTATATTATCTATCTGCCTGTCTGCTGCAGCTGGATTGGCCCTTACCGGCTGGATTATGCAGGAGGCTTGAGGTGGACATAAAGTGCACACCAACCAGGAGTTTACTCACCTAAATTAAGCAGGCACACAAACAGCAAAACAAACTGTTCACCAGGTCAAATGAGGTGTCAGTGGCAGCTCACAGCAATCTTAACAGGCAGCCTTATATAATAAGTGGACTCTTCCAGAACCTTTAAAAGGTGCTCAGGCCCCCGGCGAATCTTTTCGCCTGAACACCCTGCAGAGGAAGAGACAGAGGGAAGTCATCTGCATAACAAATACTCCAACACGCTTTAAAATCTTAGTCCTTTACAATTAATTTCAAAGATTAGGTAAAGCATTATCTGTTATCCATTTACTTGTTTCATTTGCTCAGAGTACAGGCCTCCATCAGTGCCAGCTGAGAAGAAGCTGTCAAAGCACAGCCATGCACCGTAATAATGCAATACTTCAGTCTGTTTCCCATCGGGTAATCATTTCATTTAATGTAATATTCAAATGCTACGGGTCAGAGAAGAAGTGTGATTGCTGCAGCGGTTCAGCTTGGCACTCAGCGCTGTGTGAGGGTTAAGTGAAGGAGGGAGGGGCCAGGCAGCGGCCTGTGCGTGCCGTGTATCAGATCGGTGCCGAATTCTCACAAGAACTCAAATAAAATGCCCGTCAAATATCAACAGTTTTTTTTGGGGAATTGGTGCCAGAGGGCGTATGTTTTATTTTTGAAATAAAAATGAATGAAGAAACAAAATTGAGATGCAGCAGGAAGGAGCACTTTTCTCAGATCGAGCGCTTGAACGCCACTAGGGGTCCATCAGTGCACGTGCATGTCTCGGATGACGAACTATGCAAATCTGAGCCATCTTCTCTGTGCGCCAATATGTGAGCTATCAGCAATATAGTCATCTGAGAGCCCGTGTAAGGTACGGTGCCATGATTAGATGGGAACTAATGATGGGCTTCAACACTTCATTCACCACCGCCTCCTATTAATTAGCCTCCAGACGTCGGGGAGTGGCGGCAGGCATCAATAAGACGGATGCTCGCCAACACGCCAGGAACCACAAAATAAACAAGAGCTAATGTTCATTACATGCTTTGATTTTCTCTTTTCATTTCTAATTGTGTTTGTGCACTTTCGCAAGAAAACAGAGGTTTGATTACAGGGGCAACAGGTCCAGTGACACACCAACAGGTCATTCTGGGAGATTCCAAGACATTTTGTAACCAGAAAGTATCAGAGGCTGCTTTCACACTGGGAGTGGTGGGTCTGGTGGTGCTAAATGACAATATTTTGGTTAACAACTGACACCTTCTTGGTGGCCTTCAGGTCATCTGCATTGTGAGTTCTGGCTTCTCTCATCTAACCTTGCCTGCAAGCTGAATTGACGCCGTATTTGTGCGTTAACAAACACACAAGAAACCATCTCCCGTCTGAAATGTTCAGGCCCAAACCAAAAATGGTTCGGGCCAATCACGTTGCAGTATTATGGTTCGGTTTCGGTATCATTGGCAGTATGCGCAGGCGCTGGCAAATAAAATCAGCATCTCCATTGAACTTTTTCAGCAACAGGAAATAAAACGTGCTCTAAAATGTCCTGGTTGATGGCTGTATTGACTGTAGACCCATCAGAAAACCCATCAGCCCAACACCAGCAGATGACATGGCACCCCAAACCATCACTGACTACTGGAAACTTTCCTCTACACTTTAAGTAACATTGATTTTGTGCCTCTCTACTCTTCCTCCAGACTCTGAGACTTTGATTTCCAAATCAAATGCAAACTTGACATTACTCTGAAAAGAAGAGCTTGGACCACTGAGAAACAGATCCGACCCTTTCCAGATTAGACGTCAGTAGTCCGTGTGTCTGATTCATCTGTGTGCAGTGGCTCTTGAGTCGCTGACTCAAGCCTCAGTCCACTCCTTGTGAAGCTCCCTTAAATTCTTATATGGATTTTGCTTGACATCCTCTCAAGGCTGCAGTTATCCCTGTTGCTGGAGCATCTTTTCCTACCATGTTTTTTTCTTCCACTTTGCTATAAAAATTCTTGAAACAGCACTTTGTGAAGAACACGTTTATTAGCAATGACCTTTTATGGCTTACCCTCCTTGTGGCGGCTGTCAATGACTTCTGATGTCTTCTGGACATCTGTCAACACAGCAGTCTTCCCCATGCTTGTGTAGGCCATGCTATGGCCACAACATACCTTTTCATGCTTTAATGTGCTTTTGAAACATACCTCTCAGAAGTCTGAGATTTCAATTTAAAATATCCTTTTTTTATTCATCTTACGTAAACATATCCCTCTATGTGTGATTCATTTATCTAAAATATGAGTTTCACTTTCTGAGATGAGTGACAAAAATATTGAACTTTTTCATGATCATTTCCCCTGTAACTGGAGGGATTGGATTATCCTGGATTGTAAACTGAAACATGGAGATTGTAAGAAGTCCCAGGTCTAGTTCACATGTAGCAGGATATCTGGGAAAACAAGACATTTTTATGAGGTTATGCCTTTCAGCCACACATAAACGCCGTTATACATCCCTTAAAATGAATGCTCCTAAAGACACCGGCCAAAGTGGAGATTTGTAAACACTCCAGTTTCGAGCCTGCGAGTGTACATGAAAAGACGGATTTTAATGTTCAGCGTATCACGGTCTACATTTAATATTGCTGCGCTGCATCACACATGTGCGACCATTGTTTATACACTTGGCCATATGGTGGAGTTATAATCGACATTGTCTTAAGTTTTTATTAACTTTATATTCTAATATGGTGTTTAATAGAAGCTCAGCTTCTTTATCTGTCCACAAGATCGAACCCGACACCATGATTCATTCCTAATAGGAAGTCGTGGTTGTTTTGAAGGATTCTGATTGGCTGACATAAGTTTTAGTTTTGCGGTACACTCCTCCCTATGTGTCTGCCATATTTTTTTTTTGAAAAATGCTCAGTGGGGTATTTCTGCGAGTTCGCCTGGATGAAAACTTTTCTAAAAAACTTCCCGTGTGTGGTATTATTTTTCAAAACGATGTAGGGGAGATATAATTTTTTTTTTTAAACCCTGCTATGTGCCAAGTTAACAGAAAGCAGAGAAAACGTCAGATATCCGGAGCCAAATGCAACCCGTTAAGCCATAGAAAAAATAAGTTAAAAGTGTCTGAAAAAAGACGTGCGTACAGACAAAATGTGCATGGAGCACCCTGACCACATGTCTGGATCAGATCCTTACATAGTTTAAATTCACCATAGAAGATGTGATGAGTTCAAGCTTCTCCAGAAACCAAAAAACAGCCAAGTGAAGTTTAAAGTTTGCAGAAAATATTATCTCCACTAATGAACCAGCTAATCCGAAGGCGTTTTCCCATTGAAAGTGTCATATTTCTGCTATGCTATGTGCTTAGGGTAAAATTGAAAGAATAATTACATAAATTAGGAAATCTGACAACGCTTGAGGTTTGCCAATTGCTATCTTATCTTTCCTAAAGGAGGTGCAAGTGTTTTCTAGATGTTTCCTTCTGTCTGCGACGTGTTAAATGACAGCTCTGAACAGACGAAAAAAGCTTGCGGGAGCTGGAGAATCAACACTCAAGAGAGTACAATGTTCAGCAGTTATTTTGAACGGAGGAAAACTTTCCACCCACAGATTTTTGCGCATCAAAACACCAACTGCCTTTTGTTTGCTCATTTTGCTTGCCAGAAATCTATTCTAATCATCCCTGATGACATAACTCACTCAATGATCCTTAATTTCTCTTGTCACAGCTAGAAAAACATTCAGTAGGCGCTAACTCTAAATCCTTCGGTAGGTTTCTTGCTGATGGCAAATGCCACATGTCCATTTTCAGGGACATTCCCGCTAGCAAAGAGACATGCAGGGATTTGGAGCAATAAATATAGAGACTCACGGTGCTTTGCAACAAAGAAATCCTTGTTTGGCAAACGTTAACACGTGATTGAATTATCGAGGTAGTGCCAAACACAAAGATTTGTTCTGTCACTTTTCTGCTCGCATTCCTGACACCAGAGGGATCAGAACAAGGCTCACTGCAGTTGACAGCAAGGAGAAAAAACAACCCCCCCCCCCTTCTCCACCCTATATTTGACAGCGAAAAGCAACATTTTAATTTCAGGCCTGGAGGAGCGCAGCATGTGTTGCATCCATGGAGGGTTGTCAGAAGCTGAAAATATAACATACAGAGAGGCCTGGCAAATCAAATAGCGGGGAGCTCCTTCTAAAATATGTCGAAATTTTTGTGAGAAATCTTTAGTATGTGGATGACTAATAATAACTGGCCTTGGTAATAAAACTCCACATTACATAATGAAAACTATGCAATACTGGGGAAAATATTTGCGATCATACATCTTTCTCCTATTTTTGTCACATTTGTTTCTGATAATGAAACAAAACTTGAGCTATAAACTAAGTAAATGCAAATTGCGTCTTCAAAATTAGGATTTTAATGTTAAGGGAAAAAAATATTTCCAAATCAATCCAGGGTGAAAAATGATTTGTCCCCAGAAATAAGGATTTTATATCCCTGTGGAGAAATTTTGGCCTGCTCAATTGTATTAAAGGGGATATAACGTGCAAAATCCACTTTTTTAGCCCTTATATACATTTTGTTGTGTACTTGGAGCCTCTAGGAATGCAGAAAAGTTGAACGTAGTCTCTCCAGGTACTGCACAGATATCTTTATATTCTATTTGGGTCATATTTTTCAAGCCATTCAGTTTTATTTATTCTCTATTATGTTTTTTTGAACAACTACATCACAGTATTTGTTACAGAGCTGCTAAACAAGGTCATGGACCTCTGGCTGACCAATTTCACGTTGTTAGTTTTTGCCGCAATTTTGTATTTTTTGTAGTCTGAGCTGAAGGATGTCGAAGCTACAAATGGATAATTAAAATAGTTCTGTTGTTGGGTGCAGGAACCCAGACAATTCTTTAAACAATCCTCCAGCATACTACAAAAATGGCCGAACAGGGAGGAGTGGAGCCCTCTGCGACCGGAAGGGAGGCGGGGTGTAAATTGCCTCCTTTAGATATTAAAGAGACAGCACCAAAATAAGTTGCAGTTCCACTTTATATAAACCACAGATGAATGATTTAAATGTAAAAAGGCATATGTCACCTTTAATTCAGCCACATTGGAGGTTTTTCAGGCATGGACAGCCTGTTTAAGCTTTCTCAGTCACATTTATGTCTAAAGTCTGACCAGGCCACACCAATAAACTTTTGCCTAGTCTCCTTTTTTACTGTTATATCATGAACAGTGACCTGTTCTGGGTTCTTTTGTGACCTCCAGGATGAGTCCTCAATGTGCTCTTGGAGTAATTTTGGGAGATTGACCTCTCATGGGAAGGTTCGCCACTTTTAACTTTTTTCTCCATGTGTAGGTGATAGTTCTAATGTGGTTTGTTATGGTGCCAAAGGCCGAGAAATTGGTCTATAACCATTGAAAGACTCATAGATGTCAGTGGCTTTGTTTCTCATCTGTTATTGAATTATTTCTATATTCAATAACAATTTGGACAGTAAATGCTAGTTTTTGAGATCTTTTAGCCTAATTCATGTTGTCATAGAGGTCCAACTTAAGAGATGTCTTGATTCTACGGCTCGGGCAGACATCAGGCCAGGGTGTGGCTTGTAAAGTTAAACAAAAACAAATTTGGTTGATCAGAATTAACTAAAAATTCTATTAAAATTGGAGACAATTGCTTTTTCACTCTGGATAGGTTAGTTTGGATAGCATTTTCCAATCATAAAATAAAATCATTTGAAAACTGCTTCTTGTACCTGCTCAGATTATCTTTGTCTGATATCAAAATTTGATGACCTGAAAAATGCAAAAAAAATAAGCATTTTTACACTACTGTAAGTGGGTGATTTATATAATTTGCCTTTTTTACGATAGGATGAGCAATAAAGAAAGCTTTGATCAAAGAAACCCATAGTACATAAACGTTATTGTACATTAGCGGCATTCTCTATATAAATAATCTCAGTCTGAATATGCAGCTGGTTGACAGAAATATAGAATATTTCCTGCTAAAAAAAATCTGCTTTGAATCAAGTATCTCGTCTCGCTGTGACAGACAGTGACACGGTTCTGCCGCTAAAGCTATTTAAGCTGTGAAAGCTAATGCTGGAATATAACAGGAGCCGGTACTAAAGCTGACAGTCAGCAAAGCGTCTGTAAAGCGTCTCGCGGGGCGAGAGGAGAGACGAACGGACCCGGGAGACAAATTAAGACGTAGTGGAACAGGTGTATTAGCTGCGGAGCTCTTGTCATGAAAATGAATGGGCTCAAATCAATGCGCCGAGACTGGACCAGATGCGGTCGTCTAATGAAGAAAAGGTGCAGGAACAAAAGCTAAAGTGATCAGGCTATGATTAATGAAGTGTTTACCGGCTATTTTGGCCTTTTAGCTATGGCAGTTTTGGCTTTGAAATGATAATTACATTCATGCACATTTAAATAGAGAAATAAATAAAGACTCTCCATGCACATGAAAAAGAGTCCTGCCTACTGGATTTAGTGTTGCAGCATAAATAAGCGTAATTACTACGTTGCTACAGCTCGTCTCTTGATCTGTAAATTTAACACGTCGTGCGTCTCTTTTCAGGTCGTGCAGACGTGTCTGATGTTCGCGTGTTTTATGTTTACGCTGCAGGTGAACTGGTTGCTGATCAATAGAAGCATCACCTAAATCACTTAAGTTTAAAATACAGTGCAGGCATTTCGGACAACATTGGCCCGGGAGGAGGCAGGATAACCGCGGATCGATACAACTCTGTTGGTTTAAGTGTTTAATAGGAGCCAACCGATGCCCCCGAGGGAAACATCCAGCACTTATCCACTGCACTTTGGTTTGAGCCAATCCAGCTAGTAAGGCAAAAACTCTGGAGAACCGCAAATTAAAATGCCTTTCCAGGTAATCACTTATCCTTTCAGGAGAACGGCTAGACCAGCATTATTCTTAAGATTTTAAAGAGCACGAGTTGACAGCAAGAGATTGAATGATGGATGGTAATGATTTATTTAATCAAAGATAGTAAGTTGGATAAATACTAACTCCTTCTAAAATTACATTAATACATTAGCCCTGACATGAGCCATTATGCTTATTAGGGTTATATCTTACATGTCACAGAGTTTAAGGGGGAATATCATGCTTTTCATTTACTCCTTTTCACATTTAAATCATTCACTCGTGGTCTATATAAAGTGGAACTACAATGCTTTGGTCTGAATTCATCATCATTGTTGCTCCACAGCCCCTCTTTTTTCCCCTGTTCTGAGGTGTGTCTGAGAACAACTCGTTTTGGTGCTGTCTCTTTAAATCTAAAGGAGGCACTTCACAATTCGCCCCTTTGCAGGTCGCAGAGCGTTCCCCTCCACCCCTATTTTGTAGTATGCTGGGGGACGGTGTAATGAAACGTGTGGTTTAATACACCCAACAACCAAACATTTTCACTTATCCACTTGTAGCTTCAGCATCCTTCAGCGACACTACAACATCGCGACGAAAAAAATAAAGACAAACCAGAAGTCAGTGACCTTGTTTAGCGGCTCAGCAGCAAATACTGTGACGTAATTGTTAAAAAGAAAACGTAATGCGGAATAAAGAAAACTGAACCGCTTGAAAATTATGACCTAAACAGAATATAAAGATCATGATATTAAAGTGAGAGCAGTATAATTACACGAGTAGCTATAAAATTACCTGCAAGATTTATTCCCTTTAATTCGTCGCTGATAAATTGGCTTGCCATATTTGAGCTTCTTCATGTGACCTATTCCTTCCCCCTAACCACCGTGCATGGCAACAGCTCGGGTGATGAAGAAAGCGTTTGACCCAGCCCAGAATAAACCAGGTTACTGCATCAGGGACCTGGGAGAGAGTGAAAGTGGCAGACCTAGTTACTCCCACTCATCATCTGTCTGTGCTGTGGCTGCCGCTCACTGAGAGTCCAGTGGAGAGTGAAAGGGGCCAGACGCACTGTAGGCACAGAGCGTTGCGACACAACACCCTGGTATCTGCTTATTTACATAACGTGCAAAAAATGCATACAGGGTTTATGTCTTCTTCTACACCTTGCTAATTTACAGCTTATCGTCGACATTCCAGTTAAAGAGAGACAGTGGTGTGAACACAGATCATCCGCATGAGGTTTAAGTTTATATGCACCGACACCAAGTAAGGACGTTCTTCCTGCCTGTAGATATTTTGTTATTAAGCTGTCAGCAGTTTCCCTACATTAGTAAAAAAAAAAAAAAAAGCAGGATCTGTAATTAAAGTGGCTTCTCCTCAGCCCTGCATCTTTTCCCTGTTCCCCTGAAACTGGGTTAATATGGAAATAAGTGAGCGAGGTCTGCAAATTTGCTTCTCTAATATGCCGCACAACCTACTGTCACACACAGTTACGTGTTCATCCTCACATTCTGAGTGATAAATTATTTTGCTTTTGTTTTGCTTGTTTTTGAACTGCGGTTCAGTTTTGTTTTGGTCTTTTTTTTTGGGGGGGGGGGGGGGGAATTAATAATATGAAGAGTAACATATTTGTTTCACGTCAGGAGGACTTAGAGCGACTAGAATCATAGTTCAAAAATGTTCCCTAATAGATAACTCTAAACATCATGTGTAGTTAGTTAACTCAATTCACTTTTACAGCACACAAAATGTAAATTGCTCCTTTATTAAAAAATATTTTCTTTGTAATTATCTGAATTTACTTATAAGCTGCCAAAACTGATCAGCTAACAGGTCAAACCATCTATGACAAAAGTTAAAAGGACTCAGGGGCCACACAACATACCATACCAGTTTTATTTATAAAGCACTTTAAAACATTTTAAAAAATTTTTTTGTAAATCAAAATTGAAAAACTATTTTTATCTTCACCCACTCCACCACAAACTAAACACATATTTAAACAGAACAGCAGATTAATGAGTTCTGTAGAAAAAAGGTATCTGTAAATTATTGTACATTTAAGGCATAAAAAGGGTCTTCCAGGTTCACCAAGTAAAAAAAGCAAACAACAAAAAACAGCCAACGATATCTAATGTTTTTGGGTTGATCACCTTTTCAGCAACAAGAACAAGATCTTTGCTTTTTTTAGCCTAGCTAATTAATGGGCACACCTAAGTCTGCTTTTAGTAAATGTTGGTGGATGTTTGTGGTCCTATTTACTATTAATCTAAATTAAAAGCAAAAATGGGGCTGATAAAAGATTAATACATTGTGTTGCACTTTACATTTTCCATTTCCAGAGGATTTGAAGCTGTGAAATGCCTTGCATTATTGAACATTAAACCCTAACATTTTTCTAAATGTATATCTACATAGACTGCCTGTGTTGGCAAAACCAAATTTATTCCATTTTTGAATTGTGATTTAATATCAGAAAAAGGTAATCTCGATAAATAAAGAAGCAGTTTTCCAGTAATTCCAGAAAAGATTTTCAATCAAGCCTGGCCCTAAGTGAAAATAGAATAACTGTGATTAAGTAAATGAATAGCTCGATTTCACAGCCACGCTCAGGCCTGATTACCGCCAAACATGTAAAATCAAGAAATCACAATATCAGTACACCTCTAACAGCATGAAGTAGGCTAAATATCCTAAAATATCAGCATATCAGGTCCTGAATACCTTAATTAGGTTTACTAAGAATTCAGCCATATTAAAATGTAGTTCATGTTGGCACAGACAGTGTTTCCATCTAGAACACAGTTTGCTATGAGCTGCTTTGCACATAAAAAGTGTTTTAAACAAAGAATAAAAATTATTTAACATTCTTGATTTGGACATAGTAACCATTCAGCATTGACATAAGTGAATAACAAAAAACACAGAAGTAAGAAAATAACAGAAATTATATCAGAATCCAACAGATCGTACAAATGACCCGTTTTTAATGTTATCTTATTAAAAAAATTTAAAAAATGAACATAAAACTTCATAAACTTCAGCCCTGAAAAATGCCTTCATGGGATGCAGAACAAGGGGTGAATTCAATATATTTTTAGCTCTTGTTTATTTCGACAATATTTTGAAATTAATTTAAACCAGGTTAAGCTTATGAGTCTCTTGGTGGGGAATTAAAACAATTAAATATTTGTAGCTTTAATTTTTGTGAAGTGAACTTGTAATAACGTCGTATGAACAGTGAAAATGCACACCATAGATTGCTATACCACTGGAATTATCTGAAAAAAAAAAGGAGTAATTACATTTTAGATCAAGCTTTCTTACTTACAGATATTTAAAGTTTTATGAGTCGTGACGGATTCATAAAATTTAACTGAATCTCAACAAGTCTCAAGAAAGCTGCTCAAAATTTTAATCTATCCATTTTTGATCTATGACATTCTTTCATTATCGTCTGTTCTTCGGTTATCATGTTAGAGAGAAAATACATGAAATAAAAATAAAATAATAATTTTAAAGGTAGATTGTTATAAACCAAAAGTCTTACTTCTATTATAAGGTAATAAATTGTACTCGTCCCATCTTTGTCAGCCCGAGCCGTGTCTCCTGGTTCCAACATTCAGTCACATCATGTTCTCCAGCAGGCCTATTGTCTGTCAAGAACAAGCTGTGCCTCGGCTGGCTTCGTCTTGTTGTAAGAAACACTTCACAGAAAAAAAAAAAGAAAGGGAACTAACCGCACAACCTCAGCGAATAGGCATTTAGTTAAAAGGTCTGCAAGGAAAGCAGAAAGAAATAAAGATGAAGATGATTTTTTTTTATGAAACCCTTCCTGTATGGCGTAAAACATTTCCAATGTTCTTGACTCTGCCATGAAGAAAATCTTCAATATCCACCTCCTATCAGTTCCCTTCAAAATTACAGTCTGTGCCGTGTGATTCAGCCGGGAGACCCGACATTTCTCCCTTCGTCCATTCATTCATCAGGCGGCGCGTTGTCACGGCAACCGCAGAGACCGACACGTCCATCTTCCAGGGCGATATGGTTTGTGTATGATGTCTCTGATTGTCTGCAGTTTGCTGGAAAAACCTCATCGTGTGAAGAGAAAGCAGTCACAATATCAACTAATAGCTCTAGACTGAGATGGAACTAAAATCTGTTAAGAGAAACCCCTTCAGTTACAGTTTAATGTGTTTAAACTCTATATGCTGGGTTTACAGGGACCATTCGGCCTGTATTTCTGAAGCGTAGAATAGATGGCGGCACCACAGAGCTAAGACTTATTATTTGCAGGAAATAATAGTGCTGGGATTTCTTGATCCCTGGCAATGATCAGAAATCAGAAATACTTTAATAATCCCAGAGGGAAATTATTAAATATTGTGAAATGCATGTTAATAAATGCTTATCATACGTATACAGAGCATATTAACTAACTGCTTTTAATGGTTCGATAATCATCAAACAAAAAACTCAAGCTAATCTGAAGCAAACCACAAAGAATCTTTTTTGGATCGTCATCTTTCGTCCTGTTTATAATGACTGATATTTCAGTTGTTAATACTGTATACATAAAACCATTTTATTTTGAATAAAACAGTATGATTTTTAATAAGTTTTGTTTCCGCCTCACATCTTGCTGAGTGAATATAAGTGATTAGCTGTAGCTTCCAATAAGCCCTTTCTGGGTGGGCATTCAGGTTTTACAGATAACTTAAGCCTCTTCCAGCTGTGTCTGTGTGAATACACACACACCTGGCTCCCCTCTCCGGTTGGTGCCGCTGCTCGGATAATGAACGAGTCTATGGGAAGCCAAAATTGCCACAAATCACTACTTTTTCCATGCATATGGTTAAAAAGTCACATGAAAAACATTATTTTAAACGCACGAGGCAGGCCGACAGTCGTGAACTCCTCTGCTTTCATGTGTGGTTGCGCAGTCAAGGTGCCGTGTTAGCGCAAAAAAACTTTTTTTGATTCTTTGTGAGGTTATGGTGGAGCGGGTAGATATAAAAATAGTGGTCCATTTTGTTCGCACTTTCCAGTCGCTTGTAGCTAGTCCCTGGCCATCAGGCTGAGGAACACGCAGTTTGCATTCCGATCAATCAAATTACACGATAAAGGAAACAGGTAACACAGATCCAGGACCAGAGAGCACATAGAGAAGGCATACATGCCGCTCTTTGATCTGACTCTGGACCAGATTGACAAGGAACCACAAAATATGACTCAATAATAATTAACACTGCTGGGGTGGGGAGGTTTTGGTACTGAATTCTCTCAAAAAATGTATAGATTTTTTTCAAACCTGATTACATTTGAACGAGGGAGACAAATTCTTTACTGGGACACTAAAGAGTTTGCCCACGATCCCACTGACATTCATAGACTGTATAAAGCTTTGAGCTTTCATCCCAAAACAGTCTGCAGATGTTTTAGTATAAAAAAAAAAACATTGACATCACAACAAAATGAGATTACTTTGATCTGAAGCAGATTGTAAATTTTGCACTCTTCCTCCCTATACGCTCACACTGCACAAAAACAGGGGCACAGCATAGACGACACACAGACACAAATATACGTATCTCATACAAATCAAAACAATTGATGTTTCACAAACAATCGTCCTATAACCCACCACCATACCCAACAAGATAAGAAACAGCATGCGGGCAGCTTCAGAAAGTGGAATAAAGACTTAACTCCATTAATATCAACAGCAAGAAACTGATACTTTTCCACACCTTTCACAACTGACACGTTTTCACTTACCATTGACGCAAAACTCGTACGTTGCACAGAGCTCATCTTCAAACAGACAACCTGAAGGCCGAGGAAACAGAGAAGGAAACCAATTAAAACACAGTTTAACCGTTTCAGTTTGTTTGTTTGTTTAGAAAAAGTCATAAACTCGGTCAAACGCTGCAATGTCTAGATAAGCCGATGCTCTAAAAGAGTACAGCTTAGTGGACTCGGACTGAGAGGCTCGCCGCTAATGGTTCAGGCATCAGTCATCAATTAGAGCGACTTGTCCTATCCTGACTCTGACACTAATACCCGAGCTCCATTGGCAACGTTTCCATATACGAATGTTGTATGAATATTAATTACCTTTAACGCTCAGATGGAGAAGCGATGTTCCAGACTAATAAAAGAACAGATGGCAGCGGCATTATGAGAAGCTCTTCCCTGCATTCATATCGCACTCAGAAAAAAAAGAGGTGCTCTATTGTTCTGCATGCTGATCAGCACAGTTGATCCCACGCGTTTATATGTTTTTAAAGACATACAATGACCTCCTGAGTGTGGGTACACATTTCAGTGTTTATCTGGCGTACGACTTAAAGTAAGTTCAAAAGTATCCTTTTTTCATTATATTGCGTTACAAGCATAAATTCAATGGATTGATGTATAATCCCTCACAATTTTTGTTTACATTGGTTCTCTTAAATAAAACCCACAGCAACTAATTGTTTTTCTACATTACCTAGTTATCACATCACCTTGTATGCACCATTGCCACAACACATAATGGTGGCAGAGGTTAATTTTCCAGCAGGATAATAAACCTTACACAAAGATCTTATATTAAAGAATATGGCTTAGATAAAAGAATATCAATGTGTTAGGGGCGCATTTCAACTATGAGACCTGAAAAGCCTCTTCCCTGAACTTTACTGGATGTTTTTTGTTATTTGGCTTTTTAAATTTTATTTTCTTATGTTTTTTTTGTTTTTCCTGAGTATTTCTACCATGGAACAAGGATACTAGGTCAGCATGCTGTGAACAGAAACTCCTCATTACTGCAACAGTGTTTCATCAGGAAAAGACTCGCTTATCACTTAATTAAACCCAGTGATTTTCAGTATTAAAGGGGGCATATCATGCTTTTCAGTTCTTCCTTTTCACGTTTGAATCATTCAGTTGGGGTCTGTATAAAGTGGAACTGCAATGCTTTGGTCGGAAGTCATCATCATTGTAGCTCCACAGCTCCTCTTTTACCCCTTCTCTGAGGTGCATCTGAGAGCAACTCATTTCGGTGCTGTCTCTTTGAATGCAAAGGATGCACTTCACACCACGCCACCCTCCAGGTTGCAGAGTGTTCCACTCAACCAAGTTGGGCCATTTTTGTGGTATGCTTGGGGACGGTCTGACGAATTGGGTTATTACATCCAACAACCAAACATTTACCAAACATTTATCCACTTGTAGCTTCGGCATCCTTGAACTTGTACTACAAAATCACAGCAAAAAAATAAACATGGCGGATTGGTGAAAAGCCAGAAGTCCATGTTTTTGTTTTTGCAGCTCTGCAGCAAATTGGTCAAAAAACATAATACAGAATACAGAATAGAGAAAACTGAACAGATTGAAAAACATTACCCAAACAGAATACAAGCCTAGATATGTATATTATCTTTTCTGCACTCCTACAAACTCCAGGTGCAGAACAAAAGATAGCTCCAGTCAGGATTAAAATTCACTTCTCCAGCTATATACAGTAAAGCAGAATTTGAATCAACTTGGAGAATGACTTGTTATTCACTTATATTTGATATCTAAAGCCTGAGAGAGCTATCCCAAAGGAGCATCAACCACAAAAATGCAACAGCATCTAATTTCTTAAGAGCCTAAAATATGACTCGGATCCATAACAGCCTTAAAGAGACACCGATTTAATATAGAATAAAGTAATGGGCGTCTTCCACCTGCTACCAAGAAAAGTATTGCATGCTTTGTGCTAGAATACACTAAATTTTACCTCCAAGTTACCCCCTTTTTTAGGGCACAGGAGGGTAACAATAGCCCCAGAAAGCTACCCTGATTCTTCTAAATGTTTTTTTTTGTAGCGGAAATAGTCCAGTCAAAGTCTAGAACTAAATGTCAGAGAGATTCCAACTCCAAATAACAGAGAAATGCTCAGACACACATCAGACACACATCAGAGTTCAGGGGCTTTGCAGTTTGTCAACAAAGAGAAGAAATGCAAACAACTGGGCCAAGCCTTGTCTCCCTTTCTGCTCGTCTTTTATCTTTGTTATTTCCCTCCTGTGCTCATCAGACTGAGTGACACGACTGGATGCACCCCTCTTGGTCCGATGGCCTCGACGGACAGCAATGATCAGCTCATGACCGTGAGCGAAGAACAGGCTGAGGAGGAGGAGATGTCTCTGTCAGACTTCTTTAATAATGAGAAGAGACCGGTGCATCAGGCCTGTTAATCGATTGGCACAGAAAGGATGGATAATGAGGACAGGTGTGGACAAGGGAGAAAGTTGGCAAAGTTTTTCAGGTTTCCCACTTGCAGATCCGGCATCCGCATCATTAATCGGTTTCGTTTTGTTCTTACAGGGTACATATGTATGGGAACATAATTATACATATGCTGAAAAGCTATTTTACTTCGGAGCGGAGGGTGCTGTTCGTGAAACTGCGCCTTTCAGAGGTAATGGCCTTGATATGTCAGCAAAATGGCTCTTTAATGATGCAGAGGGAGGCATTATCGCTGTGCTGCAGGGTCACTCAGCTCTCTCTAACGAAAAGCAGGATGTCCTGAACTGAAGAGAAGCAACTGGATGTTACTTTGTTCCATACACAATGTGTTCATCATGCTAATGGATAGACAGAAAGCTGTCCTTTCCCATGGAAAGACCAGAAAACGTGTGACGAAGGTCAGATTTTTCAAATGAGAGACATGAAACATAATCTGAGTATATGCAATCAGATCAGATTAAAATAAAAGACTCCAGTATGTATGTGATGGAAATAGCTTTGCCCCCTTGTTATTACAGATACTTAATCATCTCTGCAGTTCACTACAATGTAAAGAGTTTTTTATCACCTCTAAACCCAATGTTTGAATCTAAACCTGGAATTGTTCGTGTGTTTAAGTAACTTGCAATGTTTTCACACAAAAAGCATATGTTTTTAATGCTAAAACCTTTGATAAATGCAATTTGTTCCAACTATAGCACCACAAAATACAATGCATTTTTTTTTTAATTCTATTTATTATAGAATTCCTTTATAATGCTTGTGAGATGATCAGTCGGGGCTTCTTGCCGATCAAGAGCCCATCAGCGCTGATGTGTCTGTAACCGTTCCTCTGACTTTGGTAGATTAAAAAGGTTAAAGTATATTTTTCTGTTTTGAGCGTCTTTACTTTAAGTGGGGGTCGCCTGACGGGTAAAACCGAGCTGGGTCTACCGAGGGTGTTTTACCGCCGACCGGGTGCGGTAGCATAACACACATCATCCATCCATCCTCTGTACAGTGGAGGGTCCAGTGGGATGTTCAAAGTATATATGTAAGGGGAGGTGTTCAAGGGTGCATCCTAATCAGATCTCTGAGCTACCTTAACTCAGCCCCAATCTGTTCAAACATCTTCATCCTACAGCCAATCCTGAACATGACATCAAAATGTTTGAACGCCTTCCTCTTGAAGCAGATACTGACTAACAATCCAAAGAGAGTAATGGTCATTTTTCTAGGTCAGAATCAAAGCCTTAGGAGGTGAAACCTGAAGGTGATGGCATAACATTGGCAAAAAAAAACACAACATCATCTGCAAAAAGCAAATATAAGATGTTGTAGTTTCCAAAGTAGACGCCTGTCTCCCAACAACTACCCCCTGAAATCCTGGCAGAGTCTGACCAACACTGGGAACAAGCTTGACTTTATGCCCGACATTAGGTGTGCAAAGACCTGATGGCCTTTGAAGCTAACAGAGTGTCCCATTTTCCAGCAGGGGGACCTCCTACACAAAATGCACACAAAACACATGTGGGCTGGTGAAGCAACAAGCATGAGCCCTCGCCCTGTACTGGATGATGAACGGATGGATTTTTTTTCTACTTTTTTTAGGCCATTCAGAAAACTGAAGGTGTCAGGGAAAAACTCATTTTTGAAAAAACCTGTTCAGAGTTATAAATCAGTAATGTAAGTTAATATCCCTTTTCTGTTTCTTTTATATATTCTAGTTAATAGATTTTGCCAATCAACAGCAGCTTAAAGGTGTTCTGGTCCTCATTAGGATGTTAACATAAATTTGGGGGCTCTACACTTCTCCAGGAGTGAATGCTGCTTGTCGGGACTTTGATGCAATCAACTGGTTCCCTTATATAGGAAATTTTTGACCAATCTGTATAATCTGACCCAGTCTGTATAATATGATTGAACTTGACTTTGTAAAGTGCCTTGAGATGACATGTTTCATGAATTGGCGCTATATAAATAAAATTTAATTTAATATAATTGAATAGTCCGGGAGCTTGGCCGCCATGAAAAACAGACATAGAACAGGAAGCAATGACTGCAGTGAAGGTGGTAGGCACCAAAGATTTGTAACAAGTCACGTATTCCATTTCACAGCATTACACAATCAGCTCTTCAATAATTACTCAACTTCTTGATCAGGCACAATTAAACATCAATCTATGGGTGATGGATCAGCAACTGAAGTGTCTTTTAAAAGCTAATTATGAAGTTGAAGCTTCTAAATAATGAGGGCTTCCGGTCAACTGGGCCAAGCAAATCAAAATAATGATGAGGATCTAAATAAGGTGCTTTAAAACATTTTGATGCTGTGTGACTGACAAACAATAAGTTATGCTAGTTTTCATCATCACGACACATATTTCCTAATTCAGTCTAATTTCTCTCCTTACATCATTAGGAGCGCATTTGTGTTGTTTTTTGTCTTGCACTATCAACTAATCACAGCTCTTAAAAGACAGCGTCACACCTAGCAACGTGGTCAACCACACCTCCTGACTAATAAAAATATCTGTAATTTCCTTACTCAGAGTCGCTCTCAGTTTTTAAGATAAGACTCCTAGGTAGAAGTTTTTAGGCTAAGATAGGAGCTCTCTGAGAGGACTCCGAGAATCTTTCCGAATACAGGCACAGGTCTTTAACTAGTAAACAATTTCAGGATTGCATATTCGCACTGAGATAAAAACATTTAAATGTAATTATTTTACACACCATTATATCGGAGCCCTACACTAACACACACACAAACGCATTAACACACATGATTACACTAACACACATGCACACACACAACCTTTGCTGTGTGTTTTCCTTTACTCCGCTTGCCTCCTAATTTAGCTGTAGTTTCAGAAAGGTCAGATCACAGCTTTAAGGACTTTGTTAATATATGGATAGAAACAATTAAGATTTGAATGTAAGTGATGAAGCTTGTTTCGGTGGAACTAAAGAAGCCTAGTCAAGGATTTACTTAGCTTATTCTCATTTAAAGCTGCTGCAGCTCCTCACTTCAGTGCATCAGATCACATTGAGGTGGAGCTGATACCGGCCTACAAGCCCCTGATCTGCAGAACCAGACCTGTACCAAGTACCAAAACCATTCAGGTTTGGACTGAGGAGGCCTGCTCAGCTTTACAGGACTGTTCTGAACACACTGACTGGGATGTATTTAAAGAGGGCGCTGATCTAGAGAACTATACATCGTCTGTGCTGTCTTACATCCACTTCTGCACTGATGCTGTGCTACCCACAAAGACAATTAAAGTGTTTCCTAATCAGAAACTACGGGTGGACGGCTGCATCCCTGCTGAAGGCTCGGGATGCAGCGTTCAGATCAGGAGACAAACTGGCCTACAGCAGGGCTAGAAGTGAATTGAAAAAAGGCATCCAAAAAGCAAAGCACAAGTACAAGCAGCGCATCGAGGACCACTTTGACAGCAACAATCCACGTGACACGTGGAGAGGCTTCAGAAACATCACCGACTACAAGCGCAGCGAACAGCAGCTCAGCAACGACCCGGCTCTCCCTGACACCTTAAACAGCTTCTTCGCACGCTTTGATTCTCCAAGCAGCAGGGAGCCTGAGCATCTTCCCCAGCCAGAGGAGCACCATCAGCCTCTCGTCCTGCAGCTGCACCAAGTGACCTCCTCCTTGAAGAGAATAAACAACAAGGCCGTAGGTCGAGATACGTTGTCAGATCAGACGCTTAAATCATGTGCTGACCAGCTTGCAGCTGCAGCTCTCCATGGTTCCTGCCTCACTGAAATCATCCATCATCGTGCCTGTCCCCAAAAACCAACCATCACCTGCCTCAACGATTATTGTCCTGTTGCTCTGACCCCCGTCATCACGAGGTGCTTCGAGAGAATCCTCCTAAAGTACATCAAGGATGCCATCCCTGGTGGCCTGGACAGCCTGCAGTTTGCCTACAGGGAGAATCGCTCCACAGCGTTAGCACTGAACTCAGCTCTGAGTCAACTGCAGCAGCCCAGCACCTTTGTTCAGATGCTCTTCATGGACTTCAGCTCAGCATTCAACACCGTGCTCCCAGACATGCTGGCTCTGAAGCTCCACAACATGGGATTATCCACACCTCTCTGCTCCTGGATCAGTGACTTCCTCACCAACAGGCCCCAGGTGGTGAGGATAGGGAACATCTACTCCACTGATTCTCAAAACAGGAACACCACAGGGCTGTGTCCTCAGCCCTGCTCTCTTCAGCCTTTTCACCGAGGACTGTTCTGCTGTCCACCCCACAAACACAGTGGTGA
Organism: Fundulus diaphanus; assembly: GCA_037039145.1. Classification (NCBI taxonomy): domain Eukaryota; kingdom Metazoa; phylum Chordata; class Actinopteri; order Cyprinodontiformes; family Fundulidae; genus Fundulus; species Fundulus diaphanus. Next base: position 17,989,775 of record CM073137.1, on the reverse strand, counting down.
AGTTTGTGGGCGACACCACTGTAGTGGGTCTCATCTCCAACAATGATGAGTCCCACTACAGGGATGAGGTCAGCAATCTGACACAGTGGTGCTCCAGGAACAACATGATCCTGAACACCAGTAGGACCAAGGAGGTAATGATAGACTACAGGAGATCCAGGAGGACTGGACACGCTCCGCTCTGCATACAGGGGGAGGTGGTGGAGTGTGTGGACAGCATAAATTTCTTGGGCATTCACATCTCCTCCGACCTCTCCTGGACTGCGAACACCTCCCGCCTGGTGAAGAAGGCCCAACAATGGCTCTTCTTCCTCAGGAAAATGAAAAGTCTGGACTTTCCACTAAACTGCTAAAAAAAAAAAACATCTATAGAGCTACCATAGAGAGTGTTTTATGTATCATCATAACTGTATGGTATGGGACCTGCACAGTTCAGGAGAGGAAAAATTTAGCATGGGTGGTGAGAACAGCACAGGGGATTGTGGGATGCCGTCTGCAGGATTTGGAGTTAGTTTATGCACAAAGAGTCCAAAGAAGGGCCAGACGCATCTCCACTGATCCCACCCACCCAGGCAATGCCTTGTTTGCCCTTCTTCCATCAGGCAAACGCTTCAGAAGCAACAAATATAAAACTAATAAACTTAGAAATTACGTACCGCAATCTGCGATAGACTGGCGACCTGTCCAGGGTGTACCCCGCCTCTCGTCCATTGACAGCAGGAGATAGGCACCAGCACCCCTCGCGACCCCATGAGGGATAGACGTGTTAGAAAATGGATGGATTGATGGACGTACTGCGATTTTATGCTTTCTGTATGTTTGTTAGTCTATGAATAGAAACAGTTAAGCTTGGGGTATTAGTGATGAAGCTTGTTCCAGTGAAACTAAAGAAGTCTAGTCAAGGATTTACTTAGCTTATTCCTTTGATAATGTCAAGTTTTTTTCTTTTCCTATGTAATATTTCCCTCTGTAATGTTTTTCTGCTCATGTACAGCACTTTGAGTATAAATAAATTTGCCTTGCCTTGCCTAGTTGGTTGGAAAGAGTCCAGCATTAATCGTCTCTACTGTTTTAATGCTGGACTCCGGGTAAAAGGGGGAACCCATGTGGGTCTAAGAAATGTTACAAAATGTCAACAGATTGTCAGATCTGTTTTTAGACCGATCTAAGACTTGCACTGGATGCCCAACTGGTTTGCCAATGTGGGATGAAGGGGAACACTTTCAACAAATTAATAAAAGGAAAACATATATGGAGGCATAATTTTAAGTGACGTTCATACACGCTCAAAAGGTTTGGCATTAGCCCCTTTTTAAGCAAGAGTAGTCTGAGCCTCCATACAGGTGTGGTTGATACAAATCAAGACGTTATCTTCGCAGCATCCTTACGAGTTAGTGGTTCAAGACAATGCTTCCTGGTTTTTTGTTGGTTAAATTGCAGTTTCAGTGTATTTACAGTTGTTATGACAATAAAAACATGTTTTAAATGTCTCAGTCGTCCCCTGGCACCGTTTAGCATTCATTAACGTTTAGCATGTAATCCAGGTCATGAGTGTAACTTTGACATATGAACAGGATTTCCCGCATAATGTCCTACTGCTTGTCATGTCTTTGTTTTCGTGCATATTCGTTTTATAAGAGAGTTTCCAACTATCTGTTCTTCACATGTTTGCTGGAGAAAAGGGTATACTTACATCAACATATTCGAATAGGGGCGAGTCAAGGCCAGAGTCTGATCTTTCTTCATGGGCTCCCCATTCCACATAGATCGGGACGCACAAAGGTAATGTGAATGGATCTATGCTTATGCACAGTTTTATATATACAGATCTGTTTGCAAGCCATGTTTCAACTCTTTTTGAGCAAAATGTAAGTGTCCTTGAATTAAACTGAAACCTGAGACCACAAACATAAGACCAGACTTGTGTGAAGACCTCACTTGGAGCTGAAGGACTCATGTCGTCCCTCTTGACCGCACATCTCGGCATTCGGCAATTAGTGTCAGTCGGTTCAACTTTACCTCCTCGTCACTTCCCTGCATAATTTAACGGCTTCTTAGGGAGGCCTTGTCAGCTCTCAATATTAATTACGACCAGACATAGTCGTTCAGATAAAGTGTGAGTGTGAGCGTGCCTGTTTTTGTGTGAAAGGCAGGGACGTGGCATTGAAAATGGTACATCCACTTTATGCGACTCACCAAGCCGGGGATGATTAAAATGGCGGCTTTTAATTAAAATGCAATCACGGTGGATGCTGCTGATTACCTGAGTCTGGGAAAAAACTGTTTGTAGTGGGTGGGCACAGAACAGAGAGTGTAAAAACTTTAATGAAACATCCTGACAAAGCCAAGTAAAATCGTCTAATTAAATTCTGCTGTGAGCTTACAAGATAACTTTAAAATATTTTATTTCTTCAATCTGGTTACTTTTATGACAGGTCGGCAGTAAATTAAGCTGAATGTGGTGATTTGAGTGGGAGCAGTTTGTGCAAAGTGACCAAAAACAGGTACATTTTTACTGTTTATTTGCTTGCAGTTTAACTCAGGATTTAATGTTTTTAACTTTTTCCACCACTGACAGCCTTTATTTTAGCACAGTGGTTTTTGAAGTACCACTATCGTCCTCTTATCCTTTTTTCAGCTTTTCCTTTGCAGGGGTCACCACAGTGAGTCACCTGTGTCCATCGAACCCTATTTTCGGCATCTTTTTTTTCACACCAACTATTTTCATATCCTCTTTCACTCCATCCATAAATCTCCTCTTTGGTCTTCCTCTCTGCCTCCTTCCTGGAAGCTCCAGCCTCAACATCCCTTCTGTCCTGCTGATGTACTCATTTCTGATCCTATCCATCCTCTTCACTCCCAAAGAGAGCCTCGACATCTTGATCTCTGCTACCTCCAGCTTTGCCTCTCTTTCTCAGTGTCTCTGTACTGACAGAATTTTAAAACACCACAGGATTTGGACCTTTTTGTTTTGCTCTCTTTGTGTTAAAATTAGAAAGCAAACAGGAACGTTCCTTTCTGTTGACGCTGAATGTTTTGTTGAAGGATGCATTTTATTTCTAAACAAAAAATTCATTCACAAATCAAAACTTTCGCGTTACAAGAAGGCAAAAAAAATTGCAAAAATTTCTCTTGAGGTGGGAATGTTGTTTTTTCTTTACCATGGCTGCCATGCATTTAATCCACTACAGCAAAAGGATAACAAAAAAAACGAAAGTCTGATTTGCAGATTACCACAAGTTATTCTTCAATGACGGAGAAGAATGTACTCCAGTCAAAAGAGCATAAAGCTGAACATGGGGGTGGCAGCATCATGCTGAGGGGATGCTTTTTCTGCAGCGGGGACAGGGTAGTTGGTTAGTGTTGATAGGAAAATGGATTGAGCTAAACACAGAACAATCCTGGAAGAAAACCTGCTAAGGATTGCAAAAGACGTGAGACTGGGTCAGAGTTTTAATGTCCTGCAGGACAACAACCAAGCAGGCAAGAGACCCATGGTAAATCTGGAGGAGCTGCAGATATCCACAGCTCAGGTGGGAGAATTTGTGTGCAGGACAATTATGAGCCATGCACTTCTCAAATCGAACCTTAAAGAAGGACGGCAAGATGAAAGCTATTGTTGAAAGAGAGACACAAGACATCTTGTTTGCCACAACCTATGCAGGGGACAGGTGCTCTGGACAGAAGAGATCAAAATTAAACTGTTTTCACCTTTAACACACTAAATGCTCTAAAAACAAACACTACGCATGGTTAGTAGCTGGTATTGCTTATTGTGGCCAACTCAGTCACTGAGCACAATAAGCAACCCCTGATGTTTTTCTGACTTATTACAAGAAAACAGTTATGGAGAGATTCATAGATTTAAGTTCTAACTTCTGAGGAGTAATTCAGCCACACTGTCCCCATCATGAACCGTAGTGGTGGCAGGACAATGCTGTGGGAATGTTTTTTCCCCACAAGGGACAGAGAAGTCCCGTAGCATTGATGTAAACATGGATGAGGTCACATAAAAGGAAATCTTGGAAGAGTTCATGTCAGAGATCACAAAAGGCTCGAGGCTAGAGTGGAGGTTCCCTTCCCTTCCAGTGGGACGATGACTTTAAACATACAGAACTTTGTAATGATTTGGGTCAATCAGTATTCGTGTGTTAGAAAGGCCCAGACAAGGTCTGGACTTGAATCCAATACAGAATCTGAGGCAAGATTTGAAAATTTAGTTCGAGAAGTGCACACTTAATCTGACTCAGCCTCATCTATTTCAGAAAGAAGATTTGGCAAAAACTAAATGCTGGTTCTTCACATTATTGACTCAGTGGTGCTGGATATAAGTGGAGGCCAAACCTTTTTATCAGATTTCCATCTGTGAAAAAAAAGTGTGAAAACAATGAATATCCAACTATTTCACAAATACGCATCATATGCTTTGGTCTACATATTCTTTGGCAAATTCAATGTATCTTAAAACTGAGAGATGACATTACAATATCTGGGCATGTAATCAAACTGTCGAGGCTGTCTTTTGGCCTTTTGATTCACGCAAAAAGAAGAATATTTCGGTAATCTTCAGATTAAAAGATGATAAAATAATTGCAAATGGCAGTGGTTGGTGGGAGCCAACGGCAGGTGCTCCAAATGTGCAAAAGCTTCCCCCTCCAGAAATAGACGCTGTGTGACCTGATTTATAAACACAGCATGCAGGGGAAATCCACAAGGATTAGGTCAGCAGTTGAAGTGAGTCAGTTTTGCTGTTTAAAAATAAAAAGAAGAAATATTAGACGGCACCTCTACATATTCTATTGAAACCACATCAACAGTTTGCGTTGTGGCATTCAGAAGAAAGACTTGCCAAAGTCCACGCAGAGCTTGAACCCTAGGGCTTTTTATCCTTGTTTTATTATAACTATCTGCAGTCAAGGGCAACACACGCGCCTGTGTAGAGACACTCTGAGAAACTATTAACCTTCAGCTGAAATATCCCTTTGTGTCGGGAAAGAGAGGAGCGGGGGTGTCCACCCTAAGAGGCGTGAAAACAAAGAGGAGGGAAAAGCTTTTCAAAAGTCACTTAAAGATAAAAACATTGAACAAGAACGGCAGTTTTAAAACAGGATATTACAAACCCATTTTGTCCTTGGTTAAATAAAACGAACTGAATAAGCTGTCTGGGAATGGCTGACCTTGCCTGGAACATCAGAAACACCCAGAAGAGGCAAAAAGCCCAAACCTGAATAACAGGGTCTATGATCGTTTCCCTCACAGGTGGTTGGCCGGTGCTGGGCTACCATCTGCGATATCACAGGGGGCCAAGGGAAGGATGCTGGGAGCCTGGGATCGACGACGGCCGCTCCCAGACTCTGCTGCAACTAAGAGACATATTTCATCCAATCCCTGGCATCCTTTACAGTAAATATAAGCTACCAGCAAGGACACCTGACTCATTTCTAATTACAACCCCACACATACACACACACACACACACACACATGTGCTGCCTGCCAAAAAAGCCATTTTGGATCTCTGCAGTCGGTGACAAGTGAAATAAAAGCACAAGGGATGTGAGAAGGGAGAGCGTAGCTGCAGCAGGGACAGCAGAGAACATCACCTGCAAGCAAATCACCGCGCGCCTGACACCATGTCCATACATCCAAGCTGGTGTCGTTACGGCTTTCTCTTTCTAAAATTAGAGTCGTTCCAGTCGGCCTAGTCTTGTACTAAGAGTTGCGTAACAATCCAAGTCATTCTCCTGTTTTTCAAAGCACTTTTCATATCCTTTCTAACAGCTTTAAAAAAAAAAAAAAAGGAAAATCAAATATACACTCTTTGGAAAATATTTTCAGACCACGTTTTGTTTTAGGAAGATCTAAAAGAATGTTTGATTGAAATGAATCTAAATCAGCTGCTCAGACTTCAAAGAGCACCAGAAAACGGGTTTGATCCACAGTCACAACAAAACACAAAACATTATTTGAGGTACACGTCTTGGAAATCATGAATGGTGCATCACTCCACCTCAAAGGGACCATCATTGTTTTTTTTTATCTGCTCCGAATCCAAAATGACAGCTATGTAAAAAAAAATAATAATAAATAAATAACTGTTCATCTGTTAGTGAATGTAAGAAAGCAAGAAGCAAGGGAACATTTTGTCCTGAAAGTGGATGTGGAAGCATGGAAAATGAGCAAAAAGAAAAAGACACGAGTGAGGCTGACAAGGGGCAGGTTGTGATAGCTAGAGGACAGCGTCAGAGCATCCTCAGATTCCAGCATCTGCAGGGTGTCCATGGATGCCCCACCTGGAAATTCACAAGGCCGATAATGTCTCAGAGCGATACCCGCAGTACAGTGAGTCAATGCCTCGATAAGTCAGGGCTGCTTTGGACAATAAAAGGGGGACAACATGTTACCGGAAAGGTGGTAATAATGTTATGTCTAATGGCTGGGAGGCCTCTATTAAGCCTGAATGATACTGTACAGGTTCTTTTGCAGTCTGAGGCTGTAATTTGGACTTTTTCAGACACTGGAAAAATTGGTCTACAATGAAAAGAAAAACACAAAACAATTATTAATCAGTATTAATATAAAGCAAAGCAGCTTAAATAGTTTCTCTGTTTAAATAGTCATCATGATGGGTTAAATCTTTTTTTTTTGTTTAAGTTTTGACAGTCCAGTCACAAATTACCAGAGAGCACATCTTCTCTTGTGGCACAAATATACAAATGAAAAGCCCTGGAGAGTAATTAGCAGGTGCTTGCAGCTCCGACTGTGAGGTCATTGTGACTACCGAGAGGACCTGACACCACCTGAGACTACCTGACGTCTGGAGGAGCGTAACCAAAAGCAGTTCTGTCTGAATTCCCACCCAAGCCGGTCACTCTCCGTCACTCAGTTGTCAGCTCGAGGCGGCAGCTCCCGACAGCGGCCATGAATTAAAGATGGCATCGCCACGGCAACGGGGGACCCAGAAATAGGCTAGGTTGACCTTTTCCCCGACCCGCTCTGAGTGATTCAGACGTTTGATTTTCTCTCCCCCATTTGAGACGTGATTGAGTGTTGAAGTGCAGAACCGGAGCAACTCAAACACTTAAGCATCCTCCTTGTCACGCTCCAAGGAGCTCCGAGTGAATCAACACAACCTGGCCTGCAGGAAAATATCAAGTTCTCCAGACGAGGAGAAAGGCTTACTGCCACTTGAACCCGACATAAACTGCACGTCGTTCCGGCGTTGCGGTGATCCTGGAGTTCAGTTTTCTGCCGATGTGAAGCCAACGGTCAACCGATGAGTGCCGGGGGACTGGACGGCTTAAAGGTTCTGGTTGGGCCTGTGGCTGGAAACTTCAGACCCTAAATGAGGGTGAATAAAGTACTTAATACTTAACAGTGGCAGCCCACAGGAAACAACTTAATTCCTGTCAATATATCTTAAGGAACTCCACCTAATATAAGACATAAATCCATCCACCCATCAGACCCATTTGACACAGTGAGCTACACTGCATCAACGCCTTGAAAAAAAACTTCTGACACCCTCAAACTTTGGGACAAAATTCAAAGGATTTTGATTCGATATTAGGTTGCGGACCCACACAAAGTACTTCATGACCGAAGTAGAAGGATAATTGCACACTTTTCCAAAAGTTTGTTCAGACTGTAATCACTTGGGGAGCAGCTGTGATCATAGACTCCCAAGCCTTGCCACAGATTCTTGGCTGGATCTAAATTTGGACTTGGACTGGGCCACTCTATCACCTGAATATGCTTTGATCTAAGACGTTCTGGCTTTGTTCTCAGGGTTACTGTCATGCTGGAAGGCGACAACTCCCCATCCCAAATCCGACGCATCCTCTTACAGTTCCTCTTCCAGGTTTGTCATGTGTTTAGCGCCATCCATCTTTCTACCAATTTTGAGTGGCTTTCCTCTTCGTGCTCAGGAAAAAAAAAAACTCCACAAGGGGTTATGCCGCTTCCACCAAATGTCATGGCTGGGATGATGTTTTTAGGGTAACGTGCTGTGTTAGTTTTCCACAAGATGATCAAAGCTTGGAATATTGTTTTATAAATTAACCCTGCTTTAAACGCCCGAGTTCCTTTATCTTCATAATAATGTTTGTTCTCCAACTTTCTCTAACAAACTTCTGAAACCTTTCTAAAATAGCTGCATTTAGACTGAGATTAAATTATACACAGCTAGACTATAGGCGGCTCATTAGATGACGTCTGAAGGCAATTGTTTGTACTAGATTTTATTTGGGGGTATCAGACTATCCATCCATCCATTTTCTATAACCCCTTGTCCTTGCAGGGTTGTAGGGTTGGCTGGTGCCCTTCTCCAGCGGTCATAGGGCAAGAAGTGCCAGTCCATCACAAGGCAAATTCTCACAACAAAGGCCAATTTAGAGAGGGCAATTAACCTAACAGCTGTGGGGTGTTTTGTGGACTGTGGGAGGGAGTCAAAGTAAACAGAAAGGCAGGAGGAGCCCAGGCCGGGTTTTAAATCCAGGGCCTTCTTGCCTTGGATGAACAGTGCCAGAAACTGTGCCACTGTGCAGCCCCAGACTAAAGGGGATTAAATGCAAAAGGATGCCACATACTGTAGCTCACATTTGTAAAAAATGGTTTAAAGTTAGGATCATTTTCCTTCACTCTGCTTCATGCTGGTCTACAGCAGAAAATCCCCATAAAACACACTGCAGTTTGTAGTCGTAACATGACAATATGTGAAAAGGTTTAAGGGGTGTTAAAACTTCTGCGAGGCGCTGCATGTTGGAATGAATTTTAGCAGAATATAGCAGAAATACAAATAGCATAAAACACAGGGGAGAGTAGGAATATAAATTAGTTACCAACAGATAAAAGAACACCTCCGGTAAGATTCCCTACACGCTGATAAATTGTGCGGAGTAATTATCAACAACTCCAGGAGACAAAATAGGCAGAGCACTGCTTTAATCACAGCTGAAACCGTATTGATTACCTAGGCTCAAGCCTGCAGATCTTTCTGAATCTTCCTGACAGCGTCACTGTCCTCCAAATAAATCTCACCTTTGTTAACTCAGAAATGACCTTTAGACCAATTCCTCCACCGACGGCATTTAATCTCAACCTAGAAATGGTTGCAGAAATGTGCAAACGAGGTGCCACGTGGTCTTCTCAAAAGCTAGATGTGAGATTTGTACGCGCTCTGTGTCACGAGGCAGCAAAGCTCAGGAGAAATATATACATGCATCCCGGTCACGCGCCTAAATTGTCTCTGAGGGATGAACATTTCTTGTTGAAAGCTAAAAGAGTCAATTAAAACCTCAAAACCACCAGCCAATACATCCATAGGTCTCGATTAAAGCATCTCTAACCGAGTGTCTTACAGAGACTTTCTGGGGTCTTGATGGAACCACTATGTGGGTCTCTGATCCATTGGGCGGGATTGTGTTTTATTTCGCTAAATTTACTGCCTGCTGTGTTCATTGGTCAAAGTGATGCAGTTTCTTCACTATAATTTGTGGATATTCACCCAGATATCCACAAATTATACCTCAAAAGAAAAACACAGACGAGCCTAAAAAGATTTATGCCGTTAACACGTTTGGGACACAGTCTGAGCCTTCTCAGCCTCCCTTAAGAGCTTTTAATGTTGGGCAAACAAAGAGACAGGAGAAAGCCTCCTTCCCCCCGGTGTGCTGTTGCTTATTATCATATCAGCCTTCACAGATTCACAAAGCATAAACATGCAGCCAACTTCATGTTGATTTCTTTGTCAGAGAATCGGTATTTGCACTTTCCAGTATGAAACAATAATTACCGCCAATCTAACAAAAACAAAGGTGATTGGAATAGCTGATTGGGGCATAATTTGCATCTCTCTAAGCCATGTTAAAGAAGTCGCAGTATGCTGTCTTATTTGGACTGCTTTGTTCACTCAAATTCAGCATTGCTAAAAGATGCAAACATCGTATGTGGGGTTCTGCAAGGCTCCATTCTCAGGCCACTTTCATTCAATATCTCTATACTTCCCCAAACTCTGATTATCGATAACAGCTTTTACCGGATGTGCGCCGATTAAAAAACTTTATAGTTCTGTGTCACATGGTCACAATCTATTATAGTCACCGAGTCAGGTGTGTGCATAGTATGAATGAGTAAATGGGTCAGTATTTCCCCCAGCTTGACCCAGAAATTACAGCTTCTGGTGTCTAAAACGCAAGGTTTCAGATCAGCACTCACAGATTATTTATTTTATGTTATTCTCTTCTGATATGAAGCTAAGATTTTAGTATAACTTTTTACCTCTTCTTCATATCTATGTTAAATACTTGAAATGAATTAATTAACTTGTGGCTGATTGGTGCTATACAAAAAGACAGTTTGCCTAAAAACAGGTGTTCTGGGGCAGAGAAAATGTTCTTTTTCACACTGTAGTTCTGTTTACTATTAGGAATAAATAGGCATGCATACTGCCCAGCAGCAGATGATACCAGAAAACCCTAATGTTGATCAATGAGGCTCATACTGACAGCAGCAGCTGTAGAGCTCATTTATTTTGGCAAATAGGGTTTTGCAAATGACACACAAGATGCTCATTTAACCATCCTGCAGACAAAGCGAGGATGTGCAGCAAAATAAAAGCTTCAGCCTATAGGTAATTATTGAGCCCACACCATATATGGAAGTTTCACATCCAGTGTCAATAATGTCAATAATAATAAGGCTCAACTAAACACTTCACTGTGACCTTCTAATAGATCTGACAAGAGAGGCAAAAATTGCCCCACGACCTTCAATGAACGTATGAGAGAGAGGTTAAATTAGTGCAGCAGTCCAATGAGCTATGAGCTATGTTTTCATCTAAGCCACAGCTTCGAAAAGTTTGCTTTTACTCAGAAAAGTTAGTAAAACTTTTGAAACATGAAGTCGCAGCGGGTCGCCTGAAACAAAATATACAAACTGTTTTAGAAAATCGCTTCTTACCTTTAGTTATGATCAAAAGCTATTTAGAAAAGATCAGTTAAGGCTGTTAAAGCTTGTGGCTCAGTCAGAAGACCCAGGTCACCGGACCTCAGAAACCTCCCAAGGTTGTTTTTTTTTTTAGGCAGAGCAATAATTATGATTACATTAATCAAGTCTAAAAATTGCAATATTGTTAATTGATAAAATCATGAGTAAACCGTGGGTGGATGGATTGCTGAGACGGCAAGTAGACTAAAGGTTTACATTATCTGAGGTACAATTTGGTATGGAGGACAAATAAGGATTTCAGTTTTTTCTTGAAGCACATGTGTAAGAAATAAAACTTACAAACTTCAAGTGGGACTAGATGAATGACTGAATATCATTTGCATGGCAATGATTAAAAAAAAGTGTGCTCATATCTGACGGTTCCACTTGAGAGAAGGATGGTGAAGGAGCGAGCAGATGGCAGCCCCAGATCAGCCTCCCTGCTTGAACAGGAGGCAGTTTTTTAAATATGTATCAATATCAACTACATGAAATGGTTTATACTGTGATGTCATGGTACCTTTAAAGCTATAGTTGGTAATCCTATTCAGAAACACTTTTTGTTATACTGGGTAAAATCGTCCTTCCATCCTGAAAGTAGTCAATACATCATGTATTCAGAAAAAGGAGGTTCAAAAATCGATCTCTGTGAAAGCTACAGGCCTGTAAAAAGCTTTAACCAATCCCTGCTCTTTACACCGAAGAGCAGGGATTGGTTAGAGTTTTGATCCTGCTCTCACTCTCCGGGGGTGTCGCCTTATCTATTGGTTGTCCCACATGCCAATCATTCTGACGTGCTCTTTCATTGTTAGTTTCCGCTTGCTGGCTGCGCATGCGCACTTCTAGTGTTTATTTGTCCGGCCAGCTTCAGTTTGAGCCATTAATTGTAGCTCCGCTGCTCTCACTGTATACTTTGAACACGGCTGAGAGTCGCAAAACCAAACCACATTCATGTTTATGAGAAAAAGAGGAAGGCCTCAGGAGAAAGAAATGAGACCAGAGTGGATTTGGGAGATTTTCTTTTTGCCACGCAATTCACCCGAAGAGTAGAAGAGCAAGGTAAGACGGTCTTGTGCATGCGCAGTTATTCAAAAAAGGACTTCTAGAAAAATCGATGACCCTAGCTTTAAATAAATCTCAGCTGCTGATACTGTCAATGTTTATGCTTCTAATACACTTCCTTTGAAACAGCCTCACTTCACCAAGTTAGACCATCAAACCATCATCAATTTTAAGTAAAAGCGGTAGAACAGCCTTGAAAAATTTGTGAAGAGTTGATAGGAAGACATCTTGACATTCCTGTGAAGATAAACTGTAAGATAAATATGATCTTCAACTCACCCCATGTGTCTTCTACAAGATGACAAATAAAGTCATATAAAAGGGTGGCTTCTTGGCCAGGTGAACTTTTTTGTTCCAGGTTGAATCAGCCATATGTTTTGGATCATTAAAAGACCCAATTACAGCCTATTATTAGTTATCTGGCAGATGTCACTCCAGTCCTATCAGGACGGTCATATTTAGAAGACTTCATGATGACTAACGACACACTATCAAGGCTTTTCAGTGTCTCTGGAAGGGAAGCAGACCCACCCCATAATAAGTCCCCCAACATACTATGCTGTTTGAGTGCATATACAATGCCTTGCAAAAATATTCACACATTTCCACATTTTTTTCATGTAAAACTTCAACATATTCTATTACACCATGGATCAACATGAAGAATAGAATAATTGTGAAGTAGTTTTTGTACATGCATGTTTATCCAACCCCTTTTCTGTGTTAACCCTAAATGAAATCCAGCAACAGCCTTCAGAAGTGACCGTAGTGTTGAAAAGAGACAAACTGTGGCATAACTAATCAGTGTAGCGGCTCCCTGAAGGCCTCAGAGGTTTATCAGGGAACATTAAGAGAACAAGCAACATAATGAAGACCAGGGAAAACATGCAAGGCGAGGATGAATCAGAGAAGCAGCCAAGAAGCCAAAAGTAACTCTGGAGAAGCTAAAACCGGGGTGTGAATTTCTTGACACAATAATAATTAGTCATGAACTCCACAAGAAGGACCTTTATCTAAGAAGGACAAAAGCATTTGTTGAAAGAAAGTCATCAGAAGTACCAAGCTACAACTTGCCGCAAGAGATGTAGGAGAAAGAGAAAACATGTGGAAAAAGATTCTCTGGTCAGATGAGACAACAATTTTTATATAACCTTTTGGTCTTCATATAAGATGTTATGGGTGGTAGAAAATTTAACCCTTAACATCAACCTGAAGTCACCATGTCCACCATGAAGCATTGCAGGGGTAGCATCACGCTGTAGGAATCCTTTTTCACTGCAAAAGAGCTGAAATCCTGCCAGATGGTCACCTACTTACAGGGAAAAAATGGCCCTAAACTTAATCCCAGAGCTAAAATGGAATAAATAAAATAAAATAATAATAAATTTTATTTAACAGCGCCTTCATGACACTCAAGGTCACTTTACAGACAATAAAAAATAAAAATACAAATACAGGGAACAGAAAAGTATAAACAAACAGTTATGAAAAGGGAGAAGAATTTACATGAGTTAGAGGGGTCCAGTCAAAGCCCAGACCTAACTTCAATTGACTACTTGTCACATAAGTTGAAAATTGCTGTTCAGAGATCCTCCGCATCCAATCAGAACGGACTTGGGGTATTTTGCAGAAAGGAATGTGCCGTATTTTCAATACCTTGACGTGCACACCTGAGCATGCATACAGTAAGAACGCCACACTAATTTGTTTTTTCATTTACACAGATCAGGGCTGCACAGTGGCACAGTGGGTAGCGCTGTTGCCTTGCAGCAAGAAGGTCCTGGGTTCGAGTACACCCCTGGGTCTTTCTGCATGGAGTTTGCATGTTCTCCCTGTGCATGCGTGGGTTCTCTCCGGGTACTCCGGCTTCCTCCCACAGTCCAAAAACATGACTGTTAGGTTAATTGGCTTCTCCAAATTGTCCTTAGGTGTGAGTCTGTGTGTGAATGGTTGTTTGTCCTGTTTGTCTCTCTGTGTTGCCCTGCGACAGACTGGCGACCTGTCCAGGGTGTACCCCGCCTCCCGCCCAGTGAACGCTGGATATAGGCACCAGCAACCCCCGCGACCCCATGAGGGATAAAGCGGTTTGGAAAATGGATGGATGGATGGATGGATTTACACAGATCTTGTATTACCACAATATTTTTCCCTCCCATTTATAGTTTTTGTTGGTCTATCAGAAAAAATGACATCAAATGCCATTTAAGTTTGTGGTTGCAGTCTGACAAGGTGTGATTTGGTATGATTGCAAGGAGTGTGGCTGCAAGGAGCTTTTCCACCCGTTGACCAGTTATTCTATGCCAAACCCATCTGAAGTCTAACCTTACTGTCATCTGACCTGATCAGACTCTTTGCTAATCTTAACCGATGAACACTGAAAACGTAATTGAACTTGGTGTATCATGTACGTTAGATTCTGGTTCAGCACATCTCTATTTTGTTTGTTTTTACTCAGAAACATGACAATTGGGGTTACCACACCCATTCCATGCGTTCATTTATTCGGCTTTTGCTGTGCATGTAACAAAACGGTACACTTCCAGTGAGGCAAGGCCCACTTGGACCACCTGGTGGTGAAATATGAACCTTTATATCACCGCATATTTCATCCCAGCGTGATGATTTAGAACCTCTGTGAGATTTTGATGTCACCACTCAGTCCTGAGATCTATCACCTGAAGGAGGCCTGTGGCAAAACGCATAGCCTATGAATCAAATTTAACTTGTCTGAGTATATTAGAGGATGGTTGCTGATAGCCCCGCGCAATGAAAAGCCCCGGTAGCAATGGCTTCAAACATAATATATTTATGTACATACAGGAGATAAGGCTTGCACTGCGTCTGAAACAGACCAGAAGAGGGCCGTTTCTGTAAACAGGGTTGTGAAGCCCTTCAAAGTCCATAGTTATCACTTTAATCAATACACGGCCGTTAAAGAGTCAGTTTTAGCAATAAATTCTGTGCCAAGTATATTCTGTGCTCTTGATTTGTTTAGATTGGGCCAAATCCACAGCACACGTCTTAAAGGATCTTTGATTTCATGCTGCACAATCTAATGTTTCAAAACGTGAGCTCGCAGCTGGAGAACAGCTGACTGTTTTTTAAAAACAAAAAAAAAAACAAAGGGAAAAAGCTGCTGGGATTTTCTGTGGCCATTATTGGGATTCAGAGCGCCTCCGTACCCCTGCAAACAGAACGCAGATGCCTCGCAGAATTTTAACGACATTCCTGATGGCAAATCTGAAAGGCAAAGCACTGGAGTGTTGCTGCACACCGAAATCAATTTCTGCACATTTTCCATTGGGTAAACACTGCTCGGGAGACAACACAGTCATTATTTAAATCAGGCTTTTTAAATAACTTTCTAAGAATAAGTTTCCGTCACCCTTCGAATTGAGGTTATATCACTCGTCGCTGTCAAACATTTTTCCTTCTCTTTCATAACAGCATGCTGTGATGAAAATGATTATGTATTGTATGAGTAATAGTGCTGTAATTAGAAAATACCGTAGTTTCCGATTAATTTACAAGCCTGGCTTTCGAATGGCTCTTACCAGCGTCAGCCTGGAGAACAGGCGGTGAGTCACCTGAGCAGGAAGTTAACGCTTTAACCCTTTTATGGTTGCGTCGCCTCTTTTTCGCTGGGAAAACAGTGAAAAGAAGCAGCTGGCTCAAGGTGAACAGGCAGTAAGCCATCAGAGGTTTTTCAAACCAAAATACATGGATATTATAAATATTACAGCGGTGTATAAATGTAGCAAACATCAAACTCATTAACTGGCAATTAACAATGGCCTTGGCATAACCCTTTACATCCTTTGAACAAACATGTTTTTCACGGGGACGATGTTCCCTACTTATAGGCGCACTTCCTGGAACTTGGATCTAAGAATAAACATCGCACTGTGCTTAACACTGTTGTAGTATCGAGTCAGAAAAGCAGTGCAATATCTTGTACCCAATAACCAGGCTAACAGTAATTACCATAACAAACTAATAACAATATTGGATGTTAGTTTTTCAGCCACACATCGCTTGTTGAATACAGGCCTAAAATGTTAATGTTGGTCTCATCTGACCAGAGCTCCTTCTTCCACATGTTTGCTGGATCCCCTACGTACTGTAGCTTCTCATCACTTTCTTCTTGCCACTCCTAAGCTCTATACTCAGGTTGCAAGAACGGCGAAATGTGTTTTCTCTCTTCCGGGGGTGCAAGAACAAAATGACAACAGTAGCTTGTCCTTGTCCTGTTATCTGGGCAGAATTTCTTGTGTGCTGTGAGTGTGGTGATTACATTTATGACTGCCATTGCAGACCTATGAGGAGTTTCCAGGTGCTCCGCGCTTGAGTTTATGTGAAATGGGACATTATTTTGGTCAGAAAGAAATGCCTCTGTTCTTCCGGGGTATTTACAGACCTCTAGATAAAAGACGGGCTGTTAAAAGAAGAGTCAACAGATTTCCCCACCCTACCTGCAGATCTCTGCAGGTCATCCAGAGTTACCATCAGCCTCTTGGCTGCTTCTCTGATTAACTGGCTCTTTGCCTGGTGAACGGCCGCGTCTTGATAGATTTGACGTTGCGCCACTCTTTCCATTTTCAGACGATGGTTTGAAAGCTTCGTCACACCGTTCTCCCTGACCTCTGTTGTTCTTGCTCTCCATAATGATGTTTGTTCTGTAATGTTCTCTAACAAGCCTCTGACTCCCTGGCAGAACAGCAGGCTTTATACTGGGATGGAATTACACACAGATGGGAACTGTTTATAGATTAGGCAACGTCTGAATTCACCCCGTTCAGGGTAAATCCAACAATAACACAATAGAGTTTATGGCTCCTACCCAAACGACTTACCGATTTGTGTATATATGTCTGCTAATAAACACCTTGTATATAAATATTTGCGGTATTTGAACATTAAGCTGCAGACTAACGCTCCTTGTGCAGCTTTCATTTGCTCTCAGACATTTTGGACTCCCACGCAGCGCACACCTTCTCCGTCTCTCTCTCGCACAAACTACATGAATATGGATCCATAAAACTATTTATACCATCTCGTACTAATCACACCAGCTTACTTTGAATCAGAGCGCTACATGCCGTAAATCACAGGGTGCTTATTTGATGAAGAAAAAAAAAAAGCATCTCCAGCTCTCTGCAACACTCGCAATCAAGAGCCTAGTGTTTCAGAAACGTAGTGTGAAAATTCTGCTCACGTGGGGAATAAGCAGTGAATCATTACAGAGTGTCTTTATCCCTAACCTCACCGACTTCATGGAAATAATAAAGCATGAAAAAAAGTGATTAATGGCAAATTGAGATTAGACGGAAGATAGAAGAAGAAGCACGAATGCAGAGTTTTTAAAAAAGAAAGACACTCCCTTGCTCTAAATATACCGACTATGATGCAGTTCGTTCGGTGTCTGTATGAATCATCGCAGATCTCGGGCTGCCGACCGGAAACCTATATTTGCCTCCTGTTCATGATCCACTTTGTGCTGTCGTGTGTTCTGCCAGCAGAAAATGTAACAGTAGGTGTGATAAGAAGTGAGAAAAACTGGGGAAACTCGGATATCACAACAGATACTCTACTATACGACGGAACTTTATGTATACATCTAATCAAGCTGTTTTCTTAAGGCCTTTCTGGAAGAACAAATAAGGGTAATATGTAAAATTCAACTGAATTTAAAAATAAGGCCATGGAATCTATATGAAATAATCAACCTTGATTTTGCTTTTCTCATTCAGTTGAAACTTTTCAACCTTGTGAGTTTTATTTGAAATGCTCATTAACATGCATGCATGGATATTCATCTCTTTAAAAATCACAGGAAATTTGATGCACACTGAGTCTAACGTTGAGACAACTTTGAATGCATACATGTAGGGGTTTCTACACATTTTTATGTAAAATTGCAACACTCTTTCAGACTCAGCTTCTAACCCTTGATGTTTGTTTAAAAAATAGAAAATATTTCAGTTGAAGATGAATTTATGGCAAATATTTATACACTGGATGGACTTTAGATGTGGAACTTGCAGAATCCAGAAAATTCAAGGTAGGTAGGTAGGTAGGTAGGTAGGTAGGTAGGTAGGTAGGTAGGTAGGTAGGTAGGTAGGTAGGTAGGTAGGTAGGAAGAAAGGAAACATAGAAGGATGGATGGAGGAACACAAAAAAGGAACAAAGGAAACAGAGGGAGGAAAGAAGGGAGGCATGAAGGACAAAATGATTGAAGGAATGGAAAGACATTGCATTAAGGGGAAAGGAGGGAAGGATGAAAAGAAGGAAAAGGCAGGAAGGAAGGAAAGAAAGCAGCGTGTAACGAATGAAGAAAAGGAAGGAAAGAGGGATACAAAGAAGGAGCGAAAGCATGGAAGGACACAAGGAGGGAAGAAGAGAAGGACTCAGGAAACTGTAAGGTGGTAGGACAAAGATTGCAGGACAGAAAAAAGCGAGGAAAGAAAAGAAGAGAAAGACATAAACCCAAAAGGAGAAGAAAGGCAAGGCAGGACACAGGGAAGAAGAAAAGACAAAATGAAGGAGAAAAAAGCTGAAAATAAAAATATTTTTCTTGCCCTACTTTTCTTTTTCAATGCTCTTCATTCCCTGAAAAACCCTAAAATCAAACTGCAGACTTTTCCAGACGGCTTGTGGATCCTGTACATGCTGCTGCCCCTCTGGAACGACAAGCTGGAAATACAGCAGAATCCCTGGCATAAAAACTTAATTTAACATCAAAGTTTCATACCTCACAATAAGAATGTTACCAAAAGGCCATTTATCACCTGAAGAGCATTGCCGAAGTTTGACAGTTTTTCTTTTTGTCCAACGTAGAGACTTTGACGCCGTCTATTCCTCCTAGAGTAGATTACTGCAACACTTCCTAACACTCTCCACTGCTGCTATGCCATAAAGTCAGCTGCAAGAATGCGCACATAAATATATTTAAAAAAAAAGTCTCTCCGATGGTTATCTGGATATTTCAGAATTAATTTAAAGGTGCCCATAACATCATTAGTGATCTCAGGCACACTTATTAGTCAGATTTACACCAACCGTATACATCCAGGTCCCCCAGGGCTCGTAAAAAAAGGCCTGCTGATTACTTCAAAGGAGAGAGGGAAAAAAATCCAATGTGAGGCATAATTTTAAGCCCCAGCCTCTGCAACGGCCTTCCCGTGGAAGACTTTTTAGCCTTTAACCAAATAAAAATATATATATTTTTTTATTTAACCTGATTTTATTTAACTAAATTTGTAGTTTCCTTGCACTTTTAGTTTAGCTATGGGTTTCTTTTGAATAATTGCATTTATTGTACCTGCTAATTTAATTTTATAGGCGACAATGGATATTTACCAGTTGCTTGACTTAAAAGCAGACTCTAGTTTAATTTCATTATCTTATTTATCTTTTGTATCTTTCTTTTATTAGTCACAACCTTAGTTTTCACAAATCTGTCAGGATCTATCAGCAGTTCCTACGACTGCAACTCAGTTAGTTATAAAATTACCATAAATGTACTTTATTATAGCATTTCAATTCAAAAAATGAAACTCATATATAACCATTCTAAGGTGGATGATGTATTTTGATCATTTATTTGTTAAGGTTCGTGATTATCCAAAATTCTGCCCATCAGTAAATTATAAAATGACACACGACCGATGATTCGCATTTTTAAATACAGAAATATCAGCTTACCTAAAAATAACTGCATATTCTATATAGTTAATTCATTCAATACACAGTCAGGGCTCCTTTGGCATAAATTACTGCATTATTGCTACATGGCATGGAAGCAATCAGTCTGTGGCTCTGCTGAGGTTGAGAAAAGCCTGAATGCTTCATTAGCACCATTCACCTTGTTGTCCATAGATTCTTTTCCGAAAGAGAGTAAGACCTCTTAAGTGAGTTACTTTACCCGATTTACTTGTACTGGTGCCTCTCAGTAAGTCAGAAATTCCTCTTTTCCTAGTCAAGGCAGCAGTTATACCTATTCCCACCACAATTTCTCCTTCCACCAAACTTTCCATAAACTTGGATACAGCAATCAGTGACCTGATTATATGTTTTACCACAACATTTCTGTTAATAATCCTTTAGAAAAAAGTTTTTGTGTATATTATGACTTTCAGAAAGCTAATTTGTTTTTCGTTTTCATCATCTTACGTAATTAACAGACATAAACCCTTGAAATAAAGCACCGCATGCAATGAATCTATAGGCTACGTGATTGTTGAGTAACAAGTGTCACTATTTGAATTAATTTACTGGAATGAATGAAGTTTTCAATGAATATGTACATGTATTACGATGCACCTGCGTGGCTTCTGTGTCTATCATCCAAACTGCGTTTCATGACTGATTTCCTGCGGCGTTTGTCTTATTGTGTCTCGCGTAAATCCCTTAGTGTTGCCTTCCTCGTGTGTGAAAAGCGCTTTATAAACAGAGACGCAATTAGATATACAACGAAGACCAGAGATGTGCAATTCAGACAGATAGCACACGGGGTAGAAAGTGGAGAAGAAGTCCCACGGGAAACATTTTGTGCATTTAGGCCCCGGAGATTACGTAACTTTTTCCCATGGTGGATCTCCGGACTTCACCCAACCTCCTGCATCCAGGCAGAAACTCGCCCAAAAAAACAAAAACACATATCTGCGTTTGCGTTTGTTTTCCCTGAAGTTTTCGCAGGGAGACGTAATGTTTCGCTGTATGCGTCTGGAGGTCTAGCGCCACAGTCTGACGACGGAGCACAGCGGACGCGATTCCACACGGAGGTAAAAGTGGGATGAGATGAAGCCCGGGTTCTTACCGTATTTTCTGTCGGAGGCGGCGGCGGCGGGCGGGGAGCAGAGGCAGACTGCCAGCGCAGCCGCGACGAGGACGGGACGCCACGGAGAATCCATACCGCTCCTTTGCCTTCAACGCTCATCCATGCCGCGCACCTTCCGCTAAAAACGGCATGCTTACAGCCTCGGGGAGGCTCGGCTGCTCACGGCCGACGGGGATCCAAGTGATTGAGGAAGGGAAGGGAAGGGAGAGGTGGTCCGATTCGCTCAGGCGTCGTTTCAGCACCCCGAACAGCGACCAGCTTGACGGAGGAGCCCCTCCTAAGGTCCTGACGTCAAGCGGCACACATGGTGAGGAGAGCAGACTGATGCCAGGGGCAACTATAAACGCCATAAACGTGTGAAAGCATAGATATCCGACACGCGTGGGTGCTTAAGAACCCACTGACCTGTGATGTGTACATTGCTAGAGATATATTTGCGCGTCTGTGCCGGATTCACACCTATAAATTTAAGTGACATGCCGTTTGCAGGACAGATGTCAGCCTAACCTTTTTTTTTTTTGCAGCTATAGCGGTTTTAAGTCATTTGGAAAAGCTTTTCCACAGGGTGGTGTTGGCCATTCTTTCAGAAGTGCATTTGTAAGGTCAGACACTGATGTTGGAAGAGGTCAGCTTGCATTCTCCAAAATAGATGAGGTATTCAACAGGGTCCTGATCTAGACTCAGTTGTTCGTCACTAAACCGTACCTTTATGAACCTTGCTGTGTGCACTGGTTCAACATCCATCCATCTATATTTCTAACACGTCTATCCCTTGTGGGCTCCCTGGACAGGCCGCCAGAGAGGACAAACAACCACACTCGCGCCTAAGGAGAATTTAGAGAGGCCAATTAACCTAACAATCATGTTTTTGGACTGTGGGAGGAAGCCGGAGTACCTGGAGAGAACCCACGCATGCACAGGGAGAACATGCAAACTCCATGCAGAAAGACCCAGGGTGAACTCGAACCCAGGACCTTCTTGCTGCAAGGCAACAGCGCTACCCACTGCACCCAATGTTCAAAATAAACTGTTCAAATCACTTTTTTTTTTTTTTTACAAAACTCTAAAACATAGCAAGCAATCAAAATGTTTGCGGCACGGAAGTGACAGAAAAACGTGACCCAAGTTTGGAGGCCTCAGTGCTCGATACGGTCAGGGACCTTTGCCCCTTCCGTCTCCGCCCACTTCCTGTCTGGCAAATGTCAAATACAGGCCTGCACTAGGCCAGGACGATTTTACCAAAAATGAAAATTACAATATATTTCAACCATAATTGCGATTGAATTTTTACTTTTCTGTGCATTAACCACAAGCAACAAAAATGGCCTGTAGATAGATAGGTTTGTAAACTAGCACTATTTATTACAAGAAATGTAACTTTTTATTAATCAGAATATTCTTATTCAAGAGAACAGCTTTTAATTGAGTTCCACATAAATCCTTGTTGAACATAAAGAGCAACCAACAAACACATCTATGTATTAAACAGTTTGACCGCTACTTAATGCTATGGTAAGATTCCTGAAAGTTTCTGGTAAAAAAAGTATTATTATATATATTCTAAAACAAATAAAATCAGATTATCTCACTGCTGCAACTCTCTTCCCTTCCATGTGGAGGCAAACCTCCTTTAAACAATAAAAATAAAGGATGCGTCTGATCCATTAATTGTTACATAGCCAAAAAAATTGGACCTCTGCTATTTGGAAATTGTGTTTTTTAAATCTCAATTATATTGCAAATGCGATTAACTGTCCAGCCCTAGCCTGCACTATAAAGAATTGGGCTGCAGCCATAATAAAAGAGATTAATAGGCATGAACATCATGCAAAGCAGCATCCTGTTTCCCTGTGAACAGCTTCCTCCAAAACTCCCAGACAAAGAGCTTAGATTTAATGCCTGCATCAAAATTATCAGAGGCCATAAAAAAAAAATCATTGAGGTCATAAATCATCAGTTTGACCTGCTACTATTATATGAAGTGATAATAAACATCCAGTATAAATTTATTGTTTATTGCAGATTAAAGCAGATTGACACACCAAAATATATAAAGAGAATTACAGACACTCTAAAAAAGTTTAAATATGAAAATATAAATGAAAGTTGTGGAAAGCGTAGAGGAGAAAAAAAATAGACATTTCTAAATTTTAAGCATCAATTGGGAATATTATTACTGTAAAAACAGAATAAGTGTTTCATTTAATTCCCAACATGGTGATACAGTATAAATGTGAATAACATTATAAGAAAACATGGCAACCACACATCGTTTTTCTTTTATGGACGATCAGAGATGGAGAAGCTCGTTCAAAGTCTTCACTGAAGATTCATATATAACCCTGTGGGAAACCAAGATAAAAGGTTATGATCCATAAACTGTAAAGTTTCCATCTTTAGCCAACAGAGGAATCCAACAGAGTTCAACATTTTTACCCCCAGACACTATGTGTCCTTTTTTGTAACCCATTTTAATGCTAAATGGAGGAATTCCCTTTTAGTTTATGGCAGAGATTATCCACTGAGTTTTGTTTCAGAGCAAAGTGGCCTGAATTTCTGGGATGTGAAAGAGATCGAGATACATGGACACTTCAGTATTGCACTGTAAAGTCTAGTCCATTATTTCTTCCTGTACTTATCCAGCTCTGGATCATATCTGAATCACATTTCAGACTTTCCCAGATGGTGCATTAACTCTGACAGAATAAAAAAACAACACCTCCCTCCCTGTAACTCACCTCTGGACTTCACTGCTGTCCAGAGCAGAGACTGCGTGTTGCTCGAGATGCTGCTGGACAGACACAGCAGCGCTCTTTATGCCGCCTATGGACTTCCCCGCTGAGGAGCAACAGATCAGATTCATTTGTAACAAACGGTCACCGCAAACGTTGACATGAATGTTCTGGGTGTGGAAACGTACTTTGTTTGATGACGGCCAAGACGTGCAGAACGGCTGCCAGCTCGGTGAGACTGCTGAGGTCGCCTGAGGCCAGCGACGAGGAGACCTCTGCCAGAAATGACCTGAAGGGAAGGATTCAAGAACAAAACACTTAAAACAATCTTTAAGATCTTATTAAATAAGAATTTTATTAAAACAGTGGAATTCAGTGTATAAACCTTGTGACAGAGGGAGATTTGAGGATGACGGACAGCAGTACGCTGGACAAGGGAGGCATTTCATCGACTGACTGAGGGATGAACACCTCTTCAGTCTGAGTAAGCTGAAAAAAAAATAAAAAATATTATTGATCCACTAATATTCCAATCGAAGCAGGGAAACATCAACTCTACTCTGTCATCTCTTACCTTCTGAAGCAAATGTCTCTTCTCCACAATGAGGACGGCAAAGACGGTGGAGTACACCCCGCTAAGGAGAGCCGCGCCCCAGGTTTGCACCACCTGGAGGAAGTCGCTCAGACCGGGAACGGCTGACTGACACAGCTGCAGCGGACCACAGAGAGTCTCATGAGGTAAGGACCAAGAAGCTGCTGACAGCAACTACTAACGCATGAGAAGCGTGTTTGTTTTGCCACGTAAAAGTATTTCTACCCGATGAACAGTTTCATGTTTTTTTTAAGTGATAGAGTATTTGTTTGTTTGTTTGTTTTATTTGGATCCCCGTTAGCTTCAGCATAAGCTAAAAGCTATTCTTCCTGGGGTCCTCTAATCGCTATACGCAGAAGACATTTACACAAAATTTGATACATGTTTACAATTAACGCCATTGATCACTAAACTAATAATAATAAAATAAATAAATAATAAACATAATTTTCTAATTAATCCAATAGATCTATATCAAAGATCAAGCTAACAAGAACCCTACAACAGTATCTCCATAATTAAATTAGCATTAACTATCTAAATTTCTTACATTTATATCATATACCATTCAGTAATATTTCTTAAGTGAAGTTTTGAAACCATATAGAGTTTTTTTGTTGTTTGATAGTATTTGGGAGCAAATTCCATCCACACATTGCCCTGTACCTAACTGAACGTTGAATTGATTTGGTTTTAACTGTAGGTAAAATAAAACTACCTCCTACTGCATGTCTCGTTGGATAATGATGTGTATCAATACTAAAGAATAGTTTTGTATATAAAATGAAAGGTGTTTTATTTGTTATAACATATAAAAATACCATTACTAAATACACCAATCTATCTTTAACTTTTAACCATAAAAGGCTATCGTGCATTTTGTCAACATTTGATCTAAACTCACATGAGAGAGCGACACGTGCAGCTTTATTCTGAATTACTTGTAATTTTTTTATATTAACTGATGAAGTATTTGACCAAACCACCGAGCAATAATCAAGGTGTGAAAAAAACAAAGCATCAAGTACTTGTTTAACAAGCTGCGGTGTAAAATATTTTGAACACCTTTTAAAAACCGATAGAGCATTACCCATTTTAGTTAACAATTTCAGAGTAGATGGAACAATTTACATCTATCAGTCATCTAAAATGGACTGTTAGACAAAAGACAGGCCAGGCAAGAAGCGCATTAATCAGAGAAGCAACCAAGGGGCCCACAGTTTCTCTAGGGGAGCTGCAGAAAACCACAGGGCAGGTGGAAAGGTCGACAGGAAAGTCAAATTTACAGTCAAATTCACAAGGAGGCTGTTAATCAGCCATTTATTTAAGTCGCGAGTGTAAGGGTTTAATACTGACATGCACGGAGTTTCTGCATCTAATTTGACTGACCTGAGCACCGACTGGAATAAAACTGTCTCTAGGTGTACAAAGCTGGTAGAAACCATCCCAGACTCATATTTGCAAAAAATAAATAAATAAACAAATAAATACTTTGTATGAATACTTTTACAAACCACAGAATCGGTTGTATTAGGTTAAACTTTGAATGAACGATTAATGATGATTAAGACGTTGAAAAGTGAAAATGCTGAATAAAAAAAAAAGAAAAGAGAACTTCTTACAAGTTGTCCCTCTTCTGGTTCCTTCCTCAGGCGACTTGCCAACAACTCTATGATCTTCTGGAAAAT
Source organism: Fundulus diaphanus (assembly GCA_037039145.1). Lineage (NCBI taxonomy): Eukaryota > Metazoa > Chordata > Actinopteri > Cyprinodontiformes > Fundulidae > Fundulus > Fundulus diaphanus. Next base: position 17,963,877 of record CM073137.1, on the reverse strand, counting down.
GTTGGCCACCCCCCCCAAAATGACCGTGGAGGAGTCTTCGTGACTCTCTTGATCCTGGATGTCATCGTCGGGCACGGAGCTGTTTGCCACCTCCTTCAAAAGTGCCAGAACGGCTGGGATGCACGTGTAGCCGGCCTCTGGAAACACAAACACCGGCGTGACGTCGCCGTGTGGACAGCTAAACCTCGGTGAAAACAACCTTCCTCCTGTCTAGTTTAACAGCAATCTCTCCTTTAAACATCGGGAGACACACTCACCTGAGATGAGGATGAGGGAGCACAGGTAGAGGATCTGGCTTTTGAACGTCTCGTCCCCCAAACCCACCAGAACGACGTCACGGCACACAGTCAGGAAGCTCTGACGAGATGCAAAAAACAAAAACAAAAAACCATGCAGTTACTTTAAAGATCCGATGAAACAGTGAGGGGGAAAAAAAAAAAGAAGAGATATTAAAACAGTGCATCTGAGTGGCGTGAGCAGGAGGAGGCTTGCGGACAACCCAGCGTGAGCACCGGAGCAGAAAAATCAATGAGGATCCTAAATTTACCGAGCAGCACTCGGAGTCCCAGATGGTGGAGGAAAATAAGCGCAGCAGAACCAAACATCCAGGATAACGAGATTAACGCGGGATTCATTTTAAACCGGGGTGTGTGCTGGGGTGAAATTGAGCGAAATAAAAATTTGAGGTGGCAGTTTTTGAACACGGAGATGCGATGTAATCCGCCGACAGAGGAGCTGTAATCAGGGATTTAATTAATCTCTCATCTCCAAAATCCTAACTTTTACAGCCTCGGTTTTCTAAACTTCTCGTCCCATTTTATGACGCAATTTAAAAAGGCATACACTAAAAAGTTCAGGATGGATGGACCGAAATAGAGACAGATGAATAAATGAATGCAAAGACAAATGGATGGACAAACAAAGATAAAGGAATTGATGGCCAAATATAACAAAGTGAGTATTTAGACCATGGGAGAAGAATAATCTGGAGTTAGACTTCGGTTTTCTCCACACCGTGTTCTCTCTCCTACTTCTCCAACCCTGGAGATGACTATAATTAGATCTTTTCCAGACTGTATAGGGACCCGGTGTAACGCTGGGTTTGACTTAAAAGCTGCAAAAGTGATCATAGAAGTAGACTCCAGACTGCAGTGTGACATGCAATCATTTCTCATTTTGTTCTTCCAGGAGTAAAAAAAAAAAAAAGAGAATCTGTATCGTGTTGAATGTTGGCAGAAACCCCCAGAGCGCCTCAAAATGTCTCCCACCAAGAACTAGCAGGCATTACATTTGAAATAAAGGATCCGTTTGACTGAGAATATGAGAAAATATTATTAAAACATCAAACAAGGAAGTATAAATTTAGTTTCTGAAATGCACAAAGGGAGAAAATCATTTCTTCTTAGATAAAATGCTTAACTGAGCCCTAATGAAAAGTTCTGGTGCTGCATGTTTAGAGAAAAGCAACTGTGACGTTCACCTCCGTTATCCGTCTGGCGAGCTGCTGAGACTTCTCTGAACGCTCGCCGCCGCCGTCGTCGTCGCTCCTGCGTTTCGCGAGGAAGGGCAGAACCTTGTCTCCGACCCACTCTGCCACGTGCTCCAGGGAGAGCAGGTAGTCCCGGCCTTCTGTCGACTGGGACACAGACGAGACGCTTTGCTTTTATTTGAGCTTCTCACGGAGCTGAAGACAGAAGGAGCAGGCTCCTCGCCAGGAATATACAGGCTTAAAATAAATAAATATCTGTCATCTGGAGAAATGTCTGGAAGCTGTGCAAAGTCACAGCTCAGCGAGGAAATTAGCTACAGTTTCAGAGCAAAGTGGAACAATTATACAACCACTTCAACTCAGATGGCATCCATCCTCAGAACAACGGCGAGTTGGTTTTTCTGGACTGGTGGCCTTTATTTGACAGTAAGATAACAGGAAATGGGGTTGAGAGAGAGGGAAGACCCGGCACTTCAAGGACTAGGGACACATGCCATGGGCTCTACCTCTGAGCTGGCGCCGCACCGCGCCCTCACAACGGCACGGTTCACAGTAGCCCAAAAACATTCAGGAAGAAGAAAACTAGATTAATTCATGTTGGAAACGTTTTTTGGAGACATTTCTGAAAAACTGCAGATCCAGAAATCATCAATTGAAACCACTGTGCGTGAAAGTGTCCCCACTTTGCTGAGGTCTGGAAGCAGACTCACGCTGCCACAATTAGACGGAAGGAAACTGGCCCAAAAGGCCTCACCTCAAGCCCCTCAGAAATGTATGAACTAAGATGTAAGTCAGGAAATTAAGCATTTCAATGTTACTACATTAACTCTACCATGTCGAATGATAAAAGTATTCACCCCAAGCTACGCCAGAAGCCTGTTGGTGGCAAAAAGGTTTTGACCCGCTGTGGATAAGAGAAGTCATATTTCTTCTTCAACGATTTATTCAACAATCCATCCTGGACTTGTGTCTAATCTGTCATCTGATGAGACTAGGGATGTGTACCGGATTCTGTACTTTTACAATTACCGACGAATCCTGTCGGTACTGCTGGGTACCGATTCGCGTAAATACAAACGGTACCTAAACGCGTCACTGTGACACAGAGGGAGTGGAAGAGTGGGCGATTTTCCATGCCGAACATGAACACAGCACCGCAACAAGAGCGTGATGATGTCAGTAGCCTTTGGTCCAGTCAACAAATCATGGCTGATAGAAAGCGCTGTCTCCGCTTTTCAGAACGCGCTGCAGATCGCCCTCGCTGCGATATCTGTCAGGTGAAATGTAAGGCCAGCGGGGAAATACTTCTAATCTGAGGAAACACCTGGTCACTGTTGTTAACTTAGCGAATTTAATGCTATATTTAGCAACTTTTCAGACCCATCCAGCAACCTTTTTTCTAAAAAAGTGACCAGTGAAAAATCTAGCGACTTTCTTCTGTTATTGGTGACTTGCCATGAAAGTAACAATCGTTCTGGACTTATTGTCTTTGGACAACCAAGCACTTCTCCCAGACAGACAGCTGCTGCCTCGTCCTGAAACTCGCCTGCAGGCAGAGCAAAGAGAGCAGAGAGGAAAGCCTCTCTGCTCCCTCATTGTAAACATACCCCGCCCTGATTTACAAAGCTGGATAAAATGTGCTTAATATACATTTTTTCTTCTCTGAAACTGTTGCACTAAAACAATTCCCTGAATTTAAAACTTTGTTTTATTTTTGCATTTCCTTAATTATTTGTCAGGCAATGTATTAAAATTCATAAATTATTTAATAAGGTTAATTTGTAAATCCAAACAAGTTTATATATTGAGCAATAAATATGTTAAAATTAAAAAACTTAGAGATTTTATTAATAGACTGACATTTATTACTACATAAACACACAAAAGTACTGAAAATAGGTACCATTAAGTACCGGCATGGATTCCCAGGTACCAAGTATCGGTTCTAACGTGAATGGTACCCATCCCTAGATTAGACAAGCTGCAGATTCCTCCATTAACGGAAGAAGAAACTTCAAAATTCACAGGTTAGCTTTCAGTTTTATGTATTCGTGAAACCCATGAAACAGAGAAGGCTTTCTTTCACGTCGTTTCAGCACAGAATCGTAACCCGACTGTGAAAAAGGAGCCCTGACACAAAACAACAGTGGTGTTGCTCACTGGAGGAGGTAGAGAACAGATGATAAGGGGATGAGACAGAGAGGCTCACGTTGTGTTGGAGATGTGCGCTGAGACGACCGTGGTACTCAAAGGCTTTCAGCGCCGTCTCCACTTCGGGACCGTTTGGGTCCTCCGTGGAGGAGCGGAGGAGGTCGCAGAGCACCGACTGCCAAGACACACACAGAACAGGTTTCCTGCAGAGGGAAGTCTTTAAAAGATGCCGGTTAATTATTTAACGATTGTATAAATGCGTACGAGTGACTTACCTTCCAGTTCCCTAAAAGTGTAAGAAGCTGCTTCAGACGCACTCCATCGAGAGCCAGGACTTTCTCCCGTGTGAAGGAGTGGCTGAAAAGGTACTCCAGATACGCCAGCGCCAGGTCCGGTTTGGCCTCCACCGGCTCCTGGATTCGCACCGCTCTGCTTTTAGCCGCCTTGTCCTGGAGTCGGGAAGAGGCGACTTTTTAAGGAACCTACACATTTCTTATGGCAAAATTCAACGCTTTTACAGAGGTGTCCAAACGTTTTGTGACCAACTCAAAAGTACTCGCTGGCCAAAAAATGTGCATTACAAACAAAAAACTATAGTTGTAATCATCACAAAAAAAGCATGTTATATTTCAATCAAGCAAATAAGATATTCTGTAAGGAACATGTAAATCGTTGCAGATCCAAACCCTTAGAAAAGGGTTTTGTACGTTGGCTTCATGAAAAGACAAAAGAAAAAGTTTTATAAACTGTTTTTGGTTGAACTGGAAAAAAAGAAAATACGTGTTGCCTATTCTCAGAAATAAGAACAGGGTTTGGGTCGCCCTTTCTTTAAAAACGCTTGTTGTATTTAGTGAAGTTTAATTACTTAAGATAATGTAAGAAGTGAATACTTTGTGTTATACAGAACAGAGGGTAAGAATTTTATTTGCCGCTGATAACTTTGCTTCCAAACCACCTGTACTGCGGGGCCAAATTAGTTTGTCTTGAATAGCAATTGGTAGCCAAAAAAGAAAAAAGAAAAAAAAAAGAAATTAAGTCGAGGGGCGAAACGTTGGACACCCCTGCTTTTTTAAACTCATATTTATAAATTTACTATAAATTTTAAGAGTTTACTGAACATACTTGGCTTTAAAGTTGTAATATTAGCACACATAGTAGCAGTCTCTGCCGTACATCCTAAAATATTAAAACACAGAAATTTCCTTCCAGTTTTCAGAGCGGTGTATGGAAACAACATTTGCATTATTTCGACCAACTTACATCACCTTTAAGTTATTTCAATATCTAGTCTTCCTGAACTTATCTCATAAGGAAGGACATAATCACAACTAAATGCAGGTTATTTAAAGAACAGTTTGAGAACTTTGGCAGCTTTATTTGGTTTCTTTAGGAATCACATGTTTAGTTCAACTTGAATTTAAAGGCGTTTAGAGGCCAGTTGGGTAGTAAAAATGGCTCATTTTAGATTTTTTTTTTATGTGTTCTGAGTCAAAAATTAAAATACTACTGGCATAAATGTCAAAATCAAGGTGTGATTTGACGATCAAAAATAGAGACCAATTAAAAAATCAAAGCGCAATCCACTGCATTTATTAAGCAGTATTCGATTTATCTTCTAGAAAACGTAACCTTTTTCCAAACTCTCACTTTTCCAGAGTCCAGACAGCATAGGAAGCCTTATTTTCTAAAGAGAGTGCAGGTCTAAAACAGCCAAAAGAAAACCATCTGATGGTGCAACCACTGACCCCTTGCTTGGGCGTGGACTTGCCGAGCCAATCAGAGACCAGCTCCAGGATGTCCGCCTCCTGGCCCCAGCTGCAGATGCAGTCCAGCAGCTGGCTGAACTGTGCTGGAGCAGCTTCGGGGTCCATCCGCCTCAGTCTGGACAGGACTCCACGGCTAGGACGTTACAGGACAAGACAGACGTGTTACTCGGGCTGTTTCAGAACAATATGCAGTGAAATGAGATTAACATTACAGCTCACCTAAAACTTGGAACTGCAGTGGGGGGCATAAACGAGGCCAGCTGTATGAGAGGTACTGTGGAGCGCTGATCCTAGAAAACCAATAATACAACGAAAACATTCCTGAGGGACTTGTTTAGACAAATGTTAAAATAATAATGAGCGGCAGCTAATTTACCTCAAAAGCCTGGAAATACTTGGCCATAACGTTCCCAAACTTGGTAACGGTGTACTTGTGTGCCTCTTTGTTTTGCTTCAGCGCCTTCTCGACACTTCTCCACAGGATGACCACGACTTCCAGCAAACTGGACACAACAGCCATTTCTGGCAACACAGGCCCTTCCTGCTGAAAGCAGCATTTAAATCTTCATCAACGCAGACTGAGGGCATGCATAGCGCACATAAAAAAATCATTTTAATGTTACTTTAGATGTTGCTGGCTACAAGAAGTCAGGTTTGTATCAAAAGTGCAGTGCCTTGCAAGAGTCTTTGTCATGACTCCACTTTTTTTTCATTACATTTTGTCACGTTACAACCAAAATATTTAATGCATGTTAGTGTTATACTGTCAACAGATTCTCCCACCTGACCTGTAGCAATTGATTACACCGATATATAAGCATAAAGGGGGATGAAAACCATGTAACATGTTGTTCCCCCACTTACGCACTACTTTGTGTTGCTCCATCACATACAACATGGAAAACATCACGGGATATAAATACAACATGTGCAACTTAAAATAAAAGCCTTCAATGTCCCAAATAGAGACCTTTTTAAGCCACTATGAAGATTAAAAAACGTTTAACTTCCAGCATATATTTATCTATCTACAATCTACAAGATTTTGCAGGGTGAAAGGAAGTAGGCAATTAAGAGCAGAAAAAGCAAATATATTTCTACTGCCTATTTTCTTTTTACATTCTTACACAGACCTGAAAAAAACACATAACTAACTTCCTTTTGCAGAAGTTTCCAGGACTGAGTAGGTACCCCGGGTCATAATGAGATTGGACAACTACACAAACTCTTGGCAGTTGCTCTTTGGGGTTTGGCAATTAGAAAGAGCAAAATGAATGCCTCCAAATTGGCATTCACAGCCCAAGAATCTACTAGCTCGCCAGAATCTGTCAAAAGTTTCCCTCTTACTGTGCTGTTTTCCTTGTTGCTGTCGTTAATATCCGTCAAGTCATGGTTGACCTGGATGCAGCTGTTCAGAGAGCGGCGAATCGCCAGCATCAGCTTTACTGCGGGAATAAAAACAAGATTACTCACAACCACAGCCCGTCATTTACTCTGCGATCTGTACAACCCCAGGATCACCCCCTTGTGCTCCTTACTGATGTTAGTGGCAGCCGTGTGTTCGTGAGCAAACTGGTAGAACTTCCTGGCGGCCATGGGGTTCATCTGGATGAGGATGATGCACCGGCAGCACCACTCCCTCTCCGGCTCGTTGACAGGGAAGAAGGACTTGAAGAGCAGGCCAACGATGCGTTTGGACGCCGAATGCGAGTCGATGGCGAGGCGCGCCAGCAGGTGGTCCATGCTGCAGACATCCCAGAACTGGAGAGTGACAGAAAAGGGCGAGGAAGCCTCGGCTTCTTAATCTGTCCGTGGAAGGTTTCTTTATCCGATAAAACTACATATTACTCTGACAGAAAATGTATGTAGGAAGTAGTTTTGCGAACTGATTTTTATAACTGTACCTCGCTCTCACAAAAGCCATTAAAAGGTCTCATTTTCTAATAGACTTATCAATACAAAGATCTGTTAGAATTTTTATTATATTTTATGTATGCAACTTTTTGGGGTTCACCATCAAATGCATGTAGAATTTTCAAAACACTTTTTTTTTACACATATTTTCGAAATGTAATGATAGGTCACTCATTTCTATGCTTTATTCTTGATTGTTTTATCATTTTTAACCACATCATACACTGAAGCGAATCACCGACCTTAACTGACAGCTGACCACTAAGTTCGGCCTCACAACCGTGCAATCTTTGAGGAGTTTTGTTGATTTAAAGCTCAAAATAAGCAAACTTTTCTGTTTCTTAAGTCTCAGGTGCTTGAATGTCATTGAAAGGCAAACAATTATAGGACAGTCTGTCACTTCAGCCTGGCTCACTGAGAAGGATGAACAGCCTTTTAAAATGTAATATTCTGATTTAAAACATTTTTTTTAAATCAACTAAGGAGCCCATTTCAGAAACAACTGCATAATACAACAAAACTTTACAAAACGAAAAGAAAGGTTGGGAAAAAAAGCTGTGCAGTACAGTAACTACCATGGTCTCCATAAAATGTCATCAGAATTCAAATACAGAAATATTGATAATTATACATTAAAGTAAAAGAAGCTTAGTTTTTGTCTCAATCCTCCAATATGTTTGCCTGAACCTGCTGTCACTAACCTTATAGGTGAAAACGGACGGTGATTTTAATCTTTTCAGTGATGAAATACAGTTTTTCAACCACTGGCTAAGGCAAAAAAGTAATCCACTATTTGATCACAACACACCTGGATTCCTGTTACTCACTATACCATGGCGTCTCACCGACATCCCCGTCTCGTGTCCAGCTGGTTGCAGCTGCACGTCTTTTGACCGACACACGAAAGAGCGAGCACAAAACCTCCTGTTTCAGCCTCACTGCACTGGCTTCCTGTTCATGTTAAGATATTTTAATTGATTTTAAATCTTTGCATGCTCTTTAGCCGGAGCACATCAGACAGGCGTCTACACTGTGCATTGTCAAGGGATCTATATTATGCTTTTTTTAATCCTTTCAAAATCAACTATAGGCATATATATAAAATAAATATTCATTTGACTTTTGGCAACCTGGAAGAAAGACGCTTGCCGTCACTGTAATGCTGCCTCTCTCCATGTGGGGTCGCCCTAGAGCCGCTGCAGCATGGTATCAAAAACCAGCAGCTGCTGTCGCTGTGCAGATTAGGTGTTAAAAGAGCCACTTTGTCTCATCTTTGTGCAGAAATGATCGCGCTCTGCCTCACATCTCCGCTTGTTGGTGTTGTTTACTAGGCAGAGGTGGTATAGTCAAGGTAGGTGTTGCCTGGAGGGGGCGGGTAATGACCTCCCTACGTATACCGGTCTTGGCCGCTCGTTTTCCGGGACAGGGAGGGGCTGCTGTTCAGAGAGCAGAATTCACCAGGATTACTCAGACATGCATGAACCTATAAAAATACCACTTTGGTCATGATTTTGATGGAGAAGTAGCATCATAACAGTTAAAAGCTCCAAAAATAGATTTAGCACGATATAGACCTTTTAAATCTATTTTGAAGAAAAGCATTTTTGACAGAGAATGAGGCAGCCTATTTTATTTGTTGGTGTTGCTTTAGAGCATCTTTTGTGTGTTTTTATTGCTTCTGTATGACATCTGTTGAGCAGCTGAGCCGATTATCTGCACTTGAACAGGTGAGTTGTGCTGTTTTTAAAGTGCTTCTGAATAAAATTGGCCCGGCCTTACAAAACTGAACTTCAACTACAGATAGTGTCGCGCTCTTAATCCGACTAGTACAATTGCTGTTTTAAATTCCTAGATATAGTGCTAATAAAAAGGCACAAAGATTCTGCACGGGTGGATCATTTAACAGGACAATCACATTTCTTGTTAGTAATTTGCTTCTGCACCTCTTATAGCCCAAAAAACAAAGTTAACATCACATTTATAAATAAAATAAAGTTTCCCCTCGTGTTTCAAAAGGCAGAGGAACTCAAAAAGAGACAATACCAATAACAGGGACACACTTTAAAATTCAGTAAGACGAGCAGTAGCAGTGGCCTGTCAGGCACTTGGTAAGGATAATATTTTTTAAAAGACGGAGGATAGATTGCAACACATGAACTTGTTATTTTTACTTTATGCTTGTACTGAAACATTTTTGTGCTCTCAGACAGCACTGCTGGTGGTTTTTCTCCATCAGTGTGTTATTGTTTGAGAAAGTGTCACTTTTTTGAGTTGTTCACCTGTAATAAATAAGGGCCCACAATGCTACGTTTATGGCAAGTTTGGGAAATAATATTATTTTACATTAGATAATAATGGTTCATTATAAATTACTGTTCATTTTGAAACAGATCTTCAGCATTGCTAACTGAAAACCATATGGTAAGAAAAAAATATAAGCATAAGTCCTTCACTGCAGCAGGAGATGTATTGTAATACTTAGTTTTTCCTCGAATCGCCCCGCTCTTAGAGGAACGAAAAATAATCACTTTTTGATTCTTCTAGAAAATCACAACAGTTTTTTTCTGCCTCACTTTCAAGACCAACTGAAAAAAAGGGGAAGAAAACATGATAAAAATGTTTTATTTTTGCTGAAAATAAGAATCCCTTAGCCTTAAGAAAAGCCTTAAGAAAGTGAGCCTTTCAGGATTTCAGCACATTGTTCTGTCTTCAAGAACGGCTTAAAATAAATGTGGAATTTTTGCACAGACCATTCAAGAAGGGAAAAAAAGCAACTATAAATTTCCTCCAAACACACCTTGGCAGCCCGGACCGCTTTAACCTTGATGAGCAGGTCGAGGAAAGCGGTGCGGACCCTCTCTGACGTGTCGTGGAGGCTGTACTTGAGCGTTGGCAGAAGTTTTTCCAGCAGTGGGTGGCTCAGAGGGTTGTCCAGGACAATACTCAGGGACTGCATGAAAAAAAACAAACAGAAACATAAAAATCCATAATCAGCATGAAATATAAACCAGAAGAAAAGTAACACATGTGCCTAATGTGGTCACAGGTTTAACAGAATGGAAAGATGTAAGATGCCACTTTGGCCAAATGTAAAGAGAGAAGATATAAAGACATTCTTTTCCTTTAGTATAAAGACTTAAATTAAAAATAATTCCCAAATATTCTTAGAAAAAAAAAAAATTCTTCTTTCTACATCTTATAAAAAAAGTTTAGACTATGCTGATACAAATTGTGTCTTTTAGGCTCTTTTATCGTCCTAAAAAAGGCGGCTTCTTTATTAAAGTGTTGGGAAATAAAGGTTTGCCAGAGATACATGATATTTTTGGCAATAAATTCAATTATTTTCGGGTGGCGAGTTTTTAATAAAAAAATGACTCACGAAACCAAACTAACTGTAAACAACATCGCAAAAGAGGCGCACAAGCAAAACGAGGTCGAGCTTTTCAGCCTCGAACTCTTATCTCTAGCTAATGATATCTGTAAATGTGCTTTAAAGATTTAAAAAGCTCTCAAATGCACCTTAAAGACAGCGCAGCGGACGTCAGAAGAGCTGCTGTCAGCGGCCAGCTCCACCACCAGCTTCTTCAGAAGATCTGTGATGACCGCCGGGGGGAGGAGCTCCCAGCACTTTGCCAGGATCTTGCACACCCCCAAGGTGGCGTTGGAGCGCACGGTGGGGTGAGGGTCGTCAAGGAGCCCCTGATTGGGGAAGATATTTATACGAGTCGGAAAAAAATTGCATTTTTCACATCAAGATGTTACGGAAGAGGATTAGGGCCATTAAAAAAAAAAAGTCTATTCAATTCTGACTTTTTTCTCAGAATTCTGAGAAATAAGTCAGACTTGAATAGTCTTTTTTTAAATGGCCCTAATCCTCTTCCGCAAGATGTCCCACGTTTCTAAACTCCAAAGTTCTCTGTCCTTTTCCATCAGTTCTAAAGGGATACGGTTCTCGGTTGTCTTTTGTTGCACGTTTGTTGACAGGTACCCGAAAAAGGGACCATGTGACCCCTGTCCTGGCCTCACTTCACTGGCTGCCTGTATATTTTAGGATTCATTTTAAAATTCTTATGTTTGTTTTTAAATCATTGCATAATCTTGCCCCAGCTTACCTCACTGAGCTTCTTCAACTCCACATACCCCATCGGTCTCTCAGGTCAGCAAATCAGCTGCTCTTGGAGGTACCGAGAACAAAAAGGAAGCTCAGAGGGGACAGGGCTTTCTCAGTTATGGGCCCCAAATTATGGAATGACTTACCTTTGCAGGTCAGAGAGGCCCCTTCTCTGTCCACTTTTAAAGCTCGTCTTAAAACCCATCTATTTAACTTGGCTTTCAACACCAGCGAGATCTAGTTTAAAGTGTATGTCTTTGTTTTTAAACTACTTTTAATTATAATTATTTTTATTATGCTGTGTTTTTGGATTGTACAGCACTTTGTATCAACTGTGGTTGTTTTAAAGTGCTTTATAAATAAAGCTGGTATGGTATGGTATGGTAGGAAATGTTTCTACGTTTTGTCAGGCTACAACAACAGGAACAAAGAAAAGGACGGAAGAACAAATGTAGGCTAGAGAGAATGGGATAGGGAATAAAAACCTATCCAGACCTGGAAACCAAATCTAATTACTTTTCTGGACGTATCCAAACTTTAATATCCTAAATTAAAACCCACCATGGCTGTTTCCAGCTGCTTTGTAATGTCCCTCTCCACATTGGTGTTGCTCAGATCTGGGTCATGGACTGGGAAGGCCTCGGTGAACAGCAGAGTGGCGTTTGCACGCACCTCAAAGTTAGGAACCTGAAGGCGTCAAACAGGAAGACATTAACGCTGGTGTAGCAAGTCGAACACAACGGCAACGATCACAGAAAAAAAAAATAGTGGTGTGTGGGCGTACACTGAGCGATTTCCAGAGGATGGGCCTGTAGAGGTTATACAGCATCTTGTCCACGCGATGACATCCTTTCCGAGAGTGGAAATAACTCACGATCTACATGAAATAAATGAAGGAGGACAGTCAACGCTTTAGCGTACGCCACCTTAGTATTCACACGACCGCCACGAACTTCAGCTTGTTTTACTTGGATTTTATGCATAAAAACCTTTAAAAAAAATTATAATGCACAATTATGAAGTAAGAGGTAGAGTTTAAACACCTAAAAATCTAAATAGTGTTTTGTGCAAATGGAAATACTTCATCTCCATTGTGATTGACCTTGTAATGGCGGTGATGGTGAAGCTCACAGCGCTAACAGAGGCATTTTGCCTTGTCTGCCAAGATTAAGGAAAAGGAAACAGGGAACACGATTTCAAGAGCCCTTCATTGAGTTGAAGTTATTTCAAGGTCACCACGGACAAATCGATGTAAAAGCCCAAGTTTAACCACCCAACCTAAAATATATTAGTAACTTAAAGTAGTTACTGCAGAGTGCAGTAGGTTTTCATGCTGCCATTGAGGCATAATAGAAAGAATTTACTGTGAAATTCTCCATTAGGACAAATTTAACTTCACACTATCTGTTAAAAGCTTTGTGCAAAATCAGTCCAGTTAACTGATCATAGCTGACAAAGATTCAACTTCACTGAACAAACAAACATTACCCTAATTTAACCATTAAGCATATAAAAAACTAAACTGAGTTACTTTCATACAGACAAACATGCTGTAGTTCCTATTGTGTTCAGCTGCTCAGGTCGGCCGCATATCCACCTTTTACCTTTTTTCTAGACTTCTTTTAGGTTTTGGGGAAATAATTAACTGTATTCCAACCCCTAAATGTTCAGGATAACATGTCAACACTGCATTTTCCCCACTAACAGTGTTTACCATTTTTACTCATGTTTTTTAATTATTTCCCTCTGACGGCAATGCCTTTGTAATGCAAAAATCCCGACAACGTCGTAGATAAAGGGCCAGCAGCTTCTGCAGGGGAGGGGCGTTTCACATTGGGACTAATGGTGATTGCTGATTGGTCAGTTACTAGCGAGCCTTCAAGACTGATTGACAGGCGGCATCTCATCAAATACAGCTAAAGCTCTCTCTATGAGCTTTGCACATCTACTTTTAACTCAGTTTAACTCTGGGCCTCCCTACTGAAGCTGCTATCCCCGCGACCCGACCCCAGATAAGTGGAAGAAGATGGATGGATGGCATCAAGGCAACAAAGCACAAACACAAGTCAGTTATACTTATTGAATTATTTGTAAATCTGAAGTCATAGTACCTGTCTAACTTTGCAGTGAACAGGCGATGTTCTTAGAAGGAAAATGGCATTTTGCATGAAATCCTGAATGCATGAGCTCTCAATGGTCTCCAAGAAGTCCCCGCTAGCCTTTTTCCAGGCTCGGAAGTAGATCTCCGCTATATGAGTAGTCATGCTCCTAGAAAAAACAAAACAAAATAAAATAATTAAAGTCCCTGATATACTGACTAGAGTTCCTCGAGTATAAAGCGTACATCTTACCTGGGATAAAACTCCAGCTGGTTTTTAATGCTGCCATGGATGACCCTGATAAAATCAACGTTCCAGCTGAAAAGGAAGACCAGGAATCGCTTTCCCTGTGACAACAAAAACACCGTCAGGCTGACAGTTCAGGGACAACGTTACGACCGCGATAGCGACCGACTCCACTCACATCGTCGCTTCTGATGTGAGTAGGACGGTGAAAGCACTGAAGCAGTAAGTCGATTATCTGCTTGTTGTCTTCTGACGTGTAATCCAGAACCGTGAGAACATTGTGGAGACTCCACAATCTCTGGATCTCAGCACCCTGACAAAAAGATCAGAGATGAGGAAATGGCATCACTAAATCCTATCAGGTGATCAATCGTTTGTAGAGGTTACGCTAGTGGCTCCCTCTCCTCCTGCCGTTCAGCAGTACACTGCTATGACTGAGCAAACAGCTCTCGCCTGTTGCTAGAGATACTGAACATTGCTTGAGAACACACTGACCGGTTTCTTCAGGATGAAGCTCTTCTGGAGAGAGATGAGGAAAGCGGTGCGACCAAACTTTTCCCTCCCCAGCAGTCCCATCTTCCACCAGGCTTCAAACAGCTCCTGCAAGTGGAGCTGCAGCGACGCCTCTGACTCAGGGAGCGACACCAAAACATCTGGTGGAAAAATACACAAACAGCTGAAGTCATGAACTTTAATCAATGAACATTTATCAAAGGCTCAATGTAAAAAAAAAAATTCCAGACATTTCCAGGCTTCACATTTCAGCGTTCATCAGATTTTAAAAAGGCAGATAGAAAGACAGCTATGGATCTATGGTGGAGGATTCCACAGTGGACACCAAGAATGGAAGGAAGGAAAGAACGGAAGGAATGAAAGGAAGGAATGAAGGAAAAGAAGAAAAACAAAGGAAGTAAGAATCGATGGAAAAGAAGGAAACATAGGATGGAAGGGATGAAGGAAGGAATGACGGAAAGGATGGAAGGAGAAAAGGAAGGCAAGAAGAAAAGGAAAAAAGAAAAGGACGGAAGGAAGGAATGAAGGAAAGGACTGAAGTAAGGAATGAAGGAAATGAAGAAAACAAAAAGTAAGAAATGAAGGAAAGGGAGGAAACACAGGAAAGAAGGAAGGAATGAAGGAAAGGATGGAAGGAATGAAGGGAATGCAAGACGAAAAGGACGGAAGGAAGGAAAGGAAGGAGTGAAAGAAACAAAGAAAAGATGGGATGAAGGAAATGATGGAACGAAGGAAAGGAAGAAATTAACAAAAGGAACGAAGTATAGGAAAGGAGGAAAGGAAGGTAGAAGGGAAAGGAAAGAATGAAGGAAAGGGAGGAAGAAAGGAGAGGAATGAGGGAAAGAAAGGAAGGAATTAAGGTGTGACAAGGTGTGAGAAGCTCTCAGTTTTTGTAGCAGTCAACAGCGTCCTGGCCTAATTCTAGCTCTTCAGAGTTTATTCTCAACATGATGGAACAGATATTTTTTTAAACAGGGTCCTCACCAGGATTTTATTTCAGCGTAACGGTGGACAGCGGTTGGTGGGGGTGTGGGGTGCACGTGTTTGGTTTCGCCAGCGCTTCTCTGGATGCATTCCTGCAGCTGAGCGTTGCTTAGCGCAGCTCGCAGGGGGCTGATCGTCAGGCTAATAACAGCTAGCGCTAGCGTTAAAGTTGCCTGGGAAGTTTATAGCTGTGCTGATGCACGCTCAAGAGCGTTATTGACTCTTCTATGTTGCTCTCAAACATCCGTGTCGAACTGTTCCGTGTGTAACGGTCTTATTTCAGCGTAACTTTGACAACTTTCAGCGTAGCGGTCCATTACGCTGAAACGTAACCCTGTTAAACTTCGCTTTTCTTATCCTGATGTGGAAAAAAATCCTAATCCACGGTTCTAAAGAACCGTCTCCAGGCAGTGGAACCCTTGCAGGATTCAGAAGTGTTCGGGTCGAATTTCTGTCTCTCAGACCAGGATGAACTGTTGTCCAACATTCCAACGTTCAGCTGAACAACTGATCTGTGAACAGTTTTGTTTCCACGTCAGGATAAGAAAATCTTCCCAGCGAGCTTGCTGGGAAGAGTCGCCGTCTTCCAGGCTGAAAATTGTGGCTTTGATTCCAGCTGCCTCCTCCCACACTTAACCCTAAACTGCCGACCGACTTATATTTGCGTATTTGTAAAGCACTTTGGGTGGTCGGTACGACTTGTAAGGCCCTGACCCAAAGGTTCAGTCCATTCACATGGTAGTAAAAGCAAAAAAACAACAACACATTACTCTCACCGTGAAGTCTGTGGCCGATATCTAAAAGTGCGCTGTAGCTGTTCCCGTCCTGTAAAACCTTCAGGGACACAGCAGCCACCAGGGCCACACCGTCCACCACCGCCCTGACATGTTTCTGAATGAAAAAGGTTTTTAAGGGATTGTCAGGCAGGAAATCAAATATAACAAACAAGCAATCAGAGAACAACGTGATATAGGTACACTTGAGGGAACACTTGATTAGCGTCCTCCAGCTGAATAGGAAGTGACTGATAAACTCACAGGATCTGGAGCCGCCTCCTGCTGCATCGCCTCCTCCTCCCAGCGGTCTGGAGGCAACTCCAGCAAAATCTCCCGCAGGAGCGACTCCAGCCGCCCCCAGAGAGCCTCCCGCTGCTCTCTGGGCATCTCCTCCACCACCTCCTTAACATCGAAGGGCTCAGCTTTGTTCTTCTGCTCAGAAAAAAAGAAAAACAATCGGGGGATTTATATTTCTCTTGGGCTTTTGCTAACTCGCACATACCCCAGCCATTCTTTACTCGAGCTGAAACAGGCCCAGGATTCAGATAAGGGATGCTTCCGTCACTTTGCTTTCATTTGTGCCCGTCATCAACTTCTCCTGCAGTTTTACTTCCTGTGCGCCCGCCTCTCTGACACTAAAACTGAACGCAACGCGGGTCCTTAAAGTCTATGTAAATCCTGTATTTAAACAAGTCCTGCATGAAAGGGAGCAGAAAGAAGAAGAATCTTGTTATCTGCCCCCTTTACCCAAAGCAATGCATTTACTAAGAACTTAAATTACAAAAGCACCAACAACACAATAAGCATCAAAATATACATAACAAAAAGAAAAGACAATGAAATGATCAAAACTGAAATAAACATTTTATTTTGGGTTGATTTTCTGTATATTTGTAAAACATAAGATTTGGCAGGATTGTTTATAATCAGGCATGACTGACATATTCACTCAGCATAGAAGCTTTTATTGTCCTTTTAAATGTGAATGTCTTTATTTAGATTGTTCCATTAGCGGATTCCTTTCACAGAAACACAGCGCTCCATCAGTTTTGTTCTATTTTTTTTTTTTTTAAGATCTCAGTTCCCCTTTAAATTATTATTGCTTTCTCTGTTTCTAAATCTTTTTTGAATGTTTATTGGTAGTGTGTTTTTATGTGCTTTGAACGTTTGTTTCAACAATTTTAACTGAAGAAATAGTGGATTTGTTGCCTCTCTATAGTGTTTTCCACTTATTATTCTTACGGCTCTTTTTTTGTAAAATGAGAGCTGTTGATAATGTAAACTATCTTCATGAGGGATTCTGTAAAAGGTAAGTTAAAGCTTTGCCTCTCGGTATAACCTCTCTTTTATACGTTATTTGCAATTTACATCCAGGTAATTACCTTAATTTATACCAATTACTCATTTTACAGGCCTTAGTTAAAAAAAAAAACATTTATATTAAAACCTCATACAGCCACTTTTGCACCAAAGCATTATTTGCAGGATTATTATTTTCCTCATGACTCAAAGGAAGGGTTTTTATTTTCATAAAATAGCATGTCTATTTCTAATGCAATCATTTTATGTTTTCAAAGATTCTCTCATCCTATCACAGTTTGTTTTGTTTTTAATAGTGGTGTCCCTGAGAGCAAGTTAATCACAATTTTCTTGAGTTGAAGCAGCCCTTGAAGGAAGCTTTTGGAACAGATTTTTATCAAATTCAACTTGCTTTCATCTCAATCAATTAATCACTTAAGAATTTACGCATATTTATGCTCGGGTTGGTTATCTATAGGACATGTTTTCGGGGCCCAGGAGCCATTTGTGGCCCTTGGAATAATTGCATGTGGTCTCCAATGAAGAAGATGGCCCTCCAGCAAAAGAACAGAAGCAGATAGACTCTTTTTGTAATTTTTGAAGGGTGATGTTTTAAATAACATATTTAAATCTACTTAAATGAAGAGTGTTGAGTACTAAAGTGTTGAGTTTTAAAAGCCATGTTTTTTGTTGTTTTTGCTTTTATTTTAATGTCTCAGCAAGTATGGCCACAACCATCCAGCCACTCTCTCAAAAACAGCCTAGGGCACACCCATTTATTAAACTTGGCTAAACACAGCGAAGCTTCTTGACACAAGTTATTGTATTTAGAACAGGCTAAAGCAATTTCCAGCTCAACAAAACAAGAAAACATACAACTCCAAAAAGTTGCAAACCTGTTTTTTGGACCTATAATTTCTGCTTTTCTGCGTTGTTTCAAGATATTACATTGTAAGTTTCTTGCTGAGGGAAATAATTCCTGATATTTATTTTTATTTTATTTTTTAATCTCCCCCAATTGTTTCAACTTTGGAGAGTCTGGGCCATGGTGCACAAAGTTTGGAGCCTCTGTTTCAGATATTTCACTGACATCTAAATTAAAAGATGTGCCACTGAGCACAGAAAAACAGGCTGAAAACCAGATCATTTTTCCCTGCCACTGCATAAAAAAGGCAGAGCTTTACGTACAATTCCACTAAATACATTGATTGTAACGTGACAAAATGGGAAAACGATTAAGGGCCAATGGATATGTTTGTATTAAACAGTGTACAACAAACTAAAGATACAGATGATGTCTAAAACTCGGGTTTCCAGGACTAGTTAGCCACTTACATGGAGTGCAATAAAGCGAAGAAAGTCCTCCACCTTCTCCCGGCAGGCTGCCTCTAAAAATACCTCTCGCTTGGACATTATTCCGGCTTATCCAAGCGAAGTGAAGTGACCTGGAAGCTGCAAGTGGGTGAAAACGTTCAGTTTTTGATAAGTAATTAACTAAACGCAACAAAAACAACTATGGCCGACCTCTAACCGACAGCGTTTAAACGTTTCATCCCGCTCCAGTTGCAATGGTGTCGTACGAACATTTAAAGAAACATTAAATCTCATGCAGGAATTGTTTTTTTCTATATAGTGTTTATTACCTTTTCGTTTATGTTTTTTTTTTTTTTTCTTTCCAGCCTGGAGAAAATGACAGCGACAATAACAGCGTTCACCCGCGCAAATTTGGATGGACCGTTTCCGTCCTGACGTCATCCTCATCTTCTTCTTCGTGTTCTTCTTTTGCTGACTTGCAACCAGTTGGAGCACTATCGCCACCTACTGTATCTTAATTACGCATCCTTAAATCATTATGTTTAATCCAGTTTGTTGTAGAAAAGATGTGTTTAAGCACCATCTTTCCAGAGGTATTTAAAAAAATAGCGGACATGTCCCTTTGTTTAATTCCTTCATGTTCCAGTCCATTTCTTGGAGCCAGTATTTGATTTGAGTATTTAGTACATTTAAACAGTTTCCAATTGTCTGCATGTCTCACAGTTTCTAGAAGGATGTTTTCCAATAAGGTGCAGAGTTGAATTTTACTTTGTGGGACCTATAGACACGGTTCTCTCCCGCTCTTCCCCAATCCGTCCGTCCTGACGTCGAACGTTGTTTTGTTTTTCGACGCCATTACGTATGCGTTGTTACCTCCACAAACCACTTGATGGCGACAAAGCACCACAAATTATTTCCTCCACAGCAACGCAACTCTGTGCCGCACAGAGAGTGGCACAGAGTTGCTTTAAAATAAATAAAATAACATAAAGTAGTGACGTCCGTGGAAGCGTTAAAGAGGTCTGACTGTAACATACAGATACTGGAAGATTTTAAAAATGTTGTAAGATGTAGGACCCGTAGAAATGAGTTTTCGTCATAACACAAATACGATTAGAACCAAAAAAGAAGAAATTAAAATAGTGTGTGTGTGTGTGTGTGGGGGGGGGGGGGAATAGTGTGTGTGTGTGTGTGGGGGGGGGGGGGGGAATTGTTACTTCAGGAAGAATAAAATATAAAACATTGGTTATAGTTTTGTAAAAAAAAAAAAAAAAAAAAAAAAACAAGTAGGGCTATAAGTACCTGAACAATAAACTGGTATGGAGTCACAATACCGATGCTCTTTATAAGAAGAGTCAGAGTAGACTCTTCCTGCTGAGGAGGCTGAAGTCTTTTAGAGTGCAAGGGCCGCTCCTGAAGACATCATGGCATCAGCCATATTCTATGCTGTGGTCTGTTGGAGCAGCAGCTTAGCTGTGGCTTTTAATGACAGACTGCTTGAATGTTTAATTTTTTTCACCTCAGTATGCCATATTATCCATAATTGTGCAATTTTTACTCTGGCATTTATCTTTTACTTTTATTTTTGACGTTTCTTTTTTTATGTTTCTGATGAAGCTCATCCTCTGCTGCTTTAGAACTAACTTTAGATTAGACTAGCTTGTTTTTTCAGTAATATAAACTGTGTGCAACTCTGCCTGTGCCTTTGCAAATGTCATGCCCGAATTTACCCACAAAGTTCTTTTCTTTTCTTATCTTAATAAAAAGATATGTGATATATATATATATATATATATATATATATATATATATATATATATATATATATATATATATATATATATATATGATTACCAAGAATTTGTGAATAAATAGTCAACACAACTAAACTTCAACTCAAAGCTATACTGTTCCCCAAGAAGAAGGACTCTCTGAGATGATGACTCCTCACTGTAGGTCAGTTCTTAGTTATCGATGGAATTTCACAGCAATTACTGAAACAGTAAAAAAGCCTTCAAATAAATTATCTTTTTATTGCAGAAACTTGATCTCGGCATGACATTTTTTTTTATTTACATGCACATTCTCAATGATTACTAAGTGCCGTAATAGTATTGATCAAAATGTGTAACAACCAAGTCCTAATAATAAATGTAAATGAAATGTTCTGTTAAGTTAAGAGGTTAGATTCTTAGAGCTTTTGATATCAACCCATGGCTTTTTGTTTCCTTGGGGGATAAATATGACATGATGCAGGAGCTCATTTCTCTTAACTAGTGTAAAGACAAGAAGAGCTGCCAGTATTAGAAGGTAGATGAAAGTTGATTTTAAATTAGGAATTTCTTGGCATACAAGATAAATTTGCTGATATCTTCCGTCAGACCAATATTTGAAACTAGAAATGCAAGCAATCATCAAGGGCTTCCAAGCCATCCAGAGCAACTCTGTCCCTGACATTAACCAGTGAGCAGTGTCGCTTAACCTGCCACCCTATCGCACATTGACCATTTAATACTACTAGATTTTACAACGGGGCACATTTGAACTTGCTTGCAGAAGCACTAAAATCTTGAAGATTTTGGTCAGTACAATGCATCATGGCTATTTGACAGCACTGGATGAAAATATGAAAAATCATCCATCCACTGTCTTCTGCTAACCGAAGATCAGGTCGCGGGGCCAACAGGTCCAAGAAACCCAGGCATCCCTCTCACCTTTAACATCATCCAGCTCATTCTGGGGGATCCCAAGATGTTTCCAGGCCAGACGGGATACTTATATAGTCCCTCTAGAGCAGGGGTGTCAAACATACGGCCCGCGGGCCGGTTCCGGCCCGCCGAACAATTTAGTCCGGCCCGGTGGCTAAATGCATTGTCATTATTCAAAAAAAGTGTCCTGTCTGGCAATGTGGCAATAAGAGTTGTTGTCTTAATGCCAAAAAGAGCTCATCAGATTTGACTTTCACAAGTGGAGCAGTACTGCTTTTGCCATAGTGCTCCGCTTGATTTATGAATGTGAATAGTTTTATTATGATTCATGCGGGGAATATCTCAAATGATATGGACACTACAATGGGAAAGTAGGAGATGAAAGGAAGAAAAAAAGAAAAAGTGAAAGAAAGAGGAGATAAAAGGAAGAGAATGATAAAACAATTATTGAAAAAAACATGTACTTTGTTTAATTGAAAATCTGCAGTTCCTATATTGTCCACGAGGGGCGCTGTGTTTTAATCAGAAGATGGTAGCACTGAGCTTCGGATGTGGAAAATTGATTTTAAATAATTTCTTAATTTTTATCTGTTTGATGTATTTTGTCATGCAGGACAGTGTTTTTAAGTTCCAAAAAATGTGAATAAATGTTTTTCAACATTGTACAATCACTGTGATCAGTTCTTATGCATAATGCGCTTAAGTAAATGTTTAACTGAGTAAAAGTATTGTTGAAATTGCACATATTTTTCTTAAAAACGCTGAGGTTATTCCTAATATATTGTGTAAAAGTGAAATTAATTTAATATAAAAATCAACAACAAGTCCACTTTTATTAGTTCTATTTAATCTTGCAATGAGTTTACTCGTGTGGCCCTCTTGAAATCAGATTAAGCTGAATGCGGCCCCTAAACCAAAATGAGTTTGACACCCCTGCTCTAGAGAGTTCTGGATCTTCCCTGGGATCTCCTCCGAATGGGAAGTGCCTGGAAAACCTCCAAAGGTTTTCCAAGCAAAGGTTTTCCAGGAAAACCTCCAAAGGTTTTCCAGGAACCACCTCGACTGACTCCTTTCAATGCAGAGAAGCAGCAGCTCTACTTTGAGCTTTATTGTGCTACTACATACAGCGAGGACAACTATTCAGGAGGTACAGCACAACAATGTTACATCTATGTCAGACAACGGCAGTGAAGAGTTATACCCTGTGGTGACCAGGTTTGTAACCGTGGTCATAAAGGTCTGTAACCTTTATGTGCTCTCTACATACCAGCCATGGGAGGCATGCCAGGAAATTCAATTTCCATCCTAGCATGACAAATATAAACATATGGAGTTTAGTAAACACTACTGGGACGTTAACTGAGACCTTGCTCTAGTAAGAATGAGACTGAACTTTGCAAATAAATCAAATGGTGAATACATTAAAAAGCACCCAATCTCGACAGTTAAGTAAGGTGGAAAATATGTGGTGCAGTGAGACTTTTTCATTTCAAAGACTTTAGGTACCTCGATAGAGTCCCTGGCATCACAATCTCTTTGAAATACTGGCACATTTTAAATGCAAAGTACAAACAAGATTTATCATCAATAGGTTTCCCACATCTAAGTCGTCTAAAAGATGGTAAAACCAACACAGACGTGGTTCCCGGGAAAAAAAAGGAACCTTATTTCACAGATATGGCAGATCTCAAACCTGCAAGGTGAGCTGAAGGGTATAGAGCATAAAATAAACAATATACAGTCATATTCAAAAATTTGAATATTTTCAAAATAAAAATGTAAAATAAACTATAAAATAAACACATTCTATAGATTAATTACAGATTGATGATTTAAAGGAGAAGTCCGGTCAACAAGGAAAAATCAGGGGATCATTAGCTATAACTAAAACTAATACTTATTTCTGTCCATAACAATGATTATCTTAGCTTTTATATAATGAAAACGCAACATTTAAGAGTAGAATATGTTAGGCTCAGTACAGGTGGACCCAGAATTCGAAGCAGACAAATAGAAGAAGTTTAGCAGTTTATTACAGTTTTTATAGATTGCTTTGACGCAGCAGTCAACTCAAAACCCACATTTTTCAAAACAGTTAACGTAGAGGCCTAAACAATGGCAACAATGGTAAAAATGACACATTTTGTTTGCAAAAAGCTCCAACTCTGCCAAAACATTTAAAATATGAACCAAAAGCAAATTTTGCCCTCAAACAACACAACCTGCATACAAATGTTTGAGCCCTTCCAATCATTCATTACACAAGGGGCAACAAAATACAAAATACCACACTCAATGTGAATCAGTGCAGCATTGCTGGTTCATTGTAGCCAAAGACTGTACGCAGCTTACATGTCAGTGTCATTTGTAGTCAAATATGCCTTCTTGCAAAAAACGGATCCAGAATCAGATATGCTGTGATCCAAATTTTATTGATTATTCATTCTTTTTATTTTATTTTTTTATTGTGGCTACAAATGAAATATTCCAACAAAAGATACTAGAGCTGTCTGTCTCTTCTAGTCTCTTCTCTCTTTACGAATAGGCCACATGGCCTCATCTTCATCCCACTCAATATTTTTCCTTGCAATGCACCTAGGGAAAAATCTTCTTGCATGCCTGATCCCTCCTTGACATGCCTCTGCATCTATATCTTGGGCAGCAGCAGTCATTGCATTGAGCAAGGGCATCTGCTCATAGGGGTGGTGATCATATACCTTCCCTCTCCATGCACTGAAGAATTCCTCTATAGGAATAGATAGAGATGTATATAATGTATTGCAGCAATACCTGCTCTCCTGTCGAAAAACTCTTACAATGGATGCAACCGTGTTTCTATTGAGAAAAGGTTGGACTCTTTGTCCCGCCCCTCTAAGTGAAAGGCCATGATTTACCACATGATCAATCATAGTTGCCTGAATTTCATCTGTAACTTGAGCCCTTCCAGCTACACCGCCACCTCGCACACGGATTCCTCTTCCTCATAATCTTCTTCCCCTGACCCATCTACCTCTTACTCTGACTCTCCTCTGCCTTAGACCATCCAATGACTGCAAAGAACAACACACAGCATGGCACCTTTTCCGTAAAGCCTGCAAACTGATTGCAAATTGAAAAATTGTGTAAAGAAGTGTCAATCGGGTGTTTTAGTGATTTAATTCTGATCAAGAAGTTTCTAAGAGCTTGGAACATATGGTTTCTGTTTTGCTACCACAGCTAAAGCAATGGAGTTTGGACTGCATGAATGACATCTGCGTTAACTGCTTTGCAAAAGGGCGGGGAAAATGTGTCAAACCAATGAAAATGGCTTAACTCATTTGCAAGAGGTGTCTTTTGCTCTGCTGAGATGGTGATGATGAAAACGTAGAGGTTGCCAGTTTCTTCAAACAGGTCAAAGCAATCAATAAAAACTGTAAACTCAGAGACGGAGTGGGTGGCATCGGCGTCTGCAGCAGGAACCTCTGCAGGGGAAGACAACAGGTTAGTGACCACGTTTAGCTTGAGGTGCTTGAGCACAAACGTGTAGGTCACTAACCTGGTCTTAATGTTCAGTTCTGGTCCAGAGGTTGAGGTATGTCCCCAGCTGACGGGTTGCCAACCCGGCACGGCGGTGGCCGCTCAGAGCGCCCCAGACGCAGGTGTATCGGAAGTCAGAGGACAGGCAGGAGATCAGAACCGTGAAGAGGAACGTGAGCAGGATGAACCGTAGAACGAAGCCAAAGCCGAGGTCGGGGACGTAGCCGATGGTCGATGCCAGGTGATCAGACAGCCGGTGAGGTGCCGAAGGACAATCCAGTTCCAGGTACAATACACGGTGCAGCAGACAGGCTGGACGAGGGCAGGCAGACTCGGTAGTCGAGGATAGATTCAGGTCGGTACACAAGCAGGCAGGTAGTCAGGTCAGGCAGAAATCAGGAAACGGGTCAGACAAACGGAATCAGACGGGAACAGACAGGCTCAGAAGTCGAGAGGCAGACAGGTCAGGATCAGGAAGTCAGGACGGGTAGAACGCTGGAATAAGTCTCACAAAATGCTCGAAATAATCTGGCACTGATGTCTAGTTTGAAAGCTGGTTATATACTAGTGGGAGCAGGTGGAACAGATCTGAGGAGATGAGGAATGGGCAAAGCTGAGCAGGTGTGTGACAAGAGTAATAAAACCAGGCATCAGTGCCGAGATCATGTCAGAATATTACATCAATCTGATAAACTGAAATATATATTTTAAATACAGAAATGTGGGCTTGTCGATATATGTTTAATACCTGCTTAAAGGTTGTTATTTTTCAAAGGTACTTTTAATCTGACAAATAAGCCTCACTGGAACCTATTTTCCAATATATGGAATATGACTGTAATAATAATAATAATAATAATAATAATAATAATAATAATAATAATAATAAAGCACACAGACTTTTCTAAAAGAATGCATTTTTTTATTCAAAGCCACAAGGCATCAGATCATTTGAAAATGTTAATATTTTAGAAGGAAAACAAAAAAAACAACACATTGCAGGTTTTTAAGGCACAGGATAGATCAGAAGAAATGTGTTGAAAAGTTGCAACAAACGGTTACAATTGCAAGGCAAAACATTTACAAGCATATAGCCAAAGATGCATCGGCTCAACATGTTGCAGCAACCTGACCATAAAACGCAAAAGGTAACGACCTTTGTTTACGTGACTCACATTTGGTTTGATGCTCTTCAAACCCTTATTCAAGTATCCTCTTATATACGTATGTAGTCTGCAGCACTTGTTCATAGCCCTAAAATGCCACTTTTCTCAGCATCTCCAACAAAATTCAGAATCACAAATATGGTACAAATCCTCTAAAATAAATAAAATTTGCATACGTGCATTCCATGTATTTCTTTACAGGCATAAAGAACAATAGGACGTAAACGGTCAATAACACTGCATGACAAGGAAACTAAAAAACAAAACAGCAATAAATAACAAAAGGAGTGCTACTTATGAGGCTTCTGCTTGGGATTCTGTCTGTTCCTTTGGTTCATTTTCACAAACAACAAAACAGAGTTTGTCACATTCTCTTTTTCCTGCATAAACGTTGCAGAAATTTCTGAGAATTTGGAAAAATTTCTACAAAACTTCCATTAAGGAAACATAATGCCATGAAAAACCCCCAAAACAAAGTCTTGTTTTCATATATAAATAAGCGCCATCTTGACGTTTACATAAAGCCCTGCAAACCCAAACGAGGCGGTTTGCATGTTTTACCGCTTTATCACACGGCCTGTCTTTACTCGTTACTCTCAAAAGGAAATCAAACCTTTTAGATGCCAAAAATCTTCCTCGAAATTTGATGGAAAAATAAACCCTATAATAATGTAGTTTAAAGAACAAAGATCGCAGTTTTAGAGCACAAGAGAGGTTTCACTGTGTGATGAGGGATTCTTGACTTCTTCTCACTCCTTGGGACGAGAAACCATCTTCAGTTAAATCATACCTGCAGCACAAAGCGTTAAAGGGTTTTAATGATTAGGCTTAAGTCTCTTTAAATCACAGAGTAAAGAATGAAAATAAAGGTTAAAGAGAAGACAAAGTGCTCGATTACCACTGCGTGCATCCTTTTAATACATCATCTCCACTTAAATCTACCTGCACCTGCAGATATGGACAAGAAACAAAGTTGAATAAAACAGAATTTTTTGTATTACAAATTATTTCAACATTTTAATAAATATGACAAAGAAACAGGTAGATTTCTAGTGAACAGAATAAAAATAAACGAGTGAATCAGTATATAACTTACAGTAATGCACAGCTATTTTAAATGTGTTTTTGGATAATTCGTATGTTATTTGGTCTTATTTTTTTAATTCCTTGTTTTAGGAAATGTTTTCTCGGATATTGCTGCTTTCTTGTCGCCTTTTTTAACTTGACGTGTCCCCTTAAATGTAGATGTAGTTTTCATTATTGATTGCTGATTCCATTTACCTTTCTCTTTGCTCCCCTGTGGGATGATAAAGGGTATTTCTATTCTTCAATTCTGTTAAAGGATTTATCTTTTGTTGTTTTTCTGATTCTTTATGTTTATTAACTGACTCTGTGTTTGTTTTCACTATGATTTAAGTTTTGTTTTGTGTTTTTTGCATTGTTTGCTGTCTAAGTATGGTATAAGAAGAAAAGAAACCAATTGAATTTCATTTATTTCTTAATCCAAAAATATATTTTTTTATTTACAGTTATCCTGACATAACAAACGCAACAAAAAAGCAGACTGGTGGCAAACAGAACAACGAAACTGGGGACTGTTTGCACATTTGATATAAAAATATAAAAAAATAAATAAAGCTTTTCAAATACATTATTTGAAAATCATGTATGCCTCATTTCTTTCATGATTTAATCTGTTTCTTCAATGTTTTATCTTAGAGTTCTTATTCTTAATGTTCCAAGTTTTTTGTTCTTCTTGACCTGTTGTATCCTAGAAATATTAGTTTTACTCTTTCTTTTGTGGTACTCTGCATTTTGTCAAATGATTTGTTCTCTGTCTTGTTGTTAGAGTTTCAGTTTTGCTTTTGCATTCTTTGAGCTGTTGGATTTTTTTCACTAAATAAAGTTTGGACAAAAAGGAAACGATTAAATGCAATTACCCTAATAATTTAATTTATCTTCAATCACAGTCACAATTCAAAAGTTTTTTTCTGACAGAATAAAATAGAACACAGAAAATAACATGAAAATAGAATAATATATAATTGAATGGGTTTTTCTATTGTAGAGGAGCTAAGTTAACCAAGTTTTAGATTTTTAATTGTTTGATTTGATCTTTTTATAAAATGTTTGATTGGAATATTAGAATATGTTCTTTCAAATTGCTGTCAGTCTTGATAGATTGACATTTTTCTCTAGCTAGTGCTTAGAAAACCTTCACAATGACAGACACACTAGATCAAAATGCCTGCAGGTGTTACCTTTCCCAAAAGGCCTTTGTGTTTGGATAGGATGCTCCTTCCATTCTTTACGGCTACATCCAGAGTCCTCCTGTGCAGCTCCACCATGGAGACACTGAACTCAAACCTACAGACACAAATTCACACATCCTAGATGAGCAGTCTGAAGACTCAAACCCAAATTTGTAGGTTGTTTAGCAGCATACACACAGCCCACCAGCAAAATGTACTAAAAATCAGGAGGTCAGGTTTGCCTTACCTGAAACTTTATCTTTAAAACAACCACAAATACATCAACACTACAGTAAGTAACACTCTTCTGCGCTCAAATGGTAATAATAAATGCACTATTACCACCAGTAATAACAACAATAACAGCAACAACAACAATAATAATAATAATCAAATGGGATCGCTACATAATTTATATTTTTTTTATAGGTAAACAAACAATTCCACCACTAAGATCTTTTTCTCTGGGACAACATGGATTATTACTTTATTATTTTTCAAATTACAAACAGAAATGTAAAAATAATTGTGAGCATGCAAAATAGACAAAACATTCAGCAATGTGAAAAGATTAGGACATCCTACAGGCCAGATCCACAGCAGGACACCACCTGTGTGTTTTTAGAGCATATTTGGACATAAGGATATCTAATATCAGTTCTAACAACACAAACATTTTAAGCAATATAACCAAATGGCTAAAACTAACTAAATAAATAAAAAGATGGCTAAAGTCCACACCCAGGTGCATCACTTTAGGGGCATTCGATTAGAAAATCATTTCTTGGTATTTGACGGAGATCTGTCCTGTTTAAAGTTCAGACATTTACGTTGATGTGCTTCCTAAAGTTGAAGGGAGAGGGACCACAAGATAAGAGATTAAATGAGCTGCCAGAGGCCTTCACACAAAAACAGGTTGAAGCATTTTAAAGGACTGGTTGAGGATTAGAAGGGTTTCATAAAAACTGAAATCAGTTGTTCCTCCTTACAGAAAATAATGTGCAGATGAAGAACATTCAAAACAACCGCCAACATGTGCAGGTCTGGCCGTCCAAGGCAATTCCTCCTGAGAATAAATCACCAGATGCTACAAGAAGTCTCCAAGAACCTTGAAATGTAATCATAGAACCTTCAATTAGCTCTTACTTCTGTTGATATTAATGCCTTTAGGATCAGAAAGAGAGGGAACATGTGTAACTTTAATGGAAGGTGTGCAAAGAAGGATACATTTGCTCTGAAATGAACAAACACAAAAACAAAGCTTGTCAGAGAGAACAGACCCTAAGACCAGGACTTCTGGAGTAATGTTCTCAATTATTTGGACTCCAGAGAACAGAGGACACGTTCGGCTTAAAATCAATTGCAGCATTCCAGGGGAAGAGCCCCACGTCAGCTGTAGAGCATTAAGGTGTGTGTCGTGGTTTTGGGATGCTTTGCTGCAACAGGATGTGAGCAGCTTACCGTCATATATTCTACAATGGATGCCACAGTGTGTCAGAGGTTGCTTAAAGGAAAATGTGAGACCATCTATTAAAAAAATTAAGCTGAAGCCAAAACTGGACCCTGCAACACAACAAGGACCTGAAACATCCCAGTAAAAATCCACCAAGGACTGGTTGAAAACTAAAAAAATCAGCACCTGATCTCATTGAGATACTGTGAGGTGACCTGAAACAGGCTGTACATGCAAATAAAACCTCCAACATCCAATGGTTCAAAGTGACTTTACTCAGAGAGACCTTGCTGTTGGTTATCAACCAACCATGGTGGCCATTCAGCAAAAAAACAAACAAACAAAATGAAAAAACAAAAAAATTTTGTAGCCACTTACCAGAAACATTAATAACTAAGATTTATTCTTCAGATAAAAAGAGCGTTTCATTCTTGTCTCAGTCTAAGGTTGTCCAAAGGACAAGAAAGCTGTAAAAATGCTCTTCTTGTGTTTTCAAAAACAGAATTAAGGTCTCCTTAATCTTCCTTAAATCTCTCTTCTATGTAGAATATTCTAGTTTTGGTGCCAGTCATTTAAATGTGTAAGATTTTAGGCAACAAATGATCAAATTCCCTCCTTAATAAACATATAATTGTGTAGCACAATGTTTTCATCCAGTGCTTGTGCACACCACAGGAAACCACCCATTCCCATTGACTAGACACGTAAAAAAGATGGGGCACAACAGTGAGAATCCTTGTTTTTGTCTCATGGTTTGCCCTTTGGTGTGCCGGCTGGGCGGGAAGCCATGTCAGGAAAAAAAACCACCACTAGTTCTCCAGCACATTATGCATAAAGATATTAACAAGTTGAACTACAAGTCTAGATGGAAAACAAAACAAGTAACCACAGGTACTATGTTGTTTTAATTCCATTTAAATAGCTATGAGACACAAAAGTTTATATGAGAGTCTTAAACTTACGTCTGATCATAAACAGGGTTAAGAGTCTTCTTCATCGTGCTCGTCTTCCTCCTTCCCGATCGGCTCTTGTCAGGCAGCAAATACAGGCGAATGAAGGGATCCGAGCCGTCTTTGGTGAAGGCTATCAGGTTTCTGTGGAAACGTGGCCCAAGACTGTGTCAAGCTCACACCGCTGGGCTACTGGTGCTTCATTTATTCATGGATTAATGAGCTAACAAATGCGCAGAACAATAACTTAAACCATGCTTGGCTCCAACAACAGACTTATGATCGATCTGTTGTTGCGGTTTAGAACTCACCGGCAAGCGTGCACCACCACAACAAGCTTGTTCCTCTGGGAGCTGTGCCGAACAGTGAGCTGGATCTCCCCCAGGGGGTACTGGCCGGGGGCCGAGCCACTATAAACACACCATAGTCAGCTAGGATGACTTTCAGACACAGAAGGTGTCCGTGCAACATGGACAGATGGATCACACTTGGGGTTAGGGAACGCCGCCCGTTCCTTGCAGCTTACTTCTGCAGGTGATGAAGTCTTTGCTGAAGCTCCAGGGTGGCGATGGGGAGAGAGATGTCCGACGCCAGGCTGGGGGTGGACTCCTTGTGAGGCAGGTATTTCTGGGAGCCAGACATACTGGTGCTCAGGTTTGGTGCGCTGCGGCGAGGGCTGGCGGAGTACGGCTCGCCGTCAGGGTCCTGGAGAGTGAGGGTGGAGGCGCGTACAGGCTTTGAAGGCGTGGCGGACAGCAGCTGGGACTCTGAGGCGGACAGAGTCAGGGGGGGGGCTGGGGCCGGGGCCGGGGCCGTCTGGGAAACACTGGATTTTCTGACCTGGACCGCGGAGGGCAGGTCTGAAGATATCTGCTTCTCCAGTGACAGGATCTAACGGGACAGGAAATCAGCACATTTAGCGATGGGCAATCTGAAAGGAGCAAGCGAAAGTTGGAGGAAGTCATAATGGTCTTTAGAATAGACCTTTAGCTTTCTTCATTTCTTCATATTGTTTCAACTGGGGCTGCGCAGTGACGCAGTGGGTAGCACTGTTGCCTTGCAGCAAGAAGGTCCTGGGTTTGAGTCCTACCCTTGCCCTGGGTCTTTCTGCATGGAGTTTGCATGTTCTCCCTGTGCATGTGTGGGTTCTCTCCAGGTACTCTGGCTTCCTCCCACAGTCTAAAAACATGAGTTAGGTTAATTGGCCTCTCTAAATTCTCCTTAGGTGTGAGTGTGTGCGTGAATGGTTGTTTGTCCTGTCTGTCTCTGTGTTGCCCTGTGATTGACTGCTGACCTGTCCAGGTTGTACCCCGCCTCTCACCCATTGACAGCTGGATATAGGCAACAGCACCCCTAAGCGTGTTGGAAAATGGATGGATGGATGTTTCAACTGAAAAATCCCTTTTTAAAGTACATCTTCTGGGTTGATGTGGGTTAATTTTTCTTTTTAATCTGATCAGTGGTGACTCAGAACAGCATAATGCACTTAAGCTTTCAGCCACACGAAGGACAATGCAATTCAAAATCCAGTGGTCCCAGACAGTAACTGACTGAAATATCCCTTTAAGTAAATAGTCGCTGTGAAAGAGTAAATGCTTCCTTTCAGAGATTTTCTTTTTTTTAACACACTGTTTAATGTTTTATAGTGTCAAACAGGCATTAATATCAGACAAAGATAATATGAGTGAATAGAAAATTCTGCTTTTAAGTTGGGAGGTTTTGGAAACCCTTCTATCCAAACCAACCTGGCTCTAAGTGAAAATGTAATTCTCTCTTAAAGCAAACAAACCATTTTTCCAAACAGTGGCACAATTGCAATCAAGCATTTGCGACAGTGAGTCCTTTGCAGCCCTCTGAAGGAATTTTGACCCATTCCACATTTGTTTTACCTTAGCCACACATCATGGGTTTCAAGCACCAATGGTCTGTTTAAGGTTGTATCACAGTACCTCTGAAAATTTAAGTCTACACTTTCACTAGGCCACTTAAAAAACATTAAATTAGTTTTTTTTTCCATCTGGACATGGATTTGGTCTAACCCAATCATGGTTGAGGTCAAGGTCAGAAAACTGAGAAGTATGTATATTGACGCCCCCAAGAGCCCCCGTGGCTCGGCATTGCGGTGGCTGGGGGGGATTTCCTCGGGGTCGTCTCTCCTCTTTCCTTGGGGGGGGGGGGAGGGTTGCAGATTTCCTGTGGTGGCCCCTCTCGGGCGCACTGCTTTGGGGGCCCCTTTGGGAGTCCGGGGTTTATGGGTCCCCTGACCCCTGCCTCTGTGCTCGGGGAAGGCGGGTCTTTGGTTCTCCACAACCACTATCGAGCTATTTTCCTTCTGTATAAACTAGTGCACTCTCACAAACTCCCACAGGTGCTGGGTCCCAGGTATTAAATGTTCACTTATATACAGAAAGCCTATAATTTGTTTATTTATTTTCTTTCACTTTCTTTTTTTAAGGTATCACATTACACATGTCAGCTTAAATAATAATACATTTAGCAATGGTATCAAGGTGTTACTCGATTGTATCTGTTGCTTTATGTCCATTGGTTGTGCTGTTCTTTTTGCGTCTCTTTCCAGGTAATGGAGCAGACAGAGGACGTTTTATCATTCTCTTCCTTTTATCTCTTCTTTCTTTCACCTCTTCTCTTTCTTTTTTTTTTTTCTCTTCTTGTTCTTCCTTTACTCTCCCACTTTCCCATTGTAGTGTCCATATAATTTGAAATTCTCCCTGCAGGAATCACAATAAAGCTATTTACATGCACAAATCAAGCGGAGCATTATGGCGAAAGCTGTTTGCTCCACTTGTGAAAGCAAAATCTGTCGAGCTCTATTTGGCATTAAGACATCAATTCTTATTGCCACATTGCTAGACAGGACACTGGGAAAAAAAAAAGAAAACTGAGAAGAGTCTTCATCAGGATTATTCAGTAGAGAACATCATTCATGGTTCCATCATTTAAGGCACGTTATCCAGCGTCTGATCTGGTGAAATGAAGGCTCAAGCAATGTACAACGCTTAATGTGCTAGGAAATAACTCTATTTGCTGACCAACATGCTCCCTAGTACTCCATGTGTTGCTGGAGTCTTCCCCACATCAGACCTTTGACCCTCTCCCTGCACCTTTGGAGTCGGCAAAGTTGTGCCAAAAACTTTTGGATCTCCAAGTCGGCCAGGTTCCGGAGCAGCCCCAGACCATCATGGTACCACCACCATGTCTGACTATAGGTGTGATGTTCTTTTTCTGAAATGCTGATAGTTTTACACCCGATACAGCGGGACGCACACCATCCAGACTTTTCACTTTTATCACCTC
The DNA here is from genome assembly GCA_037039145.1 of Fundulus diaphanus. NCBI lineage: Eukaryota > Metazoa > Chordata > Actinopteri > Cyprinodontiformes > Fundulidae > Fundulus > Fundulus diaphanus. The sequence continues at coordinate 17,929,855 of CM073137.1, read as the reverse complement.
TGTCCACGGAGTATTTTCAAAATATTTTCCAAAAAGTCCAGGAGATCATCAAGATGTTTGTTTGTTTTTTTGGCAAAATAGGACATTTGGGTTCTTGGATGCCTTTTTAGCCCTGTCTCTTTCTAATTGTTGTATCATGAATGCTGACCTTAACTAATTGAAGTGAGGCCTGCCCACCTCTCCCCCCCGAGCCCCAAATCTATATGATGTATGTGATGGACAGTTTGTACTGAAACTGTAATTTCGATTACAATGTAAATTGTAGTTGACAATAAAGATTGATTGACTGATTGATTGAAGATGTCTTTCTGGGTTCTTGTAGGCTCTCCTGGATGAATCAATGATTGACTCGATGGGTAGTTTTGGATACAAGCGGCCGAAATGAGTTTTCTCCGTAGTGTGCCTGGGCTCTCCCTTAGAGATAGGGTGAGGAGCTCAGTCATCCGGGAGGACTCAGAGTAGAGCCGCTGCTCCTTGACGTCGAGAGGAGCCAGTTGAGGTGGCTCGGGTATCTGGTTAGGATGCCTCCTGGACGCCTCCCTGGTGAGGCGTTCCGGGCACGTCCCACCGGGAGGAGGCCCAGGGGAAGACCCAGGACACGCTGGAGGGACTATGGCTCTCGGCTGGCCTGGGAACGCCTTGGGATTCCCCCGGAGGAGCTGGCCTAAGTGGCTGGGGAGAGGGACGTCTGGGCCTCCCTACTGAAGCTGCTACCCCCACGACCCGACCCCGGATAGACGGAAGAAGATGGATGGATGGATGGGTAGCTTTGGAGTCCCTAAGCCATAGAAATGTTTTTGTGACCCTTTCTGAGCTCATAGATGTCAGAAACTTTGTTTTCATTTGTTATTGAAATACTTGGGATCAATGTGCTGCCTTTTGAGATCTCTCTGGTTACTTCATATTGTCAGACGGATTCATTCTGCCTAAGAAATCTCTTCCTCCCACAAATCAGGCAGTAATTGACATGATGCAACCTGTTAATCAATCCCGGAGATCCTCACTTAATCACACTGTATATAGATATACATACTGTGCAGGGTTAGGATTGTAACAATAGACCCAGCTCACGAGAAGCTTCTGGCATAGCTTAAAAGCAGTCTGCTCCAGGAAACCAATTAATCTGAATTCATTTAGCTAATTCTGCCAAACGAGTGGTCGAATATCCAGCTAGAAGTACGCCAGCACAAGGAAGTGGAGACACATCTATATATTTCAGCATGAGGGTATAATTAGGAAAAACTACACATATAACCTTTATAATGAATTAAAACTTGCCTACTAAATCCTTTGTTTAAAACATCAATAAAGTCATAAATTATACGACGGCTCCCTCCTTCAATTTAAATCCGAAAACTTGTAAAATTGTATGCCTGCTGCTTTCGTTTGCCAGATGAAAGGTCTTTGGCTCGACGCAAGAATCTAAATGTACTGAAACAATAGAGCAAAGTGTACTGAAACGAGAGGAGGGTTGGAGCTGGGCTCATTGGTTCAGTTGAAGAAACATTCTGAATCCATATAGACAATCAAACGCAGATTATAAAAACAAATGAAATACATCAACTGCTGGCCTGGACAGCCTGCAGTTCGCCTACAGGGAGAATCGCTCCACAGAGGACGCTGTCTCGTTAGCACTTCACTCAGCTCTGACTCATCGGCAGCATCCCAACACCTGTTAGGATGCTATTTGTGGACTTCAGCTCAGCCTTCAACACCATGCTCCCAAACATGCTGGCTCTGAAGCTCCTCAACCTGGAATTATCTGCACCCCTCTGCTCCTGAATCACTGTCTTCCTCACCTACAGGCCCCAGGTGGACATCTGCCCCACTGATGCTTCTGGAACACCCCAGGGCTGTGTCCTCAGCCCTGCTCTTGTCACCCTCTCCACCCACGACTGATCTGCTGTCCACCTCACAAACATGGTAGTGAAGTTTGTGGACTTCTTCTCTGTGGTGGGTCTCATCTCCACAAATGATGAGACCCACCACAGAGAAGAAGTCCACAAACTGACACAGCGGTGCTCCAGGAACAACCTCATCCTGAACACCAGCAAGACCAAGGAGGTCATGGTGGGATACAGGAAGGTCCAGGAAGACTGAACATGCTCCTCACTGCATACAGGGGGAGGTGGTGGAGCGTGTGGACGGCATACATTTCCTGGGCATTCACATCTCCTCACACCTCTCCTGGTCTGTGAACACCTCCTACCTGGTGAAGAAGGCTCAACAGCAGCTCTTCATCCTAAGGAAACTGAAACAGACTGGACTTTCTACTCAGCTGTTAATAAACCTTTTTAGAGCTACAATAGAAAGTATTTTGTGTCTCAGCGTAACAGCGTGGTATGGGAACTGCACAGTGCAGGGGAGGAAGGACGGGTGGTGAGGACAGAGCAGGGGATTATGGGATGCCCTCTACAGGATCTGGACACGGTTTATGCTGCACGAGTCCAGAAAAGGGCTAGACTTATTGCCACAGATCCTACCCACCCGGGAAATGCACTGTTTGACCCACATCCATCAGGTAAACGTTTCAGGAACATTAAATCCAAAACCATCAGACTCAAAAACATATTTTTTCCAAAAACTGTAAGGGCTATCAACCCCCCCTTGACCTTTTGGACTAGGACATGAGTCTTATCAGATCCTAAAGACTATTTGCACTCTTTAAGCTTCTCAGGAAGCGTAATAGTCAGTGCAATCAACTGATTTCATTAAAAAAAAGTAATTAAAAATGTGGAAACATTATGGCTTGTTGTGTCTACGTGTTATATGTAATCTCTGTGCATCCTGAGCCGGTGTCTGTGTTATCTAAAAATTCACTATACTGAAACACATAGTGACAATAAGGATTCTTGAAAACAACTGCACTGATTTTGACGATGGTACTTCAGAGCCTTCAGAACGTCTGCGTATTACCCTGCTGTTTGAACTGTTTTGCTAAAACAAATCCTATGCTGAAGAAGCTATAATAGACGAGAACTTAACGCGGTTAACTTCTCACGTGTCTTTCTTGGGAATTTGCTGACTCTAAACATCTGTTTTGGATGAAGCCAATAACTTGTGAATGACTCGGGCATAAAGAACCTGTGAGTTTGTTTTTACCCTCAGGGCCATCTTTAGTTTGATGGAGGAGCTCGGTCCAGAGTTTTTCAGAGGAAAGCACTGAGCCAGCGTCATGTCCTCCTCCGACAGCAGCCTACTCAAAGGCACCCGTAAGACACCCAGTGTGCACTTGTGCTTATCATCCTTTACCTAAAATTAAAAAAAGAAAAAGTATTCATCCTATAACCAGTATTTCAGAACACAATCTCCCCTCTCAGATCTTTTAGCTGTAGCTTTACCTCCACTTCGAGGTCCTGCCTTGTGGGATTGTGGATGAGGAAAGGGAAGCAATCCTCCCACAGAGGCTCCCTGGTCTTGTACCGCACCTTGATAGAAAAACATAAGGTCCAGCTCAATAAGTTGGAATGTCATTCATCCAAAAATTCGTCATACACAGCTTGATATATTTAAATAGTTAATTTCTGTTTATTCTGATGATTATGGCTAGCAGCCATTAACATCAGAATATAACATAGAACCAACAAAAAAGTTGTTGTTTTTAAATAAGGAAATGTTATGTTATGGTCACGTTATGCCCTACACAATCACAGACTGCCGAGTTGACAGATGAGAGTAAACCAGAAACTGTCATTGTTCCTTTTACAGAGTGCTTTATACAGGCATATTAATGGAAAGCTAAGTGAACAGACGATGTTGAGAGGACTCATAAGCAACATCATAAGTATCTTACCTAGACTAAAGTAAAAACAGGAGAGGGCTTAAAGAAGAATAAAACATTACACCGGTTAAGCATGATGTTTGTGCACCTTTTTTCCAACACAGTTTTTCCTTCGACTCAACTTTTTAGCCATGAACAGCCAGATCTTTAACAATGGCCTTTTGTGGCAGTGGCTGTCTGTTTAAAATCGGTCAAGTCAGCAGTCTTCCCCATAACCGTGTAAGGAGAAAGAACATTTCTGTGATAAACATCTACTTTTTGTTCTTATTTGACTCACAGAGCATGCTATACATGCATATTAATGGGAAGTTGAGTGGAAGGAAAACCTGTGGCAACACTGATAACTGTTATCTAATTATTAGAGATATTTCACTTCCAGTTTTCCTTAGTTATAAGGAATATTTATCAGAATTAGGAAAAATTTAATGTTTTACTCTGTTTGTAACGAATATTTGATCATTTATGAAGTTGAAAATAATGGATTATTTTAACAATATTCCAAACAAATGAGAACCTACAAGCAAAACGTACAGATTATCTGTACAAAGATGTAAGTTTCATGTGAATACAAAACATCACAAATATGTTATTACCATTACTGCACTGTTTCATAATATACAAGTTTGCCTCTCGTTTAACCAACCTTTAAGGTGTTTACTACGTCCATTAATTTTGCCCCGGCTGCTCGTAAAATTTAATCTAAAATGAACAGTTTGTCATTAAGCTGAAAGGGTTTTAATTCAATTATTGAGGAGCTGCAAGTGTTTCAGCTCTTGAACTCCTATGCCTCACATCCATGTTGAATTAATGATGTACAACTAAATATAGCACAGTGTAGGAATGGTGACAAGTAGACGTCCTCCTCTCAGCCAAACCAGTAACATTTCCAGAGTGAGCTGCCAAGAAATCTGCCAGTCATCAGTCCAATTGAAGATGTGACTGAAAGTAAACAAATATATATCGGTCCGTCTATATCTCTGGCTATCTGCCCACCTACCTACTTAAATATACTGAAGCTAAGTTTGACTTTGTGAAACAAATCCATTAAAAATACCCGAAGGATGCGGAAGACGGTCGGCTTAATATTCCGGATCAGTGTTTCTGATACTCACTTTACTCTCAAGGGTTTTTTGTCCCACTGTGAACTGGACATAAGGGCTGGGCTCACAGCTGTTCTTCTTGGCCGACTATTAGACAATCAGAGAGAGAGAGAAAGAAAGGGGTGTTAGGTAACCGGCAGCACAGTGAAACACAATTCAGTGACGGGCAGCAAAGTCACACTACATGCTGGAGGACACGACCAGCACACCACACAGAGGGAGTCTGCAGTTAAAACACTGAGGATGATCAGACTGGTAGGGCTGCAGGCAGACAGGCTACCGAGAAGCCGCGGAGCTTTTGTCTTGTCTACAGGTTAAATTTACCGCGGTGAGTTTGAATTAGCTGGGAATTAATCAGTGATCCTCACAGAAGGATCATACCCTTATTACTAAAGAGCCAGCAGCTATGAAAAGAGATTTCAACTTCTCACTAGCATAAGAATTAGGCTTCACGTGGCACTTCCATGCCCATTACCACAACCGTTTGCCATGCAGGGTTTTACAAAATATACAAAAGAAACAGACCAGACCTAATGTAAGATCTATCAATATGATTTGCATTTGACTGTTTTTTTTTCTGTAATAAGACAATATTATCTCATTAAACTCTCCAGGTTTTTCTAATTTTCCTCAAGGTTTGCCTCCTTTCTTTCTCTAAATTAGTTAAGACTTTGTTTTTAATTATTGCATAGACATAAAATTAAAGAAACAAATTAAAATCGGAGCGGCATTTATGTTCAGAGGTCTGTGGACTTCACTCACAGTTACAGTAAAAGATTGAATTCTGCACCCTCTAATTTATTGACACGTGTGGGAAATGTGTGTAAAAAGCCTAAAACTAATCTTTTATTGTAGTAAGACTTTTATATAATTCCAACCATTAATTTAACTGAAGTTATCAGAGTGTTTAGGAGCTCCTAATTAGTAATCCATGACTTCCTGTGACCCTGGGGGTATGTACTGTACACAGAGGCATGACACATTTCTCTCAGCCAAACAAGCAAAACGAGCAACATGCCATTCCTTGTAGGTCCCTTATTTGTTGATGATACTACAAATATTTACAGTCAGGGCAGAGGAATAGTTAAAAAATGTAAAACACCTGACCTCTTTGTGAAAGAAGCCTGTATGAGCCAAGCCATGTTAACCTGGGTACCACTCCGAGTGAGTAGAAATCCCCAAAGCTCACTGTTACAGACAGAAGCAGAGGGACATCTCTTTGGTTTTAAGGCTTCTTGCAGATCTCCACCAGGGAAGCCAATACTTTTGGAAGGCACTGTATGCACATCTTCGATTAGTAGCTTTAGCAAAGGCGTGAACGTCATTCAAATGTATTTGAACCATTGTGTTTCCAGGATATAGGACAATATAACACTATGATGTTTAGAAACACGCATTCAAAAGCGAGACAAAAAACACAAACCTGATGAACCTGACCCTAGCACAAAATCATTCAAAGGGCCGCGAATGGCCCCCGAGCCACACATTAAGCCCAGTTTTTGGGTCTAAAATCTAACCCTCAACCCTTATATCAACCCAGGACTGTATCAGTTTGTCTTTGTCCCAGGGTTCAGATCCTATAAGTTATATTCTGTCCTGTTTTATTCATTTCAAAATTATTTCTTGTGTATTTTTTAACAGGGATCAAGTTATGCATAGTTTTCCTGGCAGATCTGAACACTCACACTTGAAGCTTCGCAGCTGTATCTGAACCTGAACAGGGCAAACCATTTTTTGTGTGTACCAAACTGCCTCTTGCACAAATAAAGGTGGAGGGAGTGCCACTGTGCGAGGATCAACAGTAGGCTCAAAACTTCTCAAAATGTACAAAGAACTTCTCTTACTGGAAATGTGCAACAGCTGATTTCTAGGTAAGGGAAATGCGTTATGTTTTGTTCTGTTTCAACACATCTGCGTTGTTGCTCCTGCCAGCGCTGAGCGTGGCAATCATAGCTGTGTGAATAGGTTAACAGGCCTGTTTCCCAATGCAGCTGGAGCTGTTAAACATTGTTCTTGTATTTACTTGCCCTGTCTGAATTAAGATGGTGCACATTTCCTCAAAGAGGCATAGGAAAACTACAAAAAAAAAGCTGACCAACAGGTCTGACAATCTTATCATCAATCCCTAGAAATTCCAAGATTGTCACGTTCCTGATTAGCATCATGCATGCACAAGTAGCTGGCTTGCTCTTCAGGTTCGCCTTCGACGAAAACCAGCTAAAGTCTACGGCGAAACGAGTGAGTGCACCAAACAAGCAGAGAAGTAATAATCATAGTAATAGTGAGTTCTTTCAAAACAAAGGGTTTTTGTGCAACACAAGACATCTGCATGCATTGGGAGAGTTAGGAAATGTAAAACGTGATTCAACATTCAGGGAACAGCAGGGTATATAGCACAACCAAGCCATAAGCATTGTCATGCACAATTTCACTTTGACTCCTGGATAACCATCACACAACAGTGGGTGGCACAGGTAGCGGACCAGCATTGCAGTGACAGGGTGTGATCTTGACATGCAGACCATTTCTCCCACGTTACCTTCAGGGCCTTAAAGACTGAGACTTGCTTTAACCCATCATAGCTGATATCTGACAGGTTGCTCTTTAAGCCACAGGGAGATTTGAGGGAGAGAAATCACACCCATGGTTAGTCGGATTGAGTCAGCATGGTCACGGGGAACAAGAAAAGCCTAAAGAATTCCAGGTGCGAATATCAAAGTATGATTTGAATTCATTGCAAACAGAGTGATATAGTTCCAGCGCTTGTTTATATCATTTTGATGATGCTTACAACTAATGTAAACCAAAACTGCACTTTCTCTAAAACTCAGAATAATTAATAAGATCAATTAAAAAAACAATTTTAATACAGAGTTATTGTTATGGCCGCAAAAGTTCATTACTGTTGTTTATGTTTAAGCAATAATAAAGAACAGGTGGTGTGGGGATGATCCTTTTGACACTGTGGGGATCTAACAATGACAGTAATGAAAGCATTACCCACAGGGAAGACCAAAAGGAGCTAATTTAAGACCCTGTATGGCCGCTTCAATGAGCTGCAGGCTTTGCGTACCTGAATACGAATCTCCACATGAGCACAGACATATCATTAGAAACTCCGCCAGCAGTATGTGTGCTGAAGCTACCTCGCTTCAGCTTTGAACTGAGCACCTCCTGTGGCAAAATAATACCACCATCTAACAAAGAAACAAGTAGGGGCTCTTTGGATGGCTGCATCCTGTGGTTCCAATCTATCTTTTTTCATGTTAATGGTTAATGGATTTTTTTTTTTTCACAAGAAAAAGCTTGCAGCCAACACATGCTCTAAGATAAAACTCCTGTTACGCTTCAGTCCATGTCATCACACAGTGCTAATGCTAGTGTTACGAAGATGCAGAAGCACCGGAGGACTCACAAAATTTGCACTACACTCTGATGTATCGCTCTCACAAAAGATAAGGCCAGAAGCTCTCCTCTCACTCAAGTTTCCACAGCCTAAGCTGCCTGTGAAGACACCCTTGGGTGGAGAGGAAAGAGAATAAAGGGGAGACAGTGAGATAGTTCAGTGTGACTGCATTTCTGACACAATTATGTAAACCCATTTGGTAAACTAAATCAAGGACAAAACGTGGGTTTTACTGTTCATTTGCTAAAGAAAACCTCAGAAGATGCATTTAAGAGCTACAGGCTTTGTGTGTTGAAGGTTCACATTTAACAATAACAGCCACATTTAGCAAACACTAAATACAGAACTTTTTAAATCTACATTGTGTTTGCAGTTCTTGGTAAAACTATTTATGCTCTTTGAATATGTTTTCACATTTTGTTATATTACAGTCTTCATCTTCAATCTATTATAGTTTGATTTTATGAATAGAAAGGAATATAAAGCAGCACATATTCATGAGTAAGGGGGAAAAAAACTAAATGGTTTCACATTTATTACAAATAAACATCTGAAAAAGTGTGAAGTGCACGCATTTTGAGCCACACGTTCTATAACTCCCATAAATGAACTAGTAAAGTAGCTTTATTTGGATAGACTTTTGAAATCCACAGTTTTCTTTCTAATTCCCGATTATGCATGACTGTGCTGGTCTTATACGTAAAATCCCCATGAAATACATTAAGGTTTGTAACATAACCAGATGTGGAACTGTTCACAAAAGGTGAATACGACTACAACGCTCAGGATAAAAGATTTTACTGCAGGCTTTGACTGTTTTTGTCATATCATAATCATGACAAATAAAAAGGATCTACATTTCTGCTCTTTCAGTTTAAAAATACATTTGTCCTATATGTTTTTATGGATTGAAACTGACACAATAAAAGTGCTTATTTGCAGCCCTGCATGGGTTTTATACATGGGCGTAGGTTTGATTTCAACTTTGGTAGGGACACTACTGGTCTCAAGTTTCATTGGTTTGATGTCATTGGTCCTACGCAATATGCATGCTCCTATTTTTTTATACTTGACGTGAGCATCAGGGGACATTTCGTTTAAAGAGAAAAGCAGCATTTTCTGCTACATTAATACAAATTTTATAAGCACTATATATATTGTATATAAATAAAAAGCTGCTCCTTAATTTGTAATTAAAATCAATTAGACATCACCAGAAGCACTGAAGGCCCAGCTGCTTCACCTCCAAGCTGCCCTGCATCATTATTACTGGATATCTGTGTTTCCTATAATCATATAATGTTACTATTATACAAGTGTGTTTTTAGTATTAAAGGATTAAATGTAACACAACCTTTTATATCATCCTATGATACTTACTGTCTGAGTGTTTAAATAGCTCCTTATGTCTCTTTTCTTTTTGGTGGCATCATCTACAATCACAACACTAAGCATAAGCCTAAGTTTATTCAAATATAAAATCGCTTTTAACAATTATTAAAAGAAAATATAACACTATCTTATCCGTAATGTAATAATATCCAAAATAAACAGCCAGATTCAAGCATTTTTACCAGACACTAATGTTTGTACTAATTTACTTATTGACTGTGTGGAAATCTATGGAAAATCAAACCAATGTGTTCCTCTGTTTGTACTTTATCCTATTTCTAGAAGTAGAAACAGTTAATTAAATAGCACTATTATTATGTGGAACCCTAATTATGCTTTCTAAACAAAAAATAGCAATGTTTAGGCACCATCTCGTGTTGTTATACTCTATAAAACGAATAACACCTGCTATTTATATCTGAACCGCCTTAAAGGGATTTTTTGAAAGCTTACATTCTTTGCTTGTCAATTTTTCCAGCAGTCTTCAGAACTCCTGCCTGACACAGAATAGTTTTATAAAATAAAATTAATTTTTGTTGATAAAATGTATTATACTTCAGAATTAAATATTATTTTAAGATGCTAACGTTGGTTACCTACATTTCTTAAGTTCCACAAATCAAAACTACTCTCTCCTGCTTCTTCTATCGCCTGTTATAGCATAGATAATATAACATTTTTAATTGGGACTAGTTTCGTAGTCTAATATTCGTTGTAGTAACCGCAGTATTCTAGCGTGAATTAAATTTAAATTTCGCACTGCAAGCATGCACGCACATGCACGCACTAGAAAACAGCCAACCAGGGAGAGAGAAGGCGGGACTTAAGGCAGAACAACCAATGAGAGTGGAGTTAAACAGCACACAACACAGTTACGTGCGCTGCTAAGTTAAAGCGACAGGAAAGACCGACTGGACACGCAGGCTGGCAGACGGAGCTGCGAGAGGAAAATAAGCGACTGCTGTAACAACGCTGTATTGTAATTATTAGTTATTCACATCGAAATATTGGTAGGGACAATTAGGTCGGTCCAAAATTTTGGTAGGGACATGTCCCTATGGTCCCTATACAAACCTACGCCCATGGTTTTATATAAAACTGGTATCAAAGAATGAAAAGTTTATTTGCTCTGACGTGACTTACATGGTTGTTTAAATGGTAATAGGTAAAAGACATAAAACTCTATACAAAAATAAAATAAAACCTTCAGAAAAATATTGTACCTTCAAAATGTGAGCTTTCTTCACAAACATTTTAGTCTGTGATTTGGTCAAAAGCTGTGTCTAGGTTTCTACTTTCACACAGAAGTCAGAATACGTGACTAAACATGTTGACTAAACAGTTTAAATCTAATTTCAAAGAACTTTGAAAAACAAACAGATGAAGTCAAAGTAAATAAATACTGTACTGTGAAAAAATAAGGGTGGCATTAGTCACATTTCCATCAACCTTTTTTAATGCACATTTTGAATTATCGTATTAGAGGGGGTTGATGGAAATGGAAAAAATTTGTATTAACTCACTAAAGACTTTTTCAAAAAACAGTAAGTGCGCTAACGAAGAGATGGAAACACATTTGTCGAATCAGTTCTGACGACGCGAACGTTTACCTCACATGACTGATCAGCGTTTTCTGCTGACGTCGTCTTCCTGGATGAAACAGGGCAGGAAGCAACAACAGGTACGTGTGGACCGAGCATTTCTAAGTCTCATCCGTAAAAAAAAATAAAAAAATAAAAAGACTCGGCACATTCATTAAAGCGTCGCTCCATTAATGATATGTGGTCCATGCTAATTTGCAACCTCTACTTCCTGTTTATCACAGCCAATGTCAACGTATGACAACGTTATGCTGTGTGTCTCCTGGTTAATTCGCTACAAACCAGTAAAAGGAAAAATGTCTGATGTGTATTTTCTTCTTTGCGATATTTTAAAAGTTTGTTTGAAATTTGCATGAGAATTGCATGGAAACATAGCAGTAGTGAGAAAACCAGTAATTCATATGTAAAAAAGCATTACACCAGCAGGTCCTCGAAAAACTGGTCCAGTCTTGGTAAATGAAGCACCACTTATGAAGCGTGTAGTCTTTAGATAAAAAAGGATCAACAAAAGCAACACTGCAAAATATTCAACTAAAGCTGTTTAATCACCAGTATGAAAAAGGAGAACATTTTAGTGTCTTACTGGCAAGTTCTTAGCTGAGTCCAGAAAGACCACCAACAGCGCTGACGAGAGTCCGTCTCTTGTTGGGCTTCTGTCTGCACGCACACATCTTAAAACCTGAGCGAATACAGGAGTATACATCAACGCGCCATAAACACAGTAGGTACAGAAGTAGCAAGAGTTAGTGAGTAGTTACCTGGTCCAGCTTTTCAGGAGTGGAAAACAGAGACAGCCACTCCAGTTTTAAGTGCAGTTTCCCTGTAGGTGCTTCTTCAAGTTCAAACCACTAAAACAACAATCAAAAACAGGCAGAAAACACTTTTTATGTGTGTGATACACAAACCAAATGGCTAATAATCTCCTGTCAGGCTCTGTTCTCAGAATAATTGCTCTTATTTTCCTTTTCAATAAATGGAAGAAAACTGAAGCTCATCATCCAACAAATTATTTATTTATACTTTTATTGTTAGTTTTGATAAGTTAAATAAACCTTAGGGATCCAGTCTTTTTATATGGCAAATGGTATGTTCATATGGGAAATTAGACCAGGGATGCAGTTTTTCCAGTTGTAAGTAACCCAACAGGATTTCATATACTGTCCTCAGGGATCAGGCTCTTATTACGTATTATGAGTAAAAAACAATGAATTTCTCAGCCTCAATGTATTCCAACACTAGAGGAACATGTCCAACTGTAGATATTGCACAGTAGCCTACCGTGTGTTTGATTAATCTAACAGGATACTAACCTTCAGAAATAAAAATATGCAGTCTATTCAGGGATCTCAACTCTCATGCATTGACCGTGTGACACGCATTTCCCTCACTGCACACGCCACAGACGTCATTTCACACACAAAACAAATAACAAAGCCCATCTGAGCTGCGGATGATCTGTTCACAGCGATGTCCGTTCAGAACTCAGTCTAAACCCCGCCTTTTGCGGAGCTGTTTCAGCTTCTTTCACAGCTTGTGGCCATCCGCAATTCCTCCTGCTGCAGTTCGTGTTACCAGAGCAGCAGGAAGTGCGATCAGTTATAAATTTATAAAAAAGTTATAAATAAATTTTGGTCTTCATTTTTTTCAGTGACTATTTGTACATTGGGGGTCTGTTTCATTTGATCCATTCATGCGGGTCTATCTAGAAACAAAATATGTTTTACAAGAATAAAGCAGACAGCTGGAATGGACTCAGGAAGGAGTTTCTGTAGCAGATGACAGAATTCCTGGAGATGAGCGACAATCAGAGCATGTTGTATTTTCGTCAGAAATCTGGAAACGACCAAAGAGCCGTTTACCTGATTAGAAGGTGAAATATTGAGCTTAAATGTTTGTGAATGGAGTTTAAACAGATATGATTTTCCTTTTATTAGCTAGTCTTGGTTTGGTGAAACAATAACGGGAGAACAGTTGTGTTTTTTTTCCTGTTTTAACCCACTAACTGAACAATAAAGTGTCAACACTCCTCTTTTACTTTTTAACAAAAGTAAAACATCTCTACTTCCATGTCTCGATGTCTAGTCGGATAAAAATGAGACGGAGTTGACTGGATCCGCTCTTCCTGCGTCGCTCCCGATGCAGGGGGTACAAATTACATCTCAAGTGGTAAGTTGAGAGGTCTGGGTTATTATTGCATGGATCACTTTGCTTTAAAGCCAACTTCAGAAGGTATTACAATTAATTACTGTTACTGTGAAATATTTTACATTTTCTATGTGAACTGGAATGAAATTATAAAATCAAAATTTGCATTGCATTACATTGAAATGACTGTTGTCATTTCAGCTTTTAACTTTTTGTTCTCTCTCTTTTTTCTTCATAGTAGGTACACCTGGTCTGACGTTCTGTTGACTGTGAAATCATCCAGGGAGGACAGATCACCGACTATTACCATCTAATGTAGAACAGATTACTAGATCAATGTGTGCTTCTGTGCTTTTTGTCTGTCTTGTTGTGTCTCTGCTCTGTCTTCTGTAACCCCAGTCGGTCGAGGCAGATGACCGTTCATACTGAGCCCGGTTCTGCCGGAGGTTTTTTTTTTCCCGTTAATGGGTGGTTTTTCTTCCCACTGTCGCTTCATGCTTGCTCAGTATGAGGGATTGCAGCAAAGCCATGTACAATGCAGACGACTCTCCCTGTGGCTCTACGGTTCCCCAGGAGTGAATGCTGCTTGTCGGGACTTTGATGCAATCAACTGGTTTCCTTATATAGGACATTTTGACCAATCTGTATAATCTGACCCAATCTGTATAATATGATTGAACTTGATTTTGTAAAGTGCCTTGAGATGACATGTTTCATGATTTGGCGCTATATAAATAAAATTGAATTGAATTGAATTGAAAAGTATCATCTATACGCGTTTTAATGACTTCATGATGCCAAAGTGGCCAAATATAGAAATGAGTTTGCCACCCCAGCCTTACATAAAGCCATCAACAATGTTGGGCAGCCATCTTGAATTTGTTAATACCAACCTCCAAGTACAGATGGAAGGGACCATGACAGCAACTCCGATAAGGTAGGCTAAGACAAGTTATCTTATAAGCTAGCATTAGTTATCTTAGCCAGCTACCACAAAAAAGATGACACTTAAAAGAAATATAATTTAAATATGAGTAGGCCTACAGGAAAAGAAACTAACTTTTTATTACTATTTAGTTGACTATGTTTTATCCATATAACACATGAACTGATTGCTGACGAGTGGCATAAAAGAGCCTGAGGCAGTTAGTTTAGTTTTCCAATTTCCAAAATACATTTATATCCAGTCTTGTTCTTGATATTAGCTGGAGAATAGCAGAAAGGTTACATCAGCAAGAAAAAGCAGTGGGTTCATGGGGGAAGGAGTGTAAACTGATGCTTTTAGCACTGCTTTTTATCAGGCAGAAAAAAGCTGTGGACATAGACCTAAATGTGTTCATCAATGGTTGAAATTTATCATTTCTGACAGACACGGGGTGACTGAATCCTCCGGTTGCCAGTGTTGCCCTGAGGTAAACCGACCAGCATTAGTCTTAAATCTTTTCTTTCTCCTGCAAGTACAGTAAATAATATTCATTCATGTGCTAAATATACAATGTATACCTACAGAATTAAAATCAGAAAACACATGTTACCTCATCAACTTTCTGTTCATTGTAGACCTTGGTCAAATCAATCAGGAGGCTGCAAATAAGGGCAAATAATCATTGAAAATCCAAAGCACAAAACAGCAGACGGAAAATCAGGCCAATTAATTATAACACAGGGATGCGGATATTGATTTTCTGTGGAGTGTTACAGCACAGAGTGCAGAGTTATAGCCTTGGCGCAAACAAATCTATGAAATTTACTCTTGAGACAGTAACTGTGGGATAATACTTCTGGTTCATTGTGACTATAAGCTCTGCAAGAAAAGAATGTTAACGAATAGCTGCATTTCTAAGAGTTTTGTTCATATTTTATCCATCAGCTGAACAGATGAGGTGCAACAGATCATGTGTCACTTTTAAGGATGTGTGATAAGAACACAGCAGGGCAGGCAAACAAGGGCAGCTCACCTTCCAAGGAAATCGTCTTTGTCTGGATCTTCATCAAACAGCTCAATCTCAAGATGTTGACCAGTAGGCTCGTACACGAGAGCCTGAGGGACACAGAAAGGTTCAAAGAATTGGGTAAAATGGCAAATCAGTAGGTAAAAAAAACATCTGGCACTATTAATGTTTGGAAAATAAAAAGGAGCTTCGTAATTAGTGAACTTCAAGCAGAGGAAATTAATAATGTGAAATAAATCAATAACAGTGTTTTCCCCGAGATTATAAGATTAGGAAAGCCCTCTGCTTTGAAGTATCCTGACGTCCTCACCTCATAAACCTCATTCCACTTGGGATGGAGGCTCTCCTTAATCGTCTTGCTATGGAACATTTGGTTGCTGACATGCAAGATGCCATATGGGTCTGACTTTCCCTTAATGAGTCCTCCCAGAAATTGATCCTTCCCTTCCAGATCCTGAGCCTCGAGGAAGTGAATCCTTAGCACTCCCTGTGGAGATATGCAGAGCAGAGGGATAAACTGTGTTACCGTTAAATGAAGTTATGGGAGTTACTTATTAATATTACATTTCAATGTAGAGAGACTAACTTTTGGAGAAGTTCAAAAGGAGGTTAAATAGGATACCTGAGCTAGCAACTCCTCGAGATTGGGAACAATGAAGAGTGGATTTGATTCTTCCAACACAAACATTGTGTGCACATGACTGGTGAAACATAGATTATGTCAATAAATGTGCGTACCAATCTGATTCAAAATGGAAGTGGGGAAATAAAGCTGCTGCTATATTTTACATATATTTGAGTTGTTTGTCACTTGACAAGATTAAAAGTCCTGAGAGTGTTTAAACACGCAGGAAGAGGTAAAGCCATGTTTATATTATTTGCTGTGTTGTTCCTAAATGCAGCAGACTAAAAGTGACTCAAAGTCAGTATGAAAATTATTATGCTCATGGTCTTTTAACCAGTGGATGGTCATGTGGTTGTGAGGCTTTCCTCTGACCAGCCCAAAAGTCAGTCCTGTCAATGAGCTGGGTTTTCAGTACCAGAGCCAGAGGAAATTGAAAGAACTGGTTCTAATTAAGCGCTACCACCAGTTTAACGGTAGAACCGGTTTGGTTAAATAAAAAAGTTAGAAAAAAGCACCAGAACGGTTTTGCAAATGAAATATGACTTCAAGCAAACTGAGAAAAATTGCTTATTTTTAAAGCTGCAGTTGGTCTCATCTCCTTAATTTTTACACAGAGCCCATGCAACACAGTTGTCATGGTGCTGCTGTCCAAAATGTTTTGAGACATACTTACATAAAATGTACAAAGGAACAGAAACATTCCAGTAAATAAAAGTTTGCATGTCTCATTTTTACTATTTCATATGTTGTTTCTATAACATTAGGGTGAGTGATAAGGAATCACACTAATTATAGACAAATAATGGATTCCATTTTATGGTAATTTTTCAATAAATAAATTATCAATCTGAATAATTGTTTTTACTACCAAATGTATTATTATTATTATGTTATAAACAATTTTTAAAAATCCCTTTGTAATAGTTCCTACAATAATGCCAAGGTGTAATATTTGAAGCAGAAAAAAAAATCTAATCAAACACTAAAACTTCATGAACTAAAGTTCACTTCCAATCTTGCTGCGAGTGATAAAAGTCTGAGTGGCTCAGCCTTGACTTCTCTGAAATTTTTCTTCCATAGAGCCTGAAGCACTTTCACTTTCTGATGGAGATTAGGGCTCAAAGAACCCCCAGCTCAGGTTAAGTACAACGTCTTAGATTTAGAGGAATGACTGCGTTAAATAAAAACTTGCTTTAGTACCTTAGGCATTGGAAATCGTAGCTTGGCCAGGTCCTCCTCTCCAACCAGAGGGATAGTGATTCGGTTGGGTAAAACCAAATAACTGTAGATTATGTCTTGAATCACATTGTTAGAGAAGCCGCTGCAAGGACAGGAGAGGTGGAGAGAGAGAGAGATGGAGACAAAGGAAGATAACCAGATTAAAACACTTATTATTACTTAGGGTAGAAAGAGTACACTAAGTGTATATATATTCCCTTACAGTCTGATTATTGAATGATATATAGAAAATGTGACCAGAGTTTCAGCTTGTTGATGCTTCTTCGAGATGATCCACTAATATTTTAGAGACGTGCAAGTATTAATATGTGTAGCCTCCGTAACACTCTAACATCATGGTCGCTCCCCCCGGTTTATTTTAACTTCTAACCAAGCAGCTTACCACTATAAACACCCTCGGAGGATGACTCAACTTCAGAGTTTAGTTTAACCATTTATTCTAATACGTCAGAGAAATTATCACAAGGTTAGAGCACTGGACTGTCCCAACTCAAAACCAAATGCTCTTTTCCTAAGCTTAGACACAACTCTCCAAGGGGGTGGTCTCCTTACGTGATGTCTGATGAAGGAATGTGTCTTCATGGAGACGTTATGTTTTCCCAGCGTGTGATATTTTGTGGGTGTCTTGAGCTGACTAAGTTAATGCGCGTCTCTAAATCACAGGGAGAGCTGTTCCATTAAGAACTCCACACAGCCGTTATCTAATTAGACTAGCTTTAAGATTTAGCAAAGGATTACATAAATTAAACAAACCATAAGAAATGTATGACAACAAGAGTGAAGTAACAACGCAACATTACTCACTGTCATTCTTTTACTTCGCTAGCTTCTGAGGCAAAATTGGAAAATCACAATCACTGCTAGAGAAATGTAATTAGCATGAATTTTCATCAAACTGTCAGACTTTTCCACTACGATAGATGGTTATTATTACCGAGCGAGTGTCCATGTAATACGATGTGTCTATCGTGATGAAAATTATTGCTTCAGACACCAATTAGATGTGACCCCGAAAAGGGCTCTGGAGGGATTTCTCTGCCTTAATCAGCCAAACCGGAAGAAATGCAACACGGGCTGCAGGAAACATGATAAGGTTGCAATCAGCACATGACATCTAGTCAAACAGAACAGGAATCCAGCCATATGAACGGGTGCCACAGCTTGGTAAGAGCCTGCATGTTTTCGGTGTTATCAATCTTTGGAGAAGTTGTATTTGTGGCGTCTTGTTAAGTTTGACCCAAGATATTTTTCTTTCTGTCAAAACTATGAAAATCCATTTAAAACGATGATGACCGCGCTCAGCCAGAACTGATCTCATGACAAAAAATAAAAAAGCCAAATAAGCATACAGGATTCATACAAACATCTTCAAAGCAAGTCTGATCAAGTAAAGAAACAAAAAAGTTAACTCATTTATCTGATGTGTGCTAAATAAGAATTCACTGCAATAATTTTGAACAAGGATTAGCATAAATGCAACTACATATTGGTGCATCATAATAAATTAGAATAACATGGAAAAGTTGAGATGTTTGTGTGTCATTTAAAAAAGTGAAATTTATATCATATAGATTAATTACACAAAGTGACATGTTTGGATGATCTTGTCTTACATTTAATGAAAACGCAGTAGCTATGTTCACATGGACAAAAGTAATCGGAATAAAGGGCTGATTGGAATAAAAATGCGTCATATAAACAAACCAGTCAGAATATTGTGATCAGATTAAACTCAATGAAATTGTAATCCAAATGAGAGAGGTGATTTATGCCAATTGATAATCCGATCAATTTGCATATAAACGCTTGTCAGGCTCAAGTTATTGCAAATGTGGTAAACTGACCCGAGTACGCATGTGTGCCCGAAGTAAACGTGACGTATTTCCACCTTATTAAGTCGGAAAACAACTTTTCAATTCGAAACATTAAAAGAGCTCAAAATTATTATTTATTAAATAACGTCTCAACCGTAATTAGAACCTCATGCAAGTCCATCCTGGGTGCTCAGGAGACAAACAAATTTGTATAGTACTGCTTTGTTTGCAATTTTTTGTTGTTCAGCAAAGACAGAAGTTTCTCTTCTTCTGTGTTTTTTTTTTTAGGGAAGTTTAAATAACTGTGCATGTCAGAGTGGTTATATTCTGAATAAAACCAGGGGCATATACATGCACATTATCATCAGATTAACTGATCGTGTGCCCATATAAACGTCAAATCCGATTATTTAATCCGAATACATTTCAACCCAATTTTGAAATTTTGTGCATGTAAACATAGCTAATGTTAACTTCCCCAAAAGATTTAACATCCTATAAGACAAATAAAAAGGTTTTGAATGTAGAAACTCACTCCTGTGTTAAAGCACCCTTGAATCACACTCACAAGCTGATTACTTCCATACCGTGTTGTACTGATTTAGCAGTTCAGTCAAGAAGTGTATAGTCAAAGTTCTGAATAGTAGATAGTCATACTTTTCAGCAGGTTAACATTTCTGTATAAAAAAATGTTTTCTTGGTCTCATGCAATATTACATGTGTGTGAATGAGAGCGAATGGGAGCCTTGAGGTTACAGGGAGCAGAGAAGAAGAAGGTGGAGGATTTTGAGTACTTAAGGTCTACAGTACGGAGCAACTGTGGGGAATAGCGATGAAGAAACACATCCAAGCAGATTGCAACAGATGGAGAAAAGTGTCAGGTGTGCTGTGTGATGAAAGGGTATCTGTGAGATGAAAGGAGAGGTGTACAAGACGGTGGTGAGACCAGCGATGCTGTCTGGTTTAGAGACAATGGCACTGAGGAAGAGACAGGAGGCAGAGTCAGGCAGTGATGAAGATGTTGGGGCTCTCTTTGGGAGTGACGAGAATGGATAGGATCAGGAATGATCCATCAGGGAGACAGCTCAAGTTAGATGTGTTGTATATAAATCCAGAGAACCCAGACTGAGATGGTTTGGATACATTCATTGTTTGTGAATACACTGGTAGAAGGATGCTGAGGCTGGAACTGGAAGGCAGGAGCCCCAGAGGCAGACCAAAGAGGAACCTTATGGATGGAGTGAAAGAGGACATGCAGCTGGTTGGTGTGAGGGAAGAAGATGCAGAAAATAGGGATAGATGGAGACAGATGACTCACTGTAGGCTGAAAGAATGCGAACAAGGTCTCATGCAATCTATTCGAAAATTTTAAATAAAACTCCCCCCATATTTGAGAATAAAAAAATAGTGTCACTTTTTAAGGTAAAGCGTGTACCAGATATTTTTGGTAGGAATCCTGTTACAAGCTTGTCAAACTGGTCGAGCGGCCATGGAGGGGGGATCCGAACAGTAGAAAAACTAACAAGGCCAAAATGAAATCAATGGAAGCCACTTCTTTTCATTTTGTGGCCAAGAAGTGTTACAATGAATGGCAAACTGCTGAAATACAAACAAGTATAAACCTGGAAGAGACCTTTATTAGGACTGCTACAAATGAAGATGGAAAAAATAACAATATTTACATTAAATAAGGAGGAACAAAATTAATGCAAACTCATAATACGTTAATCACATTCCAATAATTATTGCAAGATCTGGAACAACAGCAAGGGTTGTTTTTGGCACATCCATGCATAGATTTCTTCTAGGCATTTACTCAGTGCTTGAACTGGTTCATAGTCACCCGGTGACATGGTGATGTAGAGGTGTGTGTCGTCTGCATAGTTATGGTAGCTGATGTTGTTGTTTTTTATGATCTGAGTTAGAGGAAGGTTTGCTTGTATGTTATTGCAGTTAAAATCAATCATCTATGAAATCTATGAAATGCTAAATAATAAACTTACTGTTTGTTAAACTTTTACAGAGGGAATGCTAAGATGAGGCCATTTAACTCAGTGAAAAGACACGCTCAAACACATACACACATTCTGAGCAAACAGAATAAACTAACCGACAAACAATTTGCTGCATTGTTATTTAACTGTGATGTACATATGCATTCTCCACTAACATAAACAATTAAGGATCTGTAATATAAATGTAACAGTGGCTCATTGTTGCAAATACTTTCATAGTTGCAACACTACTGCTGAAGGAAGTGTGAGGTCTTATCAGAATAGTCTACATATGACAGAAATCTGTAATTTGTTTCTCTGGTAAGAATTGCTCCCTGATTTTCAAATTGCAAGTAAGATAGTAATCATAATATGATAAAGGCATTTTTTGGAAACAAAAACAAAACTCAACAAAAACACAAAAAAACAACAACAGCAACTTCAGTTTAAAGGCTTAAAAATGCATACAGATTTGCTGTTGTTTTAAAACGTCGTGATAATTAATAATTAAATCTCAAGGATCATAAAATGCCTGCACTTGTTCAGGTGATGTGCCTTTCTCTACCCTTATTCAGATTTTTGCAGTATATATAACATCATAACAGGCTTTAATTGCAACTTAAAACACGCCCACTTAAGTCCTGACCAGAAAGAGGTAAAACAAAACAACTTCATTACAAACAAAAGGTTAGCTGATCCGTGACACTGTAAAATGTTCCCCCGCACCAGACTGTATACTGTATATGCTCCTGATGCAATTCGTTTTAGTAACTTTAGTCCAATATTTAGTCATTAAAACAAACTAATTGTCCTCTTCTGTATGGCCATCTGCTTTTTCTGCATTTCATCTGCAAAATAAAACTTTTTCCCTATTTTTTCCTTTAAACACATTTGACCTGCAATCCATATGTGTCACAATACTTCACTCAAAAATCGTCTCTTTTGGTACAATCTGAATTTGGGGTACAAAGGGGAAACTTTAAAAAATTTTTCACTCACCAAGGGCACCAGTAACCCCGTACTGTTATACATTTAGTAGCTACTGCTTTCTCAGTAAAACTTGACTGTCCAAGTTCACTGTAGGTCAAAGTCTGCGGTCTCCTTCTTTCTCCCCGGGTAAAATTACAAGGGAGTGAGAAAATCTGACACCTAAACAGCTGAGTGTTTCCTGAAACACTGTCCGGTTCCTTTTAAAAAGACAGAAAGTAGAAAATTAAGCCAAAGTACTTAAGAATGGAGACTTTTTGCCTCTGTGCTCTGGCGCCAAGAGGAAATGGTCATTCAATCAATCTTCGATTTATCGTTTAGGGAAATGGTTTTATGATTATTTGATGAGATAGCTGGAGCATCTCTGAAACAATGAGCTGTTGGGATTCCTGCTGCATCAGTGCTTGTAGTGCCATTTTTTTCTGCTGTCTAAACACCAGAGCCCCAACATGTCTTTGTGTGTGTGTGTGTGTGTGTGTGTGTGTGTGTGTGTGTGTGTGTGCGTGTGTGTGTGTGTGTGTGTGTGTGTGTGTGTGTGAGTTATTTATGTTAGTATACCTCAATTGACTGCATGCACACTGTATACACACTTTACTGGCAATTTACAATATGGCAGTACTGTTTTCCCCTAGCCATTGAGTTGTATGAATTACAAACTCTTCACTATGCTAGTGCATGATTTGTACTAATAGTTTTGTCAGTCAGGTTATCATTTTAGGTGTAACGACTACCAGATTGCCATAAAATCTATGTGTTACAGTGCAATCAGCCATCGGCCACAGAACATAAATGCTGTTGGCATTAATGGTCCCCGAATGTGCCCGCGAGCACAATTAAGAGTGCAAATGTTTTCAGTTGTACAGTAAAATGTTCCCAGGTCAGCAGAATTCATTGCCGCCTACATTAGGCTGCTACAAACATTCACAGCTCTCACAAGAAGTACTCTGATACCTTCTGCAATAGCAGGAGTTCAAATATGCAGGGCTGTGGCAAAATAATTGATTCTGTATCAGACAAAGATAACCAGAGAATTTTAAAAAAGGCAGTTTTATAATAATCATTTATTTTATTAGGGGGAAAAAAGCCATGGAATCCCCCTATGCGAAAATACAATCGCAGTGTGTCACGGTCTGCACAGTTTTTGGTTTTTGTCCTGTTTTAGCACATCGGTATCTTAAGATTAAGTGTTATTTTTTATTTGATATCTGTCTTTTCTTAAGTATTCTCCTTACATGTATATTCCTTACATCTAGGTTTTCACCTGGTCGTCCTGTGTTTCTTATATTTGTTAGATCAGCCTTGTTTCAGCTTCCTTCTGTAGAGTCTTTAGTTTATTCCCTGTGTCTAGTTATCCTCAGTTACATTTATTCTCTTCATTGTTCCCCTGTTGCTACTCACTCTCTCTCCTCAGTTTTTCCTCCAGCTCCTTCTCTACACCTGCCATCAATTAGTGAATCAACCCCTGCCGTTGTTCCAGCTCTCATCCTCCCAGTATTCAAGCTCCTCTCATTTTCCACTCGCCGCTGGTTTCTACTGTTTGCTTCATGCCACTTTGAAGCAAACAGTAGAAACGCTTCCTCGTTTGCTTCCCAGATCTGCATTTTGTTTTTTGCTCTGGCTCCTGCACCCTCCAGTGTTTTTGTGAGTTTTTATTTTCATTAAATTCACCTATAAGACAGACCTCAGTCAGTCCGGGTCGGACAGAACACCTCTGATGTCATCACCCTCAGCACGGGCTCCCCTCAGGGCTGCGTCCTGAGCCCCCTGCTGTTCACCCTGATGACACACGACTGCGTCCCCAGGTTCACCACCAATCACATCGTGAAGTTTGCAGACGACACAACGGTGGTGGGCCTGATCAGAGACGACAACGACCAGGACTACAGAGAGGAGGTGGAGCAGCTGGTGGGCTAGTGCAGAGACAACAGCCTGATCCTGAACGTGGAGAAGACGAAGGAGATCATCGTCGACTTCAGGAAAAACCGGCCTCACCATGCTCCACTGCTCATCAACACCTCAGCGGTGGAGGTGGTCAGCAGCACCAAGTTCCTGGGGGTGCACATCACGGACAACCTCACCTGGACTGTGAACACCACGTCACTGGTGAAGAGGGCACAAAAGCGACTGTACTTTCTGCGGAGGATGAGGAGAGCCCACCTGCCCCCGCCCATCCTCACGACCTTCTACAGAAGCACCATAGAGAGCATTCTGACCAGCTGTCTCTCTGTGTGGTGTGGAGGCTGCAGTGCCTCCGACTGGAAGAACGTGAGGAGAGTGGTGAGGACAGCAGAAGGGATCATCGGGGCTCCTCTTCCCTCCATTAAAGACATTTCATCGCAGCGCTGTGTGTCTCGAGCCCGTAACATCATCAGGGACCCCTCACACCCCCACCATAGACTATTCTCCCTGCTGCCCTCTGGAAAGAGGTTCCGCAGCATCCGCTGCAGGTCCACCAGGTTCTGCAAAAGCTTTTTCCCTGCTGCCATCAGACTGTTGAACTGCTGAACTGCTGAAGTATAAAAACTGTGTACCACACTCGACTCGCTGATTTGCACATTTGCACATTTGCACATTGTATTGTATCCTGCAAAATTGCTGCTGCACCTTACCGGGAAACGTACTGGAAAACTGTGTACAATGCAACTGTCTACTTTTAAATCACTGCTGCACCTTACTGCATATTTGTTTACATTTGTTTTACATTGTTTACATTTCAACTGCCTACTGTTCACTGCTGCACTTTATCCGGAAGTCAATTGAAACTTATCCTGTAAGTGACTGCGATTTATCACTGCACTTTATCCTGTACTGTAATTCACCGCAAGGTATCCTGTAGAGTTACTGCAATCTTTCTGAGCTGTGTGAAAACGAAATTTCGTTCTGTATGCACTCTGTGTATACAAAATGACAATAAAGAAAGTCTAAGTCTAAGTCTAAGTCTATAACTAATCCCTGTCTCTGCCTTTCTGCATTTGGGTTCTAAGACAACCGCTACATGTTGATCCAGTTGGTTACATTTAAACGTATAAATAGATAAACCCTTAAGTTAGCTTTGGCTGTCACTAAATACATCTTGTATTAAATAATACTGAATATTTTTCAGTGATGTTATCAAAGGAGGTGGTTGTTTGAAAAGATATGTTGTCTCTGTCTGCTTGATGAGTTCTGTGTCTGCTGGGTCGGGAGCAAATTTCCAACATCTGCCGGACTTCCTGTCAACAATCAGGTCTGAATGTATTTAGTGCAAGTTCCTTTGTGAATCCAGTGAAGAATTAAAGCAAATACCACGTGTAAAACGGCTGAATAGATTGCAAAGTGCTTTCCTTCAGAACAGTGCTACAGATAACAATTTTGCTGACATTTCTTCCCAAGACAGTATGCAATGATCAATGTTGCTGCTGCATTTCTTTAAATGAAAAAAGTTTTCCTTCAGTTAGGCTGATGCATCTTCCTGCCAGCATAGGGGAAATGAGGGTTGCTGGAGCCTCCAAGCTCCCATGCTTAAGGATAATTAATAATGGCAAAACAAGCACAAGAAACACAGTTGTCTCTGCACTCCGCTGTGAATCCAAATGAACCGAAGTCAGCAACAATGCTTTACATTTAAATCCAATATTTACCTGAGTAAGACAACATGAGGAAACAGCAGCTTTCAATCATTTGCATCCTACATCTGTAAGAAACCTAAAAATGCTGATTTAAAGCTTAAATTTAAAATACAAGCTGAAAGTGAAGTTGTCAATGACTGTCACTTGCTTATATAGTAACATTTTGTCCATGTATATTTCGCTTTTAATTATTTTTTTTTACTGCAAAACAGAAATTAGATGATAAATATCCTTAATTTTACATTAGAGAGGTTCAAACTGAAATTATGAACATTCACTCTTTTTTTTTTTTTACCTCTTGTATTGAGCAAGACATTACAATGCAGTTGGGATCTGGAGCACATACAGCATGTAATGAACCTTTACTGCACAGTAAACCTTTACGAGCAGCGGGTTTTTGCCCCTAACAAGCCCTATTGCTTTAACCATCGGGGTACCTGCTCCTGCAACTTCTTCCTCTTTTACTGTGAGTGTTCCCCACCGCGGCATCAGGCAAAGAAATCCCACAGTGCTCAAGGTCAACAGATTTGTTTCCCCGCCACAAAGCAAAGAGACAAAGGGGACAAAATAGAGCATCAGCAGGTGTCCTCTTGTGTCAACGAGTCTTTCTGCACGACTGCTGTACGTGACAAGTAGCTGTAATCTCAGAAAATTACATGCAGTATTCATGAATGTGTCACTGTCATCACAGTTTAAATAATGTAGGAAACCACTCAAGATGGAAGCGAGTAATTGTGTCTGAATGAAAGCTGCTCTTAATTAGCTCCCGTTTGCTCTCTACCCGGCCCAGTTAATGACCGAGAGGCGGGGAAAAGTCAAAGTATAAAGAGCAATATAAGGAGGAAAGAGCTCAGCTAGATCATTTTGAATCGACGCATAGATGTCGAGGCATTACCTGGGAATTTCTTTGTGACTGGATGCTTGTAAGTGTGCAAAATGACTTAAAAACGCCAAATTACATGTTTAAACAAAAAAGGCAATGCATCCATCGTCCTTAAAACGAAACACTAAAAACGTCCACCGTGTCTTAAAATAGCATCTTTTTTTCTCGAAGAACAAGAAAAACAAGTTTGAAAGGACTTACTTGAGCCCAGGAATGTCCAGGATATTGGTGAGGCCGGTCCAGTTTATGTCTAGGAGCTAAAGCAAAATGGAAAGCAAAAACAATGAGAAAGTACCCATGGGTAAGACTGCAGGAACAGGGAGTGTGAATGACTTCAAATGGATCTAAACACTTAACATCATTGTT
The DNA here is from genome assembly GCA_037039145.1 of Fundulus diaphanus. Lineage (NCBI taxonomy): Eukaryota > Metazoa > Chordata > Actinopteri > Cyprinodontiformes > Fundulidae > Fundulus > Fundulus diaphanus. The sequence continues at coordinate 17,902,962 of CM073137.1, read as the reverse complement.
TCCAGCCACCATCCTCCATTTACCACTTGGCTTCATGCTTTCTGGCAAACAAACCTGCTGATTGATTACAGCCCACACAGAAAGATCCTTTCAATCAGCAGCAAACTTATATATCCAGTGTTTCTGGGGGGAAGTTGCTGCAACAAACTGTCTTGCCTCATATTTATTTAACATGTACTGGGTTTGCGTCATTCAGATGCAGCACGGCAATAATAATAATAATAATAATAATAATAATAATAATAATAATAATAGACTCTTTTAGGCCATCAATCTCATTCTGAAATGAATCCAGTTCATCATAATCTCACAGGTTTAAAGAATACGTTCCTCACATTGAAAAGAGAAACATTTTTGGAACATTTTCCTTATTAATTAGAAACAGAAGACAGAAACCCTTAGCTTAACAGATTATTCATCCTCTTGCAAAGATGCTTCAACTTTAATAAATTTAATGGTATTTCACAATTTCAGGAATAAAATAAGAAGAATATAAAAACAAAACTAAAACATTAGTAATAAAATAATAACTGCACTGCCTAACGTCCAAGAAACCTCATCAAAGATTCCCAATTTCTCCAAATCGTTCTGCCCATCCTGTAAATCAGAACCCGGGGATTTAGATCCTGTGAGCCTTATTTGGGCCTCTACATATCCTCAACATGAACATTTCTTGCATGAAAACTGGAAATTGAAAATACATTAAGTAGTTGTTCTGCAACAGAATAAGATATGCTCCTTTTTTGATGCCAAGGTTGATGCCTTGGAGTAATTTTGTTAGCTTGGCCAGCTCTGTTCCCTGTTAGTTGTGGATAATGGCCTAATGACACTATTATTCATAACAGCTCGACAACACAGCCGCACTCTAACGACACACCTCAACAAGACTTCCTGCTTCTTTTATCGTTGTATGTACTATCTGCATCATCATATGGTCATTTATCATTGCTGCAATACATCCTGCTGCTACATATTCTTGCACCATTCATATTGTCTTACAAATAACTTTTCTGTACATATAAAATGTCTTTGTTTGGTTTGCTGCTACATTCCAGACAAATGACCAGTGCTTACATTTATAGTGTTTCTCTTTTGTCTTCTGATTTTACTTGGTACCTTGCAACGAAATTTCGCTCAGATCTACACTGCAAATGGGCAGTTCAATGGCGATAAAGTCTGTCTATGTCTAAACAATTGTCTTCAGGACTTTTTGCAGTTCAGGGTATCCCCACACACCATGGAACTAAATGCCTCTTTCTTAAAAAAAAGATTTTTACACAAGAATTTAATTAGTCAATGGCTGAAAGTTTTCTTTTGTATATGATAATGTTGATAAAAATCTCCAATTTTGTGCCAAAGTTTTAAACCCATCATCTACTCTTTCCAGAATGGTATATGTTACCCCATACAATGGTGTTGTGGTATGGAAGCGATGTCCCCATCATAATGCCGCACTTTGTAACAAACATCAACAGTGGGTTTTTTTTAGAAAGGGTTGCTTGTTTTGTTTTTTCTATGGTATTTAGATCTGAGGAATGCAAACACATTTATTGGGAAGCATATCATTTCATACTTAGCTAATTTCATACTTAGCTAATCAAACATCTGGGTAATTGACTGTAAAGCTGTAAAATTTTACATTCAATTACTGTAAATTTGTCTTGTTGTTAGTAAATTACTGTAAGTTTGAATGTCAGGAACATTTGAGACCACCCTGTGCTGGACCACGACAGTGGAAAAAAGGAAAAAACAAGGAATTTTCCGTTTACCAGCCATCGTCATCACTAGAAAATGCTAAATGTACGGAAACTACAACTGATTTGGCTAGCAAAACCATTTCTCAGTGAAGAAATGCTTCAGTCAAGCCTGGTTATGTAAGTGGGAAACATTCCAGAGCTTGTTTGTGGAGATGGAAGAATCCAAAAGACCTGTTTTAGGGTTGATCCACCAATTAGACCCTTTAACCTCGTTTAGCCGCAAGGAAACAATTACTTATTGTCAGACAACCTTTTAGAAGGAACTTACTAATAAAGGAATGTAGAAACTCTTTTAACCATATGGTGCTATAATTGTAGCAGAAAAGCACCTGTAGGGTGCCGGTGAGTCTTAT